>OV743317.1:17356032-17995040 GCA_928268935.1 Lasiommata megera | reverse complement strand
TAACCTAACCTAACCTAACCTAACCTAACCTGCCACATCATTCTCAGGGTGTCCCCGAAAGTGTGGTCGGTACTAGTGGAGGCGGGCACGGTGCGCGTGGACCTACAGCGAGTAAAAGTGGCTGACCAGTCCCCGCTCACCCAGTGCTCAGCGTGCCTCGGGTACGGGCACAGCAGGCGGTTCTGCAAGGAGCCCCAAACGAGGTGCAGCCACTGCGGGGAGGATCACCTAAAGGTGGACTGCCCAAAGTGGCAGGCAGGAACCCTGCCCTCCTGCTGCAACTGTGCACAGACCGGGCTGGACGCGGCTCACAACGCGTTCGCCCCGGAGTGCACGGTGCGCCGTAAGTGGGAGGCCTTGGCCAGGGCAACGGTAGCTTATTGCTAAAGTTGCCCTGGGCGAGACCGGAACCACAGTGAGGTCCTACCGAGTGTTCCAGGCGAATCTGCAACGCAAACAACTCGCCACACAGGAGCTCTTGCTCGAGGCCACCAGCAGAAAGGTAGCCCTAGCGCTGGTCCAGGAGCCGTATGTTGGAAGGTCCGGCTCGATGCGAGACTACGCGGGCGCGCGCGTATTCCAGAGTGCCAACCGGGGGGGCGGACATGTCAAAGCCGCAATCGTTGTGTTCGACGATGACATGGCCGTGACCCTGGACTCCAGCCTTACCACCAACAATATCGTGGTGGTGAGAATCGGAACGGGTGCCTGGGAGATGTGCGCGGTCTCGTTCTATTTCGAGCCGGATCAGCCAATGGAGCCATACCTGGATCAGCTGGTGGCAGTGGTCACGAGCGTGGGCTCCCGTTACGTGGTGGTGGGTGGCGACGCGAACGCCTGGAACACCTGGTGGGGCAGCACGAAAACGGACAGCAGAGGGGAGGCATTCTTTGGGGCTCTTGAAGAGCTTGACTTGCAGGTGCTCAATCGGGGTAACGTCCCTACCTTCGACGTGATTAGAGGACTCAAACGGTACTCTAGTTGCGTCGATGTTACGGCGTGCTCCCCGGACGCGCTCCTGTTGGTGGCTGACTGGATGGTGGATGACGGCGTGACGAGCTCAGACCACAACACTATTACGTTCCGTATCAACCTGAAAAAAGACAGAGAAGCAATAGTAACTAGGACCACGCGGCGATTCAACACTAAAAAGGCAAACTGGGATGAGTTTCAGTCGAAGCTCACCCAGCTGCAAGAGTCAAATCTCATCAAAATCGGTGATATAGAGAAGATCGATAACGTAGTCGACCTCGAAAAGAGTGTTGAATCATATAACAAAACAGTCGTGGCGGCATGCGAAGCAAGCATGCCGATCAGGAAGGGTACGGAGCGTCTTAGTCTACCTTGGTGGAATGACGAGCTCGCCGCGATGAAACGTGGGGTCAACACCAAAAAGCGGCGCATCCGTTGCGCCGCTCCGGTCCGTCGCGACAGGGTTGTGCGTGAGTACCTGCAAGCCAAGGAGAACTACGAGTCGCATGCTGTAGCAGCACAGATAGCCAGCTGGAAGGCTTTCTGTGAGCGTCAGGACAAGGAGGGACTATGGGACGGGATATACAGGGTCATAGGTAGAACCGCAGTGAGGAGAGAAGATCTCCCACTCGTTCAAAACGGTAAAACCTATGACCCCAGCGAATCGGCGGCACTGTTGGCGGGGATTTTCTACCCCGGGGATCTTGGGGAGGAAGATAACGCGGAACACAAGCGTACGAGGCGCGTCGCTGAACAAGTAAACGTGTGGACTCCAAATGAATATTTGGACCCACCGTTTACCTCTGTCGAACTGAGCGATGCCGCCTCGAGCTTCAACCCCAAGAAGGCCCCCGGGTCGGACGGTCTTACCGCCGACATATGCCAGCGTGCCATATCGCTAAACCCCGGCGCGTTCCTCGCTCTGACCAATAAATGCCTAGAACTGGGTTACTTTCCGATCATATGGAAGGAGGCCGTTGTGATAGTCCTCCGAAAACCAGCAAAGGAGGACTACACCAACCCCAAGGCCTATCGTCCGATCGGTTTGTTGCCCGTTCTGGGCAAGATCTTCGAGAAGATGGTTGTCAATCGCGTCAAATGGCACATCCTGCCCGGGATCAGTACTCGCCAGTACGGCTTTATGCCCCAGAGAAGCACCGAAGACGCCCTCTACGCCTTGATGGACCACGTTTACAAGAATCTCAAAGCGAAGAGACTTGTAACCGTGGTTTCGCTGGACATAGAGGGGGCCTTCGATAGCGCCTGGTGGCCGGCCATCAGAGTCAGACTGGCTGAGGAAAAGTGTCCCGTGAACGTCCGCAGGGTGATTGACAGCTATCTTCGCGAGCGAAAGGTCACAGTGAGGTATGCGGGAGCCGAACACATGCGCAACACCACCAAAGGCTGTGTTCAAGGCTCCATCGGGGGTCCCGTTCTGTGGAACCTCTTATTGGATCCACTACTGCAGGGCCTGGGAGGGCGGGGAGAGTATTGTCAGGCTTTTGCCGACGATGTTATCCTCGTCTTCGACGGCGATACGGGGTTGGAGGTCTCGAGACGGGCCAATGCCGCTCTCGCCTATGTCCGGGAGTGGGGAGTTCGTAATAAGCTGAGGTTCGCACCGCACAAAACCAAGGCGATGGTGCTAACCAATAAGCTAAAGTACGACTCTCCGCTCCTGACCATGGGGGGGATCGACATTGGTCTGTCCAGCGAAATAAAGATCCTGGGGCTCACTATCGACAGCAAGCTAACCTTCAACTCTCATGTAAGTAATACTTGCATGAGAGTTCAAGGTCTCTATAAGCAGCTGTCGAGAGCCGCCAGGGTAAGCTGGGGCCTCCATCCCCAAATCATAAAGACAATTTATACTGCAGTGGTGGAGCCAATAGTCCTGTACGCTGCCTGTGCCTGGGCGCCGGCCGCTTCAAAGCTCGGAGTGCGGAAGCGTTTGGGAGCTCTCCAAAGGGGCTTTGCGCAGAAAATGACCAAGTCGTACCGGACCGTCTCCCTGAACTCGGCCATGGTGCTGGCTGGGATACTCCCCTTGGATCTTAGGATCCAAGAGGCCTCGGCATTGTACGAGGCCAAGAGGGGAGTGTCCCGGCGAGTACTCGGGGACAGGGAGATGGAAGTGAGGGTGCCGTACTGTGGGCGACCACACCCGGCAGAGAGGACGTGCCTGCAGTTTACCAGCCTGGTGGACCGAGAAGACCTTGAGAACAACAACACTCAAGCAGTGCGCATCTTTACCGATGGCAGTAAAATTGACGGCAAGGTGGGGGCATCGCTTTCCATATGGAATCACGAGGCCGAAACCAAAGCCGTCAAGCTAAAGTTGGGTGCGCACTGCTCGGTCTACCAGGCTGAGCTCCTTGCCTTAGATAGGGCTGCCTCTCTCGCGACGAGCCGCCCCGAAAGCTCCATCGGCATATACACCGACTCAAGATCATCCCTTGAGTCGGTGGTCGGGCGCAAATCCCTCCATCCCCTGGTAGCAGGCATTATCGACAATCTGGAGATATGTCGCACCCGGAACAAGGAAGTATCCTTGTTCTGGGTGAAAGCGCATGCAGGGTTGGAGGGAAATGAAAGAGCCGATGAGCTCGCGAAAGAGGCAGCTCTGGGCTTAAAGAGAAAACCGGACTATGACCGATGCCCGGTTTCGTTTGTCAAGCGACTGCTCCGCGAGGGATCGCTTGACGAATGGAACCGGAGGTATACGTCCGAAGAGACTGCGGGCACCACGAAGGTCTTCTTGCCGGATGTGCGGTTCGCACATCGTGTGGTCAAGCACATAGACCGCAGTATGGTGCTCACTCAGGTCTTGACTGGTCATGGTGGGTTTGCGGAGTACCTGCACAGATTCAAACGCAGTGACAACCCGGGTTGCGTGTGCGGGAGCGGTGCATCAGAATCGATCCTGCATCTTCTGATGGACTGCCCCCAGCACGAAGCGGCCCGGGAAGACCTACAACAGGTACTGCGGATGAAGCTGTGCAGGAGCTCCGTACCCACAATTCTGGGTGAGGCCTCTGGAAGAGATGCGTTCCTAGAGTACGCGGGCAGGATAGCGAAAATTGCTATTGCGAGGAACAGAACAACCGATAGAGATGCATAGTGCCTCTTATATCGTCAGCATATACAGATGGCACTATCATATAAATCAGGTTGTTCTGTTGCTCGCAAAAGCCGGGAGAAATTCGCTGTCCTGCGAACTCCGTACTCCGAGCTTTGGAGCTTTGAAGCACTTTATCGACCACACCTTCGTTAGTTTATAAGTTAGCCATAAGTGATTTTAATGTTTTTAATTAATTATTAGACCTTGTAAAAAATTTGCTTATGTGTGTTATGGTAATTTTGTATAAATTTTTAATTGTATTTTATCCAGTTTTAAATTGTAATTTTATTGTAGTTTTAAATTAATTTAATTGTTTATTTTGTTTTAATTGTTCTATTGTATTGATTTTATCTTAAATAAAGGCAAACAAGGTCTCTTTTTCTCGAAAGAGGACACCCTGCTAACGCCCTGTGATGACGGGTGCGTGTTAAAAAAAAAAAAAAAAACCTAACCTAACCTAACCTAACCTAACCTAACCTAACCTAACCTAACCTAACCTAACCTAACCTAACCTAACCTAACCTAACCTAACCTAACCTAACCTAACCTAACCTAACCTAACCTAACCTAACCTAACCTAACCTAACCTAACCTAACCTAACCTAACCTAACCTAACCTAACCTAACCTAACCTAACCTAACCCAGTACGCGTCGCCGAACGCCACGAGGCGGTCACTTCTGGCTCGAAAAATTGTTTTAAAAAATTGAAAAAGTGGTAAAAAGTTCGAGTACCATAGCGTGCTATATATCAAAATTTGCGCAAAAATCTCGCGCATCCGACAGTGTTAGTTCCGGGAAAATCGGACAGTGTTTTGAAATAAAAAAGTGCAAATTAGTGCAAAAAGTGCAAATCCAAATCTTTCATTGAGTGCGCTGGATAAACGAAAGCGGTGACACATCATTTTTATACCATATCCTGGAAGGGTTCACCAAGTCCTGTACTTGGACACATCAAACGGATTTTTCCCCCTAAAATTGGGGGAGATATCGTCAAAAAAACAAAAACCACGTGGCGGCCATCTCCGTTCCTGTAGGTGTGCAGCCAAATTTGAAAGTGTCACCCGAAGCCCTTTAAGACACTAAGAAAAAGGACCCCTGGCACAAGAAGCGCGCACCGGTAATCCTGGTGTAATAACATTTTAAAAAAAGTGACTATTTTCAAAAAATCGTAAAAAATTAAATAGATCGATAGCATATATTTTTTAAATTGTGATGACATTGAACTTGATTTAAAGAACACCTGTGAAAAATTTCAAAGTTTTCGGCCCAGTAGTTTCGTAAATACCAATAAAAGGATAATCCTTCGGCGCCAAGATAGCACCCTGCGGGACTACAAAATTCATTTAAATAAAAACTAAATTGCTATTTAAGCTATTCTACGTGACGTTGACGTTGTAGAAAGACAAAATTGTGACGCAGGACATTTTTTTTTTTTTTTTTTTTTTTTTTTTCTCTTCGTCAAAAAAAAAAAAAAAAACTTAGTGCTTAACATTTGTTCTATTTGACGTTGACGTTGTAACAAGATAAAAACTTAAGTTTTTGACTAACTGGTAAATTTTTCAGTCTATATTAGCAGTTGACTTGTTGAGTCCCAACAAAAACTTTCAACTTAAATTTGAATTTTATTTATTGACTAAATATTTGATGTCAACGGACTTGGGTCCTCCCTAAAACGATTAAGTATAGTGTACTCCGCTCACTGCGCAAATCCAGACTTTACTGGCCCGCAGGGATCAGAGTATACTAGAACTAATATCGATTATGTTTTAAACCGATAAGAATAGTATAAGGACATTGGTCGGCAATATACACCACCAAAGGCAAAGTAGAATATAGGTTATTTTATTACTCAGTAAGGTATTGCGTATCACTGCGTAAATCCAGTGTCGCTGGCCCGCAGGGATCCAATCAAACAAGGAATTTTAAAGACAGGGTTTTTGAACCAATGAGGACGTAGTGTTACCTGGTTGGCAATATACACCACCAAATATAGACTATAAGATAGAAATAGGTTAATTATTATTATCACAAGGTAGGCCTTACACCTCCGAAACTTAATTAATTAGGTCATAGACTGATAGTGTAAAATTTTAACAAAATAGATTAGTGACCTGGCTGGCAATATACACCACCGAATATAGGTTAAAATATAGAATATAGGTAAATTGTTAATTATAACGATCGGTAGGCCTTACACCTCCGGAAACCTTTAGGTTATCGATTGACTGAGTGATTTCTACACCACTCAATTTTAATCAAAATAATAAAAGTCAGACATGGCTTCAAAGACGGCGAATGTCCCGAAACCAACAAACGTCGCTAGCATTAGCGTGAAGCACCTAGAGCCTACAGAGACCCGGAAACGAGCCCCAATCAAGCCTCCATCAAAAGACCTCCCAACTATAGTAAAGGCAGCCACAGAGGGCCCCCTTAATGAAATAACCGCAACGGCAAATCTACTTTTCCAAGAGGCAAAACTGCAACTGGAGCAGTCGGGTAATATAAAGGCTACAATAAAAGAGACCGTAATTGAATGTCTCAACGGACTCTATACCATAGCATTAAGACTAGGAGAGGAAGCCCCACCTTCTACAGTCCAGACTGCTCCCGCCATTGGAACGATGAAAGAAGTCCTGGATGAACTAAAGCAGCAAAAGGACCTGGTGGCCGCAACCAGGGCCGACATGTGTGTGGTAAAAGAAGTAGTTGAAAAACTTAACACAGCCACACAACAAAATAAAGTCAAGGACGGCGTCACATTCGCGGCAATGGCGGCGATGCATAGGCCTTATAACCCTCCTCACCAGTCCCAACCTGTCCACTCTATGGTGGTATCATCGGTGGACTTGCACGATACGAGTGAGGACGTCGTAAATAAAATAAGGACCGCTGTAAGTGCTAAGTCTACCGGCATACGAGTGGACAGATTGAGGAAAGCACGAGACGGAAAAGTCGTACTGGGATGCCAAACGCGAGATGAGCTGTTAAAAGTATCAGAAAAATTAAGAACAGGAAACCCAACACTTATGATGGAGGAGAAAGTCAATCGAGACCCTCTGATCATATTACACAATGTACTAAAAATAAACACGGATGAAGACGTTCTATGCGCCCTGAGACGACAAAACAATGCGATCCTGGGGGGGATACCAGAGGGAGAGTACAGGGCAAGCGTAAAGTACCGCAGAAAAGCCAGGAACCCGCTCGAAAGTCACGTGGTCCTGCAGGTGTCGCCACCAGTGTGGCAAAACCTCACGATGGCCGGAAAAGTGCATATAGATCTGCAGAGGGTTATTGTCAGAGACCAGTCTCCACTGGTACAGTGCTCCAGATGTCTCGAATACGGACACGGGCGTAAGAACTGCGAAAGGACCGTAGACGTATGCAGCCACTGCGCCGGTCCACACCTGCGTAGTGACTGTCCAGTGTGGAAGGCTGGAGAGAGACCCCACTGTAGCAATTGCCAGAGCGCCAAACTCGAAAAGACGGACCACAATTGCTTCGAGGAAAGCTGTCCGATTAGGAAAAAGTGGGACGCGCTGGCAAGAGCGAGAGTAGCATACTGCTAAGGTTGCACCGGTCGAATCAAGAGGAAACCAGGAAACAGCAGCTACATCTAAATACGGCTACCAATTCGTACAGGCTAACCTGCAACGGGCAAAACTAGCTACAAGAGAACTCATATGGGAGGCACAAAACAGGAAAATTTGCGTAGCACTAGTGCAGGAGCCGTACGTTGGAGCAGCTGGTGAGCTCGCCCAGTATGGGGGCCACAGGGTGGTGCAAAACACGCTAAATAGAACGAAGCCGGTAAAAGCCGCAATAATAGTGCTGGACGATGGTCTGGAGATAGTAAATCACCCAACACTCACAACTGAAAACATTGCGGTGGCAACCCTTAAGACAAGGTCCTGGGAGATATGTGTCATGTCTGTCTACTTTGAGGACAGTCTGCCCATCGAGCCATACCTCGACCATGTCAAAAAGATAAAGGATCGATTGCAGCCCAAAAACCTTATTATTGGAGGAGATGTAAACGCCTGGAGCACATGGTGGGGTAGCGAGTCCGAAGACCACAGAGGCGAAGCGACGATGGGCGTTATCGAAGAGATGGATATGCACATATTAAACGAGGGAAACGTACCAACTTTCTTTACCATCCGTAATGGAACGGTATGCAAGAGCAGGGTGGATGTCACGGCGTGCAGCCAGGAAATGCTTGGAGCAATCAGCAACTGGAAAGTGGACGAAGGTATTACCACCTCCGACCACAACGCCATAACGTTCAAAGTAACAATGGCAAAGTCAAAAAGTGAGACGCATTTAAAGACCACAAAAATCTATAATACAAAAAAGGCAAATTGGAACGTATTTAGGCAAGAAATACAAAAAGAATTTCAAGCAAAAAACCTAAATGCAGAAGAAATAGAAAAAATTGAAACGCACGTTCATCTGGAAGAGACAGTCAGACAACTGACAGAAAGCATAAACACAGCATGTAAAAAGGCGATTCCGAAACAAAAAAGAAAAATAAAAATGAATCTACCATGGTGGTCATCGGAGCTGGAAAACCTAAAGAAAGAGCTGAAGACGAAGAAGCGGAGAATAAGATGCGCTGCACCCCGCAGAAGGAAAAAAGTCATAGACGAATACCTACAAATAAAAGAAAACTACATAGTAGAAACCACAAAGGCACAGGAGGAAAGCTGGAAGAAATTCTGCACGGCTCAGGACCGGGAGAGCGTCTGGGACGGAATCTACAGAGTCATCAAGGCTACGTCCAAGAGACCGGAGGACCAACTTTTGGTGAAGGAAGATGAGACCCTGAACGCAGAACAATCTGTAAGGCTGCTGGCAAATACCTTTTTCCCAGAGGACAGGGAGCATGAAGACAATGCTGAACACAAAAACACTCGAGAAAAAGCAAAACTCATCGCCGACTGCCTGCAAAATGACACTACCGACCCTCCCTTCACAAAGGATGAAATGGATTTTGTTATCGGGACTTTCAACCCCAAAAAAGCACCAAGCAGTGACGGGCACACAGCAGACATTTGCGCAAATGCCATACAAGTCGACACGAAATTATTCCAGGCTGTTTTCAACAAGTGCCTAGAGTTATCATGTTTCCCAGAAATTTGGAAGCAGGCGACGGTAATAGTCCTGAGGAAACCGGGCAAAACCGATTACACTCAAGCAAAGTCGTATAGGCCCATAGGACTATTACCTGTCATGGGGAAAATTCTGGAAAAAATGATAGTAAGAAGACTTCGATGGCACTTGTTGCCAAAGGCAAATTCGAGACAGTATGGTTTCGTGCCACAGCGCGGCACCGAGGACGCCCTCTATGATCTAGTCCAGCACATAAAGAAAAATGTAGATAGTAAATTAATCAACGTGGTTATATCGCTGGATATAGAGGGGGCTTTCGATGGCGCGTGGTGGCCAGCGATCAAGGCCAGGCTTATAGACAAGGGATGCCCAGTGAATCTAAGGAAAATTATAAATCACTACCTAAAGGACAGAAAAGTAAGTGTTCGGTATGCAAATAAAGAATACACCGTGTCCACCTCTCAGGGATGTGTCCAGGGATCCATATCGGGTCCGACACTCTGGAATATCCTCTTGGATGAACTACTAGATATTATTGATTCAACCAAGGTGCACTGCCAGGCCTTTGCAGACGACATTGTCCTGGTATTCTCAGGCAACTTGATGGCAGAAATTGAGCGAGCGGCGGAACTGGTACTAAGGCGAGTTTACGAATGGGGTGTAAGAAATAAATTAAAATTTGCGCCAAACAAAACCTGTGCAATGGTCGTAACCAAAAAAATTAAATTGGACGACCCCCGTATAAGCATGGGTGGTACCCAAATCAAAATTGTTAAAGAAACTAAAATCTTAGGACTCATAATTGATGACAAATTAACATTTAATAACCATATAAAATATATCTGTGCAAAAGCACTGAATATCTACAAACCGCTCGCTCGCTCGGCGAAAATAAGTTGGGGACTGTCTGCTGAGATAATGAGGACAATGTACGTTGCGGTAATAGAACCGATAATTCTCTACGCAGCAAACGTGTGGGCCCCCGCCGCAAAAAAGGTCTCGATACAGAAGCGACTGAACACGGTGCAGCGGGGCTTTGCACAAAAAATGTGCAAATCCTACCGCACCGTGTCGCTAAATGCGGCGGTAGTTCTGAGCGGATCCATGCCTCTCTACCTGAGAGCTCAGGAGTGCAGGGATCTATACGAGGCAAAAAGGGGAAGGCCTCAGTGCGCATTGGGCGACAGACAGGTGGAGACGAAGACTTGTTTCCTGACAGCAAAGCATCCGGCACAAGAAGCAATAATCCAATTCGACTGCCTCGAAAATATGAGCGCCGAGACGGTCGAAAGAAACTGCATAAAAGGATTGAGTGTATTCACAGATGGTAGTAAGATAGACGGGAAAGTAGGTGCGGCGTTCACTAGTTGGGATGGCGATAAAGAGATACGGTACAGAAAGTTTCTGTTGGAACGCTTCTGCACCGTATTCCAGGCCGAACTCTACGCGCTCTTGCAAGCCACTGAGTACGCGATAACAAGCGACAAAAATCAGAAGTGAATATACTAAGTGATTCTAGGTCAGCTCTGGAGTGCATTAAGTTTCCAGGCACGTTCCACCCCCTCGCATTCAAAATTAGAGACAACCTTAATTTATTAAAAAGTAATACAGCAAAAATAAGACTTTTCTGGATAAGGGCCCACGTCGGGGTCGGGGGCAATGAGCGAGCAGATTTCCTTGCTAAAAATGCTGCCAAAACTAAGAAAACTGCTCCCGACTACGACCTGTGCCCTCTGTCATTCATTAAGAGGGGGATAAGAGAGCGCACACTCCTGGAATGGAACAAGAGATATAAAAACCAAGAAACGGCATCACTAACAAAATGTTTCTTTCCTACCGTCGAAAGTGCATACAAAATTATTAAAAAGGTCAGACTAGCACCGATTCATGTCCAAGTACTAACAGGACACGGAGGGTTTAACCAATATCTACACAGATTTAAATGCAAGGATAGCCCAGCCTGTGAATGTGACCCAATGTACGAAGAATCGGTGCTACATCTGTTAATAGAGTGCCAAAGGTTTTGCAAACTGCGCTTCGAGGCAGAGCAGGAGATGGACACCAAAATAGAAAAAGAAACATTGGCGCTTCTTTTGTCCAGGAAGGAAACAAGAGACACCTTTCTGAGGTACTGCGAAACAATCGCAAAAATAACAATTGCTAACAATAAAAGTGTATAGATCCAAAATTTTGCGACTATTATAAGAATAGCGGCATTAATTTGGATAAGCAGCTAACCTAAGTTTCGCATACCTATAGCAAACCGAGCACAAAAAGACTCCGATACATGTCGGGGGATTAAGGAATAAAAAAAAAAAAAAAAAAAAAAACCTAACCTAACCTAACCTAACCTAACCTAACCTAACCTAACCTAACCTAACCTAACCTAACCTAACCTAACCTAACCTAACCTAACCTAACCTAACCTAACCTAACCTAACCTAACCTAACCTAACCTAACCTAACCTAACCTAACCTAACCTAACCTAACCTAACCTAACCTAACCTAACCTAACCTAACCTAACCTAACCTAACCTAACCTAACCTAACCTAACCTAACCTCTTAGTCTACCTTGGTGGAATGACGAGCTCGCCGCGATGAAACGTGGGGTCAACACCAAAAAGCGGCGCATTCGTTGCGCCGCTCCGGTCCGTCGCGACAGGGTTGTGCGTGAGTACCTGCAAGCCAAGGAGAATTACGAGTCGCATGCTGTAGCAGCACAGATAGCCAGCTGGAAGGCTTTCTGTGAGCGTCAGGACAAGGAGGGACTATGGGACGGGATATACAGGGTCATAGGTAGAACCGCAGTGAGGAGAGAAGATCTCCCACTCGTTCTTAACGGTAAAACCTATGACCCCAGCGAATCGGCGGCACTGTTGGCGGGGATTTTCTACCCCGGGGATCTTGGGGAGGAAGATAACGCGGAACACAAGCGTACGAGGCGCGTCGCTGAACAAGTAAACGTGTGGACTCCAAATGAATATTTGGACCCACCGTTTACCTCTGTCGAACTGAGCGACGCCGCCTCGAGCTTCAACCCCAAGAAGGCCCCCGGGTCGGACGGTCTTACCGCTGACATATGCCAGCGAGCCATATCGCTGAACCCCGGCGCATTCCTCGCTCTGACCAATAAGTGCCTGGAACTGGGTTACTTTCCGATCATATGGAAGGAGGCCACCGTGATAGTCCTCCGAAAACCAGGAAAGGAGGACTACACCAACCCCAAGGCCTATCGTCCGATCGGTTTGTTGCCCGTTCTAGGCAAGATCCTCGAGAAGATGGTTGTCAATCGTGTCAAATGGCACATCCTGCCCGGGATTAGTACTCGCCAGTACGGCTTTATGCCCCAGAGAAGCACCGAGGACGCCCTCTACGCCCTGACGGACCGCATTTACAAGAATCTCAAAGCGAAGAGACTTGTAACCGTGGTTTCGCTGGACATAGAGGGGGCCTTCGATAGCGCCTGGTGGCCGGCCATCAGAGTCAGACTGGCTGAGGAAAAGTGTCCCGTGAACGTCCGCAGGGTGATTGACAGCTATCTTCGCGAGCGAAAGGTCACAGTGAGGTATGCGGGAGCCGAACACATGCGCAACACCACCAAAGGCTGTGTTCAAGGCTCCATCGGGGGTCCCGTTCTGTGGAACCTCTTATTGGATCCACTACTGCAGGGCCTGGGAGGGCGGGGAGAGTATTGTCAGGCTTTTGCCGACGATGTTATCCTCGTCTTCGACGGCGATACGGGGTTGGAGGTCTCGAGACGGGCCAATGCCGCTCTCGCCTATGTCCGGGAGTGGGGAGTTCGTAATAAGCTGAGGTTCGCACCGCACAAAACCAAGGCGATGGTGCTAACCAACAAGCTAAAGTACGACTCTCCGCTCCTGACCATGGGGGGGATCGACATTGGTCTGTCCAGCGAAATAAAGATCCTGGGGCTCACTATCGACAGCAAGCTAACCTTCAACTCTCATGTAAGTAATACTTGCATGAGAGTTCAAGGTCTCTATAAGCAGCTGTCGAGAGCCGCCAGGGTAAGCTGGGGCCTCCATCCCCAAATCATAAAGACAATTTATACTGCAGTGGTGGAGCCAATAGTCCTGTACGCTGCCTGTGCCTGGGCGCCGGCCGCTTCAAAGCTCGGAGTGCGGAAGCGTTTGGGAGCTCTCCAAAGGGGCTTTGCGCAGAAAATGACCAAGTCGTACCGGACCGTCTCCCTGAACTCGGCCATGGTGCTGGCTGGGATACTCCCCTTGGATCTTAGGATCCAAGAGGCCTCGGCATTGTACGAGGCCAAGAGGGGAGTGTCCCGGCGAGTACTCGGGGACAGGGAGATGGAAGTGAGGGTGCCGTACTGTGGGCGACCACACCCGGCAGAGAGGACGTGCCTGCAGTTTACCAGCCTGGTGGACCGAGAAGACCTTGAGAACAACAACACTCAAGCAGTGCGCATCTTTACCGATGGCAGTAAAATTGACGGCAAGGTGGGGGCCTCGCTTTCCATATGGAATCACGAGGCCGAAACCAAAGCCGTCAAGCTAAAGTTGGGTGCGCACTGCTCGGTCTACCAGGCTGAGCTCCTTGCCCTAGATAGGGCTGCCTCTCTCGCGACGAGCCGCCCCGAAAGCTCCATCGGCATATACACCGACTCAAGATCATCCCTTGAGTCGGTGGTCGGGCGCAAATCCCTCCATCCCCTGGTAGCAGGCATTATCGACAATCTGGAGATATGTCGCACCCGGAACAAGGAAGTATCCTTGTTCTGGGTGAAAGCGCATGCAGGGTTGGAGGGAAATGAAAGAGCCGATGAGCTCGCGAAAGAGGCAGCTCTGGGCTTAAAGAGAAAACCGGACTATGACCGATGCCCGGTTTCGTTTGTCAAGCGACTGCTCCGCGAGGGATCGCTTGACGAATGGAACCGGAGGTATACGTCCGAAGAGACTGCGGGCACCACGAAGGTCTTCTTGCCGGATGTGCGGTTCGCACATCGTGTGGTCAAGCACATAGACCGCAGTATGGTGCTCACTCAGGTGTTGACTGGTCATGGTGGGTTTGCGGAGTACCTGCACAGATTCAAACGCAGTGACAACCCGGGTTGCGTGTGCGGGAGCGGTGCATCGGAATCGATCTTGCATCTTCTGATGGACTGCCCCCAGCACGAAGCGGCCCGGGAAGACCTACAACAGGTACTGCGGATGAAGCTGTGCAGGAGCTCCGTACCCACAATTCTGGGTGAGGCCTCTGGCAGAGATGCGTTCCTAGAGTACGCGAGCAGGATAGCGAAAATTGCTATTGCGAGGAACAGAACAACCGATAGAGATGCATAGTGCCTCTTATATCGTCAGCATATACAGATGGCACTATCATATAAATCAGGTTGTTCTGTTGCTCGCAAAAGCCGAGAGGAACTCGCTGTTCTGCGAACTCCGTACTCCGAGCTTTGGAGCTTTGAAGCACTTTTATCGACCGCACCTTCGTTAGTTTATAAGCTAGACATAAGTGATTTTAATGTTTTATTTAATTATTTATTGACCTTTGAATATTGCTTTGTTATTGTAAATTATTTATTGTAGTTTTTTTTAAATTAATTCAATTGTTTTTAATTGCTTTTTAACTGTAATTTATTTGTAATTTATCTATAATAGTCATAATCATAATTGTAATTGTATCAAAATGTTATCGATTTATTTGAAATAAAGCATGAAAAGGTCTCTTTTTCTCGAAAGAGGACACCCTGCAACGCCCTGTGATGACGGGTGCGTGTAAAAAAAAAAAAAAAACCTAACCTAACCTAACCTAACCTAACCTAACCTAACCTAACCTAACCTTTTTTTTTTTTTTTTTTTAACGTGGGTAATCCTCATGGATACTCCGCGTCCGAGGAGACGCGGCAGTTATGTCAGACTCTTACTGACTAAACCCCCACGGTGTATATCCTTTCCCGCCGCCTGGTGGCCGGGTCACGGGTTTCGCTCGCGCACACAACCGCAACCAGGCCGGCAGAATCCGTCCTTAGGACGGTGCCAACTCGGGGGCAATATCAGATGCCCCCCAATTGAACGCCATAAGACGCACCAGGACCACAGGGTGCGTCTTCCAGCTCGAGGACCTAACTCCTGGGTGTTGGACAGATAACCTAACCTAACCTAACCTAACCTAACCTAACCTAACCTAACCTAACCTAACCTAACCTAACCTAACCTAACCTAACCTAACCTAACCTAACCTAACCTAACCTAACCTAACCTAACCTAACCTAACCTAACCTAACCTAACCTAACCAATCAGAGTAGCCATTAACGCCAAACAAACGGGGGTGCAAGTTGATAGGATAAGAAAGGTAAAAGACAGGAGGGTTATCGTGGGGTGTGGCACAAGGGAGGAGAGGCAAAGGGTTGTAGAAAGGTTGAAGCAGGCGGACCTCCGAGTAGAAGAAGTAAAAAACAAGGATCCTTTAGTGATCCTGAAGGACGTCCTCCAGTACAACACTGATGAGGACGTCCTTCAGGCACTCAGATCACAAAACGCTGATCTTTTAAAGAATATAGATAAAGAGGAGGTCCGCATAGAAGTCAGGTATAGAAAAAAAGTAAAAAACCCTCTCTTGTGCCACATCATTCTCAGGGTGTCCCCGAAAGTGTGGTCGGTACTAGTGGAGGCGGGCACGGTGCGCGTGGACCTACAGCGAGTAAAAGTGGCTGACCAGTCCCCGCTCACCCAGTGCTCAGCGTGCCTCGGGTACGGGCACAGCAGGCGGTTCTGCAAGGAGCCCCAAACGAGGTGCAGCCACTGCGGGGAGGATCACCTAAAGGTGGACTGCCCAAAGTGGCAGGCAGGAACCCTGCCCTCCTGCTGCAACTGTGCACAGACCGGGCTGGACGCGGCTCATAACGCGTTCGCCCCGGAGTGCACGGTGCGCCGTAAGTGGGAGGCCTTGGCCAGGGCAACGGTAGCTTATTGCTAAAGTTGCCCTGGGCGAGACCGGAACCACCGTGAGGTCCTACCGAGTGTTCCAGGCGAATCTGCAACGCAAACAACTCGCCACACAGGAGCTCTTGCTCGAGGCCACCAGCAGAAAGGTAGCCCTAGCGTTGGTCCAGGAGCCGTATGTTGGAAGGTCCGGCTCGATGCGAGACTACGCGGGCGCGCGCGTATTCCAGAGTGCCAACCGGGGGGGCGGACATGTCAAAGCCGCAATCGTTGTGTTCGACGATGACATGGCCGTGACCCTGGACTCCAGCCTTACCACCAACAATATCGTGGTGGTGAGAATCGGAACGGGTGCCTGGGAGATGTGCGCGGTCTCGTTCTACTTCGAGCCGGATCAGCCAATGGAGCCATACCTGGATCAGCTGGTGGCAGTGGTCACGAGCGTGGGCTCCCGTTACGTGGTGGTGGGTGGCGACGCGAACGCCTGGAACACCTGGTGGGGCAGCACGAAAACGGACAGCAGAGGGGAGGCATTCTTTGGGGCTCTTGAAGAGCTTGACTTGCAGGTGCTCAATCGGGGTAACGTCCCTACCTTCGACGTGATTAGAGGACTCAAACGGTACTCTAGTTGCGTCGATGTTACGGCGTGCTCCCCGGACGCGCTCCTGTTGGTAGCTGACTGGATGGTGGACGACGGCGTGACGAGCTCAGACCACAACACTATTACGTTCCGTATCAACCTGAAAAAAGACAAAGAAGTAATAATAACTAGGACCACGCGGCGATTCAACACAAAAAAGGCAAACTGGGATGAGTTTCAGTCGAAGCTCACCCAGCTGCAAGAGTCGAATTTCATTAAAATCGGTGACATAGAGAAGATCGACAATATAGTCGATCTCGAAAAAAGTGTTGAATCATATAATAAAACAGTCGTGGCGGCATGCGAAGCAAGCATGCCGATCAGGAAGGGTACGGAGCGTCTTAGTCTACCCTGGTGGAATGACGAGCTCGCCGCGATGAAACGTGGGGTCAACACCAAAAAGCGGCGCATTCGTTGCGCCGCTCCGGTCCGTCGCGACAGGGTTGTGCGTGAGTACCTGCAAGCCAAGGAGAACTACGAGTCGCATGCTGTAGCAGCACAGATAGCCAGCTGGAAGGCATTCTGTGAGCGTCAGGACAAGGAGGGACTATGGGACGGGATATACAGGGTCATAGGTAGAACCGCAGTGAGGAGAGAAGATCTCCCACTCGTTCTTAACGGTAAAACCTATGACCCCAGCGAATCGGCGGCACTGTTGGCGGGGATTTTCTACCCCGGGGATCTTCGGGAGGAAGATAACGCGGAACACAAGCGTACGAGGCGCGTCGCTGAACAAGTAAACGTGTGGACTCCAAATGAATATTTGGACCCACCGTTTACCTCTGTCGAACTGAGCGACGCCGCCTCGAGCTTCAACCCCAAGAAGGCCCCCGGGTCGGACGGTCTTACCGCCGACATATGCCAGCGTGCCATATCGCTAAACCCCGGCGCGTTCCTCGCTCTGACCAATAAATGCCTAGAACTGGGTTACTTTCCGATCATATGGAAGGAGGCCGTTGTGATAGTCCTCCGAAAACCAGCAAAGGAGGACTACACCAACCCCAAGGCCTATCGTCCGATCGGTTTGTTGCCCGTTCTGGGCAAGATCTTCGAGAAGATGGTTGTCAATCGTGTCAAATGGCACATCCTGCCCGGGATTAGTACTCGCCAGTACGGCTTTATGCCCCAGAGAAGCACCGAGGACGCCCTCTACGCCCTGACGGACCGCATTTACAAGAAACTCCAAGAGAGGAAACTTGTAACTGTGGTCTCGCTGGACATAGAGGGGGCCTTCGATAGCGCCTGGTGGCCGGCCATTAGAGTCAGACTGGCTGAGGAAAAGTGTCCCGTTAACATCCGCAGGGTGATTGACAGCTATCTTCGCGAGAGAAAGGTCACCGTGAGGTATGCGGGAGCCGAACACATGCGTAACACCACCAAAGGCTGTGTTCAAGGCTCCATCGGGGGTCCCGTCCTGTGGAACCTCTTGTTGGATCCACTACTGCAGGGCCTGGGAGGGCGGGGAGAATATTGTCAGGCTTTTGCCGACGATGTTGTCCTCGTCTTCGACGGCGATACGGGGCTGGAGGTCTCGAGACGGGCCAATGCCGCTCTCGCCTATGTCCGGGAGTGGGGAGTTCGTAATAAGCTGAGGTTCGCACCGCACAAAACCAAGGCGATGGTGCTAACCAACAAGCTAAAGTACGACTCTCCGCTCCTGACCATGGGGGGGATCGACATTGGTCTGTCCAGCGAAATAAAGATCCTGGGGCTCACTATCGACAGCAAGCTAACCTTCAACTCTCATGTAAGTAATACTTGCATGAGAGTTCAAGGTCTCTATAAGCAGCTGTCGAGAGCCGCCAGGGTAAGCTGGGGCCTCCATCCCCAAATCATAAAGACAATTTATACTGCAGTGGTGGAGCCAATAGTCCTGTACGCTGCCTGTGCCTGGGCGCCGGCCGCTTCAAAGCTCGGAGTGCGGAAGCGTTTGGGAGCTCTCCAAAGGGGCTTTGCGCAGAAGATGACCAAGTCGTACCGGACCGTCTCCCTGAACTCGGCCATGGTGCTGGCTGGGATACTCCCCTTGGATCTTAGGATCCAAGAGGCCTCGGCATTGTACGAGGCCAAGAGGGGAGTGTCCCAGCGAGTACTCGGGGACAGGGAGATGGAAGTGAGGGTGCCGTACTGTGGGCGACCACACCCGGCGGAGAGGACGTGCCTGCAGTTTACCAGCCTGGTGGACCGAGAAGACCTTGAGAACAACAACACTCAAGCGGTGCGCATCTTTACCGATGGCAGTAAAATTGACGGCAAGGTGGGGGCCTCGCTTTCCATATGGAATCACGAGGCCGAAACCAAAGCCGTCAAGCTAAAGTTGGGTGCGCACTGCTCGGTCTACCAGGCTGAGCTCCTTGCCCTAGATAGGGCTGCCTCTCTCGCGACGAGCCGCCCCGAAAGCTCCATCGGCATATACACCGACTCAAGATCATCCCTTGAGTCGGTGGTCGGGCGCAAATCCCTCCATCCCCTGGTAGCAGGCATTATCGACAATCTGGAGATATGTCGCACCCGGAACAAGGAAGTATCCTTGTTCTGGGTGAAAGCGCATGCAGGGTTGGAGGGAAATGAAAGAGCCGATGAGCTCGCGAAAGAGGCAGCTCTGGGCTTAAAGAGAAAACCGGACTATGACCGATGCCCGGTTTCGTTTGTCAAGCGACTGCTCCGCGAGGGATCGCTTGACGAATGGAACCGGAGGTATACGTCCGAAGAGACTGCGGGCACCACGAAGGTCTTCTTGCCGGATGTGCGGTTCGCACATCGTGTGGTCAAGCACATAGACCGCAGTATGGTGCTCACTCAGGTGTTGACTGGTCATGGTGGGTTTGCGGAGTACCTGCACAGATTCAAACGCAGTGACAACCCGGGTTGCGTGTGCGGGAGCGGTGCATCGGAATCGATCTTGCATCTTCTGATGGACTGCCCCCAGCACGAAGCGGCCCGGGAAGACCTACAACAGGTACTGCGGATGAAGCTGTGCAGGAGCTCCGTACCCACAATTCTGGGTGAGGCCTCTGGCAGAGATGCGTTCCTAGAGTACGCGAGCAGGATAGCGAAAATTGCTATTGCGAGGAACAGAACAACAGATAGAGATGCTTAGTGCCTCTTATATCGTCAGCATATACAGATGGCACTATCATATAAATCAGGTTGTTCTGTTGCTCGCAAAAGCCGAGAGGAACTCGCTGTTCTGCGAACTCCGTACTCCGAGCTTTGGAGCTTTGAAGCACTTTTATCGACCGCACCTTCGTTAGTTTATAAGCTAGACATAAGTGATTTTAATGTTTTATTTAATTATGTATTGACCTTTGAATATTGCTTTGTTATTGTAAATTATTTATTGTAGTTTTTTAAATTAATTTAATTGTTTTTAATTGCTTTTTAACTGTAATTTATCTATAATAGTCATAATCATAATTGTAATTGTATCAAAATGTTATCGATTTATTTGAAATAAAGCATGAAAAGGTCTCTTTTTCTCGAAAGAGGACACCCTGCAACGCCCTGTGATGACGGGTGCGTGTAAAAAAAAAAAAAAAAAACCTAACCTAACCTAACCTAACCTAACCTAACCTAACCTAACCTAACCTAACCTAACCTAACCTAACCTAACCTAACCTAACCTACCTGCCTGCCTGCCTGCCCGCCTGCCCGCCTGCCCGCCTGCCCGCCTGCCCGCCTGCCCGCCTGCCCGCCTGCCCGCCTGCCCGCCTGCCCGCCTGCCCGCCTGCCCGCCTGCCCGCCTGCCCGCCTGCCCGCCTGCCCGCCTGCCCGCCTGCCCGCCTGCCCGCCTGCCCGCCTGCCTACCTACCTACCTAGATAGCAATGGCTGCACAATACAAAAGTTTTATGATAAAATAATTCTCGCTATCCAGTCCAGTCGAAAACATGCGCATGAGTCTTTTAAACAACCAAAGAGTAAGCGTGATAATATTATTCAAGATCGCACAATGGCTCTACTGTCCAGAAAATACGAGCTTCAAAGAACGAAGCCAAAAAAAAACACGAGCAATGAGAAACGAGCTAAGTGCTTTATATAAACTTACAACCAAATATTTAAAATCTGACTATAAACAGCACAGACAGAAAACAATAGAAAAGCATTTAATCCATACCGGCAGCATGAAAAAAGCTCTCAAAGAACTTAGTACTCACAAAACTTGGATAACGAGTTTACAAGACTCTATTCAAGTAACACAGAACAGAAGAGATATTCTGAAACTAGCAACAGCTTTCTATAGAGATCTATACAGCGAAAATATCACGAGTAGTAACACAAACCCCTGAGACTTAGAGATAAATCAATGTTCAGAGTCGTACCAGAATGATTCCTGTCAAGAGGTGTGCCATATGAATGATGTGACACTGTTCGACGAAATAGAAGTTTTAATCGCCATAAAGCGGTTAAAACGAGATAAAAGCCCCGGTTCTGACAAAATATCAAATGAATCAATAAAAATAGCAGATTTTTACCTGGCCCTCTGACAAAACCGTTCAATCAAATCCTCCAGTCAGGCATTGCTCCTAAGCAATGGACGGAATCTATAATAATACTACTTTATAAAAAAGGAAATCCTAAGAATATTGTAAATTACCGTTCAATTAGCTTGTTGCCATGCCTCTACAAACTCTTTGCTTCACTAATAGAAAAAAGGATAAAAGAAAAAATCGAGTCTACCCAACCAATAGAACAGGCTGGCTTTAGAACCGGATTCTCGACAATAGATAATATTCACGCCATAGAATTACTGATTGAAAAATTTTAATGAATACCGAAAGCCTCTCTACATAGCAATCATAGACTATCAAAAGGCTTTTGATAGTTTGAAGTACCAAGCTATATGGAAAACTCACCACTATTTTACAATGACATTTCTATTTAAGGCGACTATATCCGAGCACTATAGGCATTTGTCGCTCACTCAGACACGCGCTACGATACCCACCGATCATTGCCGTGAGTCGCGCAGTTCAAATGAACTCCGTGACCTTATCGAGCCTGTTATGGAAAAACATCGTAACCGACAGAATGCACGTTTTTCGTTTTTTTAACGTAAGCTGTAGGTAAAATAACTTAAACCCTAATGCAAAAACCTTTAAACTGATATTTGCATAAACTGCAAAGTTACAACTCGAAATTAATTATATCGTAAATGACAAAAGTAGGGGTGCCAGGTCGGGTAACCTCCACGTGTGCCCGGGTGCTGTTGGTCCCTCTTGATTCGTCCGGGGGGAAGAGCAGCATTCGGGCCGGTGCACCCTGTTTAACAATATTCTATTGAGATCAATAAATATAATTGAGATTTCTATTTATTGAAATGAAACATTTGGGTAATTAGCTAGTTAAGATAGGAAGGAATATACACGAACTTTATTGGGGTTTAGGCAGTTTTGTCAGGCAATGCGACTGGCATTAATTATTGGCATTAATTGAGGAGACAAATGTTCGCCGGCGATGAGTAGAAAGTGGCAGTAGGCGATCAGTCTCATACCGTTACTTCCTTCCTTCGGGAAATGGAAGTAAAAAAAAGTTTGTCAGCAATTTCTATTAAAAACGTTAGGGATATCACAGATGACATTAAGATATACACTTAAGAACGTAAGAGCTTTAAATGTTTCTAAACCAGATGAAAGAGGTAAATCAACTCCCTTTATATTTGTTAAATATAAAGAGTCCAAGAAACATCCAGCTGTCAAGTCTAATGAGACTTCAAGCTAAATATAATTTTATAATATATTTTATTCCTTTATTCCGGCAATAATGATTGCCGGAATAAAGGAAATAAATTATATTTACCTTCTGCATCTAGAAATTTGTCCTTTCTCTATAATAATTGTTATCTTCAAGATGATACTATTAAAGAGGTTCAGTGCTGGGAGAACTTTCAAAAACATTTTTAGAAATGAGTACAACATAGGGTTCAATCTACCGAAAAATACGGATAAATGTGAAATATGTGAGCGCATAAAACTCTAGATAGTACTAGTAAAAATGATGCCATGCATAAGGAGGAATACAAAAATCACATTCAGGAAAAAATGCAGCAAAAGAAAAACCTGCATGCAGTTTAAAGGATCAAGCTCGCAGAAAAAATTACGCTGATGTTTTGTGTGCTAGTTTTGATCTAGAAAAGGTCCTGACTACTCCGCACGGAGACAGTATTAATTTATACTATACAAGAAAATTGGTTTATTACAATGAAACTTTTACGAAAGTGGAACCAGGAATGGATACTGTTATTTATGGCATGAGTCTGAAGCTAAATGAGGCTGTAATGAAATATGTACAATTGTTTTCAAATATTTAAAAATTGTTGACGAGAAAGGCGAACATTCTTTTGTAGCTTTGTACTGTGATAGTTGTTGCGGGCAGAATAAAATTTTTTTTTAATTATAACCTGTTAAGGGTGGTAAAAAAGGGGATGATAATTTTTGCTTATTTTTTTATTATGAAGTCTACAAGCTTGAAATTTTGAAAATAGGTTTCTTTTAGGGCGTGAATTTTTTTTCATCAAAATCTACCCCGAAGGTTGTAAAATAGGGGTTTGAAGTTTGTATGAAAGTCCTGTTTTTTAATTGAGAAACACGAAAATCGGCAATTTGATATTTGCCTGTAGCTTACTTTCTGAAGCAGGGCATTGGCCGCACGGGAAACCTCAATCTCAAGGGAAATCAGCAATTCTACGCAGACGAAGTCGCGGGCAACAGCCAATTATTTATAAAGAATGAAAATTGATTTATGTGTGTTCGTGTATTGTTAGGAGTTGAGAGAGGGCTTATAGATGAGAAAACTCAGCCAAATGCTTCAGTTTTGTGTATTCAGTAACATAACTAATCTAGAAAAATAATAGCGTAAGTAACAATTTTTGAAAAAGCATAGTTATCATGAACTTTATCTTAAGCGACAAATATACTCATTATGTAACTCTTTTTGTCATAGTTTCATTAATTAGGTGCAAAGAATTACGTATACTGCAATGTATACAAAAGTCGGGGACTTATAAGTAATACATAGAAAATTATCAAAAAAAAACATTTCCTGTAAAATATCATTCTTGTCGCTTACGATGTTTTTCCATAGTAGGCTCGTTATCATAAATATTTGCGTCATTTTATTTCCCATTTTAAATAAAATACACAAGCAAAGAAACACTATATTTACAGGCTAACTAAAACTATTTTAATTTTATCACTAAATGTAGCAAAAGAATTTATTAACTAATAATTAAAAAATAAATAATTTTAGCGCGAAAGGAGCGTGAGTCGTGAAAACTTGCACAGGTCCTTCTCGTATAGAGGCACGTGAGCCACTGACATCCTCTGAGTACATCGCTTATTCGATGCGTTAGATCATTTTATGACTTCTGTTAGGCGAAATTTTGCAGCAATTTTTTTTATTTAAAATCTGTCTGTCCAATGTATAGGTAATACAATGAGCTTAATTTACGTATAATTTTTATGAAATTTAGTCTAAAGCTTTGGAAATGCCATTAGAAAAATGAACAAAAACAACCTGTTTTCAAAAATTTTTATGATCGAGGCAAGTTTAACTTATCGTGTTTTCATGAGTCCATTAAAGAGATAAGGCATGTATGTTTAATATGTATTTTTAACAGTAAAAAAACAATTTTTTCATGACTTTGAATTGGTTTGAAAAGTGGCGTAGTCGCTAAAAACCGGGATAATGGGCCGTTACTAAACACTCATAGAAAATCACTATCATAACACTACTAGTTCAGCTGTGGCATATTCGAAAAAGTTGAGATACCTATTGCTACATTTTTTTGTTCTCACACTATCTTGTTATGAACAAACAATGGAAATATTATAATTTTTCTTAGTTTTTGGTATTTTAAGGTAAGATTAGCTCTGTGATAAACTTTATTGAAAAGTATTTACTTTTCACCGCACCGGTACCGCAGTACTTTTATTTTATTTATTTATCATTATTAAAGATATAATTTATAGTGTTAAGTAAATAAAACCCAGCTCAATGCTCATTACAATTTATACATAATTATATTGGACACTCAAATAAGTTTACAAGCTCAAAGTTCCGTCACTCTCGAAGCCCAGCAGAGAAGTCCCGGCGTCGCCGCACCGAGGCCGAGCCGCCATTTCTTATCTTCCGGTAATGTCCCGGCCACAGACATCCACCAAGTTGGCGCTGCGCCGCTCGTTGTGCACCAAACACGCGGTGTTGCCAGCACGGTCATTCTGC
The DNA here is from genome assembly GCA_928268935.1 of Lasiommata megera. NCBI lineage: Eukaryota > Metazoa > Arthropoda > Insecta > Lepidoptera > Nymphalidae > Lasiommata > Lasiommata megera. Next base: position 17,970,047 of record OV743317.1, on the reverse strand, counting down.
ATGGTGCCCGCCCCGGGCAACCCCACGAGTCGGGACAAAATCACTGCGAAATGAAGAACTGTTAATACCTAAATCATTCTACTTAAATAGACATCCTTAATCCCTTTTCATAAGCTCAAGGTCTATCGGAATACTACATTTACCGTCCATCATGCGAACCCCTTAGCTCAACCAACAATATCATCCCACCCAAAGGGACTGGCCACACTTAGGAGACGGATGTGTATGTTGATCGCACTTAAACAACATTTCGTACACTCAAGAGTTCCAAGCTCGTCTGCCGCATCTATAGCTCAAGCGTTCGCAATCCAATGTGACTTTCATCGTATGGTAATTTATAAGGAGCAGACTATACGCTACACCAAGTACGACTGCACTACCGCGGCTCGACCACGGACCCGAGCCGACCGAATGCAATCAATGCAATGCGCCGTCCCGCGCCGGTAGGTCTTATAAGAACCTGCATACGTCACTTAGTGTTGCGTAAAGAGAGGGGGCAATGCCACTCTCTTGTCTGTCATGATTCTAAAACTAGATGGCGCTGTTCTCTGACTGCCGTCATATTTACTAAAATAGTTACAAACAAATAAAAATAATCAATAAAGTAATGTCGCGGTAACACTTTGATTGGATCACGTCGCAGTGGGATGGTCGGAACTTGTAACTTTACTGCTTAAAAATGAGGAATTACATCTGGCAAATACCGCAGTTTTTCTTGGAATAACTTTAGATTCAAAGCTTCCATTGAAGCTCTCATATAAATAATTTATCGCACAGACTTAGTTCAGCCGCATTCACGGTTAAAAAGATACGCCATATGACAAATATAGTAACGGCTGGGCTTGTATATTTTCGTTATTTCCATAGCTTTAGTTTTAAGTTAGTTATCACCATCAAATCACTGCTATGTAAATTATTGATGCGTCAAGTGCCTTTTAAAGGACTATTTGAATCTGAGTGGCGTACCTATTTATTAAGTTTACCCGGTGTCGTTTACACTCAAAGATTACAAAGATGTTGCTGTTTCTAACTAGATGGCGCTTGCATATATTGGTTCTATTTAATTTTCAAAAACTCAATGTTAGGGCGCTTTTAGTGTCACGCGGATTTGCTCACGCACGCGGGATTGGACCGCATGCGTAGCATCCGCAAAGAACAATTTCATATAGGTATCTATTGTAAAGCGTGATAAACGCACGCGGGACGCGGGGCGCTGTGCGGGGCGTCACCCCGGTGCGGGGTATCCGCATGCGTAAGCGCTGCCTACAACTTCAGTGCCCATTTTAGAGTCGAGCGGGGCGCACGCGCCGTATTGTACTACCGAAATGAAAATCGATACAGAACGAGTAATCATTGAAGTTCATCTGCGGCCCGTTTTGTGGGATTTTATGAGTGATTGATCTTATTTAATGAAATTTCAACATGAAATTGAATGAAATTATGAACAATGAAATTTCAGAGTACATGACAAATTTTTTTTTTTGCACATGTAAATTTACACATGACAGTAATTTGAAGTCAAAAAACGTTTATCCTAACTGTTCAAATCCCTTTCCACTAAATCATAGCAGGAAATTAAATATTAAAAATTTAAAACTTACCTTAATGTAATAGCGAGCCTCTCAATCGGTTGTATTGTAATCCTTCGTAAACTGCTTTTTTGTAGCTTATTCTCAATTTTACACAACAGTTCATCAAAAGAACGAATGGACATTCGAAAGTAATTTTTAAATTTACGTTCATTATTTTGTAGTTTTCCAAAGCGTGTAACAAACGCCCCAGCAAGAAGCCTATTTTCAAGAAAGGGATCAACATGTACTCTTGTCTTCTTGTTTCGTCGTTTGTAAAGTATGTAAGCGACACATATTCTTCTGACATTGATCATTTTTGAACACGTCTATACCGTTACGCAGCCCGTAGAAAACTGAAACTCATGCTGCGTATGATCCGCAGCGTGAAATTTTACGCATGCGGTCCAATCCCGCGTGCGTGAGCAAATCCGCGTGACACTAAAAGCGCCCTTAAACCCTGCGCGCGGGAGGCTCTGCAAACAGGAACTGCCCCGCGCCGGTATGATGATGAAACGAATTGTTCAATCCTCCAGGAAATAAATCCATGTTTCATACGTTCTACCTTCAGTGGTTAGGCGCGTTCCCTCAGCGCGGGCGGCGCGGGGCAGGACCGGGAGCCGGGGAGGGGGGGGGGGGGGCTTAACTGGTTTGGGCGAGAAATAAAACCAAGTAATCCTTATAACTCTCAAAGAGTGTAATTATTTCGTTCTTGGAACTGGGAAATATTAGTCACCATATTGATAATTTATTTTCTTTATAATTAATATATATGTCATTATTATAATAGTTTTATTTAAAATAATTTGTATTTATCAATCTAACAGTAAATCGAATAGGTACTATAGTCGTGGATCACAAGAAACGGATACGGCGCTCGCCCTCTCGCTCGCACGAGCGGCGACGCCGCGCGACCTCTCGCTCCCTCCTCGCGCTCCGGCACACACGCAGTCACGCTCACTCGTCTCGCTCGCACGCGCGGCGCCTATCACATACTTCGTATATTACAACCTAACTTGTACTGGTTCACCTACAATAAATAAATCGATCTATGACGCGCTCTTTCTCTAACCCTACATCACAACATACGTCGACTCGCGGAGTCTCCTTTGAAATCTATATTATATAGTCTTAGAAAAATAGGTCTGTGGCCAGTGCGGCGGCGGCGGCCGGGGCGGCCGGGTCGGCGGCGCGTCAGGCGGGCGAGGCGCGCGGCGGCGGCGGCGGCGGCTTGGCGGGCGCCAGGCGCGGGTCGGCGGCCAGCAGGCGGTCCAGCTCGTCGTCCTCGTAGAACACCACGAAGTGCTCGGGCTTGGTGACGGCCTCGAAGATGGAGCACACGGACGGCTTCACGTTGTAGAAGTAGAGCGGCTGCGCGCGCGCGTGGAAGTCGGCCGTCAGCTGCTCGATGCTCTTGGCGGCCGTGTAGTCGGCGCTGTAGATGTGCGTGCACTCCAGCACCACGGGCGTGCCGCCGCCCGCGCTCTTGGTCACCAGCCGCCGCACGTAGTCCACGGACGGGAACATGAGGCAGCGGTCCGGCGTGATCATCAGGTACTCGGCGCCCGCCTCCGTGCGCAGCATCTCCACCGAGAACTTGGGCCGCGCGGCGTGGTACAGGATGAACACGATGTTGACCACCACGCCCGTGAGGATGCCCAGCTCGATGGGCAGCGTGAGGCACAGCACGAAGGTGCCGATGCCGGGGATCAGGTCCAGCTCTGCAACGAACGCGCAATGAGTGTCGGCCGGCGCGGCGGGCGGGGGCGGCCGGCGCGCACTCACTCTTCGCGCGCCACATGGGCTTCACCACGTCGTACTCCACCATGAACAGGATGGCGGAGATGATGACGGCCGCCAGCGCCGCCTTCGGGATGTACTCGAAGTACTGCGTGAAGAACTGCAGCGCCACGATCACCATCACACCTGCGGGGCAAGGCGTCGTGAGCGGCGGCCGGGCGCGGGCCGGCGCGGGGCCGGCGCGGCGCCGGCACCTACCCGTGTACAGGCCGTTGAAGGGCGTCTTGACGCCGGAGCCGTTGGACACGACGGAGCGCGCCAGCGAGCCGCCGCCCGGGAACGCCTGCACGAAGGAATTGGCCACGTTGGCCACGCCCAGCGCGATCATCTCCTGCGTGGCGTCGATGGTGCGCCCGTCCGAGAACGCCTTGCAGATGGCGATGTCCTCCAGCAGCACGATGAGCGGGATCACCAGCAGCCCCGAGCCCAGCTCCGACACCATGTCCAGGAAGTCCGCCGTGCTGTTGTCGGCGCGCACGTACGAGAAGGCCGGCAGCGTCGGCGTGGGCACGCCCGACGGGATGGCGCCCATGAGCCGCACGGGCGCCTCGCCCTGCGCGGCCACGGCGGCGCCCAGCGCGCCGCCCGCCAGCACCACCAGCGCGTTGCGGCACGTGCCCAGCAGCCACATGGCCTTGGTGAGCACCCGCTGGCGCGCGCTGGGCCCCTCCGGGTTGCCGGCGCCCAGCTTGATCATGCCGATCTTGCGCATGGACAGCAGCAGCGCGATGCACACGAAGCCGAGCACGGGGTCCCACAGCGCGGCGTCGTGGATGTTGCGGAAGATGGAGATCCACTGCTGCAGGAACGTGGTGCCGCTCACGGGGATGGCGAACAGGTCCTTGACCTGGCTGGTGGCGATCATGAGCGCCACGGCGGACGTGAAGCCCGACGACACGGGCCCCGACACGAAGTTGACGAGAAAGCCCAGCCCCAGCGCGCCCATGAGCAGCTCCACCAGGCCGGTGAGCAGGTTGAGCAGCACGGCCTTGCGCAGCTCGCCGCCCGCCACCTGCCACGTGAGCAGCGACGCGATGGCCGTGGGCCCGGCGGGCACGGCGCGGCAGCCGCCCAGCACGATGTACACGAAGCAGCCCAGGAACGAGCCGTACAGCCCGAACTGCGGCGGCAGCCCCGCGATGTTGGCGTAGGCCAGCGACTGCGGGATCACCGTCAGCCCCACCGTGATGCCGGCGATGGCGTCGCCCAGCGCCTGCGCGCCCGAGTACCTGCACACGCGCGAGGTCAGCGCCGCTCGGGCAGCGCGCGGCCGGGGCCGGGGTCGGGGGTCGGGGGGCACTCACCGCGGCAGCCAGGCGAACACGGGCAGGCGCTTGTGCAGCGTCTTGCGGTTGCAGCGCCGCCGCAGCGCCGCGCGCCAGCCCTCGCGCGCCGCGCCCTCCGCCACTGCGGACGAGGCCCGGGTATGAGGTCATGGTTTAAGGGTGTCAGTGCTAGCGAGGGCCGCGGAGCTCACTCTTTAATTTGTATAAAAGTTGGTGCGCTGGCCGCCGCGCGCACAGCGCTGCATGAAATAACTAATGGTAAATGAAATAAGTTTCACGAGCTGAAAACTGATCAGATTAGTTAATGTAATAGAATGTTGTGCGGCGGCGTGCGCGGGCGCGGGTGGGTGTGGGTGTGGGTGCGGGTGGGTGCGCGTCACTCACGGATGTAGTCGTTGCTGGCGTGCTTGTCGTCGGGCGCCGGCAGCGAGCCGGACGAGGCGTTGTGCTTCCTCCGCGGGATCATCCTGCAACAGGAAGCGCGCTGTGAGCACGAGGCGGCTGGAAAACTGTTCACACCGAAACAGCAGCCGCGAGTATCCGTCCTCTCTTCGCAAGTATTCGACCTTTGTGAGACTCCCCAAATAACCTGGGTCAAAGGACATCGCCAACTTTTACAGTAATATACAAAAATAAAGGGCTGATTTACTATGGATTCTGTATTCGGATAAAGGCCAAGGTTTAAAGTATAAAAAACAATGTGTTTATTGTTTCCGTTTTCCTCCTTTTATTTACGGCGCCGTCAGAATGGTCAGAGATACGAAGTGCATGTAAGTGATACTGTTTGGGCGATGGTCGTTTTATATAAATCATTTTGCGCAGCGAGTCTTCTGCACCCGGGCTATTATATATTCTTCGTTTAGAGAATATTTACTTTTTTTACGGAAGTAGCGCAAAGGCGTCGTACTTGTTCCGTGTCTCGAGTGGAGGGTTCGTGACATCTGGCAACACTGCACCATTTAGATGTTCCATTTTATTCCATTTAAAAAAAAATATTAATCATCTATAACGAGCGAGGTATTCTCATCAAGTTAAAGATGTATCTTTTGTATATACAGTTACGTATATTTATTGTCACATTGTACAGTTCTGACATCATATGTACGTTATTATTCTGTGGAACTCATTTTTTTAAATAAACACTGCGTTTCTTGGAACGTGACGCCGCACGGTTCGACTGCTCACTGCTGCCATTTTTGCATGTTTGCGGTTCTGAGTTGTTCGTTCTCGTGTTTACGTTTCCGTAGCGCGCCGCCCGTGTGCTGTTGCGTCCAACTTCTAACGGCCATTGCTACTCTGTACGGACTGACATCTGCCAAACCGGATAACAATTGCTGCTCATAAAGGATTCATCTGTTTTGCACTACAATAAACAGATATTAAGATGAGATGCTTTAACTGTGATGCATATACATAAGATAGGTATAAGGCACATCATGTCAACGCTCAGCAAGACGAGAACAAGTAACAGCTATATAGCAACGTTCGCCGTCATGAATATTATAGAACATAACAATTCCAAAAATAAAAGAAATAATAAAGGTGTGTGTGCGATTCACACACGATAGACGTGAAACTTCAGTAAATCGACAAAAGAGTGAGATGAATCTATATAACAATTGATTTTTACGCGCACCAAACTCGCGACTCGGTTCTGTTGAACTTTTTCCTGGATTTTTTAAAATTTTAATTTCATTTTCATTTTGTTTGCGTCAATATTGACGACACATTTAGCATTACTTTTCAGCATCTTATAAAATGTATTATTTATTTAGCACAACAAGATATAAAGATACAAACACACTGTTAAATAATAACACACCACGCTGACTTCTTACTAAAAAGCTGTAATACGCAGCCGCCCCGACCGACCAGGCCGCCAAACTGTGACGGATACGTAGCCAGTGCCAGTGACATTATATAAAACTTGTATCATGTCATACGCTAGCGCCGCCATAGCGCTTCGTCCCACGTACAAAACCTTTCAAACGATTCAGAATCGTTTCATGCGCACGGCAACCGGCTGTCCCTGGTACGTGCGTAACGTAGATCTGCACCAAGACCTAGAACTTGACACTATCGCTCAGCACTTTAACAAACTCTCGAAAAGCTATTTCGAGAAATCAATCCGACACCCCAACCCTCTCGTAGTTGCGGCTGCTTTTTACGCTCCTCTCCGAAAGAGGAGACCTAAACATATCCTTCATGACCCTGTCGATCAGATGACTACTGACAACACACTCGTACCACCTACCACACAATCATACGCTACACACTGTCTTCGCCGGCGTAGACGAGGTCCCCACTATTATACGTCATCCAAACGTGGGCTCCATCCACGGCCTCGGAGACGTACGGACCACTCACCGTCCGACCCCGTTATTCCAAACATCGCCTAAGCCAGGGTTCGGTCTCAAAGGAGGCGCCCTAAGGCAGACGTTCCCTTAGTATCTTCGAGCCCTAGGGCTCAAAATTTCTTCTGGCAGAGCTTCTTTCCAAAGCTCGCCAAACAGCCCAGTTACGCTGTGGCAACCAATAGGATTCCTTTATCCGGTGCCATCCGAGCTAACTGCCTATTACTTATTTATCGAATAAACCCATGCGCTTATAATTATATTCGGGTATTGTAGTGTTTGTATTCGGGTAAGCCCCGTGGCCGGTGCGGCACCCGCACATACCGGCGCACGCCGCGGCACACGTGGCGTGTCGCGGGCGCATTCGAACGTTTGTTGACTTTAATGTCATTTAAAAATGTCATTTTAAATCAGTAATTAAATCAATTAAATAAGCAATTAATGTAGTTGATTGGTTAATGACGAGCGCGCCGCCCGCCGGGACGGTAATTAGCTGACGATCAACTTGCAAGTATTATTTGCGATATTATTATCTTAAAGCGTACATAACAACTGGCGGTAACATTGCGCCACACAGACCCCCGAGCGGGCGCGCCGCTGCACGAGCACGCGAGCTCAGTCCGTATTTATTCACGCGAGTTTCTCTGCTGCCTTTTGATTTTCTTTTCATACGAGATGCTCGGCTCCGAGCTCTGACCGTGAACTCTCAATACTCATCAATTATGGTCTGCAAAGGAATAAGATTCCCGAATCGAATTCAACCAACAGTTCGCCGGAGCTGACAGTGAGGACCTACACTTTGGAGTTTAAATGTTTTATAATCGAGCGCGGTTGGCGGGCTCGGGCCGAGCGCGGAGGATTTACCGAGAATATATTTACCATTGTAATGAGCGTTAATTAGAGTTAGCAAATCCTAGCCGCGAGTAGGTCAGCGTCGGCGCCGCGGCCGGCTCGGTCACCACCGCCTAGAAACCTTGCATTTTTGCAGGTTTTCACCTCGGGCATTCCCGGACTCGTACAATATATCAATGCGAGAAATGTCGTCAATTCGTTGCTCTATCGCGGCGAGAAAGCGGGGGCGGAGCAATAATGAACAACAAATTTTTACCGCACTAAAGACAATGTGGAAACCGCAAAACCGCTAGCGCTGCCGACCTACGCGCACGAGCGATTTAAAACCGGCCACCAGGCAAAACAATTCAATACGTTACATATTGCCGCGCGGCGATACGAAACAACTACTTAAGTATATTTTTAATAACACAGACATTGAATGCGCAAACAGCTTAACGTTTTTAGGCATTGAAATCGACACTAACTTGAATTGGAAGGACCATATCGGAAAAACAAAATCAAAATTTAGTAAATTTATATATGGACTTAGAGAATTAAAAAGAACCACCAACTTAAAGACCGCACTAGCTGCGTATTATGCCTATGGGTATGCATTTTTGAGATACGGTGTTATTCTCTGGGGAAATAGCACTGATGCTCCGGATCTCTTCATATTACAAAAAAAGTGCGTACGCATATTAGTAAACACAAAAAGTACGGACTCATGTGTGCCCCATTTCAGGAAATTAAAAATCCTCACCCTACCTTCAATCTATATCTTTGAAATGTGCAAATTTGTCAAAAAAAATCTACACTTTTATAAAAAAAAAGAAGAAAAACCTCGTCGATATCCCGAAAAATATACAAACAAACTAACCCTCCCACCATCAAAGCTAAAACTCCACACCTGTAGTCCCTACGTAATGTCTGTGAAAATATATAATGGTCTGCCAGACTGCATACGAAACTTAGAAAAAGATAATGAATTTTACACAGTATTAAAGAATTTTTTGTTGGAGAAGTGTTATTACACTATAAACGATTTTTTAAACGATGCAAGTAAAAATAAATGAAATCGGTCTCCCTACTACGGTTGATTCCAGACCAAGTTGCAACACCCAAACTGGGTATGTGTAAACAATATGCAACGAAATAAAAATAAATAAATAAATAAACTATGAACAACAACAAAGCACAAGAACTGAGGAACCGCAGCGGAGAACTGGTGGCAGTTCCCATGAGAACAACAACGCTGGCCCACGCCGCCCCGTGGCTCCGTGCGCGCCGCCAGCGCCGGGATAATCTCGCTTTTCTTTTTCTGTGATCTCCTGTGTAGTTAAGGTGAGCAAGGCGAGGTGTATACAAGTGATCGCGCCCGCGCGGGGCTCCGGCGCGGGGCTGGCTGCAGCTGCCGCGGAGTGGCTGCCTCCGTCGGGTCAACATCTGTGTTCTGTCAAATTGTGTAGTCGCGTACGACTGAATAAAAAACGTTTTCTTTATTTGCTTCTTAGCACAGAACAAACAATAGCACGAGTACTATAGATAATACATATCGTGTGGACAACACGACACAACAGATGGACAAATCTATGACAGCAGTATTTGCGGCACACGTCCGTATGTCCGTCCGCGCCGGAGCTGCGCCGGCCCGTCACTTTGCTTTTTCCTTCTTCTGTCTTAATGCTTCTTTGAACGCTTTCTTCTCCTACGTATATTTTTACTTTTCCTTGTTTTCTTATCTCCAGGCCAGTATTTTTCAACGGGCCGCTGACAAGATACCTGGACACTATTATACACACTTTTACTTCTACCAATAAACAACTGTAAGAAGTGACGTCAGCCCGGCCGATACTAAGGTATAAAAAATAGTGGTTCTTAATGTCATAGAGCGACGACCTGGCCGCCAACTAAAACCATGTATTGTTTTCATTTTAGCTAGCCCACAATTTATTCTTGATTTATATATACTACATATAACATTTGTTACAAATTAATTTAAATTATTAATATACATACATATAGATATATTTTAAGTAATTTCGAAGAACATTTAAAGTTGCCAGAAATGAATAAAACGCGATTCACTTGCCTCCAGCACGTCCCGTGCTCGCCGCTCCCCCGCGGGAGCGCGCGCGCCGACCATTATCGATAATAATCTTAGAAATATCCCACTTGAATGAACTTCATTGGGAAAAGACCAATAGATTATTATTTTTTTCCGTATTAATACCGCGGGTCCCTTTTGTGGTCGCTAAATATATAAATGACCGAGTATAATGAATCGAGTCTAGTCCGGTGAGAGCCTTCGGCCGTGGCTAGCCAGTTACCACCCTACCGACAAAGGAGAGCTGCCAAGCGATATCGCGATACGATGTCGCGTCGAAGCGAATTAGGAGTATGGATTTACCATACCCCTAACAGCTTAGTCCGCTATCATCTTAGACTGCATCATCACTTACCACCAGGTGAGATAGTCGTCAAAGGCTATCGTAGTATTGTAGGGTATAAAAAAAAAAAAAAAATCACGTACCATCAGGATGATGCAGTCAAGAGCTAACTTGTAGTGTATAAAAAAATGACCCAACCTATTTTTTTGAATCTTGTTTAAAATTTTGTTTGTGATGTTATAACACGTAGGTAGTGATTTCTTGAATTGATATTGAAATTCTCTTTTCTTTCTCTCCATGAACTTCTCAACTACACAAATGATTTAGATTCACAATTGAATAAATCTGTCGGCCGGTGCGACAGGCTGTTTGTTAACATCTCACAAGTGGTCGGTTCGCAGCCAGAGCCGGCCGGCGGAGCATGTCAACATTTAATTTTACTTGTTTACATGCAGATTCATTTTTAAACTTAAAATTATGAGATGACGATTATTTGCACAAATTTTCCTTAATTGCTCGTTCGTTGAACTCTTTATAGGTAACAGCTAGCTGCCCACTTCCCTGAGCGAACTCGTTAACAATTTTCAGTTTAGCAGCAGCCTCCCACGGGCGCAGCACACCACGCCAGCCGCGGGGTTTTGTAGTAAAGGATAATTCATTACATTTTTCGAATTTAACTAGTTCTAGAGTACGGTTACTGAACGACACCAGTACGTGTGTATGTGTACGTTTGTAATAAACAATAATACCTAGCCTTAAATTTTTTAATTGTAGGTCTAAAAATAAATATTGACACGAGCAGCGGGTTTCCTTCAGCCGCCGATAACGCGCGCCGAGGTGACGCTGTCGGAGCGCGCCGCGCCGCGCCGCCCGCGCGAGCGGGTCCAGCGCGCGAGCGGCGCATCCTGCCGTCTCAGCTCTATTCGGATAGGGCGCGACCAACAAAATGACTTCCGTGACTAACCGAGCTGGGCGCGTTCGGAACCCTGCTAGCTATAGTTTTAAGTTGAGGAATGTCGTTATCTCCGTCACCTCAGGGTTCGATATCAGGTCGCGGCGCGGCCGCCGCTGCGCGCGATGCGGGCGACACTTGCGTCGGGTGTCGGCTCTCGCGCCCGTGCCGTGTGCTCACAAACATTCGCGTTTCACTGACATTCGTCATCGGCTTCGCTTAGAACAATGTTGGCCGAAATTCGGTTCTGTGCAACTCGGCAACACGCGTACTCCGAAGTTCACGTATCGTATACCGTACCCGCCTACTATCGATTGCGTTGTAATAAATTTAAAGTTTGTCAAGTCGAGTGCGCGGGTAGACCGGCTGGCGAGCGCGGCCGAGGAGCCGCAGTTTACGCGTTCGCCGAACGGACGCAGCCGGGGCGGGCGGCTCCTCGGCCGACACTTGGACCGAGCCCGTCCGCAGGTTTTGGCGGTAATCTAATATTACACTACATTTAACTAATTACACAGCACGGGGAAGAACGGTGGCTTCGACGTGACGGCGTCGAGCGATCGAACACTAATAAAATATACATACACTCACCGCCAGCGAGTCGGGACCTACCTGCCCCGATGGAATTCATTATTATTGATAAATTAATCGATATTTACAACACAAACATCACGTAGGCACTTTCAGACTTCGGTTAGGCACGAAGGCATTAATCGAACACTCCCATTAATAGAATTTCAACGACGGGTGATCCGGCCCGTGCCCGGCCAGCGAGCCGGGGTCGCGCCGCTCGCTGGCGGCCGTGCGAGCAGCTCGCTAATCTACCTGCATATTTATTTAAATAAGATGATAATTTACCCGACTGGTATATTTATTCATTACATAGCACGGCACGTTAATTAACCATCGGATCGGGGATACGAGTAAACATTTTACCGGACGCCTGATAGGCGAAGTTTCGCGAACGCGGCAAATCCCGACGGGTCCAGGCGGCGGCGGCACCGGCAGCGCGAGAGGCTGCGGGCGGGGGCACTCACTTGTGCTTGCGTCTGGGGTCGTGGTGAAGGCGGTAGGCTCGGGCGGGCGCAGGCCGGGGTCAGGTGTGCATGCCGTGCGGGGACGGCGGACTGTGCGGCTGCGGCGGCGGCGTGATGGCGAGCGGGGAGACGCGGCGTGCACTCTGCTCCGCGGACCGAGCGCGACTGATGCCTGCTGCCGCCGCCGTGCCGTGTGCCCGCTCGGCGAGCTGCGACTGGCGCGAGATGCGCCGGGAGGCTGCGCCGCGCCCCGCGCCCCTCGCCCCGCGCCCGCTAGTGACGTCAGGGGCGACACCGCCGGTGCACCGCTCGCGACCACAGCACATAACAACAAACTAACTTGATGAGTTTTCCGGTGGTGCGTGGTCCACGGCGACGGGCCTCAAGTCGACGCGCTTAAAATTTTTTTTGTAAATTTTTCTACTACAATATAAACTTGTACAATTGAACGCTACGTTACCATGAAATTGGTTGACAATTAAGGAACTGAGTTCTCTTCCTCTATTCAGGTTTTAGGCGAAGTGTACCGCTATGAATAATACAAACTTGATACGTCTCGCGGCGGCGGCGGCGGGCCGGGCCGGTTCCGCGCCGGCCCCCGCCCGCGGCACACACAGCTCCGCGGCGGCCAACAAACAGACAACATGAACCGCGTGGCCCGCGACACCCGTCCACCGCCAGCTACCGGCCGATGACATTACAGCCGCTGGTCCCGTCGGGTGGGCGAGGGTCGGCGAGAGGCGTGCGCCTGATGCTGGCTGGCTACATGTTAAAGATTGGTGTGCAGCCGTGGTGACGTATGAGGTCCCCGTCCAACTTAGATGAACTACGAGAGATGTCTTGTTCCTGCGGCGGGCAAACTTAAAGAAGTGGTCCCGGCGCGTCGTGACGTCACTCGTCGAAGCCTCGAGGCGGAGCGCGCCGAGGTCGGCGTGTCACGTGTGCAGCGCCGCACGCTACGCCGGCGGGGCCCGTGACGCGTGCGACGACCCCCCGCGTCGCATCGCCCACCCGCTGCTCGAATCTCGAGTGGTAGTCGCAGGATGATAAATAACCTTCAACCTCGCTGAAGGCTCGTCGTAGATATATATCAATGATAAACATTGACGAACAAACGACAGCGCGAGCTTCAGGCGGCGACGCGCGGCGGACGCGCTGAGGCTATTGTTTTTGCAAGCCCACTCTGAGCAGACGTCACCTTCTTCCGTTACCAACTTAGTGGTGGCAGGAGCCGACCGCGCCCCGCGCTGGGCGCCGAGCCGCCGTAAGCTATTCCTTCGCTGTCGGCTTAGTGGCCGAGCTCGGGTGACGGAGATGGCCGAGGTTATAGTCCCCGCGCAAACGGTTTCCAGAACTCTTTCGGGGTTACAAGTATTTCATATGCGTATCCAGGATGCAAGCTATCTCTGGTTAAGAAGTAGCCACAGACAAATAAAGTCACTTTTAAATTTATAACATTGGCCCGGAGGTCCAGGCTGACGGCGCCGGCGCCGGCGTCCGAGCGAGCTTGGCGCTTTCGTTCGCAAGTAAAAATAATTGTATTTACCAATGTCGCGTGCTGTATGTATGCAGCGCGTAAAGTACCACAGAATATTAAAAGACGTACTACTCTTATTGTCATGTTCAAAGTCAACGAGTCAGTCGGTGAGTCTGCACCAGGCGACGGCGTCGTCTACGCAGCGGCGCTCACCCGGAGCCCCTGCACGCTGCAGCGGCAGCAGCCATCACTGCATCATCATTATAGTTTCATTGTATGGTAGTAAGCAGTATCATAACACTTAGTTTTAAATTGACATAGATTTTTTAGACCCTTCTGTGGATATGATATACATCGTGTAGTCTTAAATTAAAATGAAAGGTGCAGTCACTAGAGCTCGGCGCGCGGCGGCACTGTTCCGTTGCGTTGTATATCGCCTGTGTTGGCCGGGCGAGGCTTCGCTGTGAGGACTCACAGTGAGAGCGAACAGAGCAGTCAGCGGCAGCGGCGACTCGCGCTCGCGCGGTCTGCAAACGCGAGGAGGGCGGTTCTCTCTCGGGAGTCGACGAAGCGACCGCGGGACGAAAGCTGCCGAGAAATCCGGCGTGTTGCGACGCCCAACCCCCCACCCACCTCTGTGGGGGTCTCGGGATGTCTGCGTGTACTGAATCACATTTAAGTCGTTCCGTTGGCGTTCCTCGTGTGTCCCCCGTTACCCCCGACGCTCCGGGGCACGCCCGGCGTTCAGTCCGATGTCGATTTCCTCGGTTCACGTGGACACCGTCCAGTCCCGGCAGGTCGCGGGGGCGCCGAGCCCCGGGGCCCCGACCCTCGCGAGGCGTCGCAGCGGAATATACTCGTGTTCCAAATACTAACATTGGTCCCAAATCCAATTTTACAAAAGCTATGTTTGTTGACATTCTAAAATATAAATAACTACTGCTTTGTATTTAAAGTGCTATGAAAAAGGCTCACAAAAACGAACCGGCCGAATCTAATTAAACGCTCGAGCACTCGCGCAGCGGCCGCGGCCGGCGCGCCGCTGCGCGTAGGACGAGCCAGCGCTGACGCCGACGTCGAATACATCGCGCGCGGCCAGCGGCCGAACGGAACCATTCCGCTACATCCGCTGTACTCCTCGAAATCGACTTCACTCAAAAGATCCACCTGTCCAATCTCACTCTTCCGTACAACGAGCGCCCTCCTGTAGCACGCCGCAGACAGTCGGCCGCCGCGCGCCGCCGCGACCCGGGCGAGTAGACTGCGCGTGGACGACAGTCAAATACTGTGAGCGAATCATCGCGAGGCGCTTGAACCGAGCGGTACGCGCGGCGACATCACGCGGAGGCGGCGCCGCGGGCGGCGGCTAGCTCGTCACATGATGCGAAACAATCACCGATTGATTGGAGCGGCGTCTATTTGAGGCCGATATCGCCGATGCATTGATTGCTTCAATGAGGCGGCCGGCGGGCCCGGCTCCGGCGACGGTGTTACGCATCTGTGTACATCCGCGCCGGCCGTGTACACCGGCCCATCGCCGGAGCGGTTCGGTCGCCGCGCGGCGGACCTGTTCGCGCTGTAGAAAGTTAGTCGATCGTTTCTCCTAGGATTTCCCGCGGCCGGTCCCGCGGCACGTAACGCCGCGCCGTCGCTGCGTGAGGCGGTGGTGGCGGCGGTGGCGGTGGTACGCGCCGTGGGCTCGCGTCACGGTCGTGTTCTCTCAGCGCCGGAATGCGAGTAATGGCGGTGCATAATGTATTGCCATTACTTATTACTTATGTACGTCATGAAACATTTTTATCTCCGCGGTTACGTAATCGCTCGCTGCCGGGAACACGTGGAGCGCCGCCCTCGGACGGTCGGCCCGCTCCCGAACTCGAACAGAAATTCCAGGAAGTAGGAAGTGGCAGGTAGTCTGGTGCAGCGGCGGCGGCCGAACACACACAAGTCCGACACAACAATAAGAGAACATGAGCGCTTGTGTGCAGCGCTGCCGCCGCGTGTCCTGACAAACACACACACACTCAAGTAGCGCCGAGCCTCGAATGGTATCATGACATAATAGCTGGTGCATGAGGTCAAGAGGAATACTTTTATGCCGCTGCACACTATTCTCTCACGGAGGGGTTTCCCTGTAGTGTGGTAACAGTGTGCAGCGGCGCCCCGGGGCGCTGCCTCAGGGCGCGTGGCGGGGCCGAGCACCCTCGGAGTGGTCGTCTATTGCGGACGAATGAGGGTGCAGCGGGCGCGCGCCGGCGGCCAGCTCCGTGGTCACGCTTGGACGGGCGTCAAGCACGGAGCTCAGCGCATCCGCCGGTCAAAGTTTTATATTATATAATATTTATATATCGAAATAGTAATAATCATTCAATTAAGGATCGAAGCTGTTACGTAAGTTGTGCAAAATATTCACCAACAAACTAGCTACGACTGTGATGTGGCGAGAGTACGTGTGTTGTTTCTGTCTTGTATTACATGAGATGCTTCATGTAACATGTAACCATTTGTGATTTAGTTTTGTCAGTGAAGCACGACAGTGAAGCAACCTTTTTAATAAAATAAAATTCTTCAAAAGGATAAATTTACTAATTTATCTTTCCCCAATCCCGAGGAAATCCTATTATTTTTACGGCGAGAGTAATGTTCCTCCTCCAAGAACCTCTAACACTTTCCACGCATACAATCTCAGGAACTATTTCAAGCCTCCAAGCTATTGAGTCTGTCTCCACTCAGGGTGTCGGCAGCAGCAGAGGTGTATGAGCGCCTGTTCTCGGTGCGGGTGCGCCTTACTCTTATACCTTGAATTCCCTTCAGCAGCGTGCGGCGGCGGCCGGTGATGTAATAAGTAACATTAAATCAATTTTATGCAACTGAGAGTAAAGTATGGCGGAGGGAAAATTAAATAACAAGTTTATATGAGAGGCCCGCTCGCGTCACGCTGCACATACAGTGCAACGCGACTTCGGCCGCCGCAGACTACTGCGTCACATCGGCCGCGCGATCACTCGCAAACAATAGAATTGGCAGCCGAGACGCGGCGCTGACGACAGACAGCGATTATGTTCTCAGCGGCGCCATACACTGCCGCCTCTGACTGTAATTCCCTCGGCCGCATGATCCGGTGCGCAAAGTTATATTATATTTGCTTAGTGACTAGATAGGGCCGGCGCGGCGCACAGTTCAGTCTCAGCGAGCCCCGGGAGCCGGCCTCTGAGTCCCTCTCCGAGAGAGCCGGGCGCCGGCAGCATCGGAAGGTGCGCCACTGAACGGTGGAGCTGTCGGTTCGCACTGACTCCTTTTTAGAAATGCTAATATCGCGGTTAGGTTGTAGGTTTGTCTCCGGCGCTGGCGGCGCGTCGGCTTGGCTCAACTTGGCGAACTAGTTGCTCTCGTCCGGGCGTCGTTTCGTTATATTGACGACAGCTGATACACATAGCGCAGGGGGCCGCGGGGGCCGGGGGGAGGCGCGGGGGGGGGGCCGACACGCGATACCGCAAACACGACGTTATACCTTATACTTAACAATCAGCTATAAAGCTACAACTTGATAAAGAGCGACGGTGTTTCAGCAACAGCTTGCTAGCAACTACCATGTTACCCAGGCAGAGACGCGCGCTGCCGGCTGCGAGGCGGGTGCGGAGCCCCGGGCGCCTCACCCAGAAAACATTAAATCAATTTGCACGAGTATTTTAGACTCTGGCGCAAACTTCATTCAATAGATCAGATCTTAAAGCGCGAACTTAACTGAAAGACTTTATTTCAGAACTAGCTTTATACCACGGCATCGCTCAGTGCGGCTCCTCGCCCCGGCATTACAACTTCAAAACTGACAATATTTTCCGGCGCTGGTTTTGAAAACTGTTTCGTCGGCCGCGGCCGCTGACGACAATGAATTGTTTATTTACTAGATCGATCAGTCCCTGTGAGCCCGCGCTGCGGCCGCAAAAAGCACTTCATAATTAGACCACCTGCGGACTGCTCGCACGTAAAAAATAATGGACGTAAATGTTTTTTTAGTGTATCGACTCTTTATGTTTTATTCATGAACACGCGCCGGCGATTCTCGTTGCTGATATAGGTATGATTCAATGATTCAATATCGGCGAAGTTAATTTACATCGAGCACGTGGATGCCGCGTGCGGAGCCGGCCCCGGACACACAGACCCACGACTACATTCACCCTGGGAGCCTACCTCAGCCATCAGTTTGACAGGCCCACAAAAAAAAACTGGATACATAATTCGTAACTACTAATTTAGAAATCCAAAATGAACCGTTTATCAAAGTATGATTCTCAAGCAAATCGCCTAATTTTATTAACACATTCAAAACAAATAATAGTTTCCAAATACTAAAATTTCAGAAGAATCCTCCAATAAACGAAAAGATATAGTATTGACGAGATGAATTTTCTGTTTATTGGACCACTCATACATTTTTGTCACAGCAACCGATATGACGCGTGCCGGGGGCGGCCGCTCGCTCGGCGCGCTCCGCGACCGGCGCCCGCTGCCGCGCCGCGACGCGCCTTACGACGACCCAAACGGCCGCATCAGCATCTACCGTAAGCTGCCAGGAGTCCAGGACCCTCGCAGCGGCGGCGCGCGGCGCACAACTAACGTGTTGTTGTGTACCCCGAGTGCTAGTCGTATTTTTTACTGGGCGATTACTTCTCAGTCGGAGCCAGTCAGCAACTTGTCACAACGAAACCCTGAGTGTCGGCACGAGCCAGCTCAAGTCGCAGCAGGGCCCGGCTCGGCGTCGAACGTCTCAGTCAGAGCATCTCTGCCATCATCGGTACAAAAATATCAACCCGTATTTAGTATTTATTTAAAACTAAAATTCGGAAGTAAAGATTCAACAATAAAATATGACCGCGGACGAGCCGGAAGCGAACGAGTTCCGTCACTAAGTTGAATGCCTTTACTACATGGTAAGGCGAGCGAGTGCTGTAAGCATCAGACGGCGACCCCGCTCCCGGCGACCCCGCGCCCTGCGACCCCGCTCCCGGTGACCCCGCTCCCGGCGACCCCGCGCCCGGCGACCCCGCTCCCGGTGACCCCGCTCCCGGCGACCCCGCGCCCTGCGACCCCGCTCCCGGTGACCCCGCTCCCGGCGACCCCGCGCCCGGCGACCCCGCTCCCGGTGACCCCGCTCCCGGCGACCCCGCGCCCTGCGACCCCGCTCCCGGTGACCCCGCTCCCGGCGACCCCGCGCCCTGCGACCCCGCTCCCGGTGACCCCGCTCCCGGCGACCCCGCGCCCGGCGACCCCGCGATCTTGACACTGGGAGTCCTGCTGCGTCATGAGCAACCGTCGACAAAATGTCTTAGAGGCACGAGAGTCCTCGAAATTGATGCGCACAGCGACTAGCGATGCGCACGCAGAGCCACGCACAATACTTTGAGCAAAAAGTTCAGCGTCGAGAATGGTAGAGCTGGCTAATTGTTATATCATCTCTTGAATGAAAGGAAAAACTACGAAGATATTTAATTAGAATTACGAGCATACTTTCGCCGTGTAGTTTTGAGATGCGGGGAGGCTTGATCGGGAGTGCCTGAGCGGCCCTCCGCTGTACAAGGCCTCGGCGCCAGAGTGCGTCGGCAGCGAGTATACCTGCTTACTATATTTTCACATCGTCACGCTTAAGCGGAACGTTCTCTCGAATCAGTCGCGGCTCCGGAGGCGAACGAGGACTTAATTAGAATTCAATGAAGGAGGCTCGCTCGCCGCCGACGGACGCCGCTCAGTCTGCGGAGACGCGAGGATAAACAGAATAGTGAATGGAACATCGTAGCGACGAAACCGAACATAAACTCACTTCAAGAACGCTGCTGGTAATAATACTCGTGTCCAACTGCGCTACCTGCAGGAAAACACGGACTAGCGCGAGCAGTGGCGCGCGCGCGGAGGGCGGCAGGGCCGATTATATGCACTTATTCATATTTTCATTCAGAAAATCGCTATCCTTCAAAAGCGACGCCACGCGTTGACTTAACACACGCACCGGGCGGCGCGGGCGTCGCGGCGCGGGAGCCCCCGGCGCATGGTACATGAATAAATAATGCACTATTTAGAATTTATGTTACTTAAGAAAAAAAATTAAGATAGCTGGAGATTATATTTTCGAATTTCCCAGTTCGTCGACAGCAGAGACATGGAGCTTCACTCGGCACGGCGCGCCACACTCGGGACTCGATTGATAGGTGTACTTAGTGTAGCTTCGCAAAATATTTGTAATTAACACGTTCAGTAAACTTGGACCCGGCGTCCCAGTAGCCGCTCCTAATGTGCGTATACGGTAAGCCTACTTGAGCTGAAGCGAGCGCGCGGCGGCACACCCGCCGGCGGAGCGGTCGGGCCGGGCGGATTTGACTCGCAAACAGGGGGATTATCAGCTTACGCGATAACATTAGCAGGTGCCTCGTAAACTTCCACTTGGCGCAACCTTATCAACCGCTCACGTGACGCCGGCCGGCTCGCGGTTGGGCCACAGCCAGAGGAACCGGACCTCCTCAAGTTTAACATCCGTGATGCTCCCGTCCCACCGGCGGCTGTGAACAGAGTGAAGCTGACAGGTTTCAATCGCGCCCAGGTCCAAGAAGAAGCCCACGACAGACTGTTGCTAAACAATTCTAATTTTTTAGACTCGTCATTAAAGAGAAGTTTTTATGGCCACCTCAACTCGCCGCGGATGATAGAATAGAATAATTTTATTTGCTGGAATGTGGTACATATTTTGGTCTTACAATTATGTGCGAGTCCGAAACATTCAACTAATAATATATATCAAAAGTATGAAAAAACTCGTCAACTACAGTCACACGTTAACATGCAATGCCGGTGGTGAAGACGGCTCCGTCAATCGGCGACGGCACGGCCGCTAGCATTTTTCACTCTCTCAGACTAATCAGAGAGAATTACCCGCTCGTACAACATTGAACCCCGAACAAACATGTCAAAAAAAGTTAAATACAATGTCAAATTTAAAATATTATGCGAAGACGGCGTGTGCCCCGCTCCGGGCTGAGCGCGCTCGGCGGGGGCGCGCCGGGCGGCGGACATCGGCATAGTTGCCGCCCCGCACGCCGCGATACCGAGGATCTACTCGGGAATCTATTAGGATATGTAGTTTCGGTGAGCCGAGTTGTGCGCCCCGGGCTCGCCGACCGCTCCGCTCGCCTCCGTCGGGCGCATCTCCGCGAGTTGGTCCGCGGCTACAACTGGCGCCGCCGCGTCGACCTGGCCCGGCCTCGCAGCACTGCCCGGTACCGGAGTGAATGTGCCCGGTGAACGTACAGATTTCAGCTCATCCTAACATGTCGCCAGCGTGGGGCGAGTCCCGTAGAGAATGTTGGTGTCGAGCTGGGTCGGTCGGGCCGCCTCCTGGGTTGCCGCTGTATTGGTTTGGTATTTTTTTTATACACTACAAGTTAGCCCTTGACGGCAGTCTCACCTGATGGTCAGTGATGATGCAGTCTAAGATGGTAGCGGGCTAAGTATGGTAAACCGACACTCCTTATTGGTTTCTTTACGACATCGTGCCAGAACGCTAAATCGCTTGGCACGATGGCACGTCTTTGTCGGTAGGATGGTGGCTAGCCACGGCCCAAGCCTCCCACTAGGACAAACTCGAGCCGGGAATCGAACCCAGGACCTCCGACTTCATAATGCGACAGCGCACGCACTGCGCCACTGAGGCCGTCGGGTAAGATATTGTAGAAGCCGCTCTCAGGCCGCTGCCGTCTTAGACTGCATCATCAGGTGAGATCAGACAAAAGGTAGCTTGTGGTTAAACAAAAGAAAACGATCAGGAACAGTTCACCCGGCGCCCCGCGCGCCCTCGCGTCAGAATCACTATTACTGGGAAGTGTTTTTTTTAATTTATTTAGCGGCCTTGCAGAATGAACTCGAGTTGTCAACGTTAGAGTGATTTGAAAAAAAAATTGTACACAATTTTCCTCGTGAGTTGTTGTTCAGATTCGTTATCTCGCTTATCAGCCGCTCGCGCAGCGCAAACACGTCCACCGCATTGTGTCGCTGCAGTCGAGCCGGAGTACAATCAGATCTAAACAGAGATTATCTAGTAATTAAGAGCACTGAGCAATCGGCAAAGGTATTCACGAAGCAACTGCAAACTTACCTACGAGTTATAAAGAACAGTAATTTAGATAAAAGCGACGGCGCGGGCGGCACGCGGCGGCGGCGGGGCCTCGGGCCTGCCGCACTGACGGCCGCGTGGACGTTGTGAAACCCTTAACAAATCATAATCAGCGCTGAGGCGGCCGGCGTGACTCCTCGGGCCGCGATACGGCACGCCGCGGCCGCCGCGTGGACGTGAGCTCCCAGGCGCCGGCCTGGTCCTGCGCACGCGCCGCAACCTGCTCATCCGATACTGAACTTTTGAATTGTACGAGACGTTTCCGTTTACGTGTCAGAATCGCCATCCGTCGGGGCAGCAAAAAATCCAAGTTTTGCTATTATAGATATAGATTTTGTCAGTAAGTTGGTCTCTCTGTCTGTCCGCAGTTGACGTGAAAATCACCAATCAGAGTTCTCTGAAATTTCGCAGACTCATACTTTAAAAGTCTGGTCTGAAGCAGAGATAATTGCTTAAACAAAATCCATCTGCGAAGTAGTTAAGTGACTGTTTTAATTATGCAACCATTAACATTTAGATTTTATTTCGAGTTAATAACGTACTCGCAGTGGCAGCACGTACCTACCCGAACACGTCGCACTAGCTCGGCGCGCGGCTCCGCACGTGCTAATACGATCGAGCATAGATGACTCGCACGGGATGCATTTGTCCTTCATTAGACTTTACAAAGTACAAAGCGATATCTCTCAGGCTCTAACATTATGTGAAAGTTGAAATACCGACAGCCCGCAGCCTGGCGCTCCGTGGGCGCTGTCACCACACAAGCCGTCACAAACACACTCCCATTTTCGTAAAGAATTGTCCAGCTTTAAAATTGTTAACAAACGTGACACATGCTGATTATATCTTCTGTCAGTTTCTCTAACTGCCTGTCTGTCTTCGTGTCCGTTTATTGGGTTCATCTCGGGAAAGTATTCGAGTGACTCTTACAGGCGAGTAGAGGATTATACGGGGAATACCCTGGGTGTGATTAGTGCCAGCAGCCGCTCTGAGCAGCCTTGCGCCCGACGGGGAGACGGCGGAGACTGAGGCTCCGTAGTGGAGACGCAGCGACTGAAAATTCGATGAGTCGTCGAAAACGTCAAAAAAGTCACCGGCGGCGGCTAGTCCACTCCGCCGGCGGCGCCCGCGGGCTGCGGCCGCCCCGGGAGGCCGGGCGGGGAGGCCGGGCGGGGAGCGCCAGCGCGGGCGCGGACTGCGATAGCGATCTCCATTAGCATCCAGTTCTGAGTAAAATAATATAATAACAAGGTCACGCGAGTTATAAACTTAATTCGTATTTAAATTTTATTCAAGTTTCAGTTTTCCTCAAGCAGCGTGACCGCAGCGCGTTTTCGCGATTACCATTATCTAGTTGTTATCCAAGTCGTACCGGCGCGACCGAGCCGGCCCGGGCCCGGCCACCGGCGCCCGGCCACCGGCGCCCGGCACCGGCGGAACGAATGGCGACTCTATTGAACAATTTAAATCGCAGAATTAGGATTTCACGGCTCTCACAAGCTTTTAGAATTTTCAATTAAATTTATTTATAGTTACAAAACGAGGAAGAAATATTTTGAACACAATGACTGAAATGAAAAGCGCTCGCCGCCGCGGCCGCGCCCCGGCACAGACACACACACACACACACACCACTCATGTGTGCCGTCTGCCAATTGAACACAACTGTAGGTCCCTGCATTCAGATGATTTTGAGTTTGTATTGAACAATATGTAAATAGAATGAAAATTGAAAACATGTAAAGGTACCGAATTAGTAGATAATGTAAATGAGAAACGAAGATCAATAATATTTTTTTTTTTTATATTTATTTGATTATATTTAAACATATAATGTTTACGTCATGTCGGTACAAGCTTGGCTCGTCGTCGAGAGGCCTCTTCCCATGTCGGGGCCCAGGTCTCTATTACGACTGATGTATTTCAAGAAAGCAGAATATCATGAACGCCACGGCGATGGTTTTTCAATTTTCAATTTTCTGATAAGTGACTCCACAAATGAACAGCTAACAAAGACACACATACTTTTACTTTATACAACCTCTTTCCCCGAAGTCCGATGAATCGACACAAGACGCGCCGAAAGGCGATCCTCGTTGAGTTATAATTATGAGTTCATCTACGAATTATAACGGCGCGTGCTCCAGCCGCCTCCCGCCGCGACCAAAGTACCTGTCTCGTTCCGTGGACATCGTCTCAGCCCTCAGGACAATTCTTCCCTCAAGAATCGACTTGTACGGACCCTTTCCATTGGACCACATATGAATACAAATTCCGCATTTATAAAATTACTATGGATATGGATGTTTAAAAAACACTATCTAGTATTTTAATGAAAAATATTATCTCTCAATACTCAGTAGAGTTTCAACCGAGGGGACCAAACCTTCGGCTTCAGAATTATTACAAAAGTAGTCATTAGAAAACAAACTTAACTTCCCTGTAGTGCTTTTAACCAAAGTGTCAAATGATAAAAAATACACCAAAAGCGAAACCATTATCATCACTCTGAGGAAAACACATTATATGTAGTGACGAGGCGGCCGCGGCGCTGGTGCTGTGTTTACATTTCGAAGGAAGATGTTCTGTATTTTTTCAGGCAGATATCAAATTGCCGCTCGCCGTCATCAAACTACACTCATCATCGAACTACAGCCTGTTCTCGGCAAAGCATCGGCCGGCCGGGAGCTCTCCTCCGACGAGCCGCAGTCGGCAGCTGCGAGCTGATCGCTTCTTCGGAAGAAATGTGGTGTCAGATTGTAGACGGGCCGCCGCAGGTTTTCGCCGCTGTTTTTTTTAATTACATCGCTCGCTCGGACGAAGAAACCCACACACAGATTAAACGAAATCTGGGTAAAACCGACCGAGCCCATCGCGATATCGAACAGATTTTCCTGGTAACTGAGAATTAGCATAACGCCTTTTGAGCGACTGGAGCGGGCGGCTCGCAGCCTTTCAAAATGGTCGCAATAAATGAATACCTACGTAAATCGCAACCTTCGTCAAATTGTATACGGTTTTTAATATCTAGTTTTTTGTTGGAAAAGGGGTCGCCCCTAAATAGAGCCTTAAATACCTGCCGCTGACGTGAAAAACTATTTAGTTTTTAGCGGTCGAGTTTTTATGTAGTCGGCCACGAAAAAAACTCGAGGTCGATTATACATAGCCGCCGACAGGAAAGTGAAAATAACAACGACCTGACTCAAGCCCGTGTCTGCGCCTCGGGCTCAGGCTTACCACGTCACAAACCTTCTCTATGCACGCAGCAGGCGCCGGGCTGCGGGGTGCTGCGCCCCTCCCCATCCGCGGGCCGCCGGGGCCGAGCTCCGCGCGGAGCTCAAAAAGCCAGATGCTTCAAATTGTCCGTTTGTATTTACGTGTGCAGTGTGTGACTCCAAAACACTCTGCATTCGCCAACACGAAGGGGCAGATGTTTCCGGGAGAACTACTATGTACGCATGTTTGCTTTAAAAGCAGCATACAGTTTAGATTTGTAAAACTGCTCTCAGTATGCACTGAAGTGATTGTGTGGGGCCTGCCTCGAAGTGCCGGTTCAGACTCGGCCAACAGATCAATTATTAAGCCCGGAAAACAACCCGCGAGCTGAATTAAATTTAATTTTCACAACTTGCTAAACCCACGAGTACGTAGACTAAGTGGAATATAACCGCGACCCGGCAGTACAGGCGGCGCGGGCGGGCAGCCCACTGCTCCGGCCCGTTTGCTCCGAAGTGTCGCACCGCTCGTTTCGAAATCGGAGTTGACTCAATATTACCAATTCATTTTTGAGAGAAGCATCCGCCAATCGACATCCCGACGACAAACACAATCAGGAACTTCGATCGACGTCGCGCGCCCCGCGCCTTCGGCAGCGGCCGCCGACGACCCGCCGGAGACCAGCTCCCGAGCCGCGGCCCGGCAGATGTCGGCCACCCACATAGGAACTCGTAATATATACAAATATACAATATGGTAACCGTGATCACGGAAATGCGCATATTATAGCAATAAATTACCTCGACATCTAGTTTGTATTTTATTCAAATATTAAGTAAGGCGTCACCCGGTTCCGCAGCGAGCCGCCGCGCGAGCGTTCTGTTTTCGTAACACCAGGGTTGTCGGCCGCCGCCGCAGCAGCGCGCTGTGCTGACTGCTGCAGCGGGAGCTCCATGTCGCAGTATTGTGATGTGATTTTTAAATTAACAAATCAAAGATGAGGCGGCCCCGCTCCCCCGCGGCGCTGCCGGCGGGCGGCTGCCCAGCGCTCTCAGTACTACAGCGGACGACGCGGAGTTTGCGAGCCGTCAGCCGACCGCAGCAGAACAGGCTCGCCCGTGCGGTGGCTGTCGGACCGAGTGTGGAGGCCACGGGCCGAATGGCGTTCCTGCTGACTTATGTTCCATAGCAGTTCCCGGTTGACATGATTCGTTCAGCTCATCCTCGGCGACCGCGCGGCTCCGGACGCCTGGCGTCGATGTTCTGTGATACTCCTTTACAAAAATAAGGTCGATGGCAACGACGGAAGTCATCGCCGAGGATGCAGCCCTCCTTAGCGGCTTAAGCGGCTCCTCCATAGCCCCGTGCCCGTATCGGAATACCTACCGCGTCCGGGCAGCGACCGGTCCCACTCGTATTATACTCGAATGATTGTCGCGCGACGCAGAAGAGTCCCGGGCCGGTGATACTGGCACAACGAGCTCGCGCACTGCGACGCCCGGGAGTGTGATGTCGGAGTGCGATCGGTCTATCTTCAATATATCTCGTGTAGCGCAAGGCGCTCGTGCGGCGGCAGTCTGCAACAAGCACTGTTGTTACGGTTTTATAGCCAATCTACGAGTACGAACAACAATACCCAATAATATATGTATAATGTGGATTCTCATAATGCGCCATAACTTATGAAGGTAATAAGGAAACTTTATGCATGTGCTCATCGACTCGTGGCACGCCGACGTGACGCCGGCCACGCGGCGCATGGGCTCCGGCCGAACCCTTCCCATATCGGAGGGGGTCCGTGCTCTGTAGTGAGCCGGCAATGGGTTGATCATCATGATGATGATGATGATTTCTAAACGGCTTAGTACTTATTATTTGATTGGCACTATAATCGAGAAGAATCGAGTTCAGTCATTAATTTCGACTGCTATCATCGAGCAATAGTAGGGGGCGGGCCGTTACGCCCGCAGGCTCAACGCTGGCGCAGCGCTGGACGGCCGCAGGGGCGCTCGATCAAAACCTTTGGAAATCCGTTGGAGACGTGCGCGGATGTCGGCCGTCGGCGGGCTGTCGCTCACTTCGCCACTAAACACGTCTGTGCGCACTCAGCAATTACAGCGCGCGATGTTATCTCGCGTCACGGAAATGGAATGGAAATCACAGTTTTCAGTTCTCTTGTGTACTAGGAGTACTTAGTACCTTATCAGTTAGTATTTACTTACCGATTACGGCGAGGCCGGGAAGATCGGCGATCAATGTCCGGAACGGCCGGGGCGGTCCGCGCCGCGCGGGGCCCGCGGCGTGGTGGAATGTGCTGTTGAAAAAAAACCTATTTTCGGAGGCCAGTATTTTGTTAATATTTGTAATTATTCTTTAAGCGTGCTTGAGTATGTTCTGGTTCTGTCGCAGGCGCTCGGCCCCCGGCTCAGAGTCCTAGCAGTTTTAAAGACAAACAAGTCCTAGCAATTTTAAAAGAGAAAAGATGATGTCTCCAGCGGCCACGCGCGCGCAGCGCAGCTGTTCAAGCGTCGGAAGCGAAACCCTGAGTTCCGAGGACAGGAAACAAAAAAACAGGATATCCAGTCATCGTTGCGGTTGCCTGTACGCCGGTAACGGGCGTGTGGGACAGGAGCCGCCCGGGCGAGGGTCGGCAGCCCGGCCGGGCGGCGCAGCAGTGGCCTATGGCGTGTCAGTGATCGTTATAAGTTCATTTGTTCCGCCGCGGGGCTTCGGCTGTGCGCCTGTACTGAAGCTGAGAGCAACCGCGTCCGCCTCTACATTGCCGTCTGCTCCGCTCATACGAGGAGTATCTGTGCACACCGACGGAGACATCGTAACCCGTGGCCCGGCTGCGGCTCCTCGGGGCGCCCACGTCTGCGTTTCGGTAAACCGCAGAGTAAAGGACGCCCCTCGTGCGCCAGCACGCCGAGCAGTTGTGCAAATTTAATAGTGTATAATGCAGCATCGCTCCGATACGGTGTCCCCGTCAGGGTTGCACGTTGGTTGGTGCGCCCTCTACATCCGCCGGTGCGTCGGCCTCCGAGTACAGTAGTAGGCTAGGTCCGAGCAGGCTCGCCTGATGTTGTAGTGGCGCATCCGCCTTTAGAAGATTAGTTAACCGCTCGTGAGAGTCTCAGGAGCTGAATTCACACACATATACATGATTATTGTGATTGTTTCTTTAAACTGTCTATTCACAATCTAAACCAAACCCCGTGCCCTCGTGCGGCGACACTCTACATTCGGTGACCCCTCGGCTCGTGCGCCCGCGATGTAAATATTTAAATGATTTACGGGATTTTCAATCGTCATCGTCGCGGAACAGGTCTCTCCTTACAACAGCCGGTTACGAGTACTTACCTAATGAAAGTTTGCCACACCGCCGCGCCGGAGACGTTAAATTTTTATCTAGTCGTGAGAGGGATGCCACTACTAACTTCTGAAACACACTACCTGCTGACTACTCCAGGCCCGGACCGGAGGCCGACGGTCGCTTGCCGGGCGGCAGCCGGTCGCGTTTCGCCATGGCGGCGCAGGTGCAGCCGTGTCAGGTTGCTCGACATCGCCTCCAGGACCCGCCACCGTCACCACGCAACAGACCACTGGGCGCCCGCTGGGATTCTAATTTGAAACCCGCTGATACGACTTTATTTGCGAAGATATACAGGGTAAACGAAATCTCGTGGCAGCGCCTACTGCAAGACTACCCCTCGCGTCACTGCCGCGTCCGCTCCCCCCCTCGACGCGCGAGTCACTGGAAGCTCGCTGCCCGCTGTCGAGTAGTCAGCTCTTTGGCGCGGAATTAAATTTTTCACAAATCTCGCAGGAGTCAGGCCGGGGTGTCGTCTACCTCCACTGGTGCGACCACCGCAGTGCGCCGGCGCCGCGCCCCGTGCCCCGCAGCTCCGAGGTGGGCAGTGTCAGTGGTCGCGCGGCCGCGGCTCGGAGGCCGGTTCCTCGGAGCCTTATCCGCCGCGGGAGAGCGACGCGCGCCTGGAAGACGCCGGAGCGAGTCTCCGACGACACGTATCGGTGATGGAGTCCGACTACACTATTAGATCGCTGTAGGCAGATTCGGTACCGGAACGTGGCAGCCGAGTTGTTCGCGGTACATTGCGTGGTCGAAAATGTTGAAATCGGTCCATAAATCAAATCAAAATAACTTTGTTCATAGAAACCTATTACAGGCTTCTATGGATCGTTCATCTATAGTATGAACTTTTTATAACGACACTAAAGTTCCTTTAGTACATTTTATGGCCGTTACAGAGAGTTCTCCTTAAATGGAAAGAAGAAAAACAAAATAATGAAAAGAAAAAGTTTATTTCAAGTACTCAAAAAAATAATCTCATATTTAAAAGCTCATTTTGCGTATTTTGTTACTTATTTTATTCACATCTTGCGATATTGATGTATTTTCTTAATAAAGCAATTCATTTTCCAATAATTTAGCCGCTTGTAGAGCTTGTAGCGGTTCAGTTTAGCGGAAGTGCCGGCTCACCAGCCTCATCTTCTGGTCCTACTCAGTTTTTCTCACTGAAACCAAAATTTCTTTAATGAATAGAAGCAGGCGTTACTTTGCGGAAGTCCATGATAAACAATAAACAGCAAGTATAATTTGCTATATTCCGCCGACAACCGGGAGATTAGTAAATTAACTTTACTTTAGTAACTAACATTACTTTTCGCGCTTGTGAAGTCAACATCTCCTGAGGATGATCCGGTGTCGGGTCGAAACGTGCGTAGAGGTTCTAGTGGAGGATTTTGTGTGGTGTTATATTATACAAATCTCCCGGTTGTCGGCGGAATATAGCAAATTATACTTGCTGTTTATTGTTCAAAATTTCTTAGTCCGTGAGTGAAGCCGTTGTAAGTAGGCAGGCGCCTACTTCGATGTAGGTTTGAAGATTATCCGTAGAATGTCCTGGAAGGATGACCTTAAAAACAAACAAACGTCGCTGTTCTGTTTCCACCTACTTACTTATATTACCATAGTTGATATTATGACGTTGCTTGAATTTTCCAAGCTTTTCCGATGCTTTAAAAGAATTTAAGCCAACTTCTTACGCTAAATTCTCCACCTTAGCTTTCACGATCGGCCCCGGCATATTATTCTGGCACTATCGGTGAAACCATGATACTAGGAGCCTGATCGAAATCTTTTGGAAGATTTTAGTGGACACGGACACGGAGAGCGGCAAAATCCACAGCGTCTGTCAACATCAACAACATCTGTTATAAATGCTAAATTATTAGCCTCAAACCATTGTCCTACTTTAGCGAGAGAGTTGTTTACATCGAAAAAATTTATTTCACGTCATTTAATTTTTAAACTATTGATATATCATCAGCAAATAAAACTACCCCGTTTTTGTCCTTAATAAGGTAAGGAAGATCATTTAAATAAATGAGGAACAGAAAAGGTCTTAATATAAATCCCTGAGAAACCCCTATTTTAACAAATGAACCGTTAGACTGTTTTCCGTTCACGTCAACTTGTTGAACTCTATCGCGTAAATACGAACTTTTTAAATCTATAGTTACACCTTGAAGTCCATAATGGTGTAGTTTGCTGACTTTCAAAACAATCGAAAGCTTTGGTAAAAATCACAAGAGAAACGTGCGAGTGCGTCACGTGACCAGGCTGTAAATATATTATGTACCTATTAACTCAACACCAGCGTCGGTTGTTGAGTGGCCCCGTGGAAAACCAAATTGTTTGCAATAAACTGTATGTAGGTGTACAGTACTATTACCCGATTTAATTAATGGAATTAACTTACTATGTTTCATTAAGTCAGAGAACACACTAAGTCAATGCAATTGTTAAAAATAAATGCTAGGCCGGGTGCAACAATATCAATCAAAGGCCTTATAACGTTAACGGAAATGGCCCACAAGTCATTTGTTTTCTTCATATTTATTAATCGGAAGGCCTTAATAAGCATTTGAGCTACTAACATGCCTGAATTTAAGAGCGTTATTACATTCTGGCACATTATCCTTCAACAAACAGAGAGCAGTATCTGGTGAAGAGTTTAATGATCTTGTAGTGGAGACAGGAACGTCGGTAAAGATTCAACCTCAAACAGTACAGTACAGTACAGTAGTACAGTTCGTCTATTTTTATGTAGTTCACTCACTAAAAACCAACGTTTCAGTAATCATGACATGACTGAGTAAATATAGAATTAAATACGAAATTAAACTTACCAAAAATAGGATTATTATTTTACAAAAATACATTTAATTAGGACCAATGATAAGAATGGAAGGGCTCTTAACTAAAGTCACTCCCCCGCCCTAAGCGCTCCTCTCCGAAAGAGGAGACCTAACATATCCTTCATGACCCTGACGATCAGATTGCTACTGACAACACACTCGTACCACCTACCACACAATCATACGCTACACACCGTCTTCGCCGGCGAAGAGGTTCCCGCTATCATACGTCATCCGGACGTGGGTTCCATCCACGGCCTCGGAGACGTACGGACCACTCACCGTCCGACCCCCCCGTTATTCCAAACATCGCCTAAGCCGAGGTTAGTAATCCGAATCTAATTTATTAATTATATTTTTACTGATGGGGTTTATATTTGTATATATATTGTCTAAGCATGTGGCGCTACTGGCAGTTATTCTAGTAGGCTTCACTAACATATTCAACGAGCTGTACGACCTGGACAGGTTTATTAACTAGTAACTTGAAGAGTTGCTTTCCAATATGTTTACATTAAAATTAAAATATAGCGTTGGTCCGGATACAGTGACTAGTCAATTGCTCTCATTCAACTGACGGCAGTTCAGTTGTTCGTGCAATAGGCAGGCTCACAATATCAGTTAGTTTTTTAAATTTTATATTTTTACTAGCTGACGCCCGCTTTCATAACAATCGGTCGGGCCGTTTCGGAGGAGTATGGGAACGAACATTGTGACACGAGAATTTTATATAATATATAAGATTTAATAGAATTAATGAGCCCCCATGGATCGCAGTAACTCTGGTAAACGGACTACCAACCTGGTGGTTACCAAAATTAAACAAGTATTCATGAGATTTAACCAATGTTAGGCGATACACGAAACATTCATATGAAAATGGTAAAAACAATATGATCTCGAATTCTTTTCGTTTAATACATCGAATATTTTGGTGAACCAAGTTGATGATTTACTGTGGACGATATAGGCGTCGCGGTGCTCGGACGGGTCTCGCCGTGATCGAGCCGTTTAGTTTCGAGGTCATTTTTGAGGTGGTTGAAAAAGACATCCAGAGAAAGTAAAACAATTAATGTCAAGTAACAATTTATCTAAATATAATTTATAAAATTCAGACATAAATGTAGATATGAGAGTCAGCGGCGCGCGAGCCGCTCGCGCCGCTCCCGCTTCAACGCGCGGTACGCGGCCACGGCGTCCAGCCGCGCGCGCTCGCTCGCCGCGCCGCTCGCCGCGCCGCCCGCCGCGCCGCCCGCCGCGCCGCCAAGCACCGCCGCCAGCAGCAGGCCGCGCCGCGCCGGCTGCGGGGCCGTCGCAGATTATGTTATTACTGTATTTAGTTGTGGAGCTAACAACTACAACACTATACACCATTCCGTGATCGAAGCACACGCTTATTGAATTCAAGGTTTTTAAGTCTGCTGTCGCCAGGATTGTTTCAGTGGTACGTCAGAGAACACGTCTCTCCTTCATTTCCACCTTTCTCGTTTTCAATGATGAGACAACATTGACTTGAATATTTATTACGAATTATTGTATTGTTAATTAAAGTGTTCATTCTCGTTACATTTTTGCATCAGCAATGATCTCGCAGACACGTTCGTAAAAGCGGCCAGGGAGCGATTTAATTTAATTTAAATTTGAATATTTAAAGTGTACGTTCAAATCCACCATTAGGAGTGAGTGCACACCGCGGCCGACGCACCTTGGTCGCGGGGCGCGCGCGCCGCGGCGGCGCCAGCGCGGGCGGCGCGTGCGCCACGTCGCCGAACCGCACGCGCTCGTACTGCGCCGCGTCGCGCGCCGCCGCCGCCGCCTGCAACACCCGCCGGGTGAGCATCGCGCCGGCCGGTTCCGGGCCGGGCGGCGCCCGTCATTAAAAATCATTCAAAGAAGAATACTTGTAATTAATATAAATGTGATTACATTGTTAACTCACAAGAAATTTTAATCGCGCATAGATTAAATTCTCTCATCTGGGTCTGAATTTTGTATAAGTATAGCAACACTGCTCTCTTCTCTCTAGCCAGCAATCGATGCAGAGCAGTTTGTGGTTGCGCATCTCTCCTCCCCGTGAAGTGTACGAGGTTTTATGAAGTGGAAGGAAAATACACTTTTCGTGACCCAAAATAAACAAGAAATACAAAATAGCAATAAAACATACATAAAAAGGAAAGAGACGTACGACAGGCGGCCTTGTCGCTAGAGAGTGATCTCTACCGGGTTAAAAAGAATATTTAAAGGGGATGGATAGATTCTTCGCAGAAGACCACACAGCACCTTCCTCAAATATTAAAACTTTCAATAAGTTAAGTAGATTGATAACTGCCATAAGAAATGAAACGGTCGTACCGATAGAATTGCAATTATAATACAACTTATGTGCTGTGATCGAGATGAGCACGAGGGTGGGGTCGATGTGCACATCGGGTAAGTCAGGGCACCTCGGCAGCTCTCTCCTCCCGGGCTCGCTTCGCCAGGTCGCGGCGCGTCGGCCGGCCGGCCGCGGCCGCCGCGCCCGCGCGCTTGCGTCGACGCCGCTCGCACTGCGCCGCCATCCGCTCGCCCTTCGCGTCATCGGATTCTACGTCATCCTGCATAACAACCCAACGAAGCTGTCACCAGTTAGTGGGAATAGGGCCTGTAATGCAGTCGAGTTGCTGGCTAAGCATTGCGAGTGTTTTTTCCTATAAAAGAAAAGAAGCCTTTCCCAGTGGTATAATAATAAGATACAAATCACTTCAGAAGCATTCTGAATATATAAAATGGATATGATCCGCCCAAAACAAATGTTTCGTCTATCACAGAAGCCCAACGCAAGGAACAACCAAGCCCATATGTTCACAACAACTGCCGAGATGTATACAATGCTACATACAGGATAGCCCTCCTGCTCGAGGGGGTCGTGTAGAGCGCGGACAGCACTGTTGATGCGCAGGGAGAACCCTCTCCCCGACTCTCCCGGCAGCTTCTTCAGCTGGGCCACGGGGTTGTTGTTAGCGGGCTGCCTTATGCCGGCTGCACACCAACCAAAATAATTATAAAATCTGATGTAAAGTCAGATGTCAGTGCAAGTACAAAACAAGTAGTAACAATACATCCATACTACCCAATTATGTATCCAACATTATTTGAACTAGGGATGGTTGGATACAATGAGTTGAGAGTTAGGAGGGGAATTGCCCTCTTTACGTATATTTTTAAGGTAACTAGAGGGAAGGTATCCAATCGAGAAATATTGACCCAGGTAAGTTTATGTGCCCCAGAGGATGATGTGGAGAGGCGACGCCACTGCTAGCAGTACCCTGTGGGCGCGCTGACTGAAGGCGCCGCTGGCGCGCGCTCTGCGCACCCTTAATCTCATAGTGGAAAAGAGTCATATGGTTGCTCTTTGAGTGAACTCACGAGGACAGCAGTGTGGACTATTTGTTATACCTAAGTATGTGTAGATGTAAGATGCTTTTAACTCTTTAGATTAGTATAATTGGAAGTACTGTAATGTTAGTGATAGCAGATGTAAAATAAATAAATATTACAATTTTAGAATTTACAATAACTTTATAGTGATATTTTATTTCAAACCACTGAATAAGAATAGGTAGTTATTAAAGTGATGTATTTACAAGTGTCATTCTTTTCAACTGGGAACATTGGGACATTAACATTGCATGTTTTATGATGCAAGTTGTAAAATTACAAAAAAAAATGTATTACTTACAGAGTGCTGCAATAAAATGAAAAAAAAAATGAAAACATTTGGTAATGGTCTAAGTAGCAGGTTTTTAGCTCAGTATAATGAACCTGATACCAAATAATACTTACATATATAATTAATCCTTTTCTAAGTGTAGAATAGTGAGCAGGATAATGAACTTTAGATAAATCTTTTAATTTTATTAAAAGATCTATCTACATTATCTTTATAAGTTTTGCATAATACTCCCATTCATCATGATTAACACATTCTCGGCTCACTACAGAACACAGGTCTCCTCTCAATATGAGAAGGGTTTGGATGACCAAACCCTTCTCATAGTCCACCACGCTGGCGATATGAGGATTGGCAGACTTCACACGCCTTTGAGAACATTATGGAGAACTCTCAGGTGTGTAGGTTTCCTCACAATATTTTCCCTCACCTTTGAAGCAAGTGATATTTTCATTGCTTAAAAATGCACATAGTTATGTGAAAAGAAAAGTTTTTAGGTGCATGCCCAGATTCCAACCCCCAACCTCTGATTAAGAGGCTGACATCCTAACCACTAGACTATCACAGCTTAATACCCATTACATTATTCATTGTTATTTCAATATTTATTAAGAGTAGCTGCATGTTTGCATTAAATGGCACGCAAAAAGAGGCTAAGTACCTATTAGAATTACAACTAGGTTACAATCATGAAAATAGATAATTTATGATTTTCATTATTAAAATAAGCACCATAATGCATTTTCAAGAACTAAAAATATGAGTGAGGTACCAAGAGAATGCTGCTTTTGATTTTTCTTCTTCTTCTCAGTTTTGTCCCGCTGTTGAAAAGCGAACAGCCGTATGAGAGACTGCGGGACCGGTTGATCGTCAGGGTCCTTTGGCGGTGCGTTTATTTTGCCTTTCAAACTGAAAATATTATTGGTTAAATCAGTTTTTGATATTTTTGAAAGATAATAAAAATAATTAACTACAAACCTATAAAATAGTTAATGTATTTAAAATAATGACTGAACTAAGATGTCGAAAATAATTTTATATTTACTTTTGAAGTCGCCTTGCTTGCTGTACTAAAGGATCTTTAACACCACGGTGTTTCTTTGCTGGAATCTTACGGCCCATTGTTTTAGACTATAAAACGTTATTTTATTTTTACTTTAAACTACTTTTATTAAACTTTTAACATTTCCCACACAAAATAATGTACCTATACATTTATTCTTTGAAAGATCAAAGAATGTAAAAATGTAAACACAATTTGACAAGTAGTCTAAAGTCATATGTTTTTTCCCCTTTCAGAAAAGGCAACGATCAGTGAACATACAGCCTAATACATACATATATATATATATATATGTGTGTGTGTGTGTATGTATATATATATATATATATATATATAATTATATATTTCTGTGGTTTTTAATTTTTTACTTTTCATTCGCTGACATGTGACCTCAACTCTGAACTCTCCAGTATTTTAGAAAACACTTAAACGAAAACATTATTTTCTAAAAAAATTCTTTTGTCTCTATAGGAGGAAAGATGATTGAGACTCACTTATTTTTGTTGGGCCTACTTTTGAACTGTGCCCACCAAACTTTGTGACATTTTTGTTTTTAGCGAAATTTGAATTTATGAATTCAAAATTGCGTTCGGAAATCAAAGTTTTGTTGAATCTACTGACAGTGGTACAAGTACATAAGTGAATTTGTAAACATAACAGTAACTCATAACTCGTAAGTACCTACTCATTCTTGTATATATTTACCTGATTTAAAAAATTATTAATTGACATTTAATAAAATATTACTGAAAATATTAAGTATTATGTTTGTTCAATTCGCTTAGTTCCATTTCGCCTCGGCCATATGGTTGTCAACCTATTTGGATTACACACCTAGTTTCTTGTTAAATTTTAAGACGTGCATTTATTTAATAATAGCCATGTCCTTTGCCCTATAATTTTATAATGTACATGCTTATCTCGGAAACCGCATGGTGTGTATACAATAATAGACGAGTTTTAGTGTCAAATCTCATTCTTCTGTTATATTAGGTATACAAATATAGTCGAATTAAGCCCCAAAAAAAGACAGTAAAACCCACAAGTACTCATTCTAGGTGGGTGTTAATATCGCTTAAACGTTTTAGTACAGATCATACACCTGAGAATGCGATAGCAACAAGTGGGTATTTGACTCAAATAGGCTTATAACAGTGACCTCTCCATACTTAACCCACCCTTCATGGGAATGCATGAATTAAATTGAGTTGTGCGGGAGGGGACTTGTTTTTACTTTTTAGCAGTAAGCAAGGTCGTTCTTTGTGTCAAAATTCTACTTGTGACGATTATTCAGAATTTTATTATTTACAACGAGTGAGTTACTGTTTGTGTTCCGTAACAAAGGTCATAGTGCGCGTATGTCGTAAATAGTGATTATTGAAATCAGCTCTTATATCGAACGGTCCAATGAGTTTGGGAGGAGGACACAGCGCCGAGGGATCAAATGCGGGAGGAATATTCGTCCAATTCAATCAAGATTGCACGTAAGTGAAGTAGACTGTAATAATGAAGCAGAGTACGTTGAAAGAGAAAGCCGAGGCCAGGTGCACTGAAGTAAGAGCCTTTCCGAGCAGCTGAGCGAACAGCTGTCAGCTGAGATGCTCTGGCGTTCCGTCGCCTTCAAGGCCGCGCTGGCAAGACTCAGGGCTTCGGCCTTCGGCGACGACGCAGCTGTCGCTGTTATGCGATGATGCAATATATCATTGCCAATGTTTTCGCAACGCTTAACGAAGCTCGTTGTAGTAAATAAACAGTCCTACTGCTATGAAACTGTTGTAAAAGTCTTAAATCAATACAATATGCTAATGTTTCTTGTGATTATTGCTTAGAGTCAATGATCTAATTCCTGAATGATTGTTTCATGCATGTATATAAATGCATAACTAAACAGTTAACATCATCTTTGTTATGAAATTGTGCAAGACATCTGAGTAGATTTTTTGAAAACAGCTGACATTGCACCAATCTTTCAATTAATGTTGCAATTGTATGACCATTGCGTCTGTCAATACATGTTATGTGACCTAGAGCTAGAGATAAGGCACATTCATTTTGAGTGTGGCCAGCCTTATTGTGACTAAATATTTGTACTACATGAACTTTAATGGTTATTTTAGCATTTGAGTGTTTTAATAAATGAAATATGTTTCAGCATTTTTTACAATTTATAGAAAAGAAATAAATAGTTATGTCCTAAGTTCTTTTTGTATATGGTGCAAAAACTAATGTGTTTTACATTAATAGTAGAAACAGTAAAATTATGAATAATTTATTTATATTATATTTTAAAATTCAAGCAAGAAGTCAATCAAACCCCTTATTTTTTGCAGAGAAATAACTTGTGCTCCAATTTACCTATAAATATTTTTCTGTTTGTATGGATATATATTTTGGGTTTCCAAGTCTGTGATCTTGATTTATTGTATTGTTGCACAGTATTGCAACAATGTCATTTGACTTAAGCTGCATAAAGCCATTTTTCACTATGATATAATTCTATTCCAAAATTCAAAATAGCTTTATTCATTTAAAGTTTTTAAAGGAATCTATGAAGCAATTATATATAATACTAGCTGTGACCCGCAGTTTCACCAGCGTAGTTCATGTTTCCGTGGAAATACCGGGATAAAATATTGCCTAAATATCTATAGCTGTCTTCAATAAAAAGATTATTGAACATCGAGTTTGTTTGAGTTGAAAGAATTTTTCAAATTGGACCCGGGTCCCAACGTCGGATCAGATTAAATAAAACAATTGAAATTAACTGATTTAGACATGATTGAATTTAGATTTGTGCAGAGGTAATAAATTGCAAATTGACTGTTTGAAGTTAGAAACACACCTTCATTTCTTAGACAACAGTGAGTGATTATAATTTAATATGGACTTTATTGAATAGCAATAAAGTTCAAATTGACTCTACATTTTATTTAGAAAACGTTTAATTTGGGAAAAAGAAAAGGGCTGTTTTAGGGTTTTCCTGGCAGTTAATACAATTTTTCTCACTTTTTAAACCTTCCCAAGACCTCCACGGACATTTCAAGACCGAGATAAGATAAATTCGTTCAGCCGCTCTCGAGTTTTAGCGAGACTAACAAACAGCAATTGATTTTTATATATATAGATAGTATATTTTCCATTATTGTTATATGTGAGGTGATGGTGATAAATACAATCATGAAATTAAAAATAAAACTATGAGGGTCCTAGTTATCCAAGTTCACCCAGATCTATAAAGAAGCCTATTACAAACTTAGCCAGTGATTTTTTGTTATCATTGAGATGGTCCTATGAAATATGAAGTCAGAGAAATTCATATCCAAGGGTTTTTTATCATTTAGGTTATCCTTAACATTTTAATAGGATTTTACTTTAAGCTTACTTTAAACAAAATACTAAAACATATCATATGACACCTTCAAGATTTCAGTAGGTGATCTAAAATAAAATATTGTTTCCATAATGTTAGTTATTTTGTGAAGCCCACTAAATATGTTTGTTTTTACTAGAAGTATATTCAGCGCATTACAGTCAATTTTTTCTTAAATTTTGATATATTTAATGTATGCCCACTTAAATTAAATTTTCATATATATATTGGGCTCATTTATATAAAACACTATCTTCTGTGTAAAATAATATGGGCACACTCTGTAGGTGATTTCTGTTACCCTCGAGAGGTAACAACCCTACACTAGCCTTACAAATGCCAATTATACCAATTGTTTTCTAAAACATTATTATTTTAACATTTTAATTTATATTACAAGTAAGATATTGTATGGCTATTATCATCATCATCATCAACCCATTGCTGGTTCACCACTCTCAGTATGAGAGGGGTTTGGCCAAAGTCAACCACGCTGGTCATGTGTGGATTGGCACTCTTCTTATGAGAACATTAAAGAGAACTCTCAGGCATGTGTTTTCCTTCACCATTGAAGCAAGTGGTAGTTTAATTGCTTAAAAATGCATACAACACTCTGATTATGAGGAAGACATCCTGACCAGTAGGCTGTCATAGCTTCATTCAACTTTTGTATACTATAATATATATATAAATGTTTCGCAGATCACTGGTAGCGGGCAGTAGTAGTGGCTACCACTTGTTTGCGCTCACCCCAGACGATGGAATTGAGGAGATCTATGCGAGCCGGTCGGGGCAGGACACTTGCCTGGTGGACAGACTCTTCAGCAGTTCCCTGGTAGCCATCGTCACTGTATCGGCTCCCAGGTAATAATTACACGCTCCAACTAAAACTATTTAAAATTGATAAGCTTAAATTTTTAAGTATTTATTTCACAAATGTAAAATATTTTATTGAATTCACCCCACTCCAAGACTGATTCGACTCAGTCCTCAGTTAGGATGATGTCACTGTAACAGTGCTGTGAGGGTGTCGTGCGGTGCCAGCGCAGGATTCTTCTGAGAGAGCTCTGTCGTGGTATTTCTAGTTCACGTTACACAATCGTCAATATTCAAGATCTGACAGAGAATCTGAACAGGTGGCCCTCGCGAACGATGAGAGGTATTTAAACGGTTAGGATCTCAATATACGGCGGCCCGTTCGATGCTGGACGCTGGCTGCCGGCCGTGTGGCGCCGCGGCCGCCGCTGCACTCGATGATGAAAATGAACGATTGCGCGATCGAATAACTAGAAAATCTCGCACTCTCTGTTTGGAGGCCGGTGCTGCGCGCGCACGCTCGAGTCGCCAGCTCGCTAGCGTAGAAGGGTGACGAGTGGCGTCCGCCGCGACGCAAAGCAGCGGTTTATACAACCCAAGAGATTCCCTCTAGCCGGGGTATAAATAAAGTTATTTTATTGATTCTTCTACACGGGACCTCAAATTCGTCCAACCCTTCGTATGGGACTGTGTTCAATAATTTCGCTCATCAAAGATTTGGTCTGAGAGATAATATAAAACCTCAAAAGTCACGATTAGGTTGGCATCCTCCAGCGGCCCTCAAAAATAATGATCACTGCCAGCGGCGGCGCCCGGCCAACCGGCTGCTGTTAGGAAAACTATTGAACCACTTAAATGACGATATATCCTCGATCTTTTCATAAAAAAAGTTTAAGTCAACCTCAAAGGTTTTAGGTCCGACCCTCGGTTGGGTTATTACCGAGCCGAGGGTCGGCGCGGCCTAACGTGCCTCGCTCGCGCAGGAAGCTGGTCGTGTGCCACTACCGGAAGGGCACGGAGATCTGCAACTACAGCTACAGCAACACCATCCTGGCCGTGAAGCTGAACCGCTCGCGCCTCGTGGTCTGCCTGGAGGAGTCGCTGCACATCCACAACATCCGCGACATGAAGATCCTGCACACCATCCGCGACACGCCGCCCAACCCGCGCGGCCTGTGCGCGCTGGCGCCCAGCACCGACCAGTGCCTCGTGGCGTACCCGGGCAGCAGCGCCGTGGGCGAGGTGCAGATCTTCGACTGCGTGCACCTCAACGCCAAGTGCGTGCTGAGCGCGCACGACAGCCCGCTGGCCGCGCTGGCGTGGTCGGCGTGCGGCCGGCGCCTGGCCACGGCGTCCGAGCGCGGCACCGTCATCCGCGTGTTCGCCGTGCCCGAGCGCGCGCGCCTCTACGAGTTCCGGCGCGGCGTCAAGCGCTGCGTGGCCATCGCGTGCCTGGCCTTCAGCGCGTGCGGCGCCTACCTGGCCGCCACGTCCAACACCGAGACCGTGCACGTGTTCCGCCTGGGCGAGCGCGCGCCCGCCGAGCGCGCGCCCGACGCCGACGGCTGGATGGACTGGCTGTCGTCGGCCGTGTCGGCGGGCGCGGGCTACCTGCCGGCGCAGGTGGCCGACGTGCTGGCGCAGGGCCGCGCCTTCGCGTCGGCGCGCCTGCCGCGCGCCGCCAAGCGCGCCGTGGCCGCCGTCACCAAGTGAGTGCCGCGCTCCCCGCTCCCCCCGCTCCCCCGCGCTCCCCGCCCGCCCTCACGCCGCCGCCTGTTGCAGCGTGGCGCGCGGGCCGCGGCTGGTGGTGGCGACGGACGCGGGCGTGGTGCACGTGTTCGCGCTGGACGCGGCCGAGGGCGGCGAGTGCGCGCTGCTGCGCACGCACCGCCTGCTGGACGCGCCGCCGCAGCAGCCGGCGCCGCACGCGCCGCACGAAGGTGTGTGACCGCCGGGCCGGGGGCGCGTTCCGTACTCAGATGTGGTCGGAGGCGGAGCCGCGCTGCTCGAGGTGAACTGTAACGTTATTTAGGTGCGGCCGACGCGGCGCTGGACGGCGCCTTCCTTACCATCATTTCGAAAATAAGGCCATTTGTAAATTATAAATAGTCGCCGCGTGCGGTGCCGACCCTCGGCGGGATCGCGCAGAGCCGGGGCTCTACTCTGCGATGCGCCTCGGCTTCCGGCAGCTCTTCTGGCTCTTCCCATCTGGAAAGTAGCAGGAGATCGCGACCGTCGCGGTTTAAATGCGCCACTCGGTTCACCCAAATGATATGCAAATATTCGCAGTGTTGGTTTTCGCAACGCAAACGCTGACCGCCGCGTGCGCCGCTGACGCGCGCGGACGTCAGCTTAAATGTAACGGGAACGGTCTCGTCGCCAGCCGAGAGGGCATTGTATTTATTTTCGCATGTACGCAGCTGGAGGGCTCCTTCGAGGCAGCGGTAATAAC
Source organism: Lasiommata megera (assembly GCA_928268935.1). NCBI lineage: Eukaryota > Metazoa > Arthropoda > Insecta > Lepidoptera > Nymphalidae > Lasiommata > Lasiommata megera. Next base: position 17,927,346 of record OV743317.1, on the reverse strand, counting down.
ATCAACTAAACGCCATAGAGTGGAGTTTGCTGCATCGCGTGCTCCGCCGAATGCAGTTGTCTACGAATTAATCAATATATTGCAGTCGGTGCGTTTGTACGTCACATCCGGCCGGCGTAACGTGCACGCCGAGGGAGGTTCTCCGCAAACATGTTCTGCCAATATGATTATGTTACATTTACTATTTACGAAAGCCACGTCTCGCTTTGCGGAGCCCGGCACGCGCGACGTGTCCGACGGCGACGGCGGGCCCGGGCCCCCGGAAAGCGAGACGTGGTCGGTTGAGCGCAGTGCCAGCACGCGGGCCGGCCGGCGCCCGCCCCCGGCCCGCGCCCCTCCCGCCCCTCCCGGCACCCGAGCCTTCCCCCTCCAGCCCCCGAACGCATAACGTCGCCGCCCTGTATCTATGTATGACGTATATTCGTAAAGTCACCGCAGCCCCCGCCGGCGCCGCCCGTGACGCCGTGATATGTATATGTGTATGGTTTACAGTATGAGTAGTATATTGAGCTAGGCGCCCGCCACGCTCGCTCACCACTTGTTCCCCGCAGCGGCGCCGGCCTGCAGCTACGCGGGCGCGCTGCGCGGCCGCCAGCCCGACGCCATGACAGGTAGCCACCCGCCGCGCCGCCCGCCTCCCCCCGCACCCCGTTCGCCCCTTTTTCTATTTTATTCGCTCGCTTCGTGCACCCGACGCCCCGCCCGCTTTCGATCCCTCACCCTCCCCCACTGCCGCCCGACACGCCCGCCGGCCGCGCGCCGACGGGCGCCGACGGCTCGCTCGGCCGACGCGGCGCGTCCGCCGGCGCGCCGGCCCTCGCCCGCGCGCCGGCGGACCGTCGCTGCCTTCACTTCTTGAATTTGAGCTTTCGTCGAACCTCGACGTGAACTAAACCCGCAGTACATTCAGTAGATGTCGTGCGATGTACAAACTCCATCGATAACATTTTTGATCAGTAACGTAGCCATCACCTCGCCCGCGGCCGCATGCGATACATCATCACCTCTCATCGACCCCAACGAAACGGTGAGTTGCGGTGACGGAACATTCACAAGCCATCTACTTGTCAGATCCAATCGAATTTAATAAGAGCGTCGCGTGATCGGCCGGCAGCCCGCGGCCGCCGCGGAGCCCCCGCGGAGTCGCCTCGTCGAGCGTATCATACTACTCGAGGGCGGCCGAGCGCGGGAGCCGGAACGCCTCATTCCATTTGATTGTCGAATCTGATATCTGTTAGTGCGGCAGCTCGACGTGCCAGGGACGACACACCGGACGAGAGCGCTACATTTTTCCCAGGTCTCATCCACCGGAACCAGTTCCTCCATTGGTTGTCTTACATTTACTTGCATAAAATGTTAAGATGTAACTGGACATGTTAGCTCTGCGGCGCGCGGAGATGCACTAGTGTCGGTGCGCGCACCGCGGTACTATAACTATCAAAATAATCTTTATTCAAATAGTCCTTAAAAAGGCGCTTTTGACGCGTCAATAATTTACATAGTAGTTATTTCATGATGATAACTATATTCGTAAACTTAAAACTAAAGCTCTGAGGGTTCCCCCCGGTCTAAGAAGAAGCCCACAACAAACTTAGCCGGGGTTTTCCTTTTTTTCGTTATCACTATCTCACATAATGAATAATAAACTATGGAGATAGAGCAATTCACACCCAAGCTTTTTTATCGTTTATATAATCCTTAATATCGTAATATGATTTTTCTACAAGCTTTCGTTTTATAAAAACTTTGAATTTATTGATAGACATCTCCAAGATATCAATAGGTAATTTATTATAAAATAAATACAATTTCCTTTGAATGACTTACTAATTTTGTGCAGCCTACTAAACGGTACTACAAGTTTACTTTTACTTCTGATGTTCAGTGCGTTACAGGCCATGTTTTTCTTGAATTTATCAATATTTTTATGAACATACATTAAATTTTCAGTAGCATTACCCCGTAATAAAATACCATATGACATAATGCTGTGAAAGTAGCTAAAACATACAAGTCTGGCAGTCTCTATATCCGTCAAATGACGAATCTTTTTTATCGCGTAAGCAGCAGAGCTAAGTCTGTGCGATAAATTATTTATATGTGGACCCCATTGAAGTTTAGCGTCTAATGTCATGCCTAAGAATGTAGCCGTATTTACCAGATCCAATTCCTCATTATTAAGTAGTACACTGGTTTTCACCTGTTTAACATTGGGCATCATGAACTTAATACACTTTGTTTTCTTCCCATTAAGTGCTAAGTTATTAGCCTCAAACCAATGTACTACTTTCGCGAGAGTTTTTTACGTCGTCAACATTTGTTTCGCGTCGTTTAATTTTAAAAACGAGTGATGTATCATCAGCAAACAATACTATCCCGCTATTGTCCTTAGTAAGGTAAGGAAGGTCATTTATGTAAATGAGGAACAGAAAAGGTCCTAATATAGATCCCTGAGGAACCCCTATTTTCACAAATGACCCGTTAGACCGTTTCCCGTTTACGTCTACTTGTTCTTACTTGTTTCCTGTTCAGATTCACGCTAGAAGCTCGCTCGCTCGCATCTCTAATAAGTTAACTGATTTCTTCATTTTCATAACACGCTCTACAAATAACAAACCGGATTACATTCGGACCGTGCCGCGGCCGGCAGCCGGGGGCCGGCAACTCGCCGTCGGCTCTCGGCACGTTCGTTTCATCCGTCGCACGATGAACATTGCGAATGGAAGCTGGTTCCACAGTATAAGAGGACTTGGGAAAAATTATATATTCATATTGTTTGTTTAATCATTTATTATTTTATAATACATATTTACAATGTAACGGCCGGTGGTTCCCGGTGGTGGTGGTGGCGTCGCTCGAGCTGCCCGCTCATGCCTGCCGCGGGCGCCGGCCTGACCGCGCTGTGTGTGTGCAGAGTCGGAGCGCGCCAGCGAGCTGGGCGCGGCGCTGGCCGGCTCGCCGCCGCGCGGCGCCTTCGACCTGCGCGACCACCGCCACTTCCCGCCCATGCGCCCGGCGCCCGGCGACGCGGCGGAGTAGCCCGGCCTTGCGAGCCCTTGTAATATAATTGTCGTGACGTCATGTATTAGTTTTACCGTGAGTGCGTGTGTGTGTGAGTGAGTGGGCAGGGGTGGAATGTGTGTCTGAAGCATTGAAAAATTAAAAAAAAATGTGAAAATTAAATATAAAACTGCGCTCGCGAGGCGGCGGCGGGCGCTCTCCGTTTTCCTCCGGCGCTGCGCCGTCGACGCCGCCGCGCGGTTTCACATATCAGAAGCGTTATTACTTTTAGTTAACTGTAATGGAACCAAAGTACGCCGCGGCGGAGTGCGCTCCGAGAAGCTCTCTTTTGAATTTCAAAATGGACCGGCCGCCTCCGCCTCGCGCCCTCTCGCTCGCCTCCTCGCGTCGGTGAGCGAACGTTTCCTCTTCGCGGCCCGACAGAAACATCGCCTAGAAAATTATCCCCATGAGTTATTTAATTTGAAATTCAAGATTTTTTCAAATGATCTACAAGTATTGGCATATTAATCATTTTCGTGAAACTCACCCGAGCAGAGATAAATGTGAAAAACAGTCTATGTAATGCTTAGAAATCGATTTTCCCATATTCTTTAAATTTTGTTAATTACATTATTTTGTAACATCCGTGAATCTGTCGTGAGCACCTTGTACAAATTTACTGATGCAGCATACAAGTCATCGCCGCCGGTCTGCCCGGGCTGGTCTGTGCGGAGGCATTTTTTGACGCGTCATTTTTCAAAAACGATTGCACTTCCGAACTTTGGCCTTTGTTTACAAATGACTACGATTCGGGCCTCTCCTCACTGCTGCCAAGTTTCAGAGGGCTGGAGACCTCCCGGCCGCTCGGCAGAAGCGCGTTTTACCGATCGATCCCGCTTCGGAGCCTGTAACGCCTCAACTGCCGGCCGCGGGCACGGCTCGGCCGCGCGGAGGAAACGAATGCGAATGCGTGTTTGCGAAAAGCGAACACTGCAACTGTAAATACTTCGATGTTGAAATTGAATATATTGGAGAGCGGCCGGCACGCTCCCGGCGCGCGGCCGGCTGCGTCAAGCATGGCCCGGCCGGCGTCGAGTTTGGAATCTGAAAATTGTCGCTTAGTCTACTGCGTAAAAAACTAAATTGTACATATTAAATAAATATTATATAAAACTTATTCTGAGTTTCACTGCTCGCTTCCACGGCGGCGATCGCGGACCATATCCACCCGACCCGCTGTGCGCTGCCGCTGGCCACGCCTGGCGACCGCGGTCGGTTAGCGGGGATGGTGGGAATTTAGGGGGGGGTTTAAAAATACGAAATAAATTTCCTAAAATAATTGAAACTACCTAGTAGGTTCACCTCAAATAGTAGGGGTAAAATTGGGTTACAAAAGCAATTCAAACAATGAATTTCATTTACATTTCACATTGTTTTTTTTTGCCTGGTGCCGCGTGACGTGACGTGGCGTTCCGGCGCGATGTTGCGTACAAACTGATAGGAACGATTTAATGAAACTACGATACCCCTGAGCCCAGTATCATCCGAATCATCAGTGACCACCAGGTGAGATTGCAATCGAGGGCCGGAAAATGGGAGCGAGAATGGTCAACAGAACAGAATGGCAAGGGTCGTCATGCTTTTTGCCATCCCGTTTACTATCAGATTACCTCGCCTCGGATAGCAGAATTGGCAACATCGTAGCCGCTGAGGCGGCGCTCGTGGACCGCGGAATGTTTCTCTCAGTCTCCAGCGACGTGTCAGAGGAGGCAGACGCGTCGGCGGATATTCACAGCGTACGTATTTATTGAGCGTAATGTCACGCAAACATACTATATTACGTCGATTACAGATTGTAGTCAAATCGATCACAGTCGCTATAACGAAATCATTTAGTTTTCCGATGGCCATTGCCATTGCGGCCAACATTTAAAAGGAGTAGACAACTATTTTGGTAAGCACTTAATTTTTTAAGGTTGAACCCGAAATTGGGCTTTCCTTTATGAGAGAATAAGAGACCGAGGCGAAGGCCGCACCGTCGTTCGCCGAGGCGATCTGCCGCACCTCGGGATGTCCTACGCAACGTGACTCTGTACCGTCATACGATAGGAATTTACAAAATAAAAACACTCGTACAGAACAACCTGTATTTATCAGTTCTTTATATAAACAGTTCCGAGGGCGGCCGGGGCAGCCCCGCTACAGGCCGGCCGCAACGAACAGACGGGCGCGCCGCACGCTAGCGTATCGGAGTGCGTCGGGCGACCGTGCGCGTCGGCGCGGTCACTGGCAAATCACAAAATAGCCCTGAGCTTTATTTTAATTACGAAATACAGTGAGGTTCCTTGCAATACATTTATGATACATAAGCGATGATTAAAAATAAAAGTATTTAACATTATCTGGCAGCCGGCCGGGGCCGGGCCGGGCCGGGGCTGACTCGGTTGCACGCAAATCAAACTAAACTAACACTCGGGAACAACTGTGCGGAGTTGCTCGAATGATCTCCCGACGCGCTCCGCTCCGCCACCGGAGCACGGTAATATTTTGTATACAGTATTCCAACTTCATACAAACTTACGAATCGCGAGCTATGCGCCTCGGTCTCGGGGTGCATTCGGCACGCGACTGTGCCGCAGTGACGAACGGACGGTGTTTTGTGTTTTTAAACAATAACCGCGCGATTTTTTCACTTAAAATACTTCAAGTATATTTTTAATATGATGTGCACAGTAAACATGATGTGATATATTGTGCACTTTTTGGTTGCATTAGTAATAGTTGTTTATTGTACTGTTTCTATGAATAATACCAGAAAAAATAAATTGAATCGTCTGTCTGTCACTATAGATAGTTGAAATTTTAACACAAAGTAGGCAAATGCAATTAAAATCCTGGCGGCGGGTAGCCCTATTGCATGTTTAGATGCCACGCGGCTGTAGGTAATTATTTCAAAGATAAGCCCGAGGTACAATACTGTATACATAATATTACCGTGACCGGAGCATCTTTCAGGATTCAGTCGTTTAGCAAATCGAGTTTAATGTTCATTGTAAACCACAGCAGACTTCTGCAAAGTTACTTCTGCTTCTATTCAACACGAGAGACTCGCTTCTTTTGAAAGTCTGGTAAGAAGCAGCAATAAGTCGACCTTCTGTGGGGTGCCGTCGCGCGCCCGGCGACCACCACCGGCTGCCTGCGCGCTGGCGGACGAGAGCACGAGAACCGGAGCCGAGCGACTGTTGAATCCGCTCCGCTTCAGGGGCGAGGCAGCCCGGCCTGGCTCCGCCCGCGGCGCTGCACTCCCGCGCACAGCTCCCCCATTTACTATTTCGTTCGGGGGCCGGCCGCCCCGCGCGGACTGCTGGAGATTTGTCTTAAAAGAAAGGCTTACAATACATAGGGTAGCATTTATTTGGAGCGTCTTACGAGCCGGCGCGGCCGCGGCGCCTTCACCGCGGCATGGCGCACATCTCGCACGCGTCCAGCGGCGCGGCGTTGTGGAACGTGCACAGCGGGCACGTCCACACGGCGGGCGTGGCGGGCGCGCGCGCCGGCGCCGCGGCCGCGCTGTCGTGCGCCGCGCGCGCCAGGCGCAGCAGCGTGGCGGGCTGCGGCGCCGCGCGCCACGCCTCCGCCGCGCCCGCGTCGCGCGCGCGCACCGCCGCCAGCAGCGGCTGCAACTGCTCCAGCGGCAGCGGCAGCGCCTCGTTGCTGGCCAGGTACAGCAGCACGTGGAAGTCCGACACCGCCTCGAGGAACGACTCCGCCTTTTGACAAAAACTGCGTGAATACAGGCGTTCGGCAGCCTGAAGCTGCTGTCGCTAGCAGTAAGCCTCGGAAGCAACCCCACCGAGAACGATGAACGAAGCTAGTTAAACGTGAAGCAGGCGGGCTCACCTCGTGCAGGTGCTGGTGCAGCGCGTGCAGGGTCTGCACGTGGCGCTGCAGCGGGCGGTGCGCGGGCGGGAAGGCGGCGCCGGGGCTGAACAGCGGCGGCGCGCCGGGCGGCGCCACGCCGCACGGCACGTCTACCAGCAGGTAGGCCACGGGCAGCCGCTTGGCCGACACGCCCACCTCGTTGCCGTAGGCGTCCTTCTCCTGCGGCACACGGAAGGGGTCAGGGCGCGCTGGCCTCCACACTACTCAAAATATTAGCTACAGCGGTCAAAGTCCCGTCAATTGAGTTCATCAGAGATTTGTTCTTCTCCGCCGGCTTCACGTCGGGGCCGGGCCCCGACGTGAAGCATGACATCGGGCAAGCCGTTCGTCAGCAGCGAGCGCCGAAACCCCAAGTTGCCTTTTTGGCAGTTCATTTGTCCCAGCGTTCGGTTTGGGCGCGCGCCGCGTCGCCGCCGCACACTGGCGAGGTGCTGCGAGTCGTCGGCGGCGGCGAGTGGTGTCGGAACTGATCCGCATTCGTCCCCTGTCCGCCGCGTTCACATAATTACAAAAATATCTGTCAACCCCATCAACCCGGAGGAGCCCTGGCGCGCCCCTGCAGGCTGCCGCTGAGCAGAGCTCGTCCGCCGCGAAGTGATCTCCGAGAGGCACCTTGTAGTACACGTCGGGCACGTACTGCTGCGGCGTGCAGTCGCGGATGTAGCCCAGCTCGGGCGCGTCGCGCGTGGGCAGCAGGATGCCGTCGCGCACCAGCGCCTGGCACTGACCCGACACCTGGTAGCCCTCCAAGTGGATCTGGTTGTTGCTGTCACCTGCCAACGGAGCCGAGTTTACGTGGAAGATAGCGAGGGCCGCACTCGCTCGCCGTCACCCTCGCCCGCGGCGCGCGCGGGGGACGGCGGCGGCGGATCATTCGGTGGACCAATCAATGAACAAGGCGTGAGCGCCGCGTTACCCGTGACGCAGACGGTGACGAACTTTGAGCCGAAGGTGCCGGAGGAGGCGTGGCGGCACGCGTTGGGCCGCTCGTTCTGGAAGTGGCCCGCCATGATGCACTCCTGCGCAGACAGGAAGTGCGTGTCCACGCCGCTGCACAAACGGATCTAGTTCAGGTGTTGTCATCGCGCGACAGTGTACATTGGTATACAGTAAATAAAATCCGCGCTCTGCCGTCTTTTGAGTTAGTCGAAGCTGGCAGCGCAGCACACGCAGCAGGTGGAGAGGGAGCCTCACCGCAGGCACTGCACGCTGGCGGCGGCGCGGTCCAGCGGCAGCAGGTCGGTGAACAGCCAGCCCACGCGGCGCAGGCCGAGCCGCCGCGCCAGCTCCTCCACCAGCGCCTCGTGCTCGTCGGGCGCCAGGCGCACGCTGTCGCGCGCGCACTCCTGCGGCGGCTCGTAGATGGCGGCCACGCGCGCGCGGATGCCTGCGCGAAAACACGCTCCATACAATGGAATCCATCGAAATTCTGCAATTTTTTTCAAGGTCCTAGGCCATGTTTAATTTAAAAAGAGTGACACAAACACTACGCGTAGTAGCGAGGGCCACAACATGGTATGGGTAGGTCGCAGCTGGGAGGGCTGCGGACCGTCCTCGCGCGTTACCCAGGGGCACGTCCGGGTGCTGCTCGTACTGGCCGTAGAGGAAGCCGACGCGCTGGTGGCCCGTGGCGCGCCAGTAGGCCAGGAAGCGATCCACGGGCGCCGCGTGCGCCAGCAGTACGTTGTCCACGTGCCGGTAGGGCTGTCGGTTGAGCGTCACGGCGCCGGGCTGGCACGCGGAGCAGATGCCGCGCGGCCAGGGCGGGTGCTCCTTGCAGCCTGCGACACACGCCAGACGTGATGAGGAGGACTTGGCAAACAAGGAATCGCTTCAATGCATTACAAAATATTTAGAGGCGGATATTTTACTGATAGATAAGGAAATTACCAGGTTTTATTTTGCACGAGAGTTCGTCCAGGGTGATGAACTTGCCCGAAGTCATTTTCCGCAAGTATGAATGGAATGACAGATGCTTAATATTGTGTTCCTTAAGATAGCCCTCGTCCCATGGCTCAAGGGGCGAGCAGTGCACGCAACAGCCTTTGGAGTTGTGTCTGCATCTGTGGGCAACCATCAGCCAAATTTTGCAAATAGTCAAGGTTATATGAATCCCGGATGTTTCTTAAAGCCTAAACACAAGCCAGCAGCACATGCAGAAAACATTAATGTGTTGAATATCTGAAACACACTGTACAAATCAAACTGACATCCAATGTGGGGGTTATAAAGTATACCGCTCATTACATTCTGGCCATTCCACGAGAGGAGGCAGTGCTGCCATAATTAAAGACAGCATATATCATTATGAACAGAATATATGAGAATTACAAATAAAACAAAACAACAACAAATTTATATTATGGCTATATATCGCCAGTCACAGTATTCAATAAAAAAAGATTTCTATATACATTTGTTAAATCAATTTTGAAATTTATAAATGATTGATGATTGGAGTTCAACCAAAAATATGTATTGGTGCTCTACACTATAAAAAGAATAATTTACCTTTTATATTTGTTTTATATAATAGATATAAAACCTTCCTTATTCCCCCATGATAATGAAAGATCTCACATTACACAAGATGCCATTGTAGCTCGACAGAAGCTGCTGTTTGAAACCCTATGTCATCCTCCGTACTTATTAGATCTTGCTCCAATAGGCTAGGTCAATGTAACCTACTTCTATCTGATAAAATACCTTCTTTTCAGACAGAGACATTACGAAATTCTTTCACACATTCATAAAAAAATGAATGATTTTTCGTTTAGATAGCAGCATTAGATAAGTGAGTCTTGATCCTTATATAGACATATGGTATATGGCTTTCTCTACTGACTGTACCAAACTAAACATCACAAGTAAAAATAGACTTGTAGTGTTATTTATACTTACAGTTTGTCATCTCTTTGCCTCTGTATGTTCCCTGAGACGCTGTAGAGCTGAAGGTCCACATCATCCTCAACTGGTGCTGTGGGCTTATTGGCTGAAGAAGGAAAAGATGCTGAAGACGGCCCAGCCTGTAATTGCTCACCAAATGGTTTATTGCTTGCCTGTGGATAATTTAATACTATTAAGATTTATTGGTCAGAAAATTCAAGTATAAATTTGTTTATTGCAGGAACACTTAGGAACTTTATTCAGTACAGTAATCAAGCATAAACTTATTAACCTAAATAAATATACCTATTAGTCAAGAAACTTCCATCTTTACATTTTATTGTAATAATAAATCTGAACTTTCATTTATATCAAAATATAATAGCACAGAGCATCTCACAAACTTGTATATTATAAGTAATGTATGTAATAAAATGTCACCTCAGCGCTAGTGGAGGGCTGGTCAAAGAGCACAGCCCCGTTGACAGGGCTCAAGTATAGCATGTCTCCATGCTGCAGGCCGCAGGCGCGCAACTGCCGCGACTTGCTAGACGTGATCTCCTCCTTGTGCGCACGGTCCTTATGCAGGCAGAAGCCGAACGTGCTGAGGTTCAGCGCCTCGTGCACACGCTCGTACAGGCGAGACGTGACGTCCGTGTCTAGCACCTCGATGCGCGCCGTGCCCTCCGCTGATTGCACCCGCAGCGTCTACAACAGCGAGCCACCAAGCGTTTCGCGACTACTGATAACAGTCTTCAAACATAATAATGCACGTCGAATGTGCACTATCATCGTCCTATGATACGATTAAATGCAGAATCTAGATTTCTAATTGTGTTTGTTTAGTATTCAAGCGGTTAAATGTATTGGGTAGCAACAATAACCTTTACCAAACTTTCAAGATATGTAGCTAAATTCAAAAATTGACAAGTAGTGGCACTGAAATTTTAGCATTAATATATTCCTATTTCACAAATCTCAAGTTAAACAAATATAATCGAGAAAATAGGGGTTAAACTTTAATTTTCCATGGTTATACCTACCATTTTCTTAGATCCTGACATTTTATTTTATAAAATCGTAATAAAAAGCTACACAGCACTAAACACTGACATGACAATTTTAGAAATTGACAATCTTTTTGTTGTTGACACTGACGAGTGACCCAATGGAATTGACAATGACAATAAAAGTAGTTCGTTCTAAGAAACAAAAATATGCTTTGCTTAAAATTAAATTAAATTAAAACATTTTTTTTTGTTGATAGAATGAAAAATATATGAAATATATATGAACTATGCCTGAAATAGGTTTGATTAAATAAGAAAGTCACCTGAAAATGTAAGCAAGGTATTGAGGTGTAATTTTGAGATTAATATAAATAAAAGCAGTGGTTCTGTAAATAAATGATTTATAAAAAGAGAAAAAACTCTATTATTTGGACATTGGCACCTTAATCACATGTATATAGAATGATAGACTAGATAGACTATCCATAGTGTAATTATTGCAATAGCAAAGAATTTCAACACTATTGTAATAATAAATGAATTCGCAAAAAGATAGTAGAAGATATAGGAAAAGATATAATTAGTATATTTAGAGAATGGAGGATACAAATTTATTACGACTAAATAGGCTGTATGGTTACTGATCTTTGCCTTTCTTGAAATTAAAAAACTACAACTATCCTGTTCCTGTCATTTTGAAAATGTCACAGTAAAATTTGAATACTAATGTAATGTTTTGGAAATTTTTGTTTGCATTAATTAATTATTTAAATTATTTAAATTGATTAACAAGTGCCGTCATTAAAAGTAATTAGTTCAGGGCGTATATTAGGTATTTTAACAATGTTTCAACTTTATTGTTTAAATTATCTAATTCAAAAGAAATAGTGAATAATTTACGCTGAGTAATTGTTGTTTGTGGATAAGACAGGTAATAGTGCTCAATATTTTGAAATTATATAATTAAACTAGTGTTTTGGCACCACTATGTACATTCATTTAGAAATTTACAAATTGCCATTTACAATTTGCAAATTTCTTAAAAGTTATCTGCGAGTGATGGGTACAGGTTCATACATGCCGCGCGGTATGTGGCTTAAAAATAGTTAATGTGTAGAGTCAGTGGGCGGCGCAGCGGCGAGGGCGGTGCGGCGAGGCGCCGCCGGCACAGGTGGGTAGCGCGCTGCACCGCCGCGTCGCGCCGCGTGCCTACGAACTTTTGATAAACAATATTGTTCATTTTTCCTATATAACTATTATATCATCATCTATAGTTACAATTAATTTAAATATGGAAGCAGTGTCCAAAAATAAGTGAAAAACAAGCGATTAGTCAAGAATTTGGTGCCACAAAATTAATAGTTAATAAATGGTTTATTAAGGTACTGAAAAAATGAAAAATGTATTACATATTATAAATTAAGTTGTAAATCAATGTTTGGATACTTTATAAATATATTTATCCTTAGATAATTTTGTGACTCTAATCATTAAGAATGAATGCACCAAATTTTCAGAACAGGCCAATAACAAATTATTACTGAATATAATTTTTGCTATCAAACTTGTTAAAATTAAATAAAAAAAGGATTGCCTTGAAATGTATGTGTCACCTGCAGGTGGGATCACAGTGCTGAGTGTTGCCATGGCAAGTGAGGAGGGGGTGCCAGTAGACCTCTACATCTATGACCTCACTAATGGCCTGGCCACCCTACTTTCGCCATCTATACTAGGTATTCTATTACTGTACTATACTATTCAGAATTAAGTTATTCTTTGAGAGAACAGGAAATTTTAATCAATCTAGTTTACTAAGAAAAGGGGACAGATTTTCATCATCATCTCTAAGCATCACCAAACTCACTATAATTAATAAACAAGTATTTTTAATTTCCAAAGGATGAAGAGGTTTGGCTTATAATAACATAATAACCCAGCTGCTTTCATGTGTGAGGAAACATGCATAAAGTGCATTCTTTCTGTTGGATATGATTACCTTAATCAAAAATATATTAGCTTTTATTTTTTTAATTGCAATGTTTCTATCAGAAATCCAAATTTGTAAGTGTCTTATGATGTTTAAAATGTTTTAATTACTTAGAGCATAGTATAGTAGTATGTTTTAAAAATAGAAAACAACTACAGAATGTAAACAAAAGAAAAAAGGGAATTTCAGTGTGTATTTTATGTTCTAATTGTTTATAAAACATACTTTACAAAATAAGTCACTATTGTGTATATTACTAGATAAGTAGGGAAAAACTTAATATGTATACATTCCATATGATGATATATAATTTTTAATGAAAAATGATAATCATATAAAATTGCTTAAGTGATTCTGAACAGGTAAAAAACTGCTTTTTATCACTTAAACTAATAATTCTATCAATGTCGCTTACTTAATTACTATCAAAATTTCCATTGTTATGAAAGTATACAAATGATATAAAGTTTTTAAATTAATTTTTAGTTACTTTACTTATCACCAAAACATTTGTGTACTGTGTACTAAGTATCTGTGTACTAACTGTGACTGTTCCATGTGTTTGTGGCATATTCAGGAATGTTATTATTCCGTTGGAGAACATTAGAATTGTTAGATAAAACAGACTACATCAGATATTTATTATTAACATAATCAATGACATTGTTGGCTCAGCAGTTAGCATGTTCAATTCTGGATCACGAGAGTTTAGGATAAGAGAGGTTTAAATTTCCAAATCAGACCAATAACTGTTAGGCATTATGTTTTTCATTTAGAAATTCTCACAACCACCCCGTAGTTAAACTTTGGCGATGTCCTCCCCGCGCCTCGGAGAGCCGGAAGTTCGGTTTTTGAATACTGTCATAATGATATCATACGCCGTAGCCCACCAACCCATGCATTGTGGCGTGGCGAATCGATTCTCTGTGGTATTCTGTCGTCTGAGATGGCTGACTCCGGAAGCTTGTGCGGCTTTCTGATAAAATATTTAGTCCACGATCGATGTAGCGCAAGTTTTTTACAAGTCGCTAGTCTGAGAGAGAGGGAGGGAATGTAATGTCTAGTTACCGGTCGGAACGTCGCCCGTCTCGCCCTCGAGCATTCATTTAGTACTGCATCCATGCAAGCATCCATGAGGCGTGAGCTGACGGTGACCACTGCACTCGTTAACTTAAAACTAATGCCAGTGTTAGTAGCAGTAGGTAGTGTGTTAAGGGACGCAGGGACATGCACAGAGCGATCTAAACCGGGTTTGTTTGTTATCACCATCTCACATAGTCGACAATTAATTATAGTTTATGTAATCCTCAATATCGTAACAGGATTATTCTATTAGCTTACGTTTCATAAAAACTTTGAATTTATTGAGAGACATCTCCAAGATTTCAGTGGGTAATTCGTTAAGTATTAAAATACAATTTCCTTGACTCAGTTACTAATGTCATGCAGCCTACTAGCCGGCCGCTTTCACAGCGTTATGCGACGCGGCGTTTTCTTTCTTTATATATAAATTGGGCAGAGGTTTTGATTTTCTTTATGATAACACGTTCGTTCAGTAAGTAAAATTTGGGGAGTTACACCCCTTCAGAAATTGCGTGGAGTAAATACGGGTGGAATAGTGCGTGTGTAAAATGTAACTCGGAGCTTTCCCTTCCAGGGCGGCAGGTGGAGGGCGTGTGGCACACGTCGGTGGTGGTGTTCCAGCGGGAGTACTTCTACGGCGGCGGCGGCGTCACCAGCTGCGCGCCGGTGAGTCGCAGGCGCCGCCCGCCAGCGTTGCGACAGCGGCATTGAAAGCTATCTTTCTGTGTATATCTGCCACGCCTGGCAACCGTTCCGTGCTATGGCACCACGTGTGTGCGTTCGGCTGCATCTAAATGTACTCGTGCGCGCGGACGCCCCGGCTCGTAGCATTATCACATCATCGTTCCAGAACAATCTAAATCAAAGCCTACTTTAAAAGCATTGTTCAACCAGGGCGAGCCGGTCACGAGTTCGCAGTATACGCGATTATTAAGTTTATTTAACGTTAACATTTGGATACCGACGCTGGACCGCGGGCGGTACGGTACGGGCGGGTCGGTAACGTGTCCGCGCGCAGGCTCCCGACAACCCGACAACTCCCCATTCATTAAGCCTTGGCGCGCCTCGTCAAATAGGTTCGACAGTAACATAAATCTATTCGATATATTGAACGTATTATATAAATGTTAGTATTGTTAGAATTAGGGTCGAGAGGGCGGCGGACGGCGGACGGCGGCTCGGGAGGCGCGCCGACGATGTACATTACAAAATTGTTCGAAAGCCAGTCACAAAACATCTGTCTGCGATTTTGAAATAATCGCCTTTTCTTGGATTCGTGTGTTATATTTGGTACTTGGTTAATACCGCCACGGCATCGATATGGTGTTTTGTACTCCTTTCTAGGAGTCGAACGGCTAAGTCAACAACTCCGGCCCCCGCGCGCGCGATGCGTCGCAGCGCACGGCGCACTTGAACAATTAGGATAACAGTGCATCTGTGCAGTCGTCGCCTTCCTGCGTGCCCCCAATATCCTCCCGGAATAGTCTCCGCCGTCTCTCTCGCGCCCGCGGACGTCTGCCGCTGCGAGGGCCGCCTCTCGCTCGCACGCACGTCGCGCGTGCCGGCCGGCCCACTCGCGGCGACACGCGCCGCTAAAACGATCATTCCCACCAGGAATGCTTCCAAATCGTTAAGGTGACTTCATCCTCTGTTTGTCGGCACGAGTGTCTCGGGAGCAGCCGTGGGCGCGCCTCTATTTTTACACGGAACTGTAATATTCCAGCCGAGCGATTTATTAATTCTTGCGCCTTCTCCCCGACTCAAACGAATGTATGTGTCAACGTCGGCGGCGCACGACATGACCAGCTTTGTCAAGTTTTATTTTTAATTAAATCACACGCACATTAACAAATAACTATCAATTAAATGAATGATTGGGTCTTTTTGTAAAAAACGAGCAACCACGCTGTCGGCGCTGTAAAGTAGGTCGCGCTTGCAGGGCAGCACGCGGCTGGGCGCGCCGCACTCGGTGCAGCGGCTGGGCGCCACCTTCGTGCCCGCGCCCGTGTTCCACGAGTACATCCAGGGGCTCGCCACCACCACCTACACGTGAGTGCGCGCCTCGCGGGGCGACCGCGCTGAGGAACATTTGAATATCTTGTGCTAGGCGTAGTAAGGTTTCAGAGACAACTAAACATTATTTGCGCGGGCGCAACCAACAAGCTTTGCTATGTAGTGTAAAGCAGAAATGGATTTTTTTTTTAACACGAATATTAGATCAATCGACCGTGGAAAGACAATTGTAACAGGAGTCTGGGGCCAGGGTCTTGTTTCGTTCCCGTAACTTGCTGTCGAGGCACTCGCACCTTCTTATAATAAAGCCATTTATTTAACTATAATAATGTTCTCAGAGGCGTGTTAACCCTTCTCACATTGTGCCCTGTAGTGAGCCGGTGATGGGTTGATCGTGATGATAATAACATGAGTTAAATTGTATATATATATATATTTTTTTACACACTACACGTTAGCACTTGACGACTATCTCACCTGGTGGTAAGTGATGATGCAGTCTAGGCTGGAAACGGGCTAACCTGTTAATTGGTTTCTACGCGATATCGTGCTGGAACGCTTAATCGCTTGGCGACACGTCTTTGTCGGTAGGGTGGTAACTAGCCACGGCCGAAGCCTCCCACCAGACCAGACTCGAGCCAGGAATCGAACCCAGGACCTTCAACTTTATAAAGCGACAGCGTGCGCTCAGCGCCACGGAGGTTGTCACCCGATATATCTGGATATATACCGGGTGGTAATTTGCCGAAATTTAAAAAGTACTTCCTAATATGGTTAATTTAATAGATTCTTCTTATCCTTTCTAATATAAGTTTTTATAGTTTTGTTTGTTATATATATATAGTATGTTATTATTTATAGTATGCATGTTGTGGCAACCTCCAAGTTGGTTTGCACTTTTGTAAAATTCTTCTTCTTATGTATTTTAATAGTTTTTAGTGTTCTGTAGCCTGTTGGATGCCCTTAATTAAATAAATAAAATAAAACTATTAAAAACAAATAAATCACATTTGACCTGGTTCCAAGGCTCGCAAATAGATACAAATTATTATAATTGGTAAGCGTATGAAATGCGAGCGGTCGGTCCGCAGCGGCGCCGCCTACCGCCTCCTGGAGCACAACTGCAACCACTTCAGCGACGAGGTGGCGCAGTTCGCGTGCGGCGCGCGCGTGCCCAAGCACATCCTCGCGCAGCCCGAGCGCGACCTGCCGCCGCCGCTGCGCCTCGCGCTGCAGGCCGCGCTGGACCAGCTGCTGCCCGACGGCGACCAGGTGCCCCGATATTCCTAGTTGATCCATGTCAGTGGTGGAGCCGGCGCGTCGGACGAGCAGACACACCGACAAAGCAAAGTCGAACGTGTCATGTCGTCCGGTGTCACGCGCTTGGTGCAGCGCTCTCGATAAAATATCATTATGATTTTCAGTCGGTACCTGGTGCCTATTGCGGCATAGTTGCATATTGCATATTTTGACGCGTTAAGATTACGCGGCGACTCAACTAGGGTGCGAACTGTCATTTTTAGTATGAGTTGGAGTATTTTCATTCTCTTAAAGGTGGACTTCCAAAATATTCTCTGTCAGTGGACGCCTCATGCTGGAAATCTTTCACCGAAAAATTAAATATTTGTAATGCGCAGGTGTACACGAACGGCGTGCGCCGCAGCCGCCAGGACAGCCCCGACTTCCTCACGCTCAACCACCAGATCGAGGAGGCGCGGTGAGACGGCTCGCCACTCGCTATGTTAGGGCATCTGCCACGTCCCCTCCTATTCATATCAGAGTAAGCCTTCTACGCGAGCAGTAGCCGCAGCAGAATAAACGCGGGCCGGCCGAGCGCTCGTCCGACGAGAAGGTTCGCTCGCGCTATGAAATGAAGGTATTCGAATATTGGTAAAGTAGAGAAGAATAATCGTAGAGCCGTCTCTGATGCCGCAGTGTTGACTCCGGCTTGACACGGCTGTTTAGTCATTGTGCGCCGCCATGTGTGAGCGGTCGAGTGACGGGTAACGCGCGCCAGAGCAGCGGCGCGGGCGGCTCGTGCGGCGCGGGCGGCGCGGGCCGGCTGGCGCTGACCGCGCTGAGGGCGCTGGCGCGGGCGGCGGCGGCGTGCCGCGCGCTGCGCGATGCGCCTCTGCAGCGGCCCTTCTAGATCGGCCGAATACGTTGGCATACATTCCAGAAACCAACCAAACCTATCAATAACATTCTGTATTGGCTGTGAAATAAAAATAGTAAAACCCACCTACCTGCGCTACTTACTCACTACCGAATCAAAAAAACAGGCGGAACTCAATCGCGACCGTGTTTCCGAAATCGAATTCGAATTAAGAGGTCTTTTCCCTCCGTAGCCTCGCTGCGATCGGGACGAGGAGCGAGCGAGCGGCGGTGTCAGTCGTTGTTGCTATTTGCAATTCGGAAACACGATGCCGAGTCGAGGAGGGTTTTTAAATTATACCATGCGATCAGTTGTTTACAGAAGATAGATGTCCAGAGCTGTCGAGGACCGGGAGACCGGTTGCTTTTCTGTATTAGGGAAATTCCATGTCCATCTCCGGAACGAAGCTCCGCGCTGACTTCATCAATGTTACTGCAGTGATTGAGCCAAAGTACAGTTCGCCCGTACGTCTGTAGCTATTACCCGACCCAGGTTGGTCGCGTTTGCGTAGCACAACAGGCGGCGGCAGGGTCTGGTCCGTCGTGGTTTATTAAAGCTTGGGACGCGAACACCTTCGGCCGCGCCTAAGAGAGCTGCCGCCGAATGGCATAACGTACATTGCCTTCGAGCGTAGTATCCTGTGTGTGGGCGGGCGCAGCTGATTGCAACAACGGCGATCGTTGGCAAGTAACGCGGCGCGTGCTCGTGCGCAGGGCGGCGTCGCAGGAGCTGGGCGCGCGCCGCAGCACGCTGGCGGAGAAGCTGGCGCGCAAGGAGCGCCGCAGGGAGAAGAAGAGGAAGCGGCGCGGCCTGGGCGGCGACGCGCCCGCCGACGACGGTGAGTGCTCACCGCTTGATGGCATGCGCGCGAACCTTGGAAACTCTAGGAAACGCCACAATTTTTTTTTTCTTTTGTTCCTCCTCGCATTCACAGCATCATCATCGACCTCCTAACAACCCTCTGCTGAATAAAGACCTCCTCTTTCACGGCATACACCCACCACTACTCCGATGCGGACTGGTTGGCAAATTTGATTATGGGTCAATCTACAAGTACCCTTCTACCTGATTTAAAGAACTTCTGTTTTATTCTTATTAAGGCAGATTGACCTCCCACTATGTTTATACCTACAATAATTTGTCAAATTAAAGGTCAATTTGAATAAGGATTACTTTGACTGTCTCGTCTAACCAGAAGTTAGAGCGTTGTGTGACGGGCCGTGTGACAAACAAATTGTACGCCCAGCATTATTATACATAGCAATCGTCATCATCATCAGCATAATCAACCCATTGCCGGCTCGCTGCAGAGCGCGGTTTCCTCTCTCAATATGAGAAGGGTTGGCCATAGTCCACCACGCCGGCCATGTGCGGGTTGCCAGATTTCACACGCCTTTGAGACCACTATGGAGAACTCTCAGGCGTGCAGGTTTCCTCACGATGTTTTCCTTCACCGCTAAAGCAAGTGATCACGTAATTACTTAAAATATTATGGCAATCATTGTAGTTTATTTTTAAAACCTGAAGTGTGAAAATCCCGAACGCACATTGATGGTTGCTAAACAAACATAAACTGTCCAATATTTCCATCAAAATTTATCGAAAACTAAGTATTAAGGATATCGTACCTTGTGTAAGCTTTCGCCTCTAGTCAGGAACCAAAGTAGAAAGACCTCGTGTTGTTTTTTTAATACTTTTTATAACTTTTTGTGCAATTTATCACATTAACAATAGTTACCGTCAGGTGCTTGAACCCCAACCGCCTTCATGTCATCTGTCAAAATGGCCGACGACCATAGATCATAATATACATATCAAGTCGGGCAATATTGATTGTTTATTTTCACTTGAAAGAAAACGTAAACATTATTTTTTGTTAAATAAATATTCAACAACTTAAAATCACCGAACCCGATGCTTTAAAAAAGTGAGTTTGTAAGTGAGGTTTACATCGGTTTACATACGGTCGACGTGTGCAACGCACCGCCGCGGCGAGAGCGCGATCTGTTCACGGTGACGGGCGCTTTCATTTAAAAAAGAGGTGCTAACCTCCTGTCACTACCACGTGACCCGGGAGCCTGGCGGGCGACAGCGACAGACGCAACGCGTCGCTGAGCACCACGTGGAACGGAAACGACGTCCGCCCGTGACAACTCCACCATGAGCATCATACACACTATACAAATTGGCGTGAAACTATTTGTAAAGAGGTGCTTTTCTTGAAAGATGGCAATTTTCAATTCTTTGAGGTTCCAATCATTTTGCTTTTATTTATACACCACAAGTTAGCCCTTGACGGGACCTCACCTGATGGTAAGTGATGATGCGGTCTAAGATGGTAGCGGGCTAACCTGTTAGGGGTATGGTAAACCCATACTCCTAATTGATTTCTACATGACATCGTGCCGGAACGCTAAATCGCTTGGTGACACGTCTTTGTCGGTAGGGTGGTAACTAGCCACGGCCGAAGCCTCCCACCAGACCAGACTCAAGCCGGGCATCGAACCCAGGACCTTCAACTTTTTTAACATGCAACAGCGCACGCGCTGCGCCACGGAGGTCATCAAAATCCCTGCTTACGAACCCTGACCACCGGGCACGGTGTAGGAATCGCTTCGTTGTTTGTGCGCCCGATCATCTAATAATATAAGGCTTCGTAATTATACTTGAGCCTCGGATGAAATCGCACAGTTAGGGCTCCGCCGTGCGCACGTCACGGCGGAGGCTTGCCCTGGTATCGGCGTCCGCCGCAGCGACGCAGGCCCCGCTCGACGCCCGAACTCATTTTGAATTTCATTGTTCGTCGACGTGCAAATAGCGTGCGAACTACTGTAACACTAGACAGTGTGATCGACCTCGTCTATTTATTCCCGGTTGAACGATCCTCAAATAGGTCGCACTCCCGCGCACCGCCTGCCACGTGGCTACGTGCACTACCTGCGCAGACGCGGCCGTTTGAAGTTTGAGGTACTGCGGACGTCGAAAGCCCGTGGGGTCATCCAAAAACTCGTGCTCGCTACGGAAATGTATCGCTGGATGTTTTGGAGTTTGTTACACCGGCGATGAGGCAGGGCGGGGCGGCTGGCGCGGCGCCCGCGCCGGCCGCCAGTGCGAGCCGACCGTGCCGGTGTACGCGCCGCTCCGAACTAGCTCCGCCCGGAGGCTGCTCGATCTCTGCGTGCCGGTGTTCTCCCTCGTGGAACTGGGAATAGATCGTTCTCTTGACGTGCTGTTATTTGTTGGGTGTGTATGTGTATCAATTTTTTTTGAGCGTGACGCCGCGGACTCCACTCGAGCTAAATGTCGATGAATATCTGGAAATAAACGCGGCCGACACGAGCGAGCGGCCGAGCGTGCGTCGTTGCCGGGACAAATGTATTAAAAGATCCTGTCGCGGCCGCCGCGCCGGCTATATTGTTGTGAGGCGTTTCTCTGATACGTCGCCGTTTGAGTCTTCAAAGTATCCATCTATTGTCAGATCTCCGATGTGCTGCAACTTTATTGAAAAATTTACGTTTTCAGTAAAATAAAATCAATAGTGAATTTCATATGATAGCTACGCTTTATTTTAGTGCCGAAGTATAAAAGATTTTATACTTAGATATATACCAGTAAGTGGTATTTGTGAATCTTTTCATAGGTTATAAAACAATAAAAATATTCACAAACACAACTTACATAGAAATGAGGAAACATACACGGGAGAGAATAGTCATTAAAATTTTATGAACGTTGGAAGTGAGGAGAGTGAGACGGGCGTGCCCCTGCTGGACTGTAGCACCGAGCGTACAAAGGAAGCGTGCAAAGTGTTCACAAAAGTCTGTCTGTCAGTAAACGGAGCCAGTTGATGAGACTGAATATTTTTTTAAATCTAAGATCCTGAGTGACGTTGAAAAGTTGTTATCAGTTATGCACTAAAGCGCAGGAGCCTGATGAAGGTGTGCATGTTGCTCCGAGAGTCAAATTGATACTTGAACTTCTTTAGCAGTTGTGAATTTTTTTCATATATCAAAGGGACACCGCCGGGGCGGTTGTTGTGTTGTTTTTTCAAAAAAGTTAAAAACACGGTTGAAGTATAACAAATCCGTCGACTAAATTGCGTTCCAGAAGGGCAGCGTTCCAGTACCACAGAGCACATCACACCTTATACAGTGACCGTTACACAGATGCTGAATTAACTCGGAATATACCGGCAGTGTATTCAAGTGTTGAAATGCGCATACAGAACCACCACCATGTCAGTCTGTGAACACTACTGGATTACGACGCAAAAGCGCAAAAGCGAACACGAAACAATGTGACAGGGAAATGTAATCTTCACAAAAAACATAGCTCTCTTTGAAAGGAAGACTTTTGACGACTTCACTCCACCCAGTCTGTGCACTCACGCGCAGAGTACTCTGCACTCACACCCGATCCGGCCAGGTGCCAGCACGACAAAACTGATGAATCCCTCGGATGGGCGGCACTCGCCAGCATTCTTTAATTCTCGATATCTATGTTGCCGATGCCTCATGGCACCTGGCCGATTTCCTCAACATATTACTATCAATTCAAGAGCTATAATCGGTGCACTTTTATGCGGTGAAATTAGGCATTAGGAGATTCATACAAATCGGAAACTGGCATCTCTGCGAGTTGCGAAGCTGGTTTGGCAGCGGACGAGATACAAAGCTCGAACGATCGATGGTCGGCAGTGCTCGAGGCGCCGAGGAGGCGGAACATGCATTAAACAGATAGGCGGCGTGAAACGAGACGTAGGGTGTCGCTGGATACTTACAAGAAACATATTTAGCGTGTAGAATTCGCCACAAATGTCGATGTGTCCAGCAGTAGGCGGCTGTACTGCGCTAGCAAGTTACGCTTGCTAGCGTCCCGACTCCTATAAATCCTAACATAACCTTCACTTCTTAACGAAATGTATGTCTCAATATTTTCAATGCTTTTAACAACTAAACGTTATGTAACAATAACAAAGAGGTGTGTAGTCCGAGTGATCCGGCTGACCGCTGACAGTGTGCTGATGTGTTGCTGCAGACATGGCGGAGGCAGTGGAAGCGGCGCCGGAGCCGCGCGCGCTCGCCGGGCCCAGCTCGCGCGACCTGGACGCCGAGGCGGACGAGCGGCGCGCTGAGGAGCAGCGGCGCCGCGAGCGCGACCCGCCCATCGTGTACCGGGACATCGACGTGAGTGCCGGGGTTACGCGATGGCGCCGGCGGCCGTGCTATCCTTACATTGAGGATATCGTGGCCGAAACTAATTATTATTATTCCCTATAATGTACAGTTGTACATTCTAGTTATCACAGCTTAGCTACAAAGATGCCGTTTCAACTTTGATTTGGAATGACCCTTAACACGTGTCGGGCCGGAACTCGGCGAAGGCTGGTATTCGAGTGTTCGCTTGGTTTCGCTCCGTTAACTAGCGTCGCACCGGCCGAGCCTGCCTCTCAGTAAATTGTATTTATAATGTAAAAAATAAGAAAAATTTTTAAGCACCAAAATTTGGAAAGGAGAAATGCGATATCAGTAGTCCTTTAAATGGCTAATTGTTGACTAACGGTTCACATGGTTCGCGCCCACGCGGCCGACCCGTGACGACGACAGAGGATGAATCCAATCAAAAGTTTGCATCGCAAACGGCATGGCTATTCAAACTTATTTGTATATAATTGCTCACTGCACTGACCTTGACTTTGTCGCTATTTTTAACATTTTATACGCAACCAACGTTTGGTACAGCGAGCGGCAGCGTGACACGGATGTGTACAAAACTTTTGTCGTGTGCAAGGATCGCGTTCCTTCCAGAAAAGTCCAGACGTGCGCGAGGTGTTCGGTTATTCGCCGGGGGGGCGGCATCGTCTCAGAGCCAAATACGAGTTCACTTACGAGTATGAGTCAGCGACAGATCCCTCGCTCATGCAGCCACGTCAACGTGGCGTTACCGAATAAGGCCATACCGATACTGAGTAGCGACAACACTTGTCGGTACTAGTTAACTTAGCTCACACCTCCGAGGATTCCACGTGCGGCTCTCGCGAGATCACGTCGCCGGTTCACGTCGTCACCGCACCGAGCGAGCGCGAGCCCGCGGCGGCTCCGCTCGTCCCGGCCGGGGCGCGACCCCGTCCACTGACGCGTCGTTCTCACGGTTGCCAGGGAGCGCAAGAGTTCGAGGCGTTCGCGAAGGCGCTGGAGGGCGCGGAGCTGAGCGCCGAGGAGCAGCAGAGCCTGGACGAGCTGCAGCAGTATCTGGTGCAGGGCGAGGGCAGCTGGGTGCTGGGCGACGAGTTCCTCTCCTTCGTCGGTGAGCGGATTTACGTTGAGAGACAATTGACAATTGACAAATATCGTCTGCATGACATAGCCATTGAAACTATCGGTAAATTGTCCGAATACTTAGAAAAATCTTTACACAGGATGCGTGGCATTTAATAAAAAAATACTTTCACTAACAAATTATCTTTATTCTATAATTGCAATAGCAAAATAGCAAAAGCATCTCTTCATATCATAGTGTTAATATCCCGCCACCTCCCCGCATTCGTAATATGAGTGAGCAGTGTCCGTACTGACGCGCGCTGCGCAGGGCGCGTGCTGTCGGACGGCGCGCTGAAGTCGGAGTGCCGCGTGCGCGCGCTGCGCTGCCTGGCGGCGGCCGCGCTGCGCGACGACGTGTCGCTGCTGCTGCACCAGGACCGGCGCCACCACGCGCTGCTGGCCTACGCGCACCGCGTGGACGCGCACCCGCCGCCCGAGCAGCTGGCGCTCGCGCTCTTTGTGAGTCCGGCGCGCGCGAGCGAGCCTTCCGAACCAACTTCGGTTTCACTTTTTATGCGTCATGCATGCATTTGTTTTGCTTTCGCTAAGATTCGGGATGTCAACGTTCAAAATATATAAATAACCTCTCAAAGCTTGAGCGCTCCGAAATTCTTCAACTGCCAGTATTCGCTCTCTGTTTCATGCAGTTCTGAAGAGACTGTTTAATTACCCACCAAATTCAAAGAGAGCGGTCAGCAAGCCCTCGTACCAGCCCGCTCGCATGGGATCCTCTTACGAGGGGGCGTAAGCATTAGTAGCGCTGCAGATATGAACTCAATATTCAGCGACCAGTGATGATGATCGGCAGTTTGTTTCGCCTTCGCGCAACCCTTTCACCGCTTAAAAGCTTTGATTCATAGTGGAATATCTCCTAAACGCGGCCTGAACTAACAAAAACTGCTCGACGATCTCGGCCGGTTTTGTAATC
The DNA here is from genome assembly GCA_928268935.1 of Lasiommata megera. Taxonomy (NCBI): domain Eukaryota; kingdom Metazoa; phylum Arthropoda; class Insecta; order Lepidoptera; family Nymphalidae; genus Lasiommata; species Lasiommata megera. Next base: position 17,902,019 of record OV743317.1, on the reverse strand, counting down.
GTTTGTGTCGGGAGCAGATATGCAACCTGTTCGAGAACACGGCGTCGGCGGAGTGGCTGCTGTACATCAGCGAGTGGCAGGCCGGCGGGCAGACGCTCTCCAACATCCGCGTCACCACCAAGGTGAGGAGCCAGGCCGCCCCTGAGCCTCATCGGAGCTCCGTCGCCCCACTGTCGCTAACGGGCGCGCTGTCCGCAGGTGTGCGTGCACTGCGTGCTGAGCGAGGCGGGCGCGCTGCGCGACGCGGGCACGGCGCTGCTCTACAACGTGGCCACCAGGGAGGTAAAGACTGTGGTCGGTATCGCTCTCGCACTGTCCGTACTGCGCCGCGCCGACATCTGTGCAGCGCGCGACCGACGCTCAAACGAACAGCACGTTTTGACTGTTGCTTAAGCCGGAGCTGAGGCTGAGCTCGCTTCATAGATGTCGGCCCAATTGAAGAATTCATCTCCATAAATACGATAGCGCTAAAGATCCAGCTCCCCGGGGAACCGCGTCTCATGAACCGATGCGATGAGATTCGCTCCGGGCCATCATAACAATAAACAAACGAATTGCAGACTCTCACCGATACACATCTCGCCGCTCGACGGCTTCCGGTGCTCTCGGCGGCGCGGCGCACCGCGGTTAACGGTTTAATGCGACCGAAAATAAATTTAACTGACGGAATCGCTCGTGAACAAATTTACTCTTGCGATAACGAAATCAAGCGGAAAAAATCTAAGCGCAAATACCATGTCGGCGATATAGATCTTCATATGCAAAAAGCAAAAAGGTGTGGGTACCTCTCGCACGTCAGTATTTTAATTTATCGCCCACGAGATTGTACTCGAGTCAGATGCCTGCATCCAGCTTACGAGGACGAAGCTCGGAGGTGAGCAGGCACGCTCGAAGCGTCCCATCAGACCAAATTAAGAATTGTGATATTATGATGCGCCGCTACGATGACCGATGTAGCTAGAGCCGAAACCTTTACCGCTGCGCGCTCGAGTCGTGGTGAGTAGCAAACTCGCCATCTCGTTTTGTTCACTTTCCTTTTTCTCGACCTCTTCATACGCGCTTTTCGACTAAGCGCCGCTCGCGGCTGCTCCCCTTCACGTTCTCTCCGAGCTCGGGTTCTCCCAACGATCCCATCTTATAACTTTTATATTGATCTAAAATGAAAAAACATAACTCTAGTTAGGAATTCCTAACTAGTCGGGCCAGACTTGAATCGTTATTTAAGTATTTTTTTCATTAGTTGACATTGACGGTGGAAGTATATTTTTTTTAAATTATCGGTCGTACATATGATCACCGCGCGGGAATCGGTGTTACCGGAGCAACAAACGGCCACACAATGTAGTGCAGTGGGTTGCGATATTTAGCATTAACAGTGGCGACCGACGCGGGCCTCGCTGCCGTCCCTGTCGGCCGCGGGTGTTGTGCAGCCTGGGTTGTTGCAGCGCCTGGGCGTCGGCGCGGCGCTGCGCCGGCGGCTGCCCTCTCCGGCCAGATTCAAGGTGCGACCCCGCAGGCCGCGCCGCGGCGGTACTGTATGCATGCTCGCCTCGACCGGCTCGCACTGCGCCGCCGACTTGCCCCGCACTCGTCGCGTCGCCTCAACATTACATTAGGACAACAACAGGAAAACTAACGTACTCGTCAATATTGAGTTTTGATGATACAATTTCTCAGTCAAAAGATTAACTCCACTAATTATGAATTAAAATTCAAACGCTGTTTAAACTTTATTGATTAACAGGCGGTGATTCTGATTTATAAATATAAACTTTTTGAAACGAGTAAAAAACATAACTGTAGTTTGATGTGGGCCAGATGTTTTGTTAAGTCACGATTAACTGATTAGTTTGAAGGAAATAATTGATATTATATTTCATCATTTCGTCATCGTAAATGTTCACGATATACTTGTCGTTGGGATTTTTCGAGTCTCATTATACAAACTTAACATTGTCAAAACTGGCTTAGCCTTACTCTCTAGTGCAAAGTTTGTCGTAAAAATAGAAAAGCAACAAGTGCACTACGCGAGAGAACGTAAAATAAAGCAAATGTTCGCAATCAGAGAAGTAATAACAATGGGCTGTGAGCACGCAGCCGGCGGGCGCGGCGCCCCCGCGCACTTCGCGTTCAGCAACAATAAGGCCGTGTGCGATAGTTGAGACTGAGGGTATGGGTTGAGCCCTCACGTTGAGCAAAGCTGAGCTGAGTCGCCAGCCTGACGGCCTGGGGCCCGCATTTAGCCAGGTAGATGGGAGCAACCGTATAGACGCGGGGGGGCCGAGACTGGCTGTTCGTTCGTTCGTTTGTTTGTTTGTTTGTCCGTGGCGCAATCGCTCGTGTTTACCGCCGCCTTACGCGTGAGTGTGATGTGTTGTTGACTGAGCACCGCTCGTACGTGCACATATACAAACACGGTAATCCTTTTATTGTCTTTTACTATACAGTATTCAATTACTTCATTCTTTCGTAAACTTCTTCCCTGGCCTACATATTGTTACTAGTAAAATTATTCAATTAGTACAATATTAGGTATAGGTATGTGAAATGAACACATTTTCAATGCTGTCAGGCCGCGGCCAGCCGGAACAAGTAGCTTCTTGCGATGCAGACGATGTCATTTATATGTATCGATATTATATAATTATGTTTATCATCATCATGATCGACCCATCACCGGCTCACTACAGAGCACGGGTAGAAGACCCGTGCTCTGTAGTGAGCCGGTGATATGAGAAGGGTTTGGCCATAGTCCACCACGCTGGCCATGTGCGGATTGGCAGACTTCACACGCATTTGAGAACATTATGAAGCACTCTCAGACGTGCAGGTTTCCTCACGATGTTTTCCTTCACCGTTGAAGCAAGTGATATTTTTTTTTTAAACGCACATAACTCCGAAAAGTGAGAGGTGCGTGCCCGGATTCGAACCGCCGACCTCTGATTGGGAGGCTGACGCCCTAACCACTAGGCTATCACAGCTAACTATGTCAGCGAAGGTTTTCTCGGTTCCCTGTGTTAACTCGCATACAACGGCAGGTCGACCGCGGCGCCTGTGGGTAGAGATGTATGATTGTCGGCCGGTTGATCAGTCTCTTTGGGATTTAGAAACAACGCGACGGACGCATACGCGAACATTTATTGAAATATATTTACAACACACCTCCTGCCTCGCTCTGGCACACTCGTGGCACGTGTCCCACTCACGGCAATTTGTGATCTGTGGTAGCCTGTTTGTCGAATCATCCTTAATTAAATAGGATGTCTTAGTACTTATATATGATTGAATTTTTAAAATAGATGGATTTTTCACAATCGAGTGAAAAATGTTATATTCGATTTTGCGGCAAGTCTAAATAAAAATTAATAAAACAATAATGTTGGTCTTAAATACGGAAAAAATCTCTTTACTTCTTATATTTGTAATATTAAACATGATTATTATTATTACGTAACAAATATCAGCCTAGCAGTTGGTACGTCTGGCCGCGGCGTACTGAGTTGTCGTGTTATCGCGCAGGCAGAACCGAGTCCGCGCAGCGCGTCTGACGTTGTTCCGCCAGCGGCTGCCGCGTCCGCCGAGGTCGACTCCTCATTAACTAGTACGATGGTTTTCCCATGTTTAACATTTGCTAATGTGAATTTAAAACAATATGTTTTATGCATGTCGTTTTAATTCACATTAAACTGAGTATTTAATTATTAATTCATACAAGTGTGCGACTTTAACGAGGGAGTCGTTAAAAGCTTTCGCTTTCCAGTCGCGTCTAGTTCTGAATTATTTCGCATAGACTCATCAACGGTAAGAGTACCTTGAATTCCGGGGCAGCGTATGTAGTGTTGTTTTTGTATTGTCGCTAATGTCGAACACGATCGAACGCCTCGGAAAAATGACAGTAAACGCCTCCTCTCAGAAACTGGAACTGGAAGAATTATTCTTAAGAAGCTCAAGTAATTCATAGATGGATAAACTTCTCTTGATGACCTTCGCGGCGCATTGTAAGTTCGGCCGTGGCTAGTTACCACCCTGCTGAGAAAGACGTGTAGCGTCCGGGTTCCGTTACAAGGTCGCGTAGAAACCAATTAAGACATCAAAGAGAACAACAGTAGTCTCAAATATAAGTCCAGTGACGTGTCCAGCGAGTCGCGGGCACTGGTCAGCGGCTGCAGGCTTGTTACGTACCGACCTATCCGGTGCCGTTAACTTTCCTATTTATTATTTTTTAATGATGATTCATACCGATAAATTATTCGTAGCTATATTGATTTCAAAATGGCGGAATTTCAAGCCGCAGGTATCCATATATTAATAGTATTTTGCATAACCGGCGTGTTTGGACTAGTTTGTTTATTCTGGGGAGTCCGGTGAGGGGCTTGACCGCGGTGAGTGGCCACCCAACTATTGCGAAGACGTACTGCCAAGCGATTCAGCGTTTCGGTATCATACCGAATAGAACCCGGTTAGGAGGTCTGGTGGACTCTCTGCGGAAGTTCGTGAGCGGCGGTAATCACTTAACATCGGGGATCCGCGGTGTGCTTACGTGTGCCGGTACACCCGGGCCGCACCGCGCCGACCGCCCGCTCGCCGCGCCCGCCGAGTGCAACGACTCTGTTGCAATGCGAGTTTGAGTTCGCTTTGCATTCCCAAAGCAGGTTGCACCGCTCTCACCGCGAGCGTTACGAGCGGTTGTGGGACTCGTAAAACGATGGGAAAATACGTATTTTCATTCCAATCCCTGCGTCGTATGAACGAGCTATGTGTAAATATATTTGCGCGTCGGTTTATGGAGATGGATTACTTTCGTAGCATCTGCTAGTCGAGAAACTCCCCGCGTCCCCCTGGCGCCGAGAGGCGTGCAGGGCGGCGGCGCGCTCGTGTTTGACTAAAGATCAGTTGAAGTCCGAGTGACGGTTGGAGCCGGACGCGAGCCGGGTCGCGCACACTAAACCTATTCAACTAGTTCAGATCAAAAACCTCTGCTTCCGATCTGAATGAGGCCCTTCTCACACGGAACGTAATAGAATCAGGCCTCGAACCCGTCGGGGGTGGTCGGGGGCGGTCGGTGAGCGCGGGCTGGTGCGCAGGTGTTCGACGAGGTGTGCGTGGAGCTGTGCATGGCGGTGCTGCAGCTGGTGGCGTGGGCGCCGGCGGAGGAGACGCTGTGGCGCGCGCTGGCCGCGCTGGCCCGCCTGGCCGCGCACTCCGCGGAGGTGCCGCAGCTCGTGGCGCTGGTGGGGCCCGACCCGTCCGCCTTCAGGTGAGTGGCCGGCGGCCGCCCACTGGGCATATGATGCAGTTTGGTAGATTATTTTTACAAATTGTAGTTAAGTACACAATATATTTGTATTCAATATTCATTGATTCAGTGTTAAATATGTTATTCACTAAATAATTGGACGTGGCGTGGCTTGTTGCAGAGGCACGAGCCCGCGCGTCGACGAGCAGATCGAGCTGCTGATGAGCAGGGTGAAGGCGGCGCCCAGCTAGGCGCCGCGCTGCCGCCGGCGGCTCGCGTTGTTGACACGATCAAATGTTTTATTTATAATTTATCACTGTTAATATATTTCCGTAAGCTGCAGCAGCCTCCCGCGGCTGAACGCCTCGCCCTGCGACGCTAGTCGAGTGCGAATCAGAATAGTTTTTGCGCATCGCTAGATTTGCATTTCCTGATGGTGGTTATGGTAATCTGCATGTTCATTCATCATTATTGGTTCAGAACATATTCGGGTCTTCATAGAAACATGTTTGGGAACAATTGCTGTGATAAAATTAAGTAATCAATTCGGAAGTTGTCCTCATATTTTATATTTATCAGAAATGATCACCAATTTCTCTGATAGTTATCTTCTTGCTTAAGTTACATTTGCTGAGAGCAGGGCGAAGTTTGTTATTGATGATGGCCTCCTCAGCCATCTTGCTTGTTTTGATTGCCATCCCTGTGCGGATCTTGTCGATGAGCTCTATCGCGATGACTTTTGAGCCAGTGAGCTCTCCGCAACATTCTTGAAGCTATACTTCGGAGGCAGGTCCTTAAGAGGAGGCGCTAGTGCCTGAGCTGGTCCTGCGCTGTCGCGGTTCTGGTCCCGTCTCTCTCGCGCTTCAGGCGGCCGCGATAACAAATTAATCTGTAATGTTTACACAAGCGATGTTTTTATTTCCCGATTCTTAAGTTCATATTTGCAGTTTTATTGGTTTGCTCCTTCACAAACTCCGTAGTATAGTTTGAACTGGGTTATTCGCAGTCGACATTGTCATGAGTTGTAATTCGCATTAACATATTCAACGTGGTGGAGAAGACAAAACTACAAAAAAATTGAGCTTAGTATGAATGTCTGCTCGCGTCGCAAGGCTGGCGTCACACATCAGATTAGCATGTCGCATGTCAGTGACGCATACCCATCAGTTTTACCACTAAAGTATAAACGTGATAAGTAGGCGGAAGCCAGAACACAGTGAGGATTGTGAGAAGCGAATATTCGGATTATGTAAGGAAACTGTGACGAAGTATCGTATCACCTGTTGTACGCGGCGCCGGAACTTGACGCGGAGAACTTTCAAAGTTGTTCTGTTGTTTTTACTAAGCACTTGATTATTTATTTGTTTCCCGGTCACATTTAGGGAATTTTTGCGTATTAGCGGCCACGCGATGGTTCCATTTTTTATTGTCCAATCAGGAGATGTCGCCTGCAGAATAAATACGCCATACGCAGATTAGTGTCGTACGCTCTCGCGTCTTGCCGTTTCCACGTGTTCCGGTTAGCCGCCGTTCGCGTGGTATTATCATAATGACGTGCAAATCCCGACCGTTTCGACCGTTTCGGACGAAACCAGCTTTTAGAGGCACGATATCATTATTTATTTCGGTAATTAATTATACATACTAAAGTCAACTATTGAATGGTTTATTGAACGCCTTTTCGCCTACTACGGACTTAAAAATTCTATCTGCCATCGAAAGTTATAAATTTCACCTCGCAAGAACGGGTATTTTCCATATTTCATACTCCAGTGTCACTGACCTGCCCCTAAACAACTGTTTGAAAGTGTGTGTGCGTGTGGTGTGAGTTGGGATTATTGGACGCGGTAGGCTTTTGTGTTGTAAGGGCAGGACCACGTCTGCCGAAATCTTCACTAGACCCGTGTCCTCGCTTTTAATGTCTCCCTAGCTTTTTGTACCTACATCTAGTTAGGTTTAAGTTTGTTAACTATTCAGTTCATGTTTCTGTAATATACAATAAAGATTTTACATATATAAAATACCCTTTTATTTGTCTTTTCCCCTCTGGGTAAGTGTAGAAATGTCATAGAGTTTAGGTGAGCTAAAATTACTGGGATACAATCGAAACCATAACTGGGATCCGGCTGGTCTGGGAATTCCACAAAAAATAATCCCATACGCAGTCCCAGAGCAAGCCGACGAGGTACCTGAGCGACGTGTCGCCGAACGACGCGCTTTAGGCCGTCAGGATCTCCATTCGCAAACAGTTTCAAACGAGGACTAAAGGTTACGCAAACTCTGCCGTATCAGCCGCCGAGCTAGTGCTGAGGACGGCTGCCACATATAGATAATGAGCGAGGCGCTTCGTGGTAGTCCTGCGGCGCGCGGCGCGACGCGCGAACGTTTGTGCGCAGCCTCGCTCGGCGCTGCTCGACATTTGGATAACGTTCGCATTGGTCGGCTTTCGGACTAAAACTTCAACGCTTCCGGTACGCTTGTAGAATCGAATGCAAGTCTAGGTTTGCTTTGGGTAGGAACTTTCTCTACCTCTTGGCTGATTCCCGAACTGAGACGGTATCGCCAGCCGGCCTTCCGTGGTCGGCTAGCGTCATGGAGGCGGAGGATGAGGTGCCGTTCCCGACGGGCGGCGGGCGCGGCTGGCGCGGCGCGCTGCTGCGGCGGCTGCCGGTGCTGCGCTGGGCGGCCCGCTACGAGCGCTCCGCGGCCGCGGCCGACGCGGTGGCGGGGGTCACGCTGGGCCTGACGCTGGTGCCGCAGAGCATCGCGTACGCCTCGCTCGCCAACTTGCCGGTGCAGTACGGACTGTACTCCGCCTTCGTGGGTGAGTCTGACTCTACCTCGGCTCGTTGTCGTGTATATCACACTCCCCGTTGCTGAACGCTCTCACGCCTGTCGGGCTGACAAACTACTGACAAAGAGGTGCCGGAAGCAACTTAGCGTTCCAGCTTGTTTCGACGGTTGGCCCGTATCATTTAATGTGTCTGCGTAGAACCTCCCGAGCTAACCTCCTGACAGACACACTTGACGCCTCACAAGTAAAGCTACTCAAAATCAATGAATTCAAGTATGTTAATTTTCTTGAGCAGGATGTTCAGGAATCGAACCCGGCAACCTCTTGGCTCAATTCAAAAGGGGCGGGATCCGTCCGACTCATAAATTTGACTGCGTCGTTCGGCGTTCTCGGGTGCAGGCACGATGCTGTACGTGGTGCTGGGCACGGTGAAGGAGGTGTCCATCGGCCCCACCAGCCTCATGGCGCTGCTCACGCTGCACACCTGCCGCGACCTGCCCGTCGACTTCGTGGTGCTGCTCACGTTCCTCGCCGGCTGCCTCGTGCTGCTCATGGGAGTGCTGCGTCTGGGTGAGCCCCGCTCTCCGGGAGCGTCGAGGTCGCCTCGGTCTCTCAGTATGAGTCGATCATAAAACACTTGCCATCGTGGCTCGATGCCCGGTCTGCTCCCTCCATCGTTGTATCGGGGGGTTGTATTTGTTAACTTATTCGTATTTGCAGTCATGGCGGCGAAATAAGACTACGTTGAACCCTTTAAGGGTGAGGCGTTACTCATAATTCAAATGTATACATCAATGTTATAAATCAAGTAAATTAGTTGAGGTGCTCTGAGTATATTTTTAATGAATTGTTTGAAGAGCAATAAATCACAAGCTTGGCCGTTATCATGCTGTGTCAACACGTAAAGCAATAGTTATATATTTCGTAACGGAAGCATTCATTAATTTGAGAGATGTTACTTACATATACGCGACACAACCTTGAGATATGGTCGCCTGGTTGAAACGAGATCTAATAACACAAACAAGCATACCGAACTAGTTCCGAAAGGGCCAAGTTCACAGGCCGTTGCTTCGGGCAGTTCGATTTAAAGCGTCTTGATATAGGGTAGGGGTCTTTTAATATTAATTTTATGAGTATTTGTCTGGCTCCCGCCAGGCTTCGGCTGTGGCTAGTTACCGACCAAGACGCGCCGCCGAGGAACTTAGCATTCCGGCGCGAGAGAAACCAATTAGGTGTATGCGTTTACCATAAAAGCCCGCTACGTTTCTAATAAGAATTAGTTAAAAATGACATACCGTAATGTACGCAGAAGGTTAATTGGAACCTGCCCAGAATTCTTAAGGATTTAAATTCCTCACTAGGCTTAGGATTCCCGTCTCGACCACTATGCACTGTTACAACTCGAATATGCACTACGATGTATGGTGAGCTATCCAGGGTGTAGTCAGGGGTATGTGCATTGTCCAGTGAAATCTATCGCACCTGGTCCGAGACTGCAGGAGTCCTGGAGTACATCACGTGTCAGCATGGAGTCGGCTCCAGGCGACCACACCGCCGCCGGGGGTACTACCTCCTGGCGCAACGTGAGTCGGAGTTATTTCGTCTAGTTCGTCGACCCCGTCCGTACGCAGCTATCGAATGTCGGAGGGCGTAATTGATGTCCTGTCAAATTGACGTTCAGGCTTCCTGGTGGAGCTGATGTCGCCGTCTGTGACGAGCGGCTTCACGGCGGCGACGGCGCTGATCATCGTGGTGTCGCAGCTGAAGGGGCTGCTGGGGCTGAGCTTCGTGGCGGAGTCCCCGCTCGACAACGCGCGCCTCATCGCGGCGCAGTGGCGCGCCGTGCGGCCGGCCGACTGCGCGCTGGGCGCCGCGTGCTGCGCCGCGCTGCTGGCGCTGCGGGTGAGTGTGCCGCTAGCCGGGGCTGCGGGTGAGTGTGCCGCTAGCCGGGGCTGCGGGTGAGTGTGCCGCTAGCCGGGGCTGCGGGTGAGTGTGCCGCTAGCCGGGGCTGCGGGTGAGTGTGCCGCTAGCCGGGGCTGCGGGTGAGTGTGCCGCTAGCCGGGGCTGCGGGTGAGTGTGCCGCTAGCCGGGGCTGCGGGTGAGTGTGCCGCTAGCCGGGGCTGCGGGTGAGTGTGCCGCTAGCCGGGGCTGCGGGTGAGTGTGCCGCTAGCCGGGGCTGCGGGTGAGTGTGCCGCTAGCCGGGGCTGCGGGTGAGTGTGCCGCTAGCCGGGGCTGCGGGTGAGTGTGCCGCTAGCCGGGGCTGCGGGTGAGTGTGCCGCTAGCCGGGGCTGCGGGTGAGTGTGCCGCTAGCCGGGGCTGCGGGTGAGTGTGCCGCTAGCCGGGGCTGCGGGTGAGTGTGCCGCTAGCCGGGGCTGCGGGTGAGTGTGCCGCTAGCCGGGGCTGCGGGTGAGTGTGCCGCTAGCCGGGGCTGCGGGTGAGTGTGCCGCTAGCCGGGGCTGCGGGTGAGTGTGCCGCTAGCCGGGGCTGCGGGTGAGTGTGCCGCTAGCCGGGGCTGCGGGTGAGTGTGCCGCTAGCCGGGGCTGCGGGTGAGTGTGCCGCTAGCCGGGGCTGCGGGTGAGTGTGCCGCTAGCCGGGGCTGCGGGTGAGTGTGCCGCTAGCCGGGGCTGCGGGTGAGTGTGCCGCTAGCCGGGGCTGCGGGTGAGTGTGCCGCTAGCCGGGGCTGCGGGTGAGTGTGCCGCTAGCCGGGGCTGCGGGTGAGTGTGCCGCTAGCCGGGGCTGCGGGTGAGTGTGCCGCTAGCCGGGGCTGCGGGTGAGTGTGCCGCTAGCCGGGGCTAGGGGTGAGTGTGCCGCTAGCCGGGGCTGCGGGTGAGTGTGCCGCTAGCCGGGGCTGCGGGTGAGTGTGCCGCTAGCCGGGGCTGCGGGTGAGTGTGCCGCTAGCCGGGGCTGCGGGTGAGTGTGCCGCTAGCCGGGGCTGCGGGTGAGTGTGCCGCTAGCCGGGGCTGCGGGTGAGTGTGCCGCTAGCCGGGGCTGCGGGTGAGTGTGCCGCTAGCCGGGGCTGCGGGTGAGTGTGCCGCTAGCCGGGGCTGCGGGTGAGTGTGCCGCTAGCCGGGGCTGCGGGTGAGTGTGCCGCTAGCCGGGGCTGCGGGTGAGTGTGCCGCTAGCCGGGGCTGCGGGTGAGTGTGCCGCTAGCCGGGGCTGCGCCGCTTCCGCGACCAGTCGCCAGTGGTTTCCTCGCGGGGATGTACTTATAATGAAACCAGTACAAATATCATCTACAAGTATGTAGGTGACCGTCAATTGTTTCTGCATTCAGTTTTAAAACAGTCGTTATAATTTACGGAACCTTCAAATTGACAAACAAGAGTAAATGAATCATAAGCTCAGTGATAAGGATTTATGAAGTAATATATAGCAGGTGTTAGAGCTGCGAGCTGAGCACACTTGTAACGTCAATATGTTTGTGTAGCCGTCACGAGTGAGGCAGGAACACATGCTCGTAAAGCTGCGTATAGATTAAGCGCGGCAAACCATCGAACATTGGCGCGCGGGGCGGCCGCGCTCTATGTAGACGGGATTGCCGCGCGCGGCGACGCGAACATTGCCGCGCTCGAACGTGCCGCGGGGCGATCCGCTCGCTGTCGGTTTTTGAGACCGCATCAAAGGAGCTTCAGTCGTTCGCTCGCGCGCAGTGGGGACGTACTTTGTACTTTTGGTTATTTGGCTCGCGCGGCGAAAACGTTAAAATGGATAACGAAAAATGGCGTTTACTAATACAAATGTATAGCGCTAAAGAATTTTTGTGGAACAGCAAATCCTCCCAATACCACAATCGCTGAGGTATGATGCGTGGGTAGAAATCAGTAAGAAAATGGATATACCTATTCCTGACTTGAAAAAGAAAATGACTACACTTCTATTAGATATAATTTTTTCATCTATCAACGCCTTTTTCTTTTATTTTTTTTACAAATAAGATAGTCAATCACATGAAAGCGGTAGTTGCCCGACCACGCACGTCCATCCTCGCAGGTTTCAAGAGAACTGGTCTGACTATCCGCCGCGGTCTGTTCGTGATGGATCGCCTGCCGCGCGCGGCTGTCACGTACAACTTAAATTATATCTACATATTGGCTCGCGCGGCAAATGAACGTCAACTCTGGTCGAACATTGGCTCGCGCGGCTGCCGCGCTTAATCTATACGCAGCTTAAGACTTTGTACACGACGAACTCGGAACTGTCGCTGCACCTCCTCGTCTGCACATTTAAGCCAGGCCTACGAAACGGGCAATTAAAAAAACAAAACCCACCCAGGGCTTTAGAGCTTTGATGACGATGATGATGCCGATGATGATAAATGTGCTATTTTGATCGACGACTTTTTGCTATCTCGTGGGTTCATGATCTCGTTGATGAAACATGTGTGTGGATTTAGCGTTATCGTGATGAAAACCCGCCCTTTCTTTTGATCCATTCTGGCAGTTGTTGGCAGTAAAGATTCGAATCGATGGTTCTGTCCGGCGGTAAAATCGCATCATGAACAACGCCCTTCCAATCCCACCGCACACACAGCATCACCGGGCTTCGGCACAGCCTGTGCCTGAGCGACCTTTGATCGCAACCACGTGTTTTTCAGAATTCCAAATTTTTTGTTCATGTAAATCTAGTACTGGCATTATATATGACAGTATTAGATAACGGATGTTATCGCCGCGATTCTAAGAGGCTATATATTATATACATTATGATGTATGTAAACACTTATATAAATACGTCAGTCAAAATGAAACCTTTCTTCCAAAAATATCACTAAATACTTGTTTTTTTTTTTTTTTTTTGTTCTATTTTGAACTCAAGTTTATAGTGTGCAATAAAGTGTTTATCTATCTATCTATCACTAAACATATAACAATGTTCTCGTGGCGTCCATTGTGATTGTTATTTTGCGTGGACCAATCACTTGCCACCGTTTTGGCGGGAACAAATAGCGTAGCGGCACGACATGATGCCAATCAACTTAATACATTAATAATAGTATTCTAGTCAAGTTTTACACTCTTTTGTATACAGATTAATAACATTTTAACCCTTACAAAGAACTTGTAAAATATATGTCTTAATCAATAGAATAGAATATCAAACATTTATTTAAGGGCAAGCAACATATAGCCAGAGCATTTTATCTTTCTTTCTCCTTCTGAGAGAGATGCAGCCCTACCAACATGCAAATCATCATGTTGATAAATCCCCATCCACAGAAGCTGAAGGATATCCCCGTCAGCGCCAAGCGGCACTCGCTGCGCAAGCTGCTGTGGCTGGCGTCCATCGCGCGCAACGCGCTGGTGGTGCTGGGCGCGTCCGCCGTCGCCTTCTGCACGTACGACGCCGAGCAGCCGCTGTTCAAGCTGTCCGGTGAGCCCCGCGGGGTGCCTCTCCCTCCCTGCAAACTTTTGTTAAGCGCAGTTAAGCGCGTCTGCATACAATTTAAAGTGTGGTTGCAAACCTGGTGTGCGCCACAGGGAAAGTGGAGTCCGGCCTGCCCAAGTTCGGCCTGCCGCCGTTCAGCACCACGCTCGGTAATCAGACCGTGGGCTTCGTAGAGATGGTGGAGCGCCTCGGGCCCGGGCTGGCGGTGCTGCCCTTCGTCATGGTGCTCGCCAACATCGCCATCGCCAAGGCATTCAGTGAGTACTGTACGCGCACCTAGAGGTTGCGACATTTGGGGACTCGGAGCGATCGCCGACAGTCCATCGTGCTGTTATACAGTTGTGGCAAAGCGCTTACTCGCTGTTGTGCAATGTTATAGCGGTCTTCGACTCGAATACTCTTTCGATTGTGCTAACCGTTAATAATAACCAAAGAATGTAAATTAAAGTTTTGCCTAGTTTTTAGTAGAAAGTTCATGAATGCATTGGTCGCTCGGGAAGTACGTCCGTCGGGCGAGGCCCTCGTCACCCGGTGCTCTGGTCGCAGGCGCGGGCGGGCGCGTGGACGCCACGCAGGAGATGGTGACGCTGGGCGTGTGCAACATGGTGGGCGCGCTGGTGCGCGCAATGCCCACGTGCGGCGCCTTCACGCGCTCCGCCGTGTCGCACGCGTCCGGAGTGCGCACGCCGGCCGCGGGGCTCTACTCGGGTCAGTACGCCGTGCGCCCTGCGCGCTCCCGCCACTGAACTCTCCCAGCCATGTCCTCCCGAACAGCCCAGCTTCGCGCTGGCTCTAACACTGATGTTGAATTATGGATCCTAAACATTTACATCCTACTAAAAGTATTGAAATGTACAAAACTTTATTGTTATCAATTGTTTTTGTTTTCAGGCATAATCACATTGCTGGCTCTCAATTACCTCACGCAGTACTTCTTCTTCATTCCCAAGGCGTGCCTCTCGGCCGTGCTCATCTGTGCGGTCATATTCATGGTAAGTGCTTCTGGATATTCAGAGACGTGCCGAGCAACATGTACGGATTACTCTGACGATCTGAAGGTTTTAGACGGGGACGATTATTATCATCGGATCAAAATATTTTTCCTTAAAATTAGGAAGTTTAAAGCTTAGCGAGCATCGATTACTAAATTGTATGCAGGGGAGGAAACTCGGATCGTCTGCACTAGGGCGTGCTTCACCAGTGGTTCTGTCCAGGTGGACGTGGGCGGGCTGGTGGCGCTGTGGCGCGGCAGCCGGCGCGAGGCGGGCGTGGCGCTGCTGACGCTGGGCGTGGGCGTAGCGCTGGACGTGCAGGCGGCCGTACTGGTCGGCGCGCTGGTCAGCCTGGCGCTGCTGCTGCGCGACCTGCTGCGGCCGCCGCGCCTGCTGCTGACGCGCGACAAGGTGCGGCGCCGGCCTGCAGCCGGTGACGCGCAGATGTTACATTTGTGTGTCATATACGAGGTGCTCAGGGCACGATTACAACAAAACAACAAATGTTTGACATTGGGGGTGCTCATCTGGAAAACAAAAACAGCATTAGCAATGAGCTGTATAAAATAAATCTCAGTGTAATATTCTTACGTATGTGGTAGTAAGAATAAGAGAAATTCACTTCTTTTAAATTGAGGACTTTATTGGTTAAGAAGAAATGGTGAAGCAATTAATTTGAAAACAGATGAATGTGTGAAAATCTGCTTGGTCCGTGATGTTTTTAGTTTGCGCTAAAAAGCTCGCGCCCGCAGGACAGCGGCGCGGGCGTGCTGCTCGTGCGCGTGCGGCGCGCGCTCGTGTACCTCAACGCGGAGCGCGCGGCGGGCGCGGTGCGCGGCGCGCTGGCGGCGCGCGCGCTGCACCGCGCCGTGCTGCTGGACTGCGGCTCGCTGGCGCTGCTGGACCACGCGGCCGCCCAGGTGCCCCCCCGCCCTCCCGCCGCCCGGCGTACATTCATACGCGACTTGGGGAAACGAGACTCGGACTCCGAGGCGATATCTGTTCTGTCATGAATTATTACTACCGTAGGTGTTGCGGATGAATGTACGTTAAGCAAAGACAAAGGTCCCTCCCCGGCCTCTCTCTGTACAAATACGTTACCCTGCACCATTTGCTTATCAGGATATACGTTGAACATTAAGCTCGATTTGCTGCAATCCGCGAAAATCAGGTCTCGCGGGACCTCGGCGTGGACTCTCCCGCCCCGGGGTCCATCGAGCGTTCTTAAAGTAAAACACAAATAGTTTCCTGCCCCGTTTCTGTTCAATCTACGGATAATTACGTAATCACCGACGAATCCTTCGTATACCTGGAGACGGAAGACGAGCGCCATTTAACTAATCAGTATGTAACGTCGCGGAGGTGAGGCTTCAGTGGTCGTGATCGTACTCCTTAGTTTGTATTACTGACTGGACTTGGATTGAGACGGCGGAGCTCCGACTAAAAGCCAAAATATTAAATAGGTATTTTATACAATTAAATAATAGGCTGTTTAATGAGGAAGGACATGATGTTTTCATGAGAAACCTACCTACATACCCGAGAGTTCTCCGTTACGTTCTCAGCAGCGTGTACAGTCCCCTGGCCGCGGTGCGGCGCAGCTGCGCGGCGGGGCCGGGCTCATAACTTCCGTCTCACTCGCCAGACAGGGCCGGCTGACTCCGAATAGTGTGAGGCTCGCAGACCCTTTTCCAACTGAGGGATCGTTCATTATTACGGCACCATTTCTGTACAATTGCTAGAGTTACATAACCTGGTTGATTTTGGGCGGTGGCGGGTCAGCTGACGTGAATTGACTGTTTTTCCCACTCGTCAGGTGCTCGCGCGTCTGTCGAAGGAATTAGAAGAGCTGGGCCACCACTTGGTGCCCTACAACGTGGGCTCGGAGCCGCTCGAGCTGCTGCTGCGCACCCCGAGCCTCGAGCGGCGCGCGCTCGGCGCCCGCTCGGCCGCCGCCGCGCTCGCGCTCGCCGCCGCGCCGCCACCCGCCGCCGCGCCGCTCGCCGCGCCGCTCGCCACGCCGCCCGTCGCGCCGCTCGCCGCGCCGCCCGTCGCTCCGCTCGCCGCGCCGCCCGAAGCGCTGCCGCTGCTCCACGCCGGCCGCGCGGGTCGGGAGCAGGTGTAGGTAACCGCGGTTAGCATTCAACTAAATGTTGAACAATAAAGTTGCATAATAATTAAAAGACGGTCGGGAGGTGGGGCATCAAATCCAAAAGCACAAAGCCGTGTGCCGCTTCGCTGAAACCAAAGAGTCTCACCGACTACTCAATGTGCCGTGCAAGCCTGCCAGTGTCCCCTCGGAGCCGGCTCGGTGGCGCAGGTCTGCGGGGGCTCCATTGAGAAGTAAACGTAGCGCCCCAAAGAGGAGCAGTGTTTTATACGCACGGTTGTAATTTAGATCTTTTTTTAATTTAAATCATGCAGGTGGATATTTACAAGTATTTGTATACTAAGTATTGTTTAATAATAAAATTATTATTGTTACATTGGTGTTTTTTTGTGTTCAAGTTAACTTCGAAGAAAATCGTAGTCCGTGTAGGCAGGGCTGGGCGTCCGCGGGAGCTCAGCCATGGCTTTCAGTAAGGATATATTGATGCCAATGCTGCAGTGCTGTAGTACATGTCTGAGCTGATGAGGGCGGCGCACTGACAGCCGCCGGCTCGGCGACTCAGTTAAGGCGCGAGATGTGCATACAGCTGCACCGGTGCTCCAGATGCATCTCACTAATGTGTTAGATTGTTTCCGTTGCGAAGTGCGTAGGCGGCGGCGCGTGTCGGCCGCCATGCATCTCTGCTGTAATCTATGAGTGTTCGTTTGCAACGAGATTGTATTATGATTAAATAAAATGTTTCAACATATAATAGCAAAATAAATATTTTTATATACCTGTCGGTCACCCGCCTGCGCCGGAGGGTGTCGCGCCGTGCTCGCGTGTGTTTGTAAATCACGAGAAACTTAACGACTTCAAAATAGTGTTGTTTTTTCTGTCGCGTCAAAGACGAATGTAGCAATTTTTGAAACGAGATTTTAAACGTTGTTGGAGTCGACCGTAACAATGGGACGGGTAGTCTACTACGCTTAATTTTCATGAAGAGTCTGCAAAGGACATGTGTGTGGCAGCCAGCCACTCACATGTCCGACTGACTGCGCATGTGAGGCGAAAAGTTCGGACGACTATGAAACTATCTACACCTCGCTATATCAGGCAGGGCGCTCCCGTGGAATCATACGATTAAATAATTAGAGGGTCGTTCTGTCCCTGCGGTCAGACGGCGTCCGGGGCGGCTGGCCATCGAAATCTATTCGAATTGGCGCAAATTATTTCAGTTAAGTAGTTCGAGGGACCGTAGTAATAATTGCTACTTTTACTCTACGTGTTTAGTCCGGCGCTGTATGTAGGTCTCATTGGTATAATTATCACGTAACCGTTGTTTATCTTTCTAGAATGTTCTGTTCGGGTTTTTCTTGCTACCAAAGGAGAATCCTGTTAAAATTAAGCGATCAGTTGTTAATATTAATGAGCATCAATGACCGAGAAATGAATAGTTTAGTAATTCAAGGAACTAGTCAGTGGTTGAAATAATCAGTGCTTGTATTCTCATGGTTTTGTGCCAGATATTATAGTCTGTGCTCCGCAGCGTTGTCTTCGGATGACAGTGACACTTAACCACAGCGCATCGCTTCTTACATGAAAACGAAGGATATCGATCATCGATCATTGTTTCTAACATCGATAAATGTATTAATAATAATCAATAAATGAATAAACTCAAACAAACATCAAATTTATAAATTTATAAAACTAACTTATGTTGATATAAGTGGGTTTAATTAGTGAGGCTAAAGTAAAATTTAATCTGTACATAAATATTAGTAATGCTGTACTCATATTAGTTTACAAAAATATTTTTGGCATTATAGTCGTAAAAATGTAATAGGCCCGTTTGGACATATGTCATAGTGACGGAACTAGTTATGTGACCATACGACTCAGTACTCGATACTTACGATAAATCGATTCAAGTTTGAATATTTCTCTTTTGATTATATACTTATTGTTAAGTACAGTGGATTAAAATTTTGTTTAGTAAATTTAACTTTAAATTTAATACTGCAGATATTTTGAAATGGTAGAATTTGTTTTTAGTTTAATATTTTTAGTTGCAATGAATAACTCTTTATTCATTTTCTTCGGATTATGAGCTGAAATCGTCACCTGTAAATATAATCATTTCATTTTCAAGGATGTAATCAATATAGACGTTTCTGTCGTAATCTTCTTTTATTATTTTTCGAGATCTTTCTACCACTTTTATCAAGTCTTCTACTGTAATTATGGCACAAGCTTCTTTCAACAATTTCATATTTTTTTTTGTGGAGAACGGCGGCTTTGTATTGTGGCGTGGCATCCTTTGACTTGAGCCCAAATCAACTCAATTGCACTGTACTGACAATGGTACGGCGGCGTTCTTATAACTTTGAGTCCATGCTGAACTGCCAATTCATCAATTTAATCATCTGGTAAAAGAAAATAAACCTGCGAAACTAAATATATTTTAATTTATTTTCTTTTACCAGTTTCATCAATGACATGAAAATGTTGAAAGCTGATTTCAATATTTTCATGTCAGCTTCAATGACTTGTCTTAGTAGCCATGCCACTAAATCCGCCTTTTGTTTGCTTACAAACTTACAAAATTATACTATATTAAAAGAATAATATGTTTTATTACAATCACAATGTGGTTATTAATTTAGAGTTCAACATTCCTTTACAAGTAATCATTGAATCAATTCTACGTTTTGTCTGATTAATATCGATTTTTTTGGTAACATCTCTAGTAATTAAAAAGAAAAAGAGTCCACCGATGTAACCTTGTAACCATGTCCAGTATTATGGGCCAAAAATGTTTATGTTTAAATAAAATGGTTTATTAGGCAAAATAAATAGTGAAATTGCCTTCTTTAGTAATTATTACAATAATTATGTATTTTTAACTGAAAAAAAATATGTAATCGTGATGTTATAACTTTTTAGAAATAAATAATATTGTGTGTGTCCATAACAAGGTTATGCTGTAGATTTTTTATGTCATTTCTGACATATGTCCAAACGGGCCTGTTACATTTTTACAACTATAAACGTTTTATGATACTATTTTCATTAAAGACTATGTTAGTATATTATGTTGTTCAACTACCGGATATGACAAATCATTCCGAAGTACTACCTTTGAGATAAAAAACCTCTTTAAACAATGACTTTGGCAGCCTTCTACATCCGTTAGTTACAATAACTTATATCTAATCTTAAACTAAAATAAAATTCATTTAACCTTTATTTAAACCTCTGTTTATATTGTGAAAACAGATGTTAGAAAATATTATTTTTCATAAAATAAGAGCCAAAATAAAAGTTACAATCCGTTAACAAATATTGTGAAAGGTTGTACATTAACAATATTTGTGTGATCGAACGTGTGAAGCAGTCATATTGGGAATTACAAATTGATTGTTTTCAATGAATCGATTTAAACTGTACATAGATAATCGTATCGTCTATGCATTTTCTCTCATCCACCATAAAAGTTAACTCCTCTACAATTTATTTTATTACTCTGTAGTCTGTGTCATTCATTGTGCAGTCCATCGACCGAACGGACTTGCTCGTCGCTGTTATTTTGTATTTCCGAGGAACGACAAAGACATTCCATAAAACTATGAAAATTATGACTTAAAAACTTGAGAGAACTTAGTTAAGGTTATATTAATACATGTTGCAGGCCTCTGAAATAAAAATATACGAACATTCCGTATCGAGTTTACTTTGTGTGACCTTATTTGTGTTTATTTATGTTTGGTGAGTGGGTATCTTTGTGTGTTTGTTTTGCAAACAAAAAGTTTATCCCAATTGCAGGAAATAGTTCAAAGTGCATGAATATGTTCGGAGTGCGGTGCTAGTGTTATGTCGCGTAAGTGCTAAGGGTGCGGCTCTCAGGCGGCGCGATGTGGGCGCTCTTGCTGTGCGTGGCCCTAGGCGGGCGGGTTGTGGCGGCGCAGTCGTGGCTGAACAACATCACGGAGCACCTGCGCTCGGGCACATCTGGCGTGCTGCAGATGGCGCCGGTGAACTACTCGCAGCCGTTGGTCAACGCGACGTACACGGCGCGCGTGGAGTTCGACATGAGGGCCATGGGCCACCTGTACAACTCCACGCATGCCATCATCGACGCAATCGCCAACAAGCAGGCCTACCCTGAAGGTGAGCTCACATCTTAACTCAACATCACCTTTGGACAAACAAAATCGATATTAGCATTTTTGGTTTTGTCTGAATTTTTGTTTGGGAAAATTGAATTAAAAGTATAACACTACTATTTTCTTCAAACTTCTATTTTGGTACATTAAGTTTTAAAAAATGACAATTTATACTGCCTTTATCACCCTGATACTGATGTAGGTACTTTGAATATTAACCTACTGGGTTACTTTAAAAAACTACTTACCAGAGGAGCCCCAGAAAATTACCTCATAAATATATGCATTCTTTATATATATGATTGTCTGTCTGCCACTATTTGCAAAAACATATATCTATACTATACAAGCATATGCTTATATTTTGCCACAAATTCAGCCAATAATAACTGGTCACATTGCTATTGCAATGAGTTTGATGAAATTGCTGCCACTAAATAGACGTTTGTTAAAAGTTGAAAAAAGCTGATAGAAATTAAGTTGCAAGGTGAACGGGTAGACACAGTGTTTGTGTAACATCAACTAAACTAGTCACCCACTTTCAATTTGTTCAATTTTTTGCATTCTATTACAAATGCTTGATTTACCTTATTGAAATTCCATTGTAATCAGTTACTTATTATCATATAGTGTATAATGAAAGTATAGTACAGTTTGCAATCTTATAAAGTCATAATATTAAAGAAACATGTGAAATGCAAATGAATTAGAAATGGGCTGAGTGAGTTATCTTAAGTCATAGTGGATGCGGGTGGAATGCTACTAATTTTGGCCTTTGCAGTGCCAGTGCATGTCAAGCCACGCAAGTGTAGGTTTTCCTTGTTGCCCGGGACTGGAAGCAGATTTAGAAGCTGGCTTTTACTTCGATTAACTGATATATCTGGTGAAACTGAGTTTTTATGATTTTCTAGTTAATGTTGTCATATATGATGGATGCAACCAAGTGTCTTGCATAGGAAAGGACATTTATTAAACCAAACATTATCAATAGCTTATGCTTAATATGTTTCACCTAACTTCCCTCTCTTAAATATTCTGCAGATGGACAGACACACAACATGACGTGAACATGGTGTAACCATGACAGTGTCTTGTGGACTGCTGAATATTAATATAATTAGGTTTTGCATGGCTATGTTCATTTGCAACAAATTACTAGAGGGATGAAAACTCTAAATATCCATATCTATCACATTTACCTTTATATTAGAAGTTTGAATGTTTGTTTGTTTGTTTATTATGCCCAAAACTAGAAAATAAGGCAATATTTGGTACCTCTGATGCCACAAGGATAAAATATAATGCAAACAACAAGCACAAGCAGCAGGGCACTGCTTGTGCACGGTACATTGGAACTGTACCATTCCTGTACTATTGTCTATATGCTCAAGGGTGTGAAGAAATAAATAAAAATATATTTCTGTACATTTTTGTGCCAAAGTTTGTTGGTTTTTATTAGACCTATGGAATATTATAAAGATGGATACATTTCTCTGCACTGAATGTGTTTAGCTACACTTCATATTAAATCAGTGTATGAATGTGTCCTTATCCTGCAATAAACAAATTTGAACACTTAACATGCATAATGCAGGTTCAGTCATCTATACATAAATCAACAAATTCTGTTTTGATGTGATGTGGTATACTGTTGACTTCACTCGACGTTTACTTATTCGTAACCTCCGCCGTTCGACAGTGCTGCAACACCTGATTTGCACACAATAATGCTCCAACTCTACAATGCTTGTTGATGCAGTTTGATCAGAAATGCTGCCGAGCGCGGCAGCGCACGGATACAAGATAATACTTAACAAAGGAAACTTTACAAACATAAGGCTTGTCGTTTGGATTCGAAGTTTAAAATTAATCCAGGCTAAAATTATAGTACTTTAAGGACTTTTTGCCTTTATTTGGATATAATATAGAGCAAGGGTACAGTTTAAAGCAGGATTGTCATACAGTCCGCTCGCAAAGCACACCAACACCGAGTACCAACAGAGCACAGTGAGTCGTCACGGCGCATTGGAACCGAGGCGTCTGCTGGCGGCGTCGCGCGGCCGTCGACCTTGCGTGTCGCCACACGCATCCTAACCAACCGCTCCACACCGCCACTTGGCGCGGCCGACGTGACTCCGCCACGTGACGTAGCCTTACCGCATGTCGACCCATAAGCCACCATTAACAATTGCAAGAAAATATCGGTTGCTATGCACTGCTTTTGGTATGGGCCTTCACTTATCATAAGCTACCATATTCAGTAACTTTAGCTGATGCTCCGGCGGCGACCTCCGTTACCCACCGACAAAATAGGTTAAGCCCAATAGTTGGCAACTTATTGGAAATATTGCGGAATCGAGCTTCGGGTCCTACCGCTTTTTAAGTAACTTGTAAATATAATTATCACCATAACTTCGTTTTATAAATAAATTAATCTATAAAACGAAGCTGTGGGACAATTATATTTATAAGTTACTTTAACCGTAAATGGTATATTTTGAATTAAAAAAAGTTTAGTTTCAACAGGCAGAAAAAGACCCGAGTTTAATTAATACACTCATGAACTACTTAATTGATGTATTACAATAAACTTCAACATCCTCGATTAATTTTTCCTGAGTTTTATTTATTTATTTATTTATACATTAGAGGCATGTCAGCGACAAGTTGTAAGTTACATTTTAAATCAAAAATAAGCTAGTGCTGGTGCTGTTACTACTTATCCATTACAGGCACACTCAGCATTGCCAACATTCTCCGAATAATATTTAATTAATTGTTTATAAAAATTTACAAATTAATAATTAGATTGAATTGTTATTAAATATTTAAAATGTCAGGCAAAAAGAGGTTCCAAAATAAATAGAATTAAAATTGGGTAAATTAAATTAAAAATTATAAATACAAGTTTAATTTCAGAGTTCAAGGTCAGATTTTTTTAGAAGACAGGTTATTCTAGAGCATGATAGCCCAAAAGTAAAAGAGTTACCAACTTTATATTGCAAAATAGTACCAGACCGGCTATTATGCGAAGAAAAAAATATTTACATAAATTTATCAAGCAACCAAATACAATTTTTTCTTATAGCTAAATAAATTATCATGAAATATGTCAATGTCAGGGCATGTCAAATTATTATATGTGTTCATTAAACGATTTATTGGGGCGAATTTGCCTAGGTTAGTTTTAGAGTAGTGGGGCGGAAAAATGTTTTTGATCGGATATGTAGAGTGCCTTCGAGACCTAGAGGGTTGCCGAGGGACATGAATGTCGGAGTCTGCATGGCCCCCGAGGCGTGTGCGTGGAGCTAGTTTGTTACTATGCTAGTTTGTTGAATTCGAGAGCTCATACTCTCATGCGCTTACAAATTAGGGCTCTACTGCTCCAGTCGAGTGTAAACATACATAAAGGAACAGCACACTGTGCTCCATTTTATCCTGAGACAATAGTTTCCGCCCTGTGCCCCTTTCAGTATTTAAACACACGCAGCACTCGACAGCAGAGTATGAGTACGTACTATTAAACCTACTCGCTAGTATATATTATATATAGCATTATATAGTATATATAACGTTTAAAAAAGCATTTTTAAGTCAAGGTTCCGTTTGTATTGCCGGACAGTCGATTAAGCCTTAAGCACGATGGCCCCTACTCTGTGTCAACTAAACTTTTTGGTAGTTGACAGAACTAGACAAAACATAGATCTTAATACATTATAGCACCCTTCTTAAGTGGTATATAAGCAGAGACTGGTGGCTTGAACCTTTTTTATTCTACTAAAAGTTAGTCGTTGGCTGCAATGTCTTGTATAGCGAGCTCGAAGCGGTATGGCGGTTACATTAAATCCATAACTAATCAGCTTCTACTCGGTATTGCACCGGAACGCTAAATCGCTCTGCGTTACGTCTTGGTCGGTATGTAGTTAACTAGGCACGGCCAAAGACACCTTTTCTTGTGTCCCTAGACAAACTAAAATCAATTTCAATTCCGATATCGAATTTATTAGATCTATTTTGACTTATTACAACTACAAAAAATTTTGGATTACCAAAGACGCGTGTTAGACTTACTACCAAGCGACTTAAGAAATCCATAACAAATCAAATCAAATTAAAAATAGCTTTATTCACATAAACCTATTACAGGCTATGAATCGTTCGTTTCATTCTTTCTATTCGTGAAGTGATGGTGATAACTACACTCGACAACTTAATACTAAATTAGCTGAGAGGGTTAAAATCGCGACCAGGTCTCAGAAGAAACCCACAACAAACTTAGCCGGGTTATTTTTTTGTTATCGCCATCTCACATTATCAATAATAAATTATAGTACCTATGGAGATAGAGCAATTTACACTCAAGCTTTTTAACGTTTATATAATCCTTAATATCGTAATAAGATTTTTCTATAAGCTTTCCTTTTATAAAAACTTGTTGAAACTTTGAACATAGATATCAGAAACCACTAGGGGAGACTTCCGCATCGTCTCTCACTCTTTTGATGTTTAATCCCTGCGGTATACTTACTGAGGAGCGTACGCAACCTTGCTTCGTGCGAGGCCCAAGGGAAGCAATCCCCTAACCTTTTAATCGCGGACCTTCCAGGTCAGGTTAGCGCAAGCGATGTCAGATACCGTAACACGTAACTTCCTGTTATACGCCGTATGATTACGGTAACGGGCGACGAGACCGGTTTAAGTAAATTAAATCAAATCCCTAGTTAACCTTTCCATACAAATACCTACTTTAAAATGCGAAAGTGTGTCTGCTTTATTTGTTATTATAATTCAATATCTCTTCTATATTCGATTCGATAACCGATCCGTCCCCTGACCAAATTTACTACTGACGTGTCTGGCTTCCTGGAAACATCAAAACTTTCTACTTTCGTTAGATTCTTGTCAGTAGTCAGCGACGAAAAAGAGAGCATAGTGAGTGATATTTCGGGTTTTTATATCAAACAGGCGGATACAACTCGTTCCGCTCGCTCGTACGCGCCCTTCTAACGGCTATCAGAGGCCTAGGCCGAGGCCGCCACAGCATCGACGAGGCGTGAGGTATGTCGGGATGCGGCGGGAGTCGTTTAAGTTCACAATTTGTTAGTACGACTCGAAGAAAGCTATGAAAGTGTGCAAAGCTATTTCCGCTGTCATTGAATTAGATCGATATTGTTTCGGATACGTTGATGGAAAAGCTACGATCTACGATCCGGGCCTGCGTCTGCTCAGCTAATGCACTCATATTCGAAGATCTTTCCTCTTATTACTTTCGAATTCCAACTCGATTAAAAAAAACATTTGTTATCGATGTAAAATGTCGATACACTATTAGATCATGGTGGATAGTGTGCCTGCGTGTCCCACTGGATACCGCTAGCTTCAGTGATCTCAGTCGAGTGCACGGACGCGAACCAGACGCGCTTGGCGCGCACGAGATTGCCCCACACAACAAAGTATAATGTGCGCTCATAACATGTTAACTCAAATTTGTGTTATGTTAAACAACTTTCAGTTACGCCACTGGCCAAGTCAAAGTCAATGCCAACTTTACCGTTCACATTCATGTCTCTCACTAAATGACTCACGGCTAGTGAAGAGTACACCGGTCCGGCCATTTCATACGGCCTGTTTCGTCTTAATAATTGATTTGTCTAAAGTTATTGTACGTAAGAAGGGACCCACTCCTTATAAATCACATCAATAAGAACATATCACTTAAATAAATTAAAGATATTTGAAACAATGTACAAAGCACAAGCTTTCTTATGACACTGGACTCAGTCAAGCTGCTCATGTATTTTTAGATTGTTGTCCCGATTGTTTTGTTGGAGTAGTCATGCAGCAGCACATCTAGATGAAACCGACTGTATCAAGTTCAAGCATTTATTAAAATATACAGCGTGGATCAAGAGAGAGGGATGAAGCAATAGATGCACGTTCGCATAGATTGTCGCGAACAGATATATTCCCACTTAACTAATGAAACCAGACATTAAGAGAACCGTGAAGATCCAGATCAGGAAAAGGTAAATCTCAAGGTACTGTACCGGAGCTACTGCAAGGTACTCACTCGAGATCAGCCCACGATAACCGTAAATGTAGCTTATTCGGAACAGGTAAGTAGAAACCTACAGCGTATTCGATTGTGCGATAAAATAATGAAGGTTAAATCAAATCAAAATATCATTATTCATGTAAACCTATAACAGGCACCTATGAATCGTTCATATCACATTTTGCATTATTTTTATTCCTGAAGGTGATGCCACACTGGCCAACTTAAAACTAAAGCTAAGACCTATTTAACCGCAACATTCGGATCCCCTGCGAGGATTGTATAATCATGTTTAACTAAAAATGAACTCGGGTCGAGAATCGTTTTTAAACCTACATTTGAATGTACAAGGCCATCTGCCGCTTCCGGATGTTGGTCAATGTAGGTTACAAAATACAATGGACGTAGAACCTAGATATCGGTGTGCCATTTTTAATCAACTTATAAATTATAATGGTATGGTAAATACCTCCTTCGCCTAAAGGAAATGTGATTTCATTCACCCGAGTTTTTCTCTGTGTGTAATTATACTGGTAAGGCCGATAAGTAATTTAACGTCCGGGCCCGGTACAAAGCGTCTGCGCCGGGGCGGGTGCTCTTCGTCGTTAGCCTTTCTGCAACACTTGAGCTTATCTGTGACGCAGCAGTAATTAAGATAACTACACATATTGCAAGCTACAGTTATCAATTCCGTTCGTATTCACCCACTTTATAAAAAAAAACTAGTTTCATAGTAAAAGAGTCAGTTTCTTTTTTTAAGCACGCAAGTTTCACGCAAAAAGCAATTAAAGTGACGTTGACTACTTTCAAAGTAAAAGTTTACG
This sequence comes from Lasiommata megera, assembly GCA_928268935.1. Classification (NCBI taxonomy): domain Eukaryota; kingdom Metazoa; phylum Arthropoda; class Insecta; order Lepidoptera; family Nymphalidae; genus Lasiommata; species Lasiommata megera. Next base: position 17,874,472 of record OV743317.1, on the reverse strand, counting down.
CCTCATTGACAACATTGACGAGTGACAGTGACCTGTTTAGGCCCCATTGATTTTGTTGATTATATTAATGGAGGCCTAAACAGGTTATTCTCACAGAATATTATTGAATTAAAGAATATTTATAAGTATTTCAACTTTGGTCGCATCCTTAAAACTTATTTTGTTCAACTCGAATCTAACGATGTCACTTTCAATATCTCTATTCAATCCTTGAAAATAAGCTCAATACTTAATAGATTGACCAGCTAGTGAATGACTCATAATTCTAATAATAATTAAATACCGACGCGAGTCACGAAAAGGCCGATCCCTGACATTCCAACGACTCAAATTTGGGCAGACTAATGTATTAATTTTTATGTTTATATTTAATTTTCATATATAATATAAAGATTGTCTCAAGATGCCTACGGCTCTTTTGAAACTTCAAATGTATGCTTCTAGAGCTTGTACTTTTGGTATCAGTAGTAGGACTGATAGGTCCATAATGCAAATATATTTACTGGGAGTCGGCGAAAAACATATATTATAACCGAGAGGTTACCTTCCACTGTTACAGTGGTAGCTTATATGTATACATGCCTATAGCAATCTGTTACTAGGTTCTGAATTTTTGTACCTTCTCTGTATTGTGAGAGGTCATGATCAGGAAGGTTGTAAATGGGTCACGGGGTATTTAGCACGCCGCGTCGTTGTGGTGAGGTAGCGCGTAAAAGTGTGTTAATCAGGTAAAGGGTTTATATTCAGTCGTACTGGAATCTTAGTTTTTGTTTGCTATTTAGCTATTTCGATGTTATAAAGTTATGGTTTTATATTAAGGGCACATTTACTCCATTTCGGCTCCAGAAATGCTTCATACTTCGATGGTGCATAATATAACAATGGTTTTTCACCAACCAAATCGATACGTTTTCAAAATAAGGAGTTTCACAATTCGGTTGTATTTTTTATGTTATTTACCTCAGATATCCTCAGATCATTTATAAATCGATTTTATTTTTTACTTGAAAGGTTATACTTTCCAGTTGGTGCCATAGTTATTCAATCTGGATCTGATGTTAAGATCCTGGAGAAATTGAAGGAATCCTTCAAGTTTTCTAGTCATATAACGATTTCGGTATGATTATATACCGACTCATGCTAACTCCTGATTCTACTTAACTTTTGTCGTTTGGTTTTTAAATTTAAATACCTGTAAAAAAATGTGGAAACGGAATTGAGTAACTGTGTCTTTTATGCTGTGCTCGGGATGCATTGAGGTGTCCTCACGAGCAACCTGCCACACTGGGGCCTAGACACGACTGAACCATGATAGTTAAAGGACTGTCCTTCTTTTGAAGGAGGCTCGTTAAGTTAACGTACATGTAATTACTATAAATACAGCTATAGAAAACAATTGTGATTGGGACGCTCTGCGCGCTGAATCGTATTAAATATTAAAGAGTCAAATAGCTCGTCGTATGCGCGCGCGCCGCTCGGCCCTGCTCGTATATAATATACATTCAACAGCAACAAACTGGTGTGAATGTAAATGCGAAAGTCACTGTATCGTGACGGACGATGTCAGGGTCGGTTATGATATTGCGGCAACGTTGCGCCCACTCACCATATTTATTACTCATTTTGCTGAGTCGGCGACTCTGAACAGGATCTCGACCTGATACCACCAGCTGCAGCACGTCTTGCGCGCGTCTTCTTTGCCGTTACAAATTTTGCGGATTTCATGGATTCAGGACATGATACTGGACGTCCGAGGTAGAATTTCTCACAGAACGACGCCCTATTTTTCTTTAAGCGTCAGCCAGCGAAAACATACCTATTTCGAATCACCTTACCGACTTCCTTTTACCGAACATAATAAACATATCGCTCAGTTGTTCCGCGCTGACATAGCTTCCTTGACGTGCTACTTTTGAGTGAGCCCAACACCGTCATTACCTTGGTTACCGTTTTGTTTTTCAATTTATGTGATTTCGGTCTAATCGAATTATGTCCGGTCGGGACTCTCGTTGGTTAATTAATTGTAGAGATACAATAAGTTACGATATATTTTTGCAATATGAAGACTTAGGACTGTATCATAAACGCAACCAGAGGCGAGAGGGTCGACGACACGCCCCGGCCTCTCGTGCTGCCCCCCGCTGACGGCCGAGCTTGATAACGTATCGCGGCTTACCGCGGCCATTCGACGATCTTAGTTGCGTTCGGGCAGCGCTCCAGACACGCAGCATACATGAACAAGATATGAACCGACTCAATAAGAAAGTGAAAGAGTTGCACCACAAAGTTTACCGCCTCACACTTAACTCTTCTGCCTCACAATATTGTACCGCAATTAAAAAGGTAAAATATGTATACAACGCCTGCACGCTTAATATCAAATCCAAGCAGAAGCTTCACCGAATGTCTCCTCCGGCGTCCGCTAGGAACGGTAGAGAAAGTCAGGAATTGCTAAAATGCTTATCTGATTCTAAATTATTCTGCAAAACGCTTTATTACACAGTTATACACTTTACATAACTTTTAATTATTGGCGTGACTACTTAACTCGACCCCGTGCGATGGCCTCCAGCAACTGTCCAGTTATTCATTTGTGTCTAGTAATAAAACTTAAAGTGGTCACGATGTCAAACAATTAAAATAGATAACGATTTCATGGGAGCATAGTTGGTTTGGTTCTGAGAAAAGAGAACAGTACGCAGTTTCGTTAATTAGACACTGTCACTTTCAATGAAACAAATGCGCACGACATTCATCATCATAACTCATAATGTGCGGTGCGAACTTACGTGGCAACGGATTCTCGGTGAGGCTCGCGTGCGCCGCTCCCGACATAAATGCTCCAAACATTAACTAAAAGGCGTTGAACCATCTTTGAGCTGAGTTGATCCGTTAGTCTCAGATTAACGAATGCTGTGACTAAGTAGTAAGACCTACCCGCTAGCAAACGTTCTGAAAAGCGACTCAGTGTTCCGGTATGGTGGCAGGAAACTTTTAAGGGGCTAATATGTCAAACCCTTAAAGACAGAACGTACTTTACTCTCGGATTGCTTCGCCGCTTACTATCGAGCACAGAATAGTCATCAACGTCGTTATTGCAATATTTCACCGTTGGTCCCGACCTTTCTTTCTAAGATATTACGTGCAGGTGAGTTCCTAGTGAAGTACTGAATACAAAATTGATAGCTTTGTTAAGTGTGTGTTTATATGTCAGTATAAGAAAGTATTATAAATCGAATGAAAGTTGTGATTTTAGTAAAATGTAGCGCACTGATTTACTAGGAAATCATAACGGCTACAGAGTAGCCATAGCCTCCGGCGAAGTGCACGCGCGTATCGAACCGATCTGCCGCGCCGCGTCGCTGATAGCTTATCAATGTGTAACGCAGTCAAACACAGATACGGAGTCGACGTCACTCGGCCCGCTCCCCGCGTCCCTTCCGTCGTTGTCGTCTTTGCTGATAACAATTACTGCCAGCGACTTATGATAGCCTAGTACTTTTTCAGCGAGCGCACTGTGAAAAATGTTTTTCAGTATGCCACGTTTTGGAAAATCCGCAGTTATTTTTTCCAACATTTGGAACATCATGACGTGGAGTACTTTTCAATATGATCCACAAACGTTTTTTTAATCAAGTAAATATAATTTTATACTTGAGTACGTTCGTTCGCTCTTTAAGCGCTCTAGAGACAGAACACGTAAAATATTTTTATCCACACTACTATAGCCGGTATCAGCGAAGATGTATACTAGAACTACGTTTAAATAAAAAAATAGTCGGCAGCAATCAGCAGGCTTGTCAAAAGTGGAATACGACGCGGCTGCAATGGCGATGGCGGGGCCGAAGATCTGGGTCGCTCTGCATTGCGGCGGCAGCGCCTCGACGCTCTTCTCACCCAGTTATTTCATCGATGACTCGTCCTGGCTCGTTTCCTAACCAGTCGGAGCTGAACGTTGCCAAAAAGTTTAAATGACCTGACAAAGAGGTTGAGGATTTAGGTCACACTGCAGTGCGCCGCAGAGAGGCCTACATCAGGCAATTTACTTAGTTCTTTACGGTGATTTCTTTACAGACTAATTACTTAAACTACTAAGACTATTAATTAAATCGATTTCCTTTTTTCAAATTATAAGTGCACTCGATAAGGTTTCGGCATAGTATCATTCTAATTTATCCAGAAAGCATGTCTCTAATAAGCTTCGCAAATAAACGTCCCAATCCAGCCCGAGCCCAGTTGTATGGTCATCAGTAGACTAATTGGTTCATGTAAAAGTGAAGGGGATCAGCGAAGTGGAAGCGCGCGGCGGCAGAGGGCTGGCTATTTATACCCGCGGCCGCGTGGGCGCTGCGCTGGGAGGCGAGGGAGCGCGGAGGTCGAATCAATTGCATTCACGCGGAGCCGCTGCCAGCAGTCGGCGGGAGCGCGCCTCAGCGGCAATCATTTTGCCTATTGTGCTAGTTCTACTCGGCGTGTTTTGCTATGATCTTAACTTGTAGTAAATGTGCTTGCGAAAACGCTTATACGCTAATAGAGATGCTATTTCTGTTGACTTTGAATGAAATAGTTTAATAATTCTGTTAAGTTCTCATTGCTGCCCAGTTTATTTTTGAGCCGTTGCTGCATTTACTCGTAGATGAGTTATTTTCAAATTTATTCCATATTTCGTAATTTTTAAAGTTATTCTTTGCGTTGTTTAATTTTCTACTTGCGTACCCTATACTCGAAAAATAAGTCCAGTTTTCAGGCATTCATGAATCTATATATATAAAAAACAATTGCTGTTCGTTAGTCTCGCTAAAACTCGAGAACGGCTGAACAAATTTATCTTATCTTGGTCTTGAAATGTTCGTGGAGGTTTAGGGAAGGTTTAAAAAGTGAGAAAAATTCTTATAATTGCCGGGAAAACCCTAAAAACAGCCCTTTTTCCTATATAAACGTTTTCTAAATAAAATGTAGAGTCAATTTCAACTTTATTGCTACTCATTAAAGTTCATACTTAATTATAATCACTCACTGTTGTCTAAGAAATGTAGGTGTGTTCCTAATTCAAAGAGTCAATTTGCAATTTATTAACGCTTAATTATGTCTAAATCAGTTAATTTCAATTGTTTTATTTAACGCGGTAATCTCGGGAAATCTACGGGTCCGATGAGAAAACTCTTTCAACTCAAACAAACTCGATGTTCGATAGTCCATTTATTGAAGACGCCTATAGATATTTAGACAATATTTTATCCCGGTATTTCCACGGAAACGGCAACTACGCGGGTGAAACCGCGGGTCACAGCTAGTCGTTTATAAAATATATTTTTCATTAATTCGTATATTCGGAAGATGTTATTTTGCAATTTAAAACTGAAGTCTAAAGGGTTCCGAATGTAACCAGCTCTAAGAAGCAGCACACAACAAATTGAATCAGAACAATTATATGATACAGATACCTAATTATGGGTTACTATCAAATGTCACGAGGGACTCTGTGAAGTACACTACACGTTTACCTGTTCGTCAAATATTATACAAAACAGTACCAATGTTGGAAGTGACAAGTGTCTTTCCGAATCATCAACACATGACCGTGCGTTACCATAAGTAAACAGAAATAACGTAATAACTTTACCCATTCGTTTACGAGATTATCTATTGGGTTTGACGTTCTTAACACATCTGAATAATGCTCTGGATGGAGAATCTACGTAAACAAACAACAAACTGCGTTGTTGGTAACATGAAATCCCGCTATTTTCAACAGTGATAGTAGGAGTAAAGGTATGAGATATTCTTACCGACATCGAGATTAAAGTAAAATTTCTTTAAGGAGTATGCACTCTTTTATAAATTCATAACAAGTAATAAAAGATACGAGTTTACATATAAACATTAATATCAACTTTAAACTAGGATTTTCTACTACTCCGATATCCAACAAAAGTATAGTATCCGACAAGAGAGATGTCTTGTCTCCCAAACTATTTTATTTTGGTTTCCACAAAAGAATCAGATGTTAGGAAAGTGAAGTCAGAACTCATATATATTTTATATTAATTATTTATATTTAATAGGAGGCCTCAGTGAGCGCATTGCCCTCCATAAGATATTTTACACTTCAACATCGTCCTGACCCAGATACTCGTACTTCAAGCATCGTGACGACATGCCATTTATTTGCCGAACTCATTTACAAGATATTTGCCTGTTGTTGACTAATACAGAGATCTAGTCGTTTAGTCGCTGTACCGAATAAAATTGGAGTTCTCCACGAGTAGTTCACCGGGCCAGTGCCGAGCTGCGCTGCGCTGCGCCAAAACAAGCATTTCCAGTTGCCACTGCGCGCTTACGACACCGCCAGCGGTCACCAACCGACGATGACTCACCACTGCACCGGCAATTCATTTAGGAGCTTGAGAGGCTGCCATACAGTTCAATTTAGCTTGACAACCAAAGATTATTGTTAATTCATTGTCCGTAGCCACCAGTTGACCGATCCTTATTTAGGTTGCGAATGAATAAAATGAATCGTGCAGAACAGTTTGTCTTTTCCTACATGACACAAACACAGAATATCTTGAAGCATTTTCCTGTTTTGGATAATGGAAGCTTCTGCGTTTAATTCCAAGAAAAGATATTACTAAGACTCATAACCGCAGGGCGGTCGCTTACTCTGCTCAACTTGCGTTTTGTACATTGTTGCTGATATATTACGGGTATGGTAGTTATATTAAACCTATACGACATCGTTATCTACGCAATAGCGTACCGGAACGCTTAAATGCTTGGTGACACCACTATGTCGGTACATCCGCCATGTCAATCGACTACCTCGTGTGCACACGCTTATTAACTGAAACGTTTTACAGTTGGGGGCGCCCCGTGGCAGCCGAGTTTTATGACTAGTCGATTTTATTCAGCTGATATCCATGGCGGTAAAGGAGTTCTATTCACATCAGCTCATTGGAAGGCCACCTACTTTCTATTGTATGTGTCTATAGTTGGCGACGGACTGCGGGCTCGCTCAGCTGTTACTCTGGAGGACTGTAAATGTATTTATCCAGCACACCAGCTACCAAAGAGTCCCCAGATTGCCGCAGCGATTAAATTGATAGCGACACACCGTTTGGGAAACATGACGGTGCATTCTCCGGTTATTCCCATTCTTGTTGGCGTAACTGTGTGTCGTGCCCTCTCAGGCGGCTCTGTGTAGCGCTAGCGGTTCTCAATCATAGCTAGTAGCTACCTTATTATTTACTGTTTCACACGTAATGATTACATTACAATAAGATGCGACGCGTTGTTAGAATTAGTTTTTGCATTTAAAATTAACGAGCACACTTGTTAAACAACACTTCGTCAGTTTAACAGAAAAATTCCTCGTTTGTAATGATTGTATTAACCTTGCGATTAAATCTCTTCAAACAAAGTGGACAAGTTCGACGGTAGAGATCGAAATTATAAGTGCTAACTTAATTAACTTGTTTCAGCAGGCTTAATTAAGCTGCGTGTCCGTAATGAAGGACCGTTCCTTCAGAGTGAATCAAAAGTTATTGAAACAAACAATCGCACTCGATTTTCAACTTTCAACTGTCATTACGGCGATGTAGCGAGTGATGTGACAGCAGCACCTGCCCGCAGCCCCTCGGCAACATATCGACAGGTAGAGCATTAGCCGCCGCGACCGCAGGCCGCTGCCACTGGAAAGTTGGTCATCGGCGAGCGCACTCGCAGAGAGGCACAGCCGATAGCCGACCTCTCCGCGGCGACGGCGGCGCGTGACCGATTGCCTCCGAAATCTAATTTGTTCATACCGTCTACCAATTTGGTGATGTTTTGCAAGAAAAATTGTGTCAAGGGTACTTACTCTATTTGTTCCCGCGCTGTTACCATTGTACCGACAGTTAAAGTTAGATGATTTTGGAGATTTAAAATGTAATTTTTACCTTTCCTCCATCAGCACTCAGAGCACGTTAATGCTGTACTGCATGAGAGATCATGTTTCAAACCAGGGGTGACATAAAGCACATCCCGCTTTATGCCACCCCTAGAAATTGAGGAAGGAGCGGTTAGTTCGTGTATCTTGTAAAAGCTAGCGGGTTAAACACTTTAATGTGTACTTTAAGTTACAAGGATTTCCACATTAACGTGTCAGAAGCCGTAAGCGGCCGGGATGAGTTTGACCTGGTTTACGTTTCATTGGAGTTTTCTTCATGGGTAAACTCTTTATGGTAAAAGGTTATTCTATAAATAAAAGTCGAGAATTCACTTTAAGTCTTACGTACACGAGGCGTATTCCAGATATACCTAGTTATGTTTTTAGTTTTACAGTTTCTGTCATATTTTTAAACGAAAGTATTATTTCCTTTAATGCTTGCTTTAAAGTAAAGTGTATCTTTTGTAAGAGCTAGTCGACGACGTCCGCTTGGATTCACGTTTTCAATAAATCTATTCAGGCTAGGTTCAGAAAAGTTTCGTTTCTAGGATTAAAAGTATCCGAATGCGTGAAACTACCACCTCGTCATATTATATCGATATGCGTGAAAATGTACCATATCAACTCCGTCACTTCCGAATTTATAATTTTAAGAATCGATCATATCCATAGAATAGACTGCTAGCTATCTAATCCTAAGCTCACGTCTAATAAACGAATTTCGACTTTGTTGTGTGACTTGGGGAATTAATTGAACCTACAACACGTTTGTTAGTTTGGGCTCGAGTTGACGGTTTGTTATCATGTCGGTGTAGTGCGCGGCAGCTCAGTGGCAGGAGCCGTCTGTGCGTGGTCGGCTGATGCTGACGGACACGGGGCATCTGCTCTGTGCCGCTGTATGCGCTGGCTGCCCATGTTTGTGTGAGGACGCCTCTCGCTGTCTAGTAGCCGCAATTTGCAATAGCTAATAAAGCAAAATTCATAAAAGGTTAAGTGATTTCCATTCGCCATTATTAGCAATAAGGTAGTAAATCCTTGCAATTACATAAAATATTTTATTATAAAGACAATTCAGATAAAAGAAGTGCGCTTGCAGGTTGCTCAGGCTGCATGCATTATACCTTGTTGGAAACGCAGCCCCCGAAGGGATATGTGAAGCACTGTTCGCTCTCAGCAAAGTTGTCAATTACACCTTGCTATGTAGAACGGATTTAGCTATTAAGATGTTTGAATTATAAACACCATACATGGGGTAATTCATATTCCGAAAGTCCATCTAATATTTGTGAGGTGGCAAGCAAGTAGGAGGCAAAGCCGAGGGCTGTTGTAGTGTAGTTTCGAAGGCTATCGAGATATATAAAAGTATTAATGTTTATTAGGCATGATGGAACATGAAAAAGAAATTTTGCCGATAAACATTTATTACATTATTATTAACATTTGTATATTATGATCAGTGCACAAGGAACCGGCGCACGGCACGAAAATCTCGCCATATAGACAAACACACCAATAGGATCAGTCCTTTCTTGACAGAATTCGAGAAGCGTTCGGAGTACCGGGTCATACATTTATCTATTACATCTGTACCTATTTACGATAAAACCATAACTGGACTATTCTTAAACATTTGATATAATAAAGAAAAACAGATTGTTATCTAATTGTATGTTTTTTCGCATCTCGCATAAGCTAAAGTATGGATCTCAATGTTCTGGAGCTAGAAGACGTACTGAGCCGAGCTGCCGCTTAAGACCGAATACATGGACGCTACTTATTAAAATGGCAGGAAGTTTGTTGGATAACCCTCCTGCGTCCAATGATTTGTATCAACGAACGTTGCTTTTTGACACATTTTTTTAAATATTGAAACTACTTGGATGTAGTCGCAGGCATCAACATAGTATAGTAAATTGTCATAACTCGGATAAAAAAAATACTTTGGGGGTTTCCGTTTGCTCATAAAGATATGATACTGTGTACATTTGACGCGTAAGATTAGGACACTTGAGCTGATAAATGTAATATGGCTGCGCGCCGCGGCCGCGAAGGCCTGCATCACCATTTATTATTGATTTCCATATTATTATACTATTGTAATCCTTATTAAAATATTTACTTATAACTGGAACCAGCGGACTGTTGTTGTCCTGCTCTACCCACGAATTAAGCAATGATAAAATCGTCAATTAACGCGCCAAGAATAAAGAGTGCCGGTTCACTTCTTCATAAGAATGCGGAGGCTTCGCGTGTCAGGAGACAAAGATACCGGAAGGGCGTTCTACACCTTCGATGTTCGTATTAGGAACATGGATACAAGACAATAACGTGCGGGTAGATTTGGTGTCATGTGAACCCGGTAAGGCTGTTTTGTAAAAGAATGGCGAGGCCTAGGCTCAGTGTCCGCCCGGTGCCGCGCCGCGCGGGGGAGCGGGCGGCGCGCGGGGCGGCGATCGATCCGACTGCGCTGCAGCCCGGCGCGGCGCCCACGGGACCGACTCCTCTCACAATCTCTGTTCACTGGCGGTCAGTTTCAAAATAACAAAAATGTCGGTATCTGTTTTTGAGAAACACTGATTGCAATAGTGCAGAGACACTAGTCTTTAGTCAAAGTTCTTAACTCTAATAGAATAATTTATGGTGATAATGATAATTTTCCTTATATATTCAGACCAGGCTACTTTTGGCAACTTTAGTCGCCCTCGTTAACTTAAGACTCCGTATCGGAGAGTGTGCTTTGGTAACTCGGAAATAGTTACAGGTCACGGCGAGCTCGAGCGCGCGCTCGCCGGCGTCCGAGTCGGCACGAGCCAGTCCGACTTGACTCTTCCCATCATTTCTGAAAGAAAGTTCAAAAACCATCTTTCTTTACTTTGCCCGTGCTTTCGAAAGCAACGAGGTGAATGAAGTAGATTTGAAATCAATTATTTTATACGTGGATTTTGGCGCCAGTAGTGGTGTATCTGCCTGTTACTGGCTGACTCGGTTGGAACGAAGTTGGCTATGCGTTAGTGTGTAGGGAATCGCAGGGCTGCTGCCCCCTCGGCCCCCCCCCCCGGCTCCGCGCGCCCCCCAGCCCCGCGCATGTAGCAACAGCCGTGCATGCGATGCCAACATCCTCCCGACGACTTATTTATACATTGAGATTTAAAAGAGTCTTAAAAGCGTCTAGTCAGCCGAGATACAATCATTTAGTGTTATAATCGAACGTTTGAATAATGACAACTTAGCGAGCACCGTTGAATCAGTCCGAGGCCGTCAAATAAATTATTATTTAAAACCACTGTCACGTGACATACATTTTATACAAATACATAGTTTTCATTTGTAAGGACCCCACTGCGATGTGCCGACACCACCACCTAAGGTACAATAACATGATCGACATTAATCATTATGAAATAAATAATTTATTGAATTTCATCAAGTGTCTGTTACAAAGCTCCACCTTATCCGCTGGTATGAGTCTATTAAATGTCACAGCGTAGAACAGATATGATTAATGTCGGGTTTTCGTAAATGGCTTAACATCGTAAACTAATCAGCTAGCAGATTTATAGCTCAGTTGATATATCCCGTATGGTCTAGTGGCTAGGATACCTGGCTTTCACCCAGGAGGCTCGGGTTCGATTCCCGGTACGGGAAATATATTTTTGTTAAGTATTTTATATGTATATATGTCTGTTGTGTGTCTGATTTTGTCTTTTTTTATTTCTTTTCTGCAGTAAAATGTCTGCTTTTATTTAATGAAAAAGATTTCCAGCAACCTTAGTTATTTGTTTGGTTAAACAAAGTAATATAAAAATTTCCGACAGTCTATGAATATCTACTTCCTTCCGAGAGTGCCCCTCACTCATGGTCTATCGCCTCCCTAGTCCAGAATGTTAAACATATTGTGTACTGGCTGTAGCCCGCGACTTCGTCCGTGTAGAATTGCTGATTTCCCGTGCGGTGAATGCCTTGCTTCAGCAAGTAAGCTACAGGCAAATATGAAATTGCCGATATTCGTGTCTCTAAAGGAAAAAGCAGGAAATTTAAAGAATATAAAATAACGACAGTACATAATTAATATAATAATAAATATCGCAAAATTAATATATATAATTAGTAATGCATTCGAAGGAAATTGTATTTTGTTTTATAACAAATTACCTATTGATATCTTGGAGATGTCCATCAATAAGTTCAAAGTTTGCATAAAACGTAAGCTTATAGAAAAATCGTAGTATGATAGTAAGAATTAAACAAACCCTAATAAAACTTAGGTGTGAATTATTACTTTAATTTCATAGCTAATTATAATTGATTATTGATGAGTGAGATGGTGATAACAAAAAAAAATATATATATTACCCGGGGGCGATTGGAACCCTCCCAGCTTTAATTTTAAGTTGGCGAGTGTAGCTGTCAGCTCCCGAATTAAATATTAAAAATTATATTATAAGCGTTCATACGATTCATACTCGTAGATGCCTGTAATACGTTTTCACAAATAAAACTAATTTGATTTGATTTAGGCCCGCGCTCCATCTAGTTGGAGGTGGGTGTTAGCTTGAGAGTTTGTTTGTTCGTGTTTCGATTGAACTTGAAAACACCAGTCAGGTTGAAAAAAAATAAATAGTATCCGTTAGGCCAATTCCTGAGTTTTAGGGTATAGGGAATTTTACATCCCGCTACGACCGTCTGGAGCCGACGCGGTGGAAAGAAAGTTTATATGGGATTCTTATAAGACGTCGTAGGCGGTCGTAGGGGAAATCGTGGAGACCGCTTGTAGGTGTGTCATAACCTCCCAGTAGTTCGTCACCTTTGCTGTCGGACGAGGGTCGGTCGGGAGGGTGATCTGACTGACTAGAGAACGCCAACTGTACGAGATCGTCCTGTCGATGCTGTCGATGGCCGCTCGCTATGCACCCTCCGCCGTCGGCGCACTAGTCGGCGAACAATAACAAAGTGCGAGGACTCTGCTCCGGATTTGGTTGATTACTACAGACTAAAGCATGCAACAATCAACCTTCGGCCAATCAGCGTAATTGCGCTGAACAATTAAACTGGGCGCGCCGCGCGTGGGCGAGGAGCGGCTGGCCGGAGGAGCCGCGCGAGCTCAGGTCTGCCTCGGTTCTGTATTTGGTCAGTTTTCCGTTACCAGCGTTGGAGCAGAGCGATCCTCTATTAGAGAGAAATGTTTAATTCACTACAAGTTAGCCTGGTGGGAAGTGATGACGGAGTCTGAGACGGTAGCGGGCGAACCACTAAAAGTGGTTTCAAAAAAGTCAGTTATATACCCATACTCCTAATTGGTTTCTAGCTAAATCGCTTGGGCGGCACGACTCTGTCGGTAGGGTGACCCAAGGTCGAAGCCTCCCAAATAGACAAGACAAAAGAAAATACAGAAATAATAACTTTGTAATTTTTCTCCGCGCCAGGGGTCAGGCCAGGGTCGGCTTCTGCCGCGCAGCGGAACATCAATAGGCTGGTGGTGATGTAGATACGGTATGAGTTCGCACGCACTGGGCTGAATTAAGGACATCCAGCCCCTTATTTATTGCACGGCCGGTTCATAGAGCCGAGCGGCGGCGCGCGACGGCCAAGGCTCCCTCGCCGCACGCACACATAATTGCGCTTTAAGAGATATTAAATGCTGTGCGTAATACTTATGTAGCTACTAGTTACGTGCGTGACGCCGGCAGGTTGCTCGGACGTCTGGAGGCGGCGCCAGCGCGTCCGCCGCGATGAGCCGGTGAGGACTCGGCTGTCAGCCACTCATGTCTGCTCGACTGCTGTATTCAAAACAATATTCAAATCCATTTCTGCTACTTTTGACTGGATAGCATTCGAAGTGCCTAATTGTACACAATTTTTAATCAAAATGTTATGAAATCAGTAGAATAAAATGCTGAAATGCTCACTCCCAATGATAATAAGGCAGTGAGAGGCAAAGTAACGTCACGTTAGTGAGCTCATTGCCGCTCCAGGGCCACAACGTTACCTTTACTTGTTGATCTTCTAATGGGTATTTCCTTTGTTTGTACATATATGTAGGTATATTCATGTTATTTATACTATGTTCTCAATTATTTCTTATGATAAAACTCACAAGTATATAAAAAAATGTTAAGGAAGGATATAAAACTTCATTTAATCTGACCGGCAATTTTCTATTTAAAAAAACTTAACAAAAAGGTCCGCGAATTGAACCCTGGACCTCTCGCACCCTAAGCTAAAATCATCCTAGACCAACGAGCCGGTACTTTGATCGACAAAAAAATCAACGTGATTCTTTTTGTAAGTAATGAGTTCCATTCACTCTGTAAACTGTACAACTAGCGCAGACATTATGAGCAGCGGACGGACAGTAACGACTCATACAAGTAACTGAGTGTAAAATCTCAAGCCGAGCACACAACACCTATCATTTATTAAAAGACAGTTCTGTAGGCATTATCATCTACATGAATCCTAACGTATGATGACGGCGACCACCGCGACCTCGGCCATGACGACCAACTGCAGTCACAAGTCGGCTGGCTGCAGGTCGCGGGCCGGCTTGCTTTGGGGTCTTAACGTTACATTGTGTTCAAAACTGTTCTGAGTAGGCAATTGTACGAAATCAATAGCGCCGCTTTAATGAAGCGGCCGATAGAGACGCGTTAAACGCATCTGTTAACTACCGTCCCGTTTCTGCGACATCCGCTGGAGACGGACAGTTTGATTGGCTCAAACGGGCTATCGCTGGCCCATATATCTCCGTCAACACACTACGGGCTTTAAACCATGAGCGTAGAGCTCCATTCCGACTGTTCCAAGTCCGCTATCGTTAATCGCGGCGCGCATACCGAGAGGCAGTTAAGTGATAAGTCGTCGCATTAAAACAGCCGGCCGAGCGGCGGCGCGGTGTCGCTGCCGCTGCACTGGCCGGCTGCCTGACAACGACGAGAGTCTTTGCAAATTACAAAAATTAAAATACAAGATTCCTGTTTATTATATTTAATATGCTTATAAAGTAGGCCGCTCGAAGCAAACTTTGAATTTGTTAGAAGATAAGCGACGGGCAGCTTCGCGTCAGTGTCGCGATGGCAGTCCACGCGGACCAGCTCGAGCGGTTCGCGTTCACTCGTCTTGTAATCTACGAATATGAAATGAAAAGAATCAAAGAAGAAACAGACGCGGCCGCGGCTCGCGATGTCGCTGTCGGAGCGGGTCGCGGGCGCCGGTTACGCTCGTACAGAATACTCAATACACAGTCCTGTAGTCTTTCTGCTATGTGCCTGTTTAACGAGAGTTTAAATTAGACACAAGAATATTGTATCAATCAGTGTGTGTAACTCCAGTCCACCAGTCGAACTGAGAACTTGACAGGGGACACTTCCGTGCCCGTCGAGTCGTCGGTCCGAGATATTTTAACTGGTCTGTGATACCTTTCTGAACCCACTGACCCGCATCGGAGCGTCGTGGTGGGATTACGCGCTAAAATTTTCTTATGAAAACGAGGGGGGAAAGTCGGTAACAGTATAAGAACGTGAATATGCTGATGATTCATAATAATTTTTAGAACAACATTTAAACCCGTTTGGTTTAGTAAGAAGTAGGTCTTTGAGAGCAAGTTGACAGACTGACCCGATTTCTCAATGCTTTAAAGTTCTTTCGGATCAGCTCGTACGGGCATCGAGCGTACGCCGCAGTATTCACATTCAGCAGCGATATCGGTGAATGGACACATCGGACTTAATTTGATGCTGGCGCATAATATTAGTGGTGGTATTGATAACTTGTTTTTTTAGCGGTTTTTGGTTCGAAATTTAGAAATTGACACTTTCTAAGAGCCCGAGGAGTGGCCCGGTTAGACGTCTTACAGATAACAAGGGGTCAGTTTCTGCAATGCATTGGACAAAATTGCTTCCACGCGTACCGAGCGCTCCAGTGCTGAGGGAGTCTGGTTGTGACGCCCTACTCATTATATTTCACGTTAAAACGTACGCAAGCACCGAGATATTATTTGATTATTAAGTACTTTGTTGTGTAAGAGACGACACAGACGACGGGACAGACGTGTGCGATGTGACGAAAATACCCTCATTACATTACAATAGGAAGAAAACTCATAAAATGGAAAATTCTTGATTTTGAAGTTATATATTAACTTATATATTCTGATTATATCAGTCTTTAAAGTGACACGCCTCAGCCCGGGAAAATTGTAAAGTATAGGGAATCGAGCATCTAACTAAAGTTCCTCACAAAGGAAGGGCAGACAGTACATACCGACTAACTTGTAAAGACTAACGTCATTGATTCGAGCTGAACGGTAAGATGTCGACCGAGTCCGTGTGACGTTCTCGCAGCAGGGATGGTTGGATTATCTGATACATCCATTTATCCTGTATTATCATAATCCGCTACGAACCTAAGTCTTCTCATTATGAAGTTATTCATACGTTATTTCCCGTGTCTGAGAGATGCATGCAGGTATTTAGAAACAATATAATTGTGCACTTTGTTGGTACCCTGTAACGTTAGCTTGTCATGTGGGCTGTGAGTGACGCGCTGGTGGTCGGCAGGGCTGGTGGCGGTGGCGGACGGCCACGTGGAGCTGGCGTCGCCGCGCGACGAGTGGCGCTCGCTGCTGGCGCACTACGCGGGGCCCGCGGCCGTCGTCGCGGTGGTGGCGCTGCTGGTGGCCGCGCTGCCGCTGGCGGGGTGCGTACTCGGATGACGCTGCTGTACCATTTGTAATAGTCAAAAGGCGGCAAAAGCGCTTTTTAAAGGACTATTTGAATAGAGATTATTATTTGAATTGAATTATTTAATGAGCGAGCCGCACGAGAGATTGTATACGTACTAATAAAACGCCCGGTGATGGGAAATACAACTGCCTCTATGTTAGCGGCGGCCTACGAAACGCTCGCAAACGTAACAACAACATCTTACCTCCGGAACCTAGAAAACCTAGTTAAAGATAATTTTGTCACCTGTGACTGATCTATTGAAACTGCTTCAGATTGTTCTGGTGCTGCTGCCAGTGGTGCCGCGTAGGGCGGCGGCGCAGGCCCTTCGACCGCAAGTACGATGCCTGCCTCAAGGGCATCCTCGCCATCCTGTTCATCGCGCTCCTCACGCTCTTCCTGTCAGTATCCACGAGTATTGTTACATGCGTCCGCAGCCGTTGCCTGTCGCGGTCGGCCGCGGCGGTGCGGCAGTCGGGCCGCAGCCGGCGCTGAGCTCCTGTTGTCGCGTCCGCAGGTTCGGCGTGGTGTGCGCGTTCGCCACCGACTCGCAGATGGAGAGCGGCTCGGCGGCCGCGCCGGACGCCGTGCGCGCCGGCATCAAGGACGCCTGCACGTTCCTGAACAGCACGCAGGCGCACGCGCGCTACCTGCTGGTGGACAACTACCGGGAGCTGGAAGCTCAGCTCAACGCTACGCTGACGTCCAGCGGGCAGTTCGTGCTGCGCCAGCTGGACGAGTTCACGAGCGCCACGTCCGTGCAAAAGCTGAGCCACATGGTGGAGCAGCTGGAGCGCGTGCCGGCCAAGCTGCGCGACGTGCAGCGCGCCACCGTGGAACTGCGCACCAAGGCCGACGAGCTCAACACGGGTGAGGGGCGCCCGACCGCTGCCTGGCCATTTGCGAACTTTTGCTTAGGGAAAAAGCGTCGAATTGGTTCACGCTCAACTTCATCCTAATTTGCTTTCCCCGGCCACTCGCGGATTGGGCGCGGTTGCTTGGGGACATAATAAGTCGCCACGGAGAATAGGTGTACGTTCGTCGTTGGCATCCGGTGAACTCCCCGTTTTGTTGGTTCCGCTGCAGGACTGCGGCAGGTGAAGACGCAGCTGCTGCGCACGCTGGCGCGCTGCCAGGAGCCGCAGTGCGTGCAGCTGCAGGAGAAGTACAAGATCGGCCAGCTCGACACCGACATACAGTACGACAAGGTAACAAATAATAGGTGTTCCAACCAGTGGTGGCACCCTTTACACATGTTATAAGCAAGTATGTTTGTTCGTTCGTGGGTTCGGCTCGCTCACAGCATCTTGACGAAATTCTGTACAAAGATTTTTCACCATTGAGAGAGACAATTTGTATCTTGAAAAAATCCCGGTAACTTTTTCGGAGCCGTACCGCTATAAAGTTAAAACAATCTTGGCAAAGTCTTGTATATGAACTGACGTAAGATACTTTGAATCTCCAAAAAAACCGAAACAAACCCGGACGAAGTTGTGGCAACAAAAATAAAAAGTTTATGTTACAGGAGCCTATATGTGTTTGCGCTATATATATTTGATTGTATAATATGATAAAATGGTATAATTTTTTTAAGTAATTTAGGAATTGATAAATACACGTCTAAGGATATTTAAGATGATCTGTATCAGCCCGAAGCGATGCTGGTCTTTGAAAGAACAGTTTCTGTTGACTAATCACAGTTCTGGTACAACTTGATCACAATAAAGAATAATGTTTGTTTTTCCACGCTGCCTGGCGACAGATGCTGGACAAATACTTCCCGACGGTGAGTGGCGACCCCCCGGAGAGCGCGGGCGGCGACACGGACGAGGAAGTCCTTCTATATCCAAACTATTTAGGGCTTTAGACCTCAGTGCGTCAGCTCATACTTAAAACTTAAGTATGAGCTGATTCTTCTGGATTTTAATAAAAATGTTTAATATGATGCAGAGGTGCGATCTCAAAACTAAACTAAATTGGCGGGTATTAAATTAGTGCTGCCCTTTACTTCTGGACCTGACGAACCCATCATTCAGAATGGCCCACGTAGCACCGGCCTACGACTCGCTAGCCAGTGAATCCATTATAGGCAGGTGTAAATCAAACCCGCTGTTTTTCTGAAAATAAAGGTTTTAGGCATTAGGGCACAAAAAATGATGATACTATCTGGCCGCACCGTGCTGCTCCGTGCCGCCGTGCGCTAAACAGTGTGCCGCCGCAGATCCCCGACGTGTCGGAGCTGCTGCACAACGTGACGCAGCTGGTGGACGGCGCCATGCGCGCCGAGGTGTCGGCCGGCTTGCAGGTGTTCTCCGGCATCAAGCGCACCGTGGACCAGCACATTCCGCGCGTGCGCGACGCCATCACGGCCACAGGTGCGTCCCGGGGCCGCGACCGCTGGCCGCTGGGAGCGCGCATCTTTAACCGAGTGCATGGCTGGGTGGCAGGGCAGCGGCTGGCGCGCGTGGCGGACGACGTGTCGTGGGCGGCGGGCAACGCGTCCGAGCGGCTGCGCGGCAGCGGCGCGCCGGAGCGCCTGCACGAGCTGCTGCGGCGCTACGGGCCCTACCGCAAGCACGTGACGCGCACCGCGGCCGCGGCGCTGCTCGCGGTGAGTCTGCGCGGCTACGCGTTACGTGGCGTGATAACGTGGCTGTCTAACTTATGCCAGATTTTTGGAGATAAGCATGCGAGAGCTGCTGCCCGCGCAGGCGTCACAGTGCGAGGCGTTTGTTGCAGATCGTGTGCCTGATGACGTGGGGGCTGCTGTGCGGCGTGTGCGGCAAGCGGCCCGACGCGTACGGCGCCAGCGACTGCTGCAACAAGGGCTCGGGCTCCTCGTGCCTCATGTGGTGAGTGCGACGGCCGCGCGGCGTGCGGTAACAATCCATGTACCCTCATCGATTGGCAGACATCCACATGTGTCTCCCTGTCACAGTTGAGCGCTTCGATCCCATGTGTGAGAGGTCCCGAGTTGGATTCCGCTATGGACATTAATAATTTCTGAACAATCTCTGGTCTGGTCTGGAGGGAGGCTTCGGCCTACGACGAAACCATCAGGACTTACCTCTTCGACTGCATTATGACTTCCCAACAGATGAGATGACCGTAAAGGGCTAATACGTTGTAGAATAAACCCATGCACTCGCCAAACCAGCGCCAGTGTTGGTTGGTGGTTGTATGAAGCTTTTAGTATCTGAAATGGGCGAGTCGTCCGCGCGTCGGCCTGCCCCGCACGGGCGGGCGCGTACGCGTGCAGCAGCGGACCGTGCTTGTTGCAGCGGCATGGGCGTGACGTTCCTGGTGGGCGGCGGCATCGCGCTGCTGCTGCTGCTGTACTTCGTGCTGGGCGTGGGGCTGCAGCGCCTCGTGTGCGACCCGCTCACGTGAGTGACACCGACTATCACAACTTGTGACAGAATTCATTGGGCGTTCAGCCCGCGGCACGGGGGGACTAGACAAATGTATTCCTAATCCTGTAGCGGGCGAGTGGGGCCCTGGGCTTGCACGGCACCACGAAATAGACGCGAGGTTCAACCTGCAGACAAAATCGTACCAATTAGCGTCACGATAAGATGCCGGATAAAGAGCTGTCGGTACTTTATGAACCGTCACATCCTCCCCAGATCCAATCGGGAACCATCTGGCGAAGTGTGAATTCAAGTAACGTTAGAGCGTTCGATGAAAGAAAATAAGTTTGATATTTTTACATCATATAAAATAAGTTCGAGTTGGAGTTGCAGCGACCGAGCCGGTCCCCTGGCCCCTGGTTCTAGACTGGCGGGGGCCGGGTCGCGTCAGCCGCGTGCTTGTCGGTTGCAGAGAGCCGCGCGGCAGCCGCGTGTTCGCCGACGTGGAGCGCTTCGTGGATCTGGAGCGGGTGCTGTTCAACGAGCGCGCTGATCCCGACTTCAACATGACCTACGTGCTCGTCAACTGCCACCGCAACCGCACCGTCTACGAGGTGGGTGAGACGAAGCCGTCGGACGACTAATCTGCGTTCATCCGTAGGGACGTAGTTGCGGGCGCTCCGGCGCAGGCTATTTCATCTATTCTAGGATGCGCACTGTCAGTTCATTCAGAGCCTGCCTGCCTGCTCGAGGTCAAAATTCCAGGGTACGCTTTTCGTACGGAGCGAACGTGAAGTTAAACGAAAATTCCAGTTCCCAGTTCGGTTTCAACTAAAATGACTTTTTAAGTAATAGCTCATTTAATACTATCTAATAATAATGCAATAACACATATCTAAACGATATCAACTGTCGAAATCAGTCAGAATATATATTTAATTTTCGTCGGTACAACAGTTCGAACACTGAATAGCAGTGACGAGCGATCGTTAGTCGACGTGGCGTGTCGTGTGCGCAGGCGCTGCAGCTGCACCGGCTGTACGACCTGCGGGCGCTGCGCGCGCAGGTGGCGGGCGAGGTGCGCGCGCGCGTGGCCGCGCTGCGCACCGACTACCCGCCGCGCGGCCGGCCGCTGCGCATCCTGCCGCCCGCCGCGCGCCGCAAGCTGGACCTGCTGGCCGACACCGGCCTCTCCGACTTCAATTTCGACCGCATCCTCTACGCGGTGAGCCTGTGTACATGTCGGGCGCGGCCCGTCGGTCCGGGACCGGCGGGCGGCGTCGCTGAGCGTGGGCCCTCCGCAGCTGGAGACCAACATGACGTCGCTGTCGCTGGACGGGCTGGCCACGCAGCTGCGCAGCACGGCGCGCGCGCTGGCGCCGCGCGGCGGGTTCGCCGAGGTGGCGGACAGCCTGCAGCGCGCCGCCGAGCACCTGGCGCGCCTGCACGACGACGTGGTGCGCCCCATGCTGGACCGCGTCGCGCAGCTGAACGTGAGTGCTTCCGCCCCCACTCGCCACATGGTCGGCCCGAGCTATTCGAGATCTGGATCCCGCTGGACTGAGTCCGCTTTACATTGGAATCCACTGTGCTGGGGCTAACTGGGGATTACTAGATTTCACCCGCCTTTGAGGACATTGTGGAGAATTCTCAGCCATGCATTTCCTATACATATTTTCGCTGACTGAAAAAAAATTAAAAATGCTTAAATTAAAATACAAATTACTCGGAACAGCCGAGAGGTTCCCGCCGAGTCGAACTTCGAACTAGGAGTGTTGATCCCTCTCGCCGCTAGCTTGAGTCTATGTCTAATGAACCCTATAAACTTTTTGTGTCGTGTGATTAGGCTTTGTAAGGATTGGATGATATAAAGGTATGGCTTGCCGACTTCCAGAGCGTCGCTAAACACGGCAGTGATTTAGTTCGATGGTATAGGAGCCACCGCAATCCAAGTAGCAGCGAGCGCAATGCGTGTTTTGCAGGCCACGGCGTCGGAGCTACGCGACGTGCTGCGCTTCAACCAGTCGTCGCTGAAGGAGGCCATCAACTCGCGCATCCGCGACACCACCGAGGTGGAGCTGTTCCTCAACACGCAGGGACCCGACCTGGTGCAGAACGTGAGTGCGCCACCAGCGACCTGCCCGGCGAGGCTCGCGTCCCGTGGACTGTAGCGGCGGTCGGGCCGCGTGCTCGCTGCTGCGTGTCGACGGGACACTGAGCGAGCCGCCGCGTGCGAGTGCGGCGGCGGCTCGCGATCGTCCCGGCAGTACTCGTGAACCATAATAGAGAGTTGCTTTTTTATTGCCGTTCCAACAACAAATAATGGAAATGTAAGGAGGACCTCAATCTGAAACGTGCGCCTTTGTTGTATTTTGCTCGTCGTCAGTGAGCCTGTTGTACTGTTTATTGTGTCACGCGACGGCGTGTGAGCGCTGCCGGCGGGGCTGCTGGCGAGCGTGCGCATGTAACCGATGTGGCGTGTCGCAGCTGACGCGCGAGTTCGCGGAGGCCATGGGCGCGCGGCTGCAGGAGTACCTGGAGCGCGTGGTGCTGGCGGCGCGCGCGGACGTGGGCGTGTGCGCGCCGCTCTCGCAGGCCTTCAACGCCACGCGCGACTCCGCCTGCCGCGCCGTGCTCATGCCGGCCGTGAGTACACCGCACCTGACCACTCGCTCGGGCGACACTCTCACTCGATTATTAATATTTGAGAAATTAAATGTTGTGACAAGGGCGTAAGAGCCCGGTTTTCCTTTTTCAAGAAATTAATTTGAACCGAGTAGTGCATTTGGCGTTGAGACAGTTGTTACATCTTCCCTCAGAATTTCTTTTATAATTCAATCACTGCATACATCAGCTCTCTGTCTGCATTATGCGTCAACGAGAGCCGAAGAATATAAAATAGATTCAATACACATACCCTAGGCTGTTCCTAGAAGCCTTCGCGTGCATTTTCTGCGGGGAATCTAAAAACCATCTCTGCCATGTTTCAGAACGGTTTCTGGATCGCGGTGTCGTGGTGCGTGGTGCTGTTCCTGCCGCTGCTGGTGGTGGCGCAGAAGCTGGCGCGCCTGTACCGCCACCCCGACCCCTACCCCGGCCCGCTGGTCGAGGCGTACGTACCCGCACTACCACTAGCACACTGCACGTGCACACTCACACACACGCGATCAATAGGACCCCGCCATGATCAGTCTCGAGACCTGGGTGGCTTAGAAAGTTTGCGCGCGTTATTGAAGGTCAGAGGCCTTGGTGTAGGTTTTCAAGTAAACCAACGTCAATCTCTCCCCTTACACCACCAATTTATAACCAAACGTCATTATGTGACAAATCAGACTAGACTCTGTTCCTGCAAACACATCAATTATTTGTCCACTTTACTGTACGAGTATGTCCGAATAATATGATGTAAGAGTAAAATTTATCGAAATACGATTGTCTTAATATTAATAACATTTTTAAGTACAGGAGTACCTTATCTCCAATAATGAGAATCGAAAATCACCGTTATTTTTAATTATATTCTACGTTTTAATGAGTAATTGTAGCTTAAAAACATAAGCATACTCTTCCGCGCACTTTTTTTAGATCTATTAAAGTCGTTTGTAACAACATGTCTAACGTACATTTCAGTTTAGCGTGCTGTACGCGCACGATACAGACTGCAACTCCGCGATACAATGGCTTTCTATATATCGGTATAAATGAGCGGTAAAATGTTTTGTGACGTTTTTTACTTGATAAGTTACACCAGGAGCTCGGAACCGTAACCCGCCCGTCCGTCGGCGCGGCTCTCCAACAGCCGCAACTCAATATTGGGCACGGGAGGCCGACAGCAGCATTAGCGCTGCCGGGGATGACACTTGTAAAGGCCCTAAAGTAGCCTCTCAATTAAAATTAATTCGCTGGGACTCTACTATATTTGTATTTCGGAGAGTACACAACTTATCACATTGAGCCACATGAGCATTATTTTTTAACTGAAACACACAACAACCACACATACATTATAATTGACTGCCGTTCAACTGACTGTATCCGGTCAGATCTAAACCGCAATAAAGCCAAATACCCTATTAATAGATTTTCTGAAATCATAATAATTTTACCTTTACCGATAGATAGATTATGTCTGTGAAATTTAACTTCGACACATACTAACGAACGGCGGTGCGAGGCGGTCAGTGAACAAGAAACGACCGCCGCGTCGCCGGTGCACGGCCGCCGGCCCTAGCTGTAAGGTGTCACCCATGTGCCATTGTTATCGTTCTTTTGGAATCGCCTGCAGTTTTGCTACAAGTATAACGTTCGGTAGTAAAGTATCGCGTACTGCGCGCCAGTGGTACACCCCGCTATTACCATTGAGTGCCGTAAACGCCCTACGTTTGTCTCATCAGAGGCCACTGACACTTAACGTGGACAGCGTGCTCGCTCTCCTCCCGTCATAACGCGAATTCGGCGCATGGAATATGAACACATCCACACTTATATCATGTTGGAAATTTAGCGCTTTCAATACTGCAGGCGATCCGTTAGTTTGTTACTTTAAATTTACTTTTAATTTCGAGTTAATTTATGGATTATTTTGTTTAGTTTGTGGTCTGTTTTCACCGTCCCCTTGGTTATGATTGTCTGATTTGTCGATGTTTTCTTTGCCTTTGGGTTTGTCGTGCACCCCTCATCCCGTAGTGAATGGAATCGCCCCTTGATTACTTATTTTGTCAAAAGCACCAAGTTTAGTTGTAGTCGTTGCGGCCGGACGTGTTCGCGTTCGAGGGAGCGGGATTCGACGCCTAGCGCGACCACCGACCGTCGCGTCTCGGGTATTTACCCGACCTTAGCTGCCCATCATTGTTATTGTCTAATGCATTTGAAATAAATACTGTAAAGAGAACGAAAGTTGCCGATAGTTAAGCCAACAGTGGAAGAGTGTCCGCCGAGGGTGCTGAGAGTTCAGCCCGAGAACAACTCGAGAACACCTCGATACTAGTGTCTCACGGATCGTATCACCGATATCGAGTGGCTCATTTGCATGAGTTCGGTGCATACGCCTGAATATCTTGCGGTGGTCGCGCCAGGCGTACTTGGCGAGGATATCCTGCTCTGTCGTATTGCAAACTTTAATCGTAATCCGCCCGCGATGAGTCAATTCCAGCCCATGCGACGCCCAAGCCCCTGTGTGGTTGAAGAGCCCAAGGACACGCCGACGCTCTCATGAGTGGTAAACTAGCGATTCTGATGTAGCAGTCGGGTACGCTGAAGCCGTCATCGGCGCTGACAGCGACGCTGATCAAAGAGTCAACGAATTCACTCCCAATTTTCAAAAAGTATATAAACAGAGGGGATTTTCTTTAGTGAATTATTCAAATACATTTTCTATAAGTTCTTACAAATTAATTTTTCTTTGTTTTTAATTCACCGCCATTTTAATGTAAATATTCTTATAATGACAATAAGTATTTCAATTTCTTTAATGAAAATGTGGGTCTGTATCATCTTACATACCTTACATACTTATTTATCTGGAAATCCAATCAAATCCCTCGTCTGCAAAAAAGTTTCGACTGGACCACAACTTATAAGTTATTTCAAATTTCTTCGATAATTTCGACTGAAACGTGGCTTGAATAAAATGTATTTTTTATCTGTCGTCGTTAAGTGCCGGGGTGCTCAAACAAAGAAGTTAGATTGCAATGATCTATTTTCCTTATCGATTTTAAATTAGTGATATATTCTTGACGAATTTTCTTTTGAAGCTCTTTTTATCTGTTGAAATAGTAATTATCGCTTTGCTACGTGCACGACTCACGACTGAATTAAATCATTATAGTTCAAAGTGAAATATTAAATCGGTGCACATTTAAGAAAGACGAATTGTGGCAGCTCGGCGGTATCCTTTTAGGTCATTATTTCTGGACAATAAATATTCAAAGATACTTTATTAATTCAATATGAATGTTTTAACTGATATACCATTGCTATAGAGCGGGTATTTAGAAAATATCACTTTTTTCAACGGAATGTTGCTCTCGATGTCGGTTTGAGCGCCCCCGCACTGCGCGCCCGGCGGCGGCGCGGGGCGCGCGGCTGACGGCGGTTTGTTCTGGCAGCGAGTGCGAGGCGCTGTGGCGGCGCGGCGCGCGGTGACGCAGCGCCCCCTCGGGTAACCCGCGCCCCTCGGCCGCGGCGGCCGCGGACTGTGCTCTCCTTCTTCGCATTCACGTTCTCAAAGAAACGCTTTTCCGCCGAGGCTTTGCCTAACTTTAAAATCTGTCGCACATGTTGAGCTGCAAAATCTGGTCGTCATCGGCTTGAATGAGTTGATTGTTAGCGGTTCGTAATAGCATCCCAGAAAAACTCGAGAATCAATAAGAATTTGGCTAAATATACTTCCAATGGGATCGGGGACCGACCTGTTCATTTTACTTATTAAATATTTTTCATTTTTAACACTTTTTTGTACCTTATATTATAACCAAATCTTTGATCACAATGAATCAATATTATTGAAACTAAAAAAGTTTCTAAATGTAAAAGAAAATAAATACGAATTGGTCGCGTAAAGAGACACCCTATAGAGTGTGCGAGTTAGGCAATGCGGCGGCGGTATTCATCGTCAGTTCATTCATTAAAAGTTGTTTAATATTTGATCAGCTGGTCGAAAGGGCATCCTCTGCCTAGTGTAGTAATTGACCATATTTGGAATATGAGCTCACATTTAATTTGGAAACATGAACGAGAGCACGGTCCCAGCGGCCGCTGCGACCGCGGCGGCGGTCACTGGTGAGGCTCGGACGTGTGCTCTTCGACCCCATAGCGGCTTGCACCAACATGCCACGTTGACTTGACCCCTTAATTTCCCGTTGGCTCATTGGAATCTATACCTTTCCACCCACCATTTAATAATTAACATTGTGTGACTCATGTTGATATTTCTACTATTAGGTAATATTAATACCTCTTAGTTTAATTTAGCACTTTTACATTTAACCACCGAGTCAGAGATGTTTGAGTTGGAGTTCTTTAGTGTCAATTCATCTTCAATGAAATCAGTCGATACTCAAGGTCGACGGTACAGAATGCATTATATGTCACATATGGACTTGGATTTCAAACTCAAGGTCTCTGTTAAACCTATATTTGATGAACACGATTAACCCACAATGAGACCGGCTTGCTCGGTTCCGAGACTTTGCCGCCCTCCGCGTTAACTTTTGGATGCTGTAATAACGATTGAACCCCTTTATTTACAATCCGCGGTGATGTTGCTTGCCTCCAGAAATGTAATGCATGCATTCCAATGAGCCAAGTGTTGAGTGTTGGTCGTTCGTTGTTGTGCGTAGGCCCTATCCGTAGTGCGGGCTCGTATTTAGCTCGCTAGTCCATAGTCAGACATTGCTTGCGGCCGTCTCATCGAACCCACACTTCCTCGGTGAGCTCCGACGTAGCGCGCAATGTACTGTGAACATGTGTAGTCCGATTTATGCGTGCGCAGAGCAACGTGACAAATTCCAATCAACGGAAACGGAACGCCATATTATAAATGTGCTTGTACAAAATGTTAAAGGTGGCTAACTGAGAACGTCTCAATGCAATAATGCCCGATGTGAGGTGAGTGTCAGAGAGTGGCAGCGGTGGCCGTCACGCTCTGCGCTGGTGTAAATCGCACTACCTATAGTTAGTACCAAAGCACTAATATATTACATAGAGGTAATTTTCGTTTATATTTTTTTGGTATTTTGATTGATTTGATTCACGGAACATCAACATCATAACAAGTTTACTTTTCAGTGCCCTTGTCCTGGCGGCCATTTTGGAGTGAGGCATTCCTACTGATTAGTTTACCCCGACGCTAACATATGTAACCTAGCTGGCATTTTGTACGATTTTATTATACCCTCACAATTAAGTCGTTTTTGTGTAATTTAAGTAGTAGCCTCTTATATCAATAGGTATACCGAAGTTTAGATAATATAAAATATAAAAAATATAATTAATTGGGGCAAAATATGTAAATTTTTGTAGAGAGTCTTTGTATACGGGAATGACATATCGGCGATGTCGCCACATCTCTTAGAGATGACAGAACTCTGAACTTAATTCTAATTACATTTGCAATTAGAAACCGGATACTTCACTTCGTCTCACTTAGGAAATCAATTTGTGATTTCCCAACAGCATGGATACTTTTTGTAGTATAAGCAAGCTATGTGGATGGCAGACTTTCAATGTTATTTATCGACAATATATCACCCCGTATAGAGTTCCCTTCCGTTGTACAATTGTGGCACAGTTTCCCTCACGTAATGTGTGATCCTCCCAACCGAGTTCGGAACAAGAGCCAAGATTTTAAAAACCCGCTTCACCCCTCTACACTCTGTAGAAATTAAATAAAGCTTAAACTTGTATCCCACCACATTGCTGAGGGTTGTTCGACCCCGAACAGCCCGGAGTTCGCGCGAGTCGAGGACTTGCCCCGGCTCGGCATTGACATCGTGATATCGTTGCGATCTCAGTGCGCCGCGGTCCGTGGTCGCTAACGCGTGTGTTGTCTGTTGCAGCGAGTATTTGTATGACGCGTACGCGGACCGCGATAACGTACCCCTCGCCAAGTAAGTGCCGCCTGCCTTTACCCCTTCCGCTAGCGGCGCAGCTCTGGCCCGCCTCTAGCGCCTCTCGCACTGTCCATGCATGCTCGCTGACCGCTTCCGTGCGCTCGGGCTTACCGTCGGCCGCCGCAGCATACGTTTCGGGCCGCGCAGTTCCCGGTGGTGGAGTCGTCGGCCGGAAACGTATGCCCTCGCGACCGCCGCGTCGGCGCGGGGACGTACCGACAGGGTAGAAAGCCTCTACCGGTTGCCGGGACCGCCTCTTCAAGGGGCCCTATTGTTACTGAAGGAGTGTCCGGACTCGTAAGGCCGAGTGCACGTAATCTTTTGCATGAGTGTCCTAATATTAACCCTTTAGACATTTGTTAGCGACAGCCGCGCGGTGTCTGTACAGAGTGCATTGTAGATGTAGCGCAGCCTGAGGTTGCGGCAGCGGCATGCGAGTCCCGCATGCCCCGATAACAGACTGTTCAATTATGTTTAGTTATTTATAATTTTTAGTTTATTTTTGTTCGTCGGCTAGCAGACGCAGTTCGTCGTCGGTCATCCGAATTAGTTTTGTAGGCGCTCGATGTCGTAGAGCGCGATACGTTTCGATCGTTGAGATTCAAACGGAACTCGAGCCTCCGGCGCCCCGGAGAGGTCGATCGAGATCGGGCTCGCCGATTTAGGTATGACGTAGTCTCTGATTGAACTCTGAATAGAGATAGACTTCTTAGTGTCGACTAGATTTTTAGAGTCTCGTCGGACTCGGACGCGAACGGTGCAAGACGCTCTCGAAAGTCCACCTCGGGAACGAGGCTCGAAGGCAGAGGTCGAGCCGAGCGCGCGGCGCGTCGCGGGCCGGCCGGGGCGAGCGAAGAACCGAAGTCAATTTAATACTGTACGCCCTATGGTTTTCGCAAATGTGCGTTCAGCTCGCTGTTTCCGAGTTCCCGCGTGGGCTTTCGGCGCGGGGCGCCGTGGCGGGCGACCGCAGCGCGATTTTGACCCTTGCGCGATACGCAGCGGCTCCAAGCGCAGCACGCTGGACATCGAGGGCAAGATCGCCGAGTGGCGCGGCCGCAACGCCGCCGACGGCGCGCTGGGCGGCGGCGTGGCGGGCGTGGGCGCCACCCGCACGCAGGTGGTGCTGGAGGGCCGCGACGTGGTGTGCCAGCTGCTGGCGCCGCCCGCCGCGCTCATCGACGACCTGAAGACGCGCCTCGACGCCAAGGACGAGGACAACGAGTCGGGCATCCACGAGTCCGACTAGGCGCCGCGCACACGGGCGGGTGTCCGACAGCTTTCAACTATTACTATTGACTCTAGCGCTAGTTAGCAATTAGAATTTTATGTGGACATACTCACAGACAGTCTGATATTTGTTACTATAATTTAGTCGTATATTTCCTCTGTAACCATAACTATTTATTCAACCGTTCGATATAAGCTTAAACAGAAAAATTCCATCTGTAAAACATTTTGTAATATTAAAATTGTAATTAATAATTATAAGGTATTGTACTGAATATTTAAACTCGTCGCTGCGGGCGAGATTTGTAATGCGAGTTATTTTTGATTGATATATATTGTTACGGTAACGGTAACTTTGGGCTGCACTTTCGTCATTAAAATGTTAACGTTTTGGGTGAAAGCAGCTCGTCCCGTCCAGGCGGCGGGCGCGAATGTGCCGTTCGGTCGCAGCGAGCGCCCCGTACGTCGAGACGTAGATTCTCTCGTCGGGAGCAGTAGTGGGGGCTTGTAGGATACATTTTGCATTATTCATATTGTAATAAAAGGTTCCTCAATGTGTTACGTCATTGGAACGTAGCGAAGATGCTATGAAACTAGAGCTTTTGTAAATCGTGATATTCGTCCATTGCTGACCTCAGCGACCGGCTCGCGCTACTTCCGCGTAGTGCTAGCGAATTCCTGACCGCCGACGCCGCGTGCCCTGTTCCAGTGCTGGCACGTCCAGCGCGGCCGCGGCTCCGCGGCCCTGTCGCTATTTCTGCAGTACAGCGAGCCGGTCCAACGCTTACTATTCCTGTGATGTCGTGTGCAGAATTGATCTCAATGATATAAACTACAGGGGGGCGCATTCCGGCCGAATTGGAGTAGCATTTTGAGAAGCTTTTGCTCGAAGTATTGGCATAGTTTTGATACAAAGTTTGTACGGTAGTGTTCGCGTTTTATGAACATTTTACAGTAGCACGTAGCTTTGGGACTGTAGGATCGCTCGCAAGCGACTGCACGCGAGCGCTGCGGCAGCGATCGAGACAATAACACGCCGACGCGCTGTAACGTCGACGGCCCGACGCGTTCGCAAGGAAGGGCTAATCGAACTGAAGCCGCACACCCACCGGACCCCCCGCCGAGTATGTGTCGTTACGTAAAGTGGGCGTGGGGTGGGAAGCTTCAGATGAGATGCTGTACTGGGCTCACGTACCGGTGTTACATTTACTTCACGAAACTGAATAACAAATCGCACCATCTTTTAATTTTAATTAAAATGAATAACAGTGCATAAATATAATTCCATTTTTTACAGCGTTTTAAATACCCAAAAACAGGCCAAAAATATTTTCCCAACTAAAAGCCGCGTAAGCGATAACCGCGTGACGTCATCTGCGAGTGTACCAATCGATCCAGCGATCATTAGATTGCTGTGGACGTCTGTTGCAACTCCAAATAACCACTGACTTTCGTATCGCGGGTATAGTTCGCTGTTAAAAAACTTTTATCGGGACGCAATGAACTGATGCATCCAGGTTTTAATATACTACTGTTATTATCGTTTTAAAATTTATAGTTATAAAAGAAAATAATCATGAAATGTAAAGTTGTTTACCGTGAACTTGCCAATAGTTAACGGTTCAAACACAGGTGACGTCACGCGTCTGTGGTCGTGTTTCT
This sequence comes from Lasiommata megera, assembly GCA_928268935.1. NCBI lineage: Eukaryota > Metazoa > Arthropoda > Insecta > Lepidoptera > Nymphalidae > Lasiommata > Lasiommata megera. Next base: position 17,842,971 of record OV743317.1, on the reverse strand, counting down.
TCAGGAGTGAGCCGCAGATTATAAATTTGATTTAATTTAAAATTATTAAGTGAACAGTCGTGTCATGTTAACGCGTTTCATAAATATATTTTAGATTATGACTGTCCGGTCCCCCTCCAGGGCGCAGTTTCGATGTCAACGCTATAGATTATATAAAAGAATTTTTAATTGTGTATAAAACCTAGGAAGTAAGGAATCTGTTAAATTTTATATTCAGCTTAAAACATTTCGATACAAACAAAATGATATCGTAAGCCATTAGAGATAAGCACAGTTCGACGACTGGGTGTATGAACATTATTAGAATATTGATATTCATATCTAACTCTATTCATCATATCATTATAGTGTTGTATGAAAAGTATATTGACCATTAATAATGAAATTATTATAACACGTAATCCGTTTATTAATATTATAAATAAAAACATAATCATAGTGGGTAAGCGTGAGCACTGCAGAGAATTGAATTAGTTTTAACCGAGGAATTCATTGATGTATGAATGGTATCCTTATTGTATTTATTAGGCTAATTTTTGACAAATATTCAATGTAATAGTTTACTACGTACTCGAGACGACGTCGCAGATCCAGGCGCCATTCGCAAGTGACAAGTGTAAACTATTAACACCTTTGCGACCATCCGCGGGCGCGTGGGACAACGGACGACCGCTCTAGTACTTAGTGGACTATGCCATATTGCCAGTGGGGCAAATGTAATTTAAGTTTAGGATGTGTGAAATCTCGATCACTACCAGTGATAGTGATAAAATCATTATTTTTGTGTAGCTGACCCATGTCACTGTCGTGCTGAGCTAGATCCCCACGCACATGCATGTTGACGAGCGAGCGAGCCGGTCCACCGCGCGTCCTCTCTGTACGTTACTGAGCAAAGTTAGAAAACACTGAAAGTGCGAGTGGGCCGCTCGGAGCGACCCAAATACGACAAAGAGAAGACCTTACTAACGGTCGTCTGATAAGAGTAAAAACGTCGTGTACGTACGTGGGGAGCTAGCCTGGCATTGACGTCCGCGCGCGTCGGGGCTGGATGTAGCTCAGCGCGGTCCGAGTGCGCGCCGAGATTGTTGTAGTAGGTGTTAGAAGTAAGCGGTCGTAGCGCGTCGGCGGCAGCGGCTGCGGAGCGGCGCTCGCCGGCCGGTAACTAACCATCATTCATTTACCTGTCTTGCATTAACTCGGTTTGCTGCCGGGCTGTCAACTGTTGCATGTTGCAGAGCGTTATACTGTGCTGTAAGATACATGTCGAGTGGGTGATGACTCGAGCTCCTTGACCCACATCGTTAACCACATAGACGGCTTGTCTCTGAGTTTCCTGCCTGGACAATAACCGTTGCCTGAGAGTGGCTTTTCTCGCGTGGCTCGCGTGCAGTCGAGTGGATTTTTTGTCTGAACGTACGAAGCAAACTTCGACAACGCGGGGCGGACCGAGCGCCTCCACGGGTGACGTTTCCTACCAGTTAACTCCCACCGCGTGCTGCGGGAAGGAGCTTAACTTCAAACACAATGAAAGGCGCACATAACGCTCTGTATTTTTATATCTGTATATGAGTAGGTTTTGCATGATGCCTCGCCCTCTCGACTACGTATTGGAGATACTTTTTTGACTTCGGAACTAAAAGCAAGTATCACTTGGGTCAGAAGACTCCAGTATGTCGAAACCGAAATGACTTTACTTTCTTACTTTTCTATTAGTTGTTTGAATTTCGCTTTCTCTTCTTCGAACCTTGTGATTTTATTGAAGTGGATTTATGTTCTAGTCGTATGTTACGTTTAGCTGTCCGTGCATCAGGGATTCATTTTCAAAGAATGCTAGATGATGTTAATTGCCGTGACGCGGTATGCATGCCGGGCATCCCTTGTGAACGGGCAGCTTTAGGCAGGCTAGTTGTTCTCGCTTCCACTATGGATATTGCATGTGTGCTGGCTGTCGATCTATTTGTGAGTTGATTTTCACTCGTAGCAGGATACAGATGATGTCGTCCTGTGTTTTGGTGGTGATTTTCATAATTCCTACCTAAAAGGTCTGCAAATTAACAATTCGGTATCTATCGCTCCTGTTTAACATTAAAACAGGAGATGAGCCATTGGTCGAGCCATGGCCGCCGCGTGGTTGCTGGACCGGCTGACCGTCTCACCTGAATCCTGTTACAGTGTTCGACTTGTGCTGCGATGAGTGAACAAGACCGCTGGAGCCGACTTTAGAATATTTATTTTTATTTGTATTTATTTTTATACTTAAATAGTTCTGGAACTCTCGAATTTTAAGATTGTGGTTTTATTAAATTGTTATTAGTTTTATGAATGAAGTAATGTCGGCTCCCGTAGTGCACTTTACCATCGCCTTCCCTTCGGTAGATCCAAGCAAGCGGAAGGGTCACTATGATCAGATTTCCACTTGCTTCCCGATCTACCGTGTCGAGATGTATATGCGCCCGTAAACTGTTGCAAACTCCGCCAAGATAATTATCGTAACCGAGCCTCGGGCGGGGTTTGCAACGGTCCGCGGCCGCGCGATGCCAACCCGCGTGCTCCGTTGCAGCGCCTACAAGGCCGAGAAGCGCGGCGCCGGCGGCAGCGGCGCGCGGCGCGCGGCGCGGGCGGACGAGGCCGCGAGCGTGGCGCCGCCTGTCGACGCACACCACGCGCGCAGATATAATGATATGGCGCCAAAGTGAGGCGCCACCACCCTCCCTCCCCGTCACTCTCACTCGCCTCTATCCGTTCATATCTGGTTATTTGAGTTACACGGGGGTCCCGTGTACCTCGAGTCATTCACTGCCCGCTACGCTAAGCTACCACATAAGCAAACCACAGTTCTGGCACCCGAGCGTATTACAGCGGCACAATGTTACTCAGCCATTAAATCGAGTCCATTTCACTCTTTATGCAACCATCTTCTAAAGCTGTTGCGATCTTTTTGGTCAATTTATTTCCAATAATTGGACTAAAGCTAGCACATCCACGTGTAGTTACTCATGTCCTGGTGGTGGTTGCAGGCACTGGGAAGAAGGACCGCCCCGCTACCACGGGCCTACGGAGTACGAGCGCCCTCCGCCATACTACTATCCCGGACCCGCGTAAGTGCACACTACACTGGACGCTGGCTCGCTGGGCTAGAGCGCTCAGTCCAGGACATTCGTGTCTTGTATCTAGTGGGCCTCAGGGGACGACCATGCGATCCACGTGCCACAATTCTTTATTGATAATATCCAGCGTTAAAAATGCTGACTAACCGTTGCTATGTCAACTCCCTGACCAACCATTCAGATCACTGTTATTCTGGAAGAAAATCGCTAAACCATAATTGTCTAACTCTGACTTATTGCCCATTTGATTGAGATAGGGCTTGTTGTTTTCCAGTGATAGGCAGTAAGCTGGCGCTCGCGGAACTGGACGATGACTTCTTGAAGTACTGAAGCGTATACCACTGTACCACAGATCACGATTCACCGCAACCGAAGGACGTATTTGGACTACGTATTTGAATAATTCTTAATATCCTATTGTACGTGTGGCACTCATGATAGCAGGTGACGCCGAGCTGACTGCAAACAACGAGCCCACTCACACGCGACTTAACCAAAGAATTAGTTTTCAACTACTATAAGCAATCGTTCTTTGCAATTTGTTCACACGTGAGAATAGCTTTATGTGCCTCACGCTGAAAGCTGTCATGAGCCGTGCCACAATTAATCTATTATAGACTATAGGAATAGAGGAAAGAAAATACAAAAAGCCAAAAAAAACTATTTTTCTAGAATAATTAACGATTAGGAACCTCTGTGCGTAACTTCCGGCCCTCGTATGCCTTAATGTTAGTTACAATGAAGGCAAAAACGGACGGTGGTACAGCTCGGTGCTCTGCCACGGTAACTGCCATATTTCGACTGTCTCATAGTTTACTCTTTTTGTAATTTTTTATATGTTCGCCGGGGCGGCTTCTAGCGAACCATTTCTCGGAGGCTAGGCTCGTCCCGGACATTGCGAATGCGAGTGGCGTCACGCAGCGTATCGTCTGTTTACCTCTGTTTGAAACACATAAACATACAACAAATCATGCAGAATGTGTCTGGTGCCATTTATCAATACGACGTTATCTGTAATCTGTCTACCTCTTTTTATTTATTTATTGAAATTTTTTAATCTGCTCCTGATCTTTTTGTCAGTGAATCTTCTTTTGAGATTGTTCTAATGATTTTATGAAAGTGCATGTTTTCGACAGAGGCCGCGCCGGTGGCTCAAGGTTTATATAATAGTACGGTAGCATGGCGGGCTTTAAATGATTCCCCGAGGAATGCGTGACGGTGTGGACGCGAGCACCCGCACGCACGCACGCGGGAATCTGAGATTCGTATATTAGCATTCGTTCTAGCGTAAGTTACTCCGTTCTCACGCGGGGACTGCGATATGTTTCTTTTCTCTGGCGGGATTGGTCGCGCTGGTGGATGGGCGCACATGGGCGCTGTCAGCACGTACAATACAGATTCTTTTGTTATGCGACAACTCTATACCGAGTTAACAAATGAACGTCATTCCAAAGCACGCAGCTTTCTTTATTGGCACCGCACCAGCAGCGCGCCCGCGGCGAGCCGTATGCACCAATGCAATCAGATTCGTCGGAGTTACAAACTTGTGCGCTCATTCGCTATGACATCAAATCATCGGCCTCCGAGATAAAGCGTTGTCAAACACTGCGTCACTGAGTCTGGGCTCTATGATGTCAGAGTACACGATCTCCGTGTGACCGAATTTAATTCGTTTAGTGTAATCTAGCACTCCGAGTGATAGGAAAGAATTTAGGTGTAACGGTGGTGGGGCGAGGGCCGGGCTCGACGGCTGCGGCGCCCGGGGTTCGCTCTCTGCGGCTGTAGTCGATGGACGCTCCTGTTTGACTTCCGCGCGAAGTCCCGAACAAATGAGGAGCGGGGGCGGCGATGAGCGGCGTGGCGGCGGAGCGGGGCGGGTCAGTTTCTTTTGGAATATTATCGTTTAAAATATGATCTACTCGCGCGACCGCCCTCAGCTATCTATATCTAACTGTTCGCGAATAGTTCCTATGAGGGTCGATATGAGTATAAGTCGGAGTCATGGACTGGCGAAGGAAAATTGAGTTTCTTTGAAAACAAATTTTTTAACTAAAGTGAGCAAACTCCGCGTTCGGGCATCATCGAGGCTCAATGATTGATAACAAATTGAACAAGGAATTAACTGTTTCAATGAAGGATTGTCTTCCACGGTCACCTCACTTGACCTACCATCAACTCTGTTTACTTAATACGTACTTTAAATGTTATGTACTTGTATGGTTATCTGACCCCCACCGATCCCCGCACCGCTCCGCGGATCGTTCAGCATCGAGTAACGCGAGCCCGTGCCGCGTGACGTTGGGACGAAACGGCAGTCTCGCTCGGTGAAACATCACGTTTTCGAAATTCTAATGCATTTAATTGTGAACTTAGTATTATGAAATTTACTCTCAGTGTAACGTAGGACGTAAGCTTAAGTGAAGGTCGGGCCGCGCGCTGTGACACTGGGAACGTCGCACAAGCCAATTTGGCTGTTTGCGGTGCGACGCCAATGTCAAAGACAAAGTGAACTTCATCCTTAGCAAGGAAGGCTGTTATCGCGTCTCGAGCAACTAGGAACAGTAACACCCTATTGGCCATCAGTGTGCAGCCGCGGCCTTGTCGCAGTGATAGTACTGATACGAAATGTAACATTTTAAAACATGGAGCAAAAATGTAATTTTAGTATATTTTAATGTTTGGACGCTCAAACCGACGCTAGCGTGGCATGCCGCCCCGTGCTGAGGGCACCGGGCGTAGCCGAGTTGCTATTACCTACCGATACAAACTCGTCTGCGTCTCGACTCTTCACTGAATATACTTATTCTATAGCTGCAGCCCACCTTCCTCACCCGTGGGCCGTAGCAGTTAGAGCTGCGTCGAAGGTCGGGCGGCAGCGTCAGCGCGGCCGCGTCCCTAATTGCCAATATTTAGAATAAGCTACTGTAAGATGACGTCACGTCGAAGAGTTGTCGAGTTAGTGCTAGTCTGACGCGTCACGCTGATGATCTGTATGTTGTTTTAGATTAATTGTGATTATTGGATTATATAATTTGTAAGTTTTAATTGTTGACTCGAGAAGTGCAAAACATTGGTTTAAGAGATTTGTGTAATATCGTGTAAGAAATGACGCCACCGACGCGCCGGGCCTGCACCGGGGCGCGCCCGGGACACAGCTCGCGAATTCTAATGAGCATGTGATTGTAATAAACCCTATTTTTCTTTAATCCATATCATCTGATGGTAAACTTTTAAATAAATATAATTAATTAAGAAAGATGCCCAATAAGTAGCTACTTCTTAATATATTTAACAGTAAACGGTTTTAAAAGGAATACAATTTTCTTTGTATATCAGGTTGATGAGATTAAAGCTGTCAGAATGCTTCATTTGTTGTCTGGTACAAAATTACAACTCTCACCAATTTCCTTTCGGTTTTTTTAATTTGTTTATGAAATAAATCAGTGGCATATCACAGGCGTATCCTAAGAGAATCTCAGCAAATAAGGGTCCTGATCGGCGGGAAGGTTCCCCGTCGCCGTCACGGCGCGCGGGCGGCGTTGCTGCGTGCTGACCGTGCAGCTGTCCCGGCAGGAGACCAGTAAAGGCGGCGACACGTTCAGACGGCGGCGGCCCCGGGTGAGCTCGACGAGGCTTCGCAGACTTCACGCCGACGAAGCGGGCGGTGGTTACACAATCTTTTAAAAACTTCGTAAAGCGCTGACACGCCGACGTGCTCCGTGCCGCCGCCGGCCCCGCCTGCCGGCCCCGGCGCGAGTCTCGCTACGCTCGTGTATTCACGAGTTTTCGCTCATTTTTCGTAGAAATTCTCTTCTGTCGAACTAGACTTGGACGAAATTAATGTAGGCTGCTCAATATACATTTGTTCTTTTTGAAATTTGGTGCTAACGAGGCATCTCCCTAGGTTTATTTAGTTCGAATTACGAATGCTCTATCGTCTTGTATATTATTACTTTCGTGTTTAGCGAAATTAGGTATGAACTGCTGTATAATATAGTAATATATGTAATGTGTACTCGTAACGCGCAGCCTGGGCCCGAGCAGCCGCCGCGCGAGCCAGGTGCCCGAGCGGGCAGCAGCTCGAGGGCGATATGGTTTGCTGCTAGTCTGTCTGTCGACTGGCTAGTGATGATGTCACGTCCAAATAACACGGCAACTGAATCGCTCGACAACTATCCAGAACGGCACTGTATCCGACTTGTCGGCACATTAAAGTAATTAATGTAAATGTATACCAATATATTCCGCGGCGTCACCCGGGTAAAATTGCAAATGACCAGTATAAGATTTGTCCGCTCACTGTCGTAGTGTTGTTTGCGAAAACAAACTGTCAGACTAAGTCGTAAACGTATCTTACTTGGGTACGTACTTGGGTTAAAATCAGAATACGGCAAGTGTGACTTAGTCGTCGCATTGTTTGGACGCGGACGCGCACATCTTACGATGCTCGGCTCGGGCCATTATATCGCTAAGCGGGATGTTAGTCGGCGGCCGCCGCGGCGGGCTGCGCTGGCGAACATTCAAAACGCCTTCCTCGCTTACGTCTTAGCCCTCTGAAGGTCATCTATATAACAGTCTTCGCAATGTCGTGTCATTGTGTGGTGGACCTGTCATGTGCCAGTGAATCGGCAGCGACCCCGCTCCGCCCCGCCAGCGCAGCCCGCGGCGCAGGCCGGACCGTCTCGACGATTGTAAAATAAATATTTCATTATCTCCATGTTGATGTTTCATTTCGAAATTCCTTTAATTGATAAATCACGAAATGTAAACAATTTATTGATGATCGATGAAGTCGGTGGATGGTCGACCGCCGCCGGATCTCAGTGGGGATTTCCGTTCGTTTGAAAGTGTCAAACGAAAATGAATACACCCTTTAATAAAAATACATTTTATTTTTCAATTCGGCTGTAGTTTTAATATGTACAATTGCTAACTCTGCTGTTCCTCGACAAGGCCGCATATTAATGCTGTTTTTGTATTCCCGGTCGGTCTATGGAAGTCTCGATACTGTCACTATTAGCACCATAAATTAAATTCATTTCTAAACATTCCTGGAATATTGATTTAACAATTCATTAAATTCTAATACTGTCGAGTACCCTGCTGCTATCTACATCAATCTTCTTAACTTAAATAATTTGCTATCTACTTTATGTTACATAAATATACAAATTTAAAGTAGCTATCTAAAACGCTATCGACCGCGGCCCGGCCGTGTCCCGACTGCATCTTATACGATAGTTAGTTTTATTTCGGCGTTGGAGTGAATCAATAAATGAACACTTTTATTGTACACCACAGATAATAATACAAAAATGCAAGTATCGCTCGGGAGCGATTTATCAGTTTTCTTATTTGCGCTTACTTATGAAGTGTTGTACTAAGTTTAAATTTTCCATATTAGTTCTGAAGACGTCATCAGCACGTATTTCCAGTATTGAAATGCGTCGATAGCACCTCGTCGATGGCCTGGCGTCGCGGAGTGCGCATACATTTTTGGTTTAGAAATATGATTAATGACAGCAACCGACGGCTGAGGCGCGCTCAGGCCGGGACACTCGGTGCTCGGTCAGACGCACGTCGATGACGTCACTAGCACTATCATACTAACTGAAGTCGAGTGCGGCGGTCCCGGCGGCCCGCGGGGTCCGGCCCCGACTTGATTCGTCACAAATTCACAAACACATTACACTAATTCGCATTTTAACATTTTGAAAAAATATATAAAAATATTGACAAATACTTCAGTATTGCCGATATAAAAAATACTTTGACTACTTTGTACGCGTTGCGCGCCTCGCGGCGGAGATCTGGCACTTCGCCTGCGCCGTGTTCTATCTGACAAAAAGAAAACAAATATTAACACAGCCTGTTGCGCTGCTCGACTAGTTTGATTAATTATCATTCCTCTGTAAAGGATGCCCAACATGTAGGCATTTGGCGGGATTTAAGCAGTAGTGATCCCAGAGTCTATTTTAATGATTGAATCCCGAAGTGGGGTCTCGAGGGAGGTGCACGCAGGCCGCTCACCAGGCCACCTGCTGCTTGGCTTTCCGCTGCGCCTCGAGCAGCAGCCGCTCCAGCTCCACCCGGCACGAGCAGTGCACGAACTCGCGCGGCTTCACGCCCTTGAACACCTCCGCGATGGACGGCTTCACGTTGTAGAAGATGATGGTCTGGCCGCGCGCGTGGAAGTCTTCGATCAGCGATTTGATGCCCTGAATACATAAAGGTCTGTCGTTCAACGCTTCAATGAGCTGTGATGCAAATGCCATTAGAAAGTGCCAAAGGTTAATAGTGAAGAAAACGCAGGGCCCGCGTCCGCGGGGCACCGCTGGTGCGTGGTACCTTGGCGGCGGTGAAGTCGGCGGCCTGCACGTGGTGCGCGTCCAGCACGAGCGGCGCGTCGCCCGCCGCCTTGCGCAGCGCGCGCCGCACGAACTCCGCCGCCGGGAACGCCAGCGCGCGGTCCACCGACGCCACCGCGTAGCGCACGCCGCCCTCCGACTGTACACAAAGCGCCCAGTCAGCCCCGGCCGCCCCGCTGTGACGAGGAGTGGAGAAGTGGCCTTCCCCCACTCCCTGTTCACATGTTATTTTGTTTAGGTATCATTGTCCTTTGTCACCGATGTTTCAATTGTGAGATGGACGATTATTCGTAGTGAGCTCTTTTCATTTTGATAAATTACACTGTAGTGTATTCTGAAAATCGGAGGCTGGAGGTGAGTACGGTCGGAGTGCGCGTACCACGGCCGTGGTGACCTTGACGGCGGGCCGCGCGGACGCGTACAGCAGGAACACCAGGTTGACGGCGATGCCCAGCACGATGCCCAGCTCCAGCCGCGTCACCAGGCACGCCGTGAACGTCACCACAGCGGGGATTATGTCCACCTCTGCGAAAACAACGTCTCAATTTCTACAACCAAATCATGTCCTTTCGTTCACCGATCCAGAGAACGGTCAAAGGCTTAATTTAATATGACGCTGCGGAAACTACTCACTCTTCGTCCGCCAGATGGGCTTGAACACGTGCAGCTCCATCATGAAGACGACCGCCGCGATGATGACTGCCGCGAGAGATGCTTTCGGGATGTAGTAGAAGTAAGGTGTAAAGTACTGCGATAACAAAAAAACAGTCTTCCGTTACTTCTACTAGGAGTCCGTTTTGAAAAACAAATTGGTGTCAAAGTTCTTCGTGCTACATCTGCGGCGGTGCGCCGAGAACAACCGCCGCCGAGTGCGTCCCTACGTACAGGTACGTGCAGGTGTATTTCATTGAGTTCTTTAACCGAAAACCTACTTTAGACACATTTCTTTAACAATACTGTATTTTTTTCCTTATACTTAGACTAGCAGTTCAAGCCTAATATCAGCTGTGATTGCCTGCACCTGATGTAAAATGACGATCCCGAGGCCTTAGAATGAGCTGCTTGCTGCTAACCAACAATGTGCATATGCTCTAAGTGAAAGAGGCGGGGAAAATTTAACCCGGCAGGCATACTGCGGACCTTTGATAATTTGCTTGGATTTCCAGGTTCAGTCATAACATGTAAACTAGCCACGTTTGGGACATTTCGTTAAACGTCTAATTCATTGATATTGTTGCCCCGATTTAAGTTTATTAGGTAACTGTATAGTCTGCGTTAAGAAGCGGTGATAGCCTAGTGGTTAGGGCGTCAACCTCCTAATCAGAGGTCGGCGGTTCGAATCCAGGCACGGACCTCTAACTTTTCGGAGTTATGTGCGTTTTTAAATAATTAAAATATCACTTGCTTCAACTGTGAAGGAAAACATCGTGAGGAAACCTGCACGCCTGAGAGTTCTCCATAATGTTCTCAAAGGCGTGTGAAGTCTGCCAATCCGCACATGGCCAGCGTGGTGGACTATGGCCAAACCCCTCTTATATTGAGAGGAGACCCGTGCTCTGTAGTGAGCCGTTAATGGGTTGATCATGATGATGATGATAGTCTCCGTTGAGTTTCCTGATTTAATAAAAACAGTCAAATAGTAGTATTATTTAAATCTGGTAGTAATCTCTGATCCCACTAACTTTAGACCTATACCTGTGTGTACAATTTCGCTCTACGAAACGTACCCTGCTGAATTACTACAGTTCAACTAAGCAGCCCTAAATGGAATAAAGACCCATCCCTGATACAGATACAATATAAATTTAAATTTAAATTGTAGGAAATCGACTTCCAGAGCTTAACGATTTTGGCGGCGGACCGAAAGTGTGGACTGCTTATTCTAAGGGAAAAGGGGGAATAGATGGCGGTAATGTGTCGGCGAGTACCTGGAGAGCCAGCAGCACCAGCGCGCCGGTGTACAGGCCGCCGGCGGGCGACGCCACGCCCGACGCGTGGTTGACGGCGCCGCGCGACAGCGCGCCCGACACCGGCATGGACTCCACGAACGACGACGCGATGTTGCACACGCCCAGCGCCACCATCTCCTGCGTGGCGTCCACGTACTTGCCCTCCGCTGCCGACGCGTTTACATTGCCTCATTTAAGTTGCAGGTAGAGTGTTAAGTGGGACGGAGCTCTCGTCGGAAACCCTCTCGAGAAGAAGTCTCGACGTTTTAACTAAACACGTAGATACGTGCAGGTGAGCTCGGACGAAGATCGACATGCTGACTCAGGACTAACTCGACATGGACGTGTGTATTTACCAAAAAATGTAGACGTAGAACTACTATACTTACAGAAAACCTTGGCCAGCGCGATGTTCTCGAGTATGGAGAGCAGAGGCACGACGAAGATGGCGGAGCCCAGGGTGGACGCCATCTCCGTGAACGAGTAGGTGTGGTTGCCCACCGTAGCCGAGAACGGCGGCGGCGCCAACTGCGGCAGGCCGGCCTTCACCTCACCTGAAGAGATTGTTCTATACAGCCATATCCATAGAAGATGAATTTGGTGCTATATTTTTAATTCGCCATCGGCGCAGGTTGGTTGCGCTCTGATTACATGACCTCCCATATTTCGCAATTATTTTATTGAGTTTGTATTGAAAACAATTACAGGTTATTGAGACCAGGTTCAAGCCCCATAACAAGGGCCAGTAGAAGTTGCAAAAGTACAAGTTATACCCGTTAGCACGAATGGCTGTTGGTTCTTCGTGTCGAAGTAGTAGGCCAGCGCGGCGCACACCAGCACCACGAAGATGTTCCTCGTGGTGGACAGGAACCACAGCGTCTGCGACACCGCCGTCTTCAGCCGCGACCGCTTCTCCATGCTGCCTTCCTTGTCATCGTCGTCTGAGCCGATCTTTATGTCTTTCACCTTCTGCAATTGGCAATATAGCTACCATCTATGAGGGTCCACGAACGGACTTCATTTTAAAGTTAACATATAATGTAATTTAATCACTAAAAATTATAATCGTTTATAAAATAAACTAGGAGCTGCCATTTTATAATAAATCAAACAAAAATGTGCGCCTTTATTTATTTATCAGCGAAAACGCGAATATTAAATAAATTGATTTATATATGTATCACATCAATGACATCTTAGGAGCTTAAACAATGCATTCCAGCAAACGGCACTCAGCGAACAATCAATCAGGGTTACCAGGTAGATGCCTCGGAAATATTAATGACGTCAGTCCTGACGGACAAACGATCGTTCCGCTAAACGGCGCAAAGCGGCTGTCGCGTGTCACATCGATAGCATCAGATAATCTCGCTTCACTTATATCAAATAAATAATGGCAGTAATGGACGTCATTACGGTTAACATGTTATATTTTCTATAGTGTTCTCATGTTACATGGAAATTCTATAATTCTTTATAAAATATATATTCTTTAGGAATTTTTAATTAAAATGATTATTTTGTTTACAAGTTCTGACTGAACACGTTACACGGGCCCCGCCCGGCCTGTTCCCGTGGCGTTATCTGCGCGTACGGACATTTCGAGCAGAGGTAATGGCTATCATCGACGTATTTAAATAGTTTCAATAATTTAAAATATATGAAATAAAATCTATTACTCAATATTCACTCAGAAATCAGAAATAGTTTTATACAGGTAAACCAAATACAAGCTTTATTATATTATTATAAAGCGTTCATAAAACATAATTTTATTATTAATATTAATTGGTCCGCGTCCGAGCCGGCTCTGAGAAGAAGTCCATAACAAAGAGCAAGTTTTATTTACTTGTAATGTTCAGGGCGTTAGAGTCCATCCATTCCTCATTATTGAGTAGTACATCGGTTTACACATGTTTAACATGACTCATACTTTGACTTGAAAGCCTACGCGGGATTCGAATGTACATTACATCTACCATCATCGTTTCGAAGAATCAGTGTCAGTCTCACCCTCAGGAGCAGCAGCACGACGATGCAGGATACGCCCAGTACGGTGTCCCACAATCTGGTTTCCCCGATATGCTCGTACATACCCGTCCACACCTGGAATAAATATCACTTTTAGGACTCTGGGACTAAAAGCACAATTAGAACAGTTATATATATTTATTTCAATAAGCTTTAACTGCAATTTGACTAGACCGGGTCGAAGTTCAGCGATCGCTCATTCCCAAACTCAACAAGACGTTTAAAATTTCATGATTCCTTCTTGTACATAAAGAGGATAGCGAAGCCGAGTGCTCGATCATGCAATTGGTGTTAAACACTGTTTTAATGGTAAAACTATGGTAAATATGTAGGAGGTAGCTCATGATTTTGATATTGAATAAAACCGTGCTCTATCGCGGAAGTCACGATGATGACGATGCTATCGGCGTACTCTCCTGCAATAACCCTGCATAGAATGGAGTGTCTATGTTCACTTAAAACGATATGCAATCTGAACGATGGCTTTATGTGGTAAGTTCTACAAGCAATACAAGAGCGCTTCCTAGCTCTTTGTCAGGGCTAGAAACGCTTTTGGTCGATCATGAACCCAGCCACTCCGCGCTGGGTTGACATAGGGAGTGGCGATGTGAAGCTGCTCAGTTATGGCCATGAAAAACTCAGAAAATGATTCTCATAAATAAAGTAACCTGACCCCAAATAGTAGGGAAATGCTAACGTCCAGAAACCCTACGCATCGGAAATATTATTTATAAACAAAAATAGTGCAAAAAGGAAATGAAACCAGACTTCTAGGCATGTAGAGACCTTTAAAAATGCGAACTACTGGTCGGCATGCAGGTAGGCGCAAGTCCGCATTAATGTAGATTAAATTAAGAGCAAGGTTATAAAAGTTTACTTAAGTATATCAATAATTTACAAAGTCGATGACGCGAAGGTCGATAGAGAGTGTGGCGAGCAAAAACCAACCCTGCAAAAACTGATGATTACTTACTCAATTGAGTAGAATTGGAGAAAAAAGATGACAAATAAAGATCTCAGCAACACTTTAAAATAACAAACATTAGCTGATTACTGTTAGGTACCTATTGTTTAATTCAAGTAGGATCAAGTTTTTATTTTGCACCAAAATGACATTTCATTATCTGTGAATATAACAAAAGATTAAAAAGCACATATAACTCTAATAAGTATATTATTATCTATACATATACCTATAAGCCTACTCCTATTAGTATCTAATAGAATTGCAGCCGTTGATATGCGACGGCGAAGAGTGTGTTACCTACATATGTTGCATCCTGGAGACGGCAAGAAATACCCGACTTTATAATTTCCTTCCCAGCAAATCAGTAATCAGATGGCCCCCTAGGTAGGTAAGATAGATTTTGATCCGAAGGTCACCAAAATGGGTGACTTTTTTGAAGTAGCGCAGCGGGCCCTCTTCTTTGCTCTTCTCTGTGCAAGAGTTTCGAAACGAGCATGCGTTCCACATTCATCTCCTATACGACCTACACATCCAATGCTATCGATCACGAGCCTTTCCACTTTAAATGTGATGTGAATGTCCTCCGCGCTGTCTCCAAAGCTTGTCCGCAGTCTACCCATGTTTCTCTTATCGTAAAGTTCATTTGCTGGCTGCAACTGCCGAGGTAAATGAGTTGGAGCCATCCCGTGAACGGGTCCTAACCCGCGCAAGCATCGCTGCTTTAATAAACCAGTGTGTATGAATGTGTACTTATTACGTTCTAGAACACTCCTGTTTGGTATAAGGTTTTATAAAACTACAACAATTGCATAGGTAGGTACTCCGTTTATGCTCCAACGCAAAAGTAATCACGCTGCGGACGACAATTACTATTGTTCCTGGTATCAGAGATCTGATCTCGCTCGTCCTCACGATCTATCCACAGAGGTGGAGCACGTGACGCCGTTGTCAGGTATGTAAGTAATTGTTCTGCGGATACTGTAGCGACTACCATTCTGGTGGCTGTGTTATTCGATCCAAACGCAGTTAGTCCAACTTCGCATAATTTAACTTAGGTATTTTCAAAAATCTCTCATCTAAGCTCTTCATCGCTGAAGATTGTTGATATAAGTGAAATTACGAATTTTTTACGTTTTTCGGTGGGCTTTTTTGTAAGAATTGTCTTGTTCTGGCTGTGAAGGGTCTTCAATTACGCGAACAGCACGCTTAACGATAAGTAACAACAACAACTGACAAAGACGTGTCGCCAAGCGATTAAGGGTTCCAGCACGATGTCGCGTAGAAACCAATTAGGAGTGTGGGTTTACCTCTAACAGGTTAGCTCGCTACCATCTTTAAGACTGCATCATCACTTACCATCAGGTGATATTGCCGTCACAGGCTCGACATCCGATTGCTGGGCATTTGGGTCAAGCGTTAAGAAGAACCGCGGTACTCTTAAATATTTATTTTGTAAAACAACATGTCATTTCAAGTACTGCTTGTAAGAGTTTTGTGTGTCACCTGTAGGAACTTTCCGCCGGGGAAGCTCAGGCCCAGGATGTCCTTGACCTGCGTGGTGGCGATGATGATGGCAGCCGCGGACGTGAAGCCCACCGACACCGGCCCGCTGATGAAGTCGATCAGAAACCCTGCGACGACAAAATCGCCCGTTAATGTTATATTGCTGTTAGTGGAGCTGCGGGCGAGGGCGTCAGGGCGGCGAAGATTGACGATGAACAACATTTACACTTATTAACGATGAAAAAATTAAACGAGAGACTTACCTAGCTGCTAGGAGCGGGCTTAAGGTGGAGATCAACATAATATTAGCCTATTAGGGAATTGAATCCATAATCGGTGTACCTGCATATCGTAAAGAAATGCTGAGCGAGCCACCAATTGCTTATGTCAGGCCCAGGATTGACAGCGAGATACGTATTCGCGCGATTATCTAAGTAATAGTTGTAATTCGGCCTAAATGTTTCCTACCTACAGCCTTTGCGTGTCCAAGTTTATTAATGAGATATGCGGGCACAGCACGCTATAGAAACCATTTCTTGAGATAAAACAATAGCTCTGGCTTTGTCAACCATTCTTCAGATCGTATGGTATTATGTTAAATAGAGAATATACAATAATACGGGTCTGTCACCGCGTCGTGCGTTGTGCGCATTGTTGGCGGACAATGCGCCAGCGGAGACTCGCCAATAATGCCTCCAGCTCATTGTCTCATCTCATTTGAATACCTCCTGAGGTCATGACTCGCTTCCGACTAGGTGAAAATCAAGTTTGAGGCTCGAGGGGGAAAAATTATGAAAAGATGTCTTTGGCACTGTCTTTTCATTACCGCAAAGGTATTTAATTCAAAGCATTGCGGACTGTAAGACTTATTGATCATTAACTACTTGGCTTAATGATTTATAGACTGTCCGTCGGCCTGCGTGTGGTCTTTTTACTGAAACTTTTAGTTAAGCCAATAAGGTAAAAAGTGAATACAATATTTAATTCTGAAATAATAAACATTTAAATGTCACGTCACCTAAGTACTCTTAGGCACGTTATTTCATGTCATTCGTACTGCAAGCCGAACGATAACAAATATTACAATCATTTCACGTCGGTAACAAATAATTGAACGCTTGCCTCACGCATTGCTGCAGTGACGGAGCATTCCTGAAACCTCGAGCCACGTGTCGTCACGTTGTGAGCTAAGGCTTTCTTTCGTACTGCGGAGTTTGTATATGCCGCATGTACATTATCTATATTTGACAGAAGATTGTACATAAAAGGGCTAAGGGTTGACTTACTCTGACGAGGCAGGTACGTTCTCACTGAGTGTTAAATCACATGAGACGGTGCAGAATGATTAGGTATCTAGCTGAGTTTGAAAGTTTCCACGAGCCTTCACAACAACGGCAGAAATTTAAAAAAATCTTGCGCGAACTTTCTATTTACTGTAAGTTTTGTCCGAAAGGTAAACTACATTATTCAATACAAGGTTTAGTTATAATGCTCGTCTTAACCTCTCGATGATGCCACCTAACCTATACTTTAGAAAACAAGTTCTCTTAAAACTATTATCGTACGTCATGTAATCCACCTCGCACACTAACGGCTCCTAAACCTTGATACTAGCGAGGAGACGGAAGCTGCGAATTAACTCGCAATTACAGTTCTTGGTGCTCGTCCGTTCGCTTCAGCAGCTCGGCCGCGTGCGCCGCCCGGGGAGGGCGCTCGCTGCTACCTAACAATTACTCGTACATGATACACCATAATAAATATGACGAGATCGAGCGGCGCCGCATAAACGAAGACAGAAGCTGAGGAGATGCCACTTCAAAGTGTATGCTGGGAAATCACACAAACCGAATACCTCTTAATAGATATCGAGTCAAGAAAAGTTAAAACTTTATTAAAAAGACTCTTTTGATGCGTTTTATACCTAATAAATGTCTCAAAAAACATTATATATATCACTGCCGTTTCGGCAACAGCGACTGGCTCTCTGTTCATTTTGTTCAATAAGGGCGTCGTTCGTGTGCCCTGATGTGGCTGATGTACCCTATTTTTCTGCTGTTTGATAGCCATCACCTCACTGAGTGAAGAGGCTCTTCGGGGAGGAGGCTAGAAAAGGTGCCTCAACCAAGTGCCCCCCCCCTCTTAAGGCAAGGAGGCAGTAACCACGGCTGCCTGTGCATCCTTACTGCCGTGGTCGTGAATACAACAAAAAGAAACATTAAGTGAATGTATAAAGCTCCTGAAACTTCAGCCGCACGGCAGCGGGTCGCAGTACCCACCTAACTGAAGAATGCCCATGATGAGCTCGACGCACCCGCTGAGGAAGGACAGCAGCACGGCGAACTCGGGGCCCAGGCCGTGGAGGTTCTCGCGCGTGAGGATGGCGGCGATCGCGGTGGGCCCGATGGCGGAGTCCTTCACGGAGCCAAACGCCGTGTACACGAAGCACGCCATGAAGGAGGAGTACAGCCCATACTGCGGCGGCAGCCCCGCCACGCCCGCGTATGCGATCGCCTGTGGGATCACCGTCAGCCCCACCGTCAGACCTGTGGACCAGAGATGCGTACCAACTACCTGTCGTCTCGAGCGTATCTAAATAAGCGACGAAGAGCCTCTGCCTAGATCGTCATCACAAATGCAGGTCCAAGGCAAATGGACATCCACGGCTGGGCGTAGGTCTTTTGAAATTTCCACATGCCACGGAGTCGTGCAACCTGTAGGGTCGAACCCTGCAGCTCTTATAATTGTTATAATTGTCTTTTGAGACGTCATTCGTGGTATATTTTATAACGAAACTGCATCAGGCTAGTTGATTTTAAATATCCGAGCCGAAACACATAAATATTTGCAGAGTATTGCCGTATGGGTAAATTATTGTGTAGGATTGGTTGGGTTAATGTGTCAGGACCAATATATTTACAGTTTCGCTTAGATCCATTTAGATGAACCCTGGCTTCAATAGCCAGCCAGCCTACGGACGCACCTTGTCCGCAATTTACAAATACACTTGTGCCTCACAAAGGCTCGGAGGGCTTCCAATTTGACGTGTCAAGGTCCTCAGCTCGTTAACCTTACGTTAACTGAAATACGTGACCTATGGTAATATTAAGTAATGCATTTCGAGTAGACAATTCGCTCGGCTAGATCTAGGCCAGGCTGACCTGCGCTTGCGCAACACCTGACGAGCGGGCGGCTAGACAAAGGCACGCCAAATTAAATATCTCTAATTTCACGCTCGAGCGAAGCTTACTACGTTTTTTTAGAAATTTACTGTTTACTGCGGTGAAGGGTCGTTAGCCTGTCACACGTCTCTGCTGTCATAATTACTGGCAGCACAAATTGAAGATATGTCCACTAACAGCACATGAGCGTGCACATAGGAGAAATGTACCTACTAATCTGTTGTCACTTATATTCAAGTCTTAAATTGGTTTCTGCTAAAAGAATAGCACTTATTTTAAACTAAACTTCCTTTAGAGATTCATGTAAATCAGAAATTGAACCGAACTCACTCCGGCTGCCATCGTATGCCTCATTGACAATGTTCCTGCGCTAGTTTCAGAGGAATACAGGCTAATCCTTAAGGTAACTATTTACTGCTTATTAAATTCAATTCCTAAAAATTACGTTTCCTCCTCAGCGAGAAAATATAAAGTAATACATTGACCCTGCCTCCTGTAGGAGTAACGATCCAGGTTTGACTCGAAATAAGGCCACAAAATAAATCGCTAGGATTGTTGACATTTACAAGAAAATGAGCAATGAAATAAATATCACAGATGTGGATGTTTTGGCCAATGGCAGCGGTCAGCCGTTTTTGTTGGAGTGTTTTTGCGCCCTGCAGGCGGGCTGCTTTTTCTAATAATTAACTAATAGAATTGTAAAAAATCATGTCGATTTAAACTGGTATTTTTTAACCACGACGATTATCAGCGTTCCTTTCGTTTTCTATTTAGGTCCATCTTTATCCTTGGATCATTTAACTAAGGTCCATAAATGAAATATACATTTCTCAATAAAAGCTATATGTGTTGGTGTTCATATCCTAAGAGTACAATATCCTTCTCAACTAGAAACAGGAAGCCTGGTCCCAGATGTAGGACATAAGGCACATGGTCTGATTTTGATTGAATGTACATGTGGCTCTGGACGAACTTGCTATAGAATGAACCATAAAGGAAAGTATAGACCCGAATCAAATCAAATCAAGTAAATATAATAATAAGAAGTATAATAATACAACCATTAATGGTGATCAGAACCAGTGTTATTGAAATCCTTTACGAGCTGAGCAGAGCTCGAGGGCTGTCGGTAAACTGTAACACCCACTCGCAATTATGTCATTCTTTTGTTATCGTTTTTTGTTGTTTTACTAAGTCGATTAAGAATGAAAAATGCCGCGGCACGGGCCCTCCGCAGTAGTTCTTCTACGGTGGTGATAATCTAGACGCACCTGCTATAATGTCCGCCAGGCCGCTGCGAAATGAATACTCCGGCAGCCAGGCCAAGATGGGTATCCTCCGCAGCAGCGTCTTCTTGGAGCAGCAGGCGCGCAGCCGCCGCGCCAAGTCGCTCTTCCACTTACTCTTCTTGCTCGTAGGGGGATACGGCGGTAAGCCTCCGCTGGCCACTGGAACCAAATCAATAACCTCAGCTCAATCCGCTCGGCATGTCCCACTCGGGAGATGCATCTTTAACACGTTGTTGCTTAAATATGTTCGCCCATAATAGACTATTACACGAATTGTATGCTAACGAATAATCATTTAGATATCCACGTAATATAGTGGGTAATTAAAATAATAAAAGAAAACAATTTTTGTTTCATCCAGCAGGCAATCCGGATTGTTTCGACGACAAGAGGGTGATGCGACTCCAAGGTGGAGCTTTCCGATAAATCAGAAGCGGTACAATTAATATAGCCCGTAAAAGACCTACTTCAAATAAATTAATCAACAATTGGTGATGAAGAACTACATATTACAGGACATTAATATCATCATCATGATCAACCCATTACCGGCTCACTACAGAGCACGGGTCTCCTCTCAATATGAGAAGGGTTTGGCCATAGTCCACGACACTGGCCATGTGCGGATTGGCAGACTTCTCATGCTTTTGATAACATTATGGAGAACTCTCAGGCGTGCAGGTTTCCTCTCGGTGTTTACCTTCACCGTTGAAGCAAGTGATATTTTATTTTTTTTAAAACGCACATAACTCCGAAAAGTTAGAGGTGCGTGCCCGGATTCGAACCGCCGACCTCTGATTAGGAGGCTAACGCCCTAACCACTAGGCTATCACCGCTTACTAGGCTATCACCGCTTAATATATAAACCGCTAAATATGTTGATGCTATCCGGGAGAAATAACCGGCTGCCATACTACCGCGGCGTCATTAAAAGGTTCCAATTCACTCTTTGAAGGAACTTATAGAAGTCGTTCTGGCAAAAAAAAAATATTATTTTCAGGATTAGAAATCTGTTATTAGCCAATAGTGCTCTAAAAAGTGGTCTTGTGTGGGGAGACTTGTTCTCAATTAATCATAAAAAGTTGTCGCTCAATCTAAACAGTTGATCTTGAATGCAATATAAAAGCGGTATCACTTGTATAGTTGCAAATATTAAAATAACATTGAGAACACCCGTTTAGGAGATTCTAAAAATAACGCAAGTTAATACAAGTTTTTATTGAAAAGAAGGAAGTAATATAGAACTTTCATAGATATAGCTAACAGCACTTGCCTCCAAATATTAATTAGCATTTAGTAATGTTTTTGGACCAACATGTTAGATATCTATAGCCTGACCCTCTAAACCTAGAAATGTAAAAGTCAACGCGTACATTGCTACATTGTTTTTCAATATCCGTCTACTTACGGTTTGCTACTTTTTAGTCCGTGCAAATATATCAGGTAATTCTATAAACCAAACCTCCCAGGCGGACGCAATGAGAATCGAGGGGCAAGGCGATGTAGGTGAGAGAGGTACCTCGCTCAGCTGTGGGAAATTAGTGGTAAATTTAAAGAATAAATTTTATAAAGCATTCGCCCAAAATGGTATTAACATGAATATCTTTTGCGTATAAACGTATAGATATCTGATAACGTGTAGTTAATCAGTTAACTGAAGAATATAAACACAGAGTTGGTAGTTACTTAAAATCGTCAGCTGAGTTTACTTATTGAGATACCTTTGACGAGTGTTATCTTGACGTCAAGCTGAAACAGCTGAGACAGTTAACTGTCGGTAGATGCGCCGATTACATGGAATAATAAACGTTAAGTGTAGCAGCTATTATGTAGTGTATACAAACAGAACACATGTACCTGCATCAAGTATATTTAAGTTAGATATAATGCGGAATATTGTATCAAATTTATAGTATTAAATTTTTACTTTGAAAAAGGAACCTGTTTTAGTATTGACTGTAAAAAAAGTACATTTTATTGACATATGCATTAATTCTTATCGTAAATAGTACCAAGAATCTGACCTGTGGATCGTCACCATAGATTGACATCTACAACCGGACATAGCCCTCTTGTAGGGAACTCCAAAGTTCTTTCAATAAGAATTTTAAGTTATAGAAAAATCATATTACGATATTAAGGATTATGTAAACGATATAAAAGCTTGGGTGAGAATTGCTCTATCTCCATAGGTAATATAATTTATTATTGATTATGTGAGATGGTGATAACAAAAAAAAACCCGACTAAGCTTATTGTGGGCTTCTTATGTGTGGCGGGACCAGGGCGCGTTTTGAACCCTCATAGCTTTAGTTTTAAGTTTACGAATGTAGTTATCACCATCAAATCACTACTATGTAAATTATTGACGCGTCAAAAGTGCCTTTTATAGGACTATTTGAATAAAGATTATTTGAATTTGAATACAAAATCCTAATAATGTATTAGGTTGGAAAGATATAAATTATTGGATTATATTCTAAATCTCAAGAAGATATTAGTTTTATTACTTTAATCACCTTTAATGCCAATACCTGTTATAAAGTATACACAACAGTTAGGGTTTCAGCGTAGAAGGGGTTTGAGGGTTGTGAGTTTTTCGCTTCCTTTCACAACATATCCATTTACACTTAAACACATGGACATAAAATACTTCAACTTTTCATAGAATCAATCCACCATCACGCGCACGAAGCATGCTGTGATAAACGGCTCGATGCGAGTCGGACTCGCACACAAAAGGTTCCGTACCAATAAGAAACAATCATAGTATAATATATACTTCTTGTAATGATTTTTATTTTATGTTATGGCGACAAAATGCAATAGCGGCTGTTACGGTTCACGCGAGGAGGTCAGACAGGCGCACAGTAACGGGGTCCCGTTTGCTCGCTTCGGGTATGCAGCCCCGGCTACAAAAGGGCCTGTGATTAATAGTTTGTGTCGAACTGGTGATATAACGTAGTCATACGTGGATCAAAACTAGGAGCACAACTTGTCCTATCAGCTAAACTCTATCAAAAGCAGAACTCATATTTAGCAGCCGACGAGCAGTGGTTTTTCTGCGAGTTAAAAAGACTGACTTGCTTCTCTATTGTCTTGAAATATGCGAATAACATTTCATTAGCAAGAAATAATCGGCTTGAATCAATTTGCTTCCCTTTGACATTTATTTATTACTTGCAAGTCTTAGTTGTAATTTTCAATTTCTGTATTCTGATTTGACTCGCTGTAAAGTAGGAGGGGGAGACGAAAATTTTCGAAGGAGTGGGTATCTTTGGAACCTACGTGCAACTCAGGAATCCAATTTATTTGTTTTTCTCCGGATGATATATCTATTCCTTTGTTCAGAGAACCTCCTGAAATTGATAATTCAGTTGTAGATTCGAGACAAAAAGGTATTAAAAGAATATCCTAATTGTAAAACAGGATTCAGAACTCCTGCGTGCTCACTTCGCTAGAAGGCACTTTGAGAAAAATACCATGTTTTTATAGATATAGATGAGTTTACTTTCGGTTCGTGGCCGCTGAGTCAGTAAAAATAAGAAACCCACATCTCAAATACAGCAATTTAATGTAAATCTAATGCGACCAGACAATAGTTTCGTCATCAAGGACTTGCAACTTTTTGTGCAGGTTCTCACCGTATACAAGCGGCGAGATGACGTCACAGCTTCCTATTAAATAATTAAATGGCAGCAACAGCGTTTCTGCGCAATCGGTCAGTGAAGTGTTCCACTGATAATACTGCTGTTGTCAGCTCCACTCCGTCGGCACATGATGGCTAAAACTAAACGGCCTTTTTTTAATTATGTGTGTAGTCTCATAACAGGCCCACAATGGGATACACAACATAGTAAAAAAAGAAAACTCTTTAGCTACTTGTATGGAACAACGAATGCACATGGAACCGTGATAGTGAAAAGTCATTAACACACACTCAACCACACACACTAAACTTCAATGCGGTATAGATATACCGAAAGCACCAAAGAAATGTTTAGCCATCAGTAGATACAAGAAGATATCCGAGGAAAGGAATTATTAATATATAAAACCCTTATCAGTTGTACGCGGCAGTTGGCGGCACGTATTCGTCGGTAGGGTGAATCTAGCCACCGCCGAAGCCTCCAGACCATACACCGCCTGAGAGGTCGCAAAAATTGAATCTAGTGTCATATTTATTTTGTGTATCACCAGACCGCGGCGGCTTAACGTGCTCCCCGGGGCACGGAAACCAGAGAGGCCCAAATCGGATCAGCAGAGTTACATGCACTTATCAACTCGAGTGAACGTCAGCGACAATTTTTGTTGCGAGGATATATTCTGAAGGCCGGTTCATTCTACGCCGAACCCGATCAACAATGGCGAACCCAATCGCCCGCTGCCGCCATCGAATGACAATAGCCTACAACCATAACCGCGCATTGTGATAGCGCCTGCTTTGAATTACTCGGCACCATGAGCTACAGCCGGTTTTACTTCATTTGCGAAGAGTTGAGCAAACTGTACTCGTTGCAGTAAACTGGCGGCGCTGGTTGTGCCTTGTTTCTACTCATTATGTACAGAGTACCCTTCTGGAGTCCATCTAACAACTCCCGTGTTACTTTTATATCTTCAGCAAGGAAACGTAACGTATTCAGCTGTCGGTTTCTAAGCGAACTAGTCATTTGGTTACAAAACTGAACTCGGAGAAGTAGGTATTCGTGTGATAGTAAAGTTTAGAAGGAGGATTTAGGTACTCGAGTACCTTTTGAACGTAACGATAACTCAAAAGCTTTATACCTCCTTATTCAAACGTCGTCATGTTAATATTATCTGCGTCCGCCAATCTGCTCTGCGTCTGCATTGTTCATACGTGGGAGCGTGTCGAACCCGCGACGACACCGAACCATTCCGTCGTATGAAATAACCATATAAAATACATAATTCAATTTATTTAACGGGCGGGAAGCCGGAGCACGGCTCAGTAGGTACGTCGCGTCGCAAATCATAAATAATAACTACCTCTTTTTTTAGGGACAAGTCTGAATACTAAAGGCCAAATTTCAAATGCAAAGTTCTTATTCATAACTAGTAATGAAGCACCTATAGGTTGACTAGCGGACACGTCCCAGTTTCGCTCGGGTGATCTTGCGCATTATTTTATTGATTAAACACGCCATTGAACGCACCAGAGGCTGGAAAGTGTCGGCGTGAGGACTGCCCAGCGGAGAGCGCCGGCGTACGACGGAGACCTATCGTGGTATTCTTATTTCAACAGTAGACAGCTGCCATGCTGAGAACTTACTTAAAGATCCCACAGCCCAAATGATCCGACGCTGCACGGAAGCTGTTGTGGACGTCAGCGTAAACGAGATCGATTCTGCTCTCAATCCACTTACAGCAAGGCGCCGCCACAGATTTCAATTTTACTTTTTGATCATATCTGTGCGGACCTCCGCGGCGCGGCGCGGGCCTTTAGTAATATAAAGTTGCAGCCCGGTTGGAGGGAAGGTGTCCATTGATGCCGCTAGGAAACCGATTCGGAGGATGGGTCCGGCCGCGACACATCAGGGTCTGCAGATGATCTCGGGCGGCGGTAAACATTGAACATTAGGTGCCCCGTTCGCTCTATTGCTCAGAGTGTATAAAAACTAAAAATAAAACAAATGCTTGAACGGATATAGATGAACTAAGCAGGTCTGGTGAATACCAAATCTTCACGCAGAGAAAAGACGCTGTTTGGCCTCATTGCTCAGTGTGAAAATTCCTGTGAGCGCAAAGTCGGGAGTCGGGCCTGAGCACTGAGTCCGCCTCTCCGGCACAAGGCTGAGTTTGTTCAAATTGTGTGTATTTTACTAACAAATATAATAAATATACTAAAAATTGATGGCATGGGAAAATATAAATTATTAGGAGCTATATTATGTAAAATACTCGAGCGTCGAGTTTTAATGAGATGACGTCAGTACTTTATGATGATTTGGAATGGAAATATTTTTCAATTTTTTATAAATAAGGCGATACTCGAAAACATGAAAAAATTTACTTATGCTATCACTCATAATATGTACGAAAACATAGAACGCACTATAAAATTCAATCGCACAAAGGAGCGATATATAATGTCCAACACGCCGGCCAAATGCGGATTAGTACCTCGCACGCCTTCGGGAAAATGATGAAAGCTCACGATGTTTTACTTCAGCGTTAAAGCAAGTTATATTAAATTACTTAAGCCGTACATAACTCCGAATTGTCAGGGGTGCATCCCCGGGATCGAAATCGGTTAGTCGAAAGTGGGAAAGCCTTAACCACTCAGCTATTACCGCTTTCCATTTCATTTCCAAATAAGTTTTAAGTCTCGAACATGCATTCGTAAACTTCGCTCCGATAATCTTTCGCAGAATGAAAATTTAATCGCAGTAGAACTTGCGACCTGTGGTGTAGACGTGACCGGGGTTTCCGAGCGGCCGACGAGCCGGCACCGACCGGGAGCTGACTGCGGCTGGTTTAAACCGAACGCGGCGCAGTGCGCAGATGACGGACGACCGGCTCCGGAGCGACCATGCAGACTCACATCAATGATATCATCACATTATACATCTCGAAATGGAAAGTCAAACGAAATGTAGTCATTCTGATTTCAATAAAACGTTAGTCTTACGTTGACACCTTGAAAACTTAAGTCAGATTGCCTCAAAGTAGATAAGAGGGCCCGCGTCTACCTTCCTTATCATCAAATCAAATTGTAATAAGAGTTTAAGGCAAACTTTAATACTATGAGGCCTTCAAACATCTATTGCTACTTTGCCAATAAGCGAGTGCACTGCTTCGATACGATTTGGCGAACTCCATCGAATCTTATCATAATAACCGTGTATAATCGAGACCAACTCACTAACTCTGATTTGAAATTGATAATCATTCAATAACAAAAACAGAAATAAAATTACAATTTCAGACCTTGAACTTGAATTGGAACCTCTCGATTCGCATTTGAGATAACCACTACACAGACCAGTTAGTTGAATTTGTCACATAGTCGTTTGTCATTAACGTTATATCTGCATCAGAGATTTGATATAACCTGAATTCACATGCGTTTAGAAAGCTATGCCAATCAATACATTTTATGTGGAGTAACAATATTTCTGTAATTAATACATTATATATATTTCTGGATATGCTATGAGCGAGTGTGTGATTGTTTATCTGACATAACTGGTCTCGTTAGCGAACTTAAAAATACCAGCGCCCGAACATCCCTTACGCCTGCGCAGAACGAGTGGCGACAAAAAGCGAACAAAAAAGCATCGCGCAGTAAAAGGAAGGCGCACTCGAATGGCTGCCTTGAGCCGGCAATTAGCTCGTAAAAAGTTAATTAGGCTTCAATCAGGCGCGGGAAATTGAGCATCTCGGGAAAATAACTGCTATTTGATGCACGCGGGCGTCACACATCGCACTGCGCACGTGGTCGCCAGCAAACACGTTACCAAAACAGTTGATTTGATAACACAGCAATATTACTTCTTATAATATTCGAATTTAATGCAAAGAATTCATTGGCCAATCGGCATAAAGCGAGCATATTTTATCAGCACAATTTGAACGAGCCGCTACTCTTATGAAAACTTAAATAGATTAGGGTTTAATTTACCTGCGAGTTAAAATATGTTTGCTTTAAATCTTTTTAGATTCAAGTTGATATCATACACATAATCACGCATACCTACACATTTAATAGACACACATAATCGCCTTGCACACAGAAGTTTTCCATTAATTACAAGGCTATGTCACCGAGTAGGTTAGCTTCGTTTTCTAACAGTGTTAACTGGTTCTGCAGAGTAGGTTCACTTTGTATCTGTGCAAATAGACAAAATAACTGGCGGAATTTGTTTTGATTTGAGTACCATTTTCTTTGACGACAAAAAAAGCATTTATTCTAATTCACTGTAAACTTTAACTTCAGATATGAACGGAGTTCCTATATAAGACTTCTTATTTCACAAGAAAGGGGGGAGAGAACCCAAAAATTCTCAAGGATTTACAGCAAATTAGTTGCGTTTCAATCAAACTATTCATTTGCGCATGATTTTAGCTGTCGCTAAAGATTTAAAGAGTTTTCCTCTGATATTCTAATCTATATTAATATAAAGCTCTTGATGACCAAATTTTAATTTTAAATGTTTAGTTTAATGATCCAAATTTTATTGAAAAGTGTCGTAAGCGAAATCATCGAACTCGATGTACAGAAATTGTGAACGAGTAGTACCTAACATTAAACCGACTTACGCGCATTAAGCTGTGAACACTGAAAACACGGTTACTTTTGAACATCACTAATCTAGAACCAAGGTCATTGACACCATCGACCGCTAATAAAGTGCTAATGACCTCTCTCGGGCTGATCTCGTGGTCTTCACCCTGAGAAACTATTTGAGGTTGTAATTTTTTCAAAGGACGGACGGTCGCCCCCCCCCCCCACCGTGAGGGGCGGGTATAGAGTGCTTATATCATTCAAAAATGTAATTGGCACAATCTTTGTATGAACAAACATAAACACTGCAGCGCCGTGTCGCCTGTTCACACGTGAAGTTCACGCAGAAGCATAAATGACATCCGCGTGTGTTGAATTGTTTAAATGGCTTGAAATACAGACAGTCCAATATGAAGTGAATTGTTTGTACCGTTGCCGCACTTAACCCTTGCTTATTTTACAAAATGGACAGAAACAAATTTTAACCGAACAACGTAAGCGAACTTTGTTTTCGTTGATAAAATCACTTGTGCGGCGACTTTATTCCGAATAGTTCTGCATCATAAGGAACTTTAATTTTAATTTGCAAATCGACTGTATTGGACACTTGATAACAAGGACGATATAGCGTTGCTAACCCGCATCTCCCTGGTTACGGCTCGAGTGTCGAGCAGGTTCACTTCCCGTCAGCGCCGAATTTTTGACATTCAAGTTTTTAGACTTCCGTACCAGATATTATTATTCCTCCGCTGTCCACCTGCCCCTCCCCGGCCGTCTGTCATCCGGGTGAAGCCCTTGATTTTGTGAAATTTAATTAAATTGGGGAGAGGACTTATCGCACGTTATATTTTATAAATATATTATAATATGAAACTTCCGAGGTGCCGAATTAAAAACTTACCGAGAAACTGTGTAACGAATTAAAATTATAAAAAAATATTATTTATGATTGACGTTTCATAGATGCCTGTTACATGAATAAAGCCATTTTGAATGGAATTTATCCTACACCGACATACTAGGTAAGTACCTAAGGGAGGTCTCATTGACGACAAAAAAGGGCTCAAACTGCAGAAAGGTCGACGATCTTAAAAAAACATAACTGAATAAAATAGGAACTGTTTGCTTATTGATACAACCATTTTATTGTTATTACGAGAAAAGGAAATAGGTCGGCGGCCATAACGCGGAAACATTATCTGCAATTCGTCACGTTTGGCGCGTTTCACAAAATATCAACGAGTCGTGGAAAAATGTAATACACACGAAATGATTATGTACGTTGCTATATGTACTGTAAAGTCCATGCCTGTGTACTCCACTGCAGGTACAGTTCTTTTGCAGGAGAATCTTTAAACTGAACTGAAAAGAAAAATCTCAATATCCTTTTCCTTTCCTTTCTATATTGCAGAGCTGCCAACTCGATTTTCATTACCAGCTAAAGCCGGGAACAATTTAGTTCTTTGAGCTCATGTCTATGTATGTCGTCAAGATCTCTAAGTAACATTAATAAACAAAGCGTTTCATATCCCGCACCTAACCCCGCTGGATTGGTGAGATGGGATGGGATGCGATAAAAGGATAAAAAGCCATTTCTGTAACAAATTTCGTCCAGATTGGTGTTGTAATAACAAAACACAAGCTATCACATCTAAAATATTAGATTAGTAAGGATTTTCACTTGCTATATTAAGGTACAAGAACTGCATATTTTTCTATTGAGTTTATCTTTATTGTACCAGCGTAAAACAGCTTGCAAACAGTGGACTATTTCTATTCGAGTATATTTTATTGAATAAAGTGCGTTCAGGATTGGGCTTTGCGACACTATCTGGTCAAACAGAGGTCGCGTGCTGCGCGACAGAACGACAGACCCGCGAACGTGCCCTGCATTAGTAACATGACTTAGCAGGGATTTACGCTGATACTTAATTAGCACTGAATAAAAAGTAGCCTTAAGAGTCACTCTGTAACTCTCTACAACTATATCGGTCGAATAGTTTCACCGATGGTTAGCTGGCGGTGTGAAGGAGAAGTAAACCGACGGACAAACTTTCTAATTTATGATATCTATTAAGTAAGGTTTAATAAGCTTCGGTCAGTGATATTTAACGCTGAAACCTTAGCAAGTAAGCAAGCGAACGGTAATATGCCTACGTACGTTAATGACAAGTCTGCTTTGAAAACGATATCGCTGTGTTCGGTGCAAGATCATGAAACGTTACTTTAAGAATCAGTCTCAAAGTTTTACAGCATTTTATCTTATTCTGTAGATACCTACTTCCTTCATACGCAGCCACCGTAGTGCGGTTTTTTTCGTTGATCTTAAAATAAGTTTGAGATTTAAAAAAAAACTCACAATGATATATAAATTCTCATCATCGTAAGCTATTTTATTTTTAAATGCCCAATTGTTATATGTACCTATATATTTCAAGTAACTAAGTATCGCTCTAACAATTTGAAATGAGATTTGTATTGAGATTAAAAATTGTTTCTACGTTTATCTTTAAAAGAGTCTCTCGAAAAAAATGTAAAAGAAACAAAAATATTTATATATTTTTTTTATCTTTTATCATTTGAGAGCGTGGTTGCTGTTAGATTTAAATAAGCCATCTAGCAGGAAGCTAACAATTTTGTGAAATGGCGCTATAACGTTATAAGAATAGGTAGATTCGCTGTTATGTAAATATTGTATATATTTTTCTATAAATTTTTCCTACATACAAAAAAACGCGGTCGCCCAGTTGATAACCTCCCGCTTCCT
This sequence comes from Lasiommata megera, assembly GCA_928268935.1. Taxonomy (NCBI): domain Eukaryota; kingdom Metazoa; phylum Arthropoda; class Insecta; order Lepidoptera; family Nymphalidae; genus Lasiommata; species Lasiommata megera. The sequence continues at coordinate 17,811,566 of OV743317.1, read as the reverse complement.
CAGTCTTCTGATAAAAAGGAGAGAGATATAATACATAGGCCCACCACGCCGCAACTATGCGGGTTTGCGGGTTATGAAATCATTTTTGTCCAGTCAGGGGAATACGGAGCAGTCGCTCGCGAAGGTAGCGGTAACCTGTTTGTATCACTGCAATATTTCAACGTAATCAAAACCATTTACATATATCTGCACTTATTAATAAATCCAAGGTACAAGTGGCAAGTGAGCGAGTTACTTGCGTTACTTATATTAGTATGAATTAAGCGATTGTTCTCGATCGGCCGGGTTCGGTGGAGCCCGGCAGACCTCTTGACATCGCTGCCGTCTGCCGCTGCATCGATTAGCGTTACAAGTTTATGTCATGTCCATGAATTATTTTGTTTATGCTATACTAGTTTTTTGGCAATAGGTTCTCAGTTAAGCCTGAAGTTAGAATTGCGGCTCGAATAACATAACACACCCGAAATCATAGGAACGATTCTGGAATCAGGCTCAAAATTGTAATGAAGCTCAAAATTGATTTTTCTGTCAAGAAATGATAAGACAATTGGCGGCGTTCATCCGCGCATGTGGTACCAACTGTTCCGATCTTCTTGTCTAACTAAACTAAATCATTGTATTCGATCCAGGTGCCTTGTATCGATAATTACATTATCGATCCATTTCAATTTATCCATCCTATAGATTTGATAGGATATTTTGTGTATCAAGTAGCTAGTACCTACCTATATGAAAAAAATGCGTCCTTTGTAGCACCAAACTTTATTTAAGTAGAGAAAAAAGACATTATATTTTCCATTGACCAATCTTTAAATGTTAGGGTACGTAAAAATAATAATTTTGATAACCAATTTAACACTAAACTACACTAAATGAATGCTACTTACCCTTCCTAAGTAACATTGTCGGGTCTAATTGCTGTATTTTTTTAAAGTATTTTTATGTTTAGCCAAATTTGTTGCGTTTCCTCTTAATTTTAAATCTAGAATACATAATTTGCACTTTGCACCACTTATTTTTTGTGTAAAACGCCAAAAAACAGTTGATTTTTTTAAGAAGCCGTAGAATCACCGTAATAGTAATATTAATGTAAGTGTAATATGAACCAATGAAATCGTAGTAGTAGTAGACTTTGTTGTTAACGAACGTTATTAATGCTACCACTAAATATTATAGCTAGTTTGTTTTTTTAATTATAATTATTTTAATAAAAACCTGTCGGATTATTCGGACCGATCCTCATTATAGGAATCGACCAGTAACGGATCGAAAGCCGCTGTATACAAAGATCGGGTGGAGGTGGTTTTCCTTTGTACGGATCGACACAAGTATACGATCGGATGGAACATCTCCAAGTACGCCCAGCAGTGCGACATCGCAATTTTTGACAAATGGACACATGAACTGACAATTTGTAGCCCTTTCTCTGCATCAACCGAGGGTCTGATAATTACTGTCCGGACATGCTGACAGCTGGACCGACGAGGTTAAAGACTAATAAGCAGATAAAAATTGTGTATGTATGATTATTTTCCACTAACTTGTATTGTCTTTAAGAGGACACTGCAGTCTGTCGTTTTCCAAAATTTGCGACTGCGATATGTCACACACACACACACACACACACTGGCAGGAGCTCGCGTCGAGCAGACTCCGGCGACACACGGCTGACACGTTATTGTTTTAAACACACAAAGCGATGTTTTGGTTCGCCGCGGCGGCGGGACGTGCGAAATGAACACTCCGGTATGTGTTTTCTTTTTACTCTTCCGTATTGCGTAACGTTATATTTGCTTATATGGTCGCTGTCTTTTAATCGACGTTTTTCTACGTATGTAGTGATGCAGCGGCGTCTGTTCTCTTCCGTCGCCCCACAGCTGGGCGTGCGTCTCCTCTCGCGTAGGAGAAAGAGGGGGAGCGCGTTCACCCACTGTCGTTGGATTTAAACATATTATCTATCAAATCAAAAATATGTTTATTCACATAAACCTATTACCGGCTTCTATGAATTTCTATTCGTGAAGTGATGGCGATAACTACATTCGACAACTTAAAACTAAAGCTAAGAGGGTTAAAATCGCGACCAGGTCTAAGAAGAAACCCACAACAAACTTAGCCGGGTTGTTTTTTTGTTATCACCATCTCACATAATCAATAATAAATTATAGTACCTATGGAGATAGAGCAATTCACACCCAAGCTTTTTTATTGTTTATATCGTAATATGATTTTCCTATAAGCTTTCGTTTTATAAAAACTTTGAACTTATTAATTGACATCTCCAAGATATAGGTAATTTATTATAAAATAAAATACAATTTCCTTTGACTGAGTTACTAATTTTGTGCAGCCTACTAAACGGTACTACAAGTTTATTTTTACTTATAATGTTCAGTGCGTTACACTCTATTTCTTTCTTGAATTTATCAATATTTTTATGAACATACATTAAATTTTCATCAATTATATATAGATATTGGTTATGCACTGTCATTATTAGTTTATAATCTTTAAATTTATCTCTTAATGACCTAATTTGTATATCGCCCGAACAGCCCTCTTCTGCAAAACGAATACAGTGTCAATATCTGTTACTGCATGATATTGTTGACAGCCGGGAGCGGTTGCCGTGCGAGACGCGCGGGTGGGAGGGCTAATTTCTCCTCTCCGGGCTGTTACGGAGAATTTCTAACTATTTGTGCTCGACCCGGAAATTGAACCAAGACCTCTATATCCGTACATGGACCGAAGGTGCTAATAACTACTACGCCGAATATGAACGTACCGGAACACTACCGAGTCCCAAAACTTGTGGCCTACCGCTCTTACTTGGAGACCGGTTCGATGCTGCCGTGCGGAAGCTAAACATTCAAAATAGATACAATTTAAGGGTGTTTCAATGAAGGAGGATGGCCAATTTCAATTTCAAAAGTCGGTAAGGCGTCCAGATGTTGACTTGTGTCAACGTTAAGAAGAGTACGAATTCGACGACCTCCGTGGCGCAACGCGCGCGTTGTTGCATTATAAAGTTGGAGGCCCTGGGTTCGATTCCCGGCTCGAGTCTGGTCCGGTGGGAGGCTGTGACCGTGGCTAGTTACCACCCTACCGACAAAGGCGTGTCGCCAAGCGATTTAGCGTTCCGGTACGATGTCGTGTAGAAACCAATTAGGAGTATGGGTTTACTATACCCCTAACAGGTTAGCCCGCTACCATCTTAGACTGCATCATCACTTACCATCAGGTGAGATTGCCGTCAAGGGCTAACTTGTAGTTGATAATAAAAAAGTACCCGCCGCGGCTGCCACGCCACCCTCGTATACTTAAGGAGGAATTAAATTGTAATTACCAATTTAATTCGTCGAATTCCTAGACTGAATGAAAAAACCAGTTGGAAAAAAAGTGCAACACCGTACTTCAGAGCTAGTGCAGTAATTCCGATCACTGTCACGGTCGCTTCTCGGAGGTCGTGATTGTAACCGATGCTATAACGTTGGGTGACCGATACCGAAGGTGGACACCGAAGGTGAGGTGGAGTTCAATAACTTTTGAATTATTTCATTTTGAATGCCTTTCATGATATTGGAAGACATTACGCGCACTTCACCGATATTAAAACTTGATTCTGCAATATTGTGCAAGTTTAAAACTATAAACTTTATGTAGAAGTGAATCGCAGTCACTCCGAGAAACAATGTCCAATTACGACTAATATTTTTGTTCTCACTTTGTTTCGCGTAAACTCCTGTCGGGCTTAATTTTTTTTATAAAAATACGGCACGATATTTAAACCTCACTACATATTTTCTGGTACCTCTAAGGGCAGTACTCGGTCCATTTTCTTATTACTTAGATGCTATGGAAACATTAAAACATTCAACATTAGATCACCGCTTAGGGTTTAATCTCTGTCTCCGCTGAGAGCGAGGCCTGCGCCCAGTCGTGGGGCAGGAATATATCTAATAAAAAAAAACCTGACGTCTAGTAAATACTGGCAGTAATGTGAGGAATTCACCAGATGTAGCTTAATTGACATGTTTCATATTCTAATTATATAAAATTCATTTATTTCAAATAGATTTTCATAGTCGTCAATTTTGAAATGTCACGTCTGACTGCTTGTTGTGTGACTCTTTCACCTCATCATGAACAACCCATTAGCGGCTCACTATAGAGCACGGGTCTCCTCTCAATATGAGAAGGGTTCGGCCATAGTCCACCACGCTGGCCATGTGCGGATTGGCAGACTTCACACGCCATTGAGAACAACCTCACGATGTTGAATCAAGTGATATTTTAATTGCTTAAAAACGCAATAACTCCGAAAAGTTAGAGGTGCATGCCCGGATTCGAACCGCCGACCTCTGATTAGGAGGCTGACGCCCTAACCACTAGGCTATCACCGCTCCTACTAGGCTTAATTAATTAATTAAATTAGCACTAAATAAACTTAATTCCAAATGTATCCAAGGAATCAAATTACAAAAGCCTGTATCCTTCCAAGACGATATGCAGATGCCACTTGTTGTTTTTCTGTTTGTAAAGACTTCTTACAATTACTCATTGGTGTGATCCAGGCGTCATATCTAATTGATCGTAATATATTTCTATAATTATATATCTTTATGAGCAGCGTTGTCCCATAATATGAGCATGAAGAAAATTACGCTATGAAAGTACACAAAATTCACAAGCCTGGCTACTTCAGCGTGGTAATGGTTCTACGAGCCTTGTACTTTGCTAACTCTGGATTAGAAAAATATGAACAATAATATAAACATCACACTTTCGTAATTAATGTAAATGACGGCAAGACAAATGTGCTGTGAATAAAAGAAGAATTTTTGATTGCGAAGTTACGTCCGCTCGTTGATGCTGCAATGCAATGCGATAAAAACATGTGGTTACATGACATTCTTATCGTCACTCACTTAAGTGTCGTTAAAATTAGCAAGCTTCATGAAAAGGTTTCAAAATTCACGTCGCATAATGCGTTACGTGCAAAACTACGATTGTTTGAAGAGCCATCTCTTCTTATTTAAACAAGTTATTCTTCGATCTTTGGTTGTGAAGAATATAATATGTTAGCAGTGTATAGCTAATTTGTTACCCATCTAATCTCCTAAAGCGTAGATTTTTATTCTAAGAGTAATTACATTACTTAACGTATACCTATACATGCTCCTTGAACTCTGTATATAATACACCTAAGAAATATATAAAAAAAAACGCGTAAATATACTTCATTCTTATTACCATTAGTTCAAGGCAAAATCGAAGTTTAAAAGCGCGAAGCGTTTTCTAACGAGTCCTGTCACCAAATACCTAAACGAGACTTTCACTTGTTTTGAAATGCTCCTCGATTCACAGTTAGCGCAAAAACCAGTCCAGCCGGCGACGCTCTAGACAAAACAATCTGAACGTATCGCGGAAGTGTAAACTGCCAATAGGTCTGTAGTGACGCCTTGAACACTGCCGAGTTCCTGACCGATTCAAGAACGTCGTCCAAATAGTCCACCTCGCGAGACTTGTGACAATGTCATTGTGACTCATTTCGGAGCTGACAAATTCAACCCTTGAAGAGTCACATCTCAGTGCACTCAGTACTAGTATCACAAAAGTTTTATGCCAGAAACTGACCGATTATTTAGATTGTATAGGACTAAAGCACGATACTAAAAGATTTCTATTGACATAATTTCTTAGAAAAACTGATACAAAGTAATTAATGGATCAGTATTTAAAATTATCAAGAAAGATTTTTTGTAAAGAAAATACTAATTAGATATGTAACAGAAAACGCGAGAAATTACAAAAATATTTGAATCACGAGAGACAAGTCGTCGGAATGTAGCAAGCCATCGATGAACTTTTTGTGCTAGTTCTTTTTGCTTGTTACAAAAAGCTACTCCGGCACCGATTTCATTGGGGTTTTCATCGATAGAAAGTTCAAGATCAGGGCTAAAATCAATTCAATTAAATTGTTGTTTGCCGAATAATTAGTGGACGATTTTCCTAATCAATGGTTTCATAACTTTGAGGTCAAAATGACTGACATAATAGATACGTACAAGAAATAAAGAGCTCACCAGGGTTAGGAGTTCCACAAGACGCCCCGTTGCAGGCCAAGCAGGCACCCTTCCCGTGGCTGCCGTCCATGCTCAGAGTCAAGGTGGGCGCGAGACTGGGCCTCGGACATAACTTGCACCCCCCGTTGTACTTCTCGCACAGGCACCCTCTGCCTAAGTTCTCCACCTTCAGCTCATTAAGGCTGTATTTATCGTATCTCTTTTCCAGGGATGCTGCAATTTTGCCTGGCTCCTGTAAAAACTCGCACGAATTCGGACAGACATGGCACCTCCCGTCGTCGAGATTGTTGGATTCCGAGACGTCGTCCCGCTCGCTGGAGTCGGCGGGCATCTGGTAGCATTCGTCTTTCCTCTCGCTGTCGGTGCTTCCCGTCATGTAGGAAGTCAGCGTCACCTCGGAGGAAGACCGTACGGCGTTGTTCAATTTATATTTGGTCATTTTGGAAGTTGAGTCAGTTGAAGTAAAGTTAGAAACAGGTTTTGAAAGCAGACGCGCGAGACATTACGCTAGGTTTAATACTTTGGTAGTCACAGCACTTTTGGAATGTTTTTTCGTAATGTTTGGTCATGTATGGAGGAGGAGGCGGTCGAGAGGCGACTCGCGTGCCCGTGGCGAGTGCGCGCGGCCGAGTGCCGCCCGCGGCCGCGCCTCGCGCGCGTCAGCCTCGCAGGGCAATGGTGTGAAAACATTTCCCGTCGGCTTTATCAGTTGGAAAGGGGTTGTTTTTGTTTTGTCTTACATTTAGGTATCGTATGATATTTGGTATTTATAAATGAATAGAGCCGAAAATTTTGTAAGTATAAAAACTGCTTTTGTCAGTTGTATGACAAAAGCAGTTTTTATATACTAACTTATACCTATAAGTTATGATTTTTCGAACAACTTGTTAAATCAATATTTAAATTTCAATTTATTTTACTATAACTACCGGATATTGATAACCTTGGTCGTTGAGATTTTTTTATTACTAACATATTTTTAAGTTAGATTTTCAAGTTACTTAAAGTAAGTGAACGTAAACAAACGATAACCTTTAAACGTAACGTTCAGATTATAGTTAAGTGTGCCCACAGTTCAGTCGCTTCGAGAGGCAACATTATATTTGTACGAGAGATATTGCTAAATCCTTAAAAAATACAGTGTTAGGTACTTATTTATTTCCTTCATTATTTATAAATCCTCGCGGATGTTGTACTGTAATTTATGAAATATAAGAACTGTGAGGCTTATAAACTTTAAATCGACATTTACAGTAATAATAACCGCCTATATGTATGCCAATGGGTTCTATGCTATGTTAGATAAAAATAATAGCCTTCTTATTGTAAAATAATGTGTCAAATCGGTTCAGCAGTTTCGGAGATTATCAATTCCATACAAAAAATATAAAACGAATTTGTATTCATGAGCGGAGATTATTTTGAATAACAAAAACGATTGCAAGCCAAAATATTTAAATCCCTTAGCACATAATATGTACCTAGCATTCTGCAGATGAACATAATAACATAACAATAAAACATATTGTTTACATTGTTTGTGTGTGTGTGTGAGAGTCGATCAATTTTATTTTAGAGATTGTATTGTATGAGAGGTGTCGCTTAAAAGTTTTTTCGAGTAACGGAAAAGGTCGATATCTGAATAAAGTTTAGTATAAGTGCTACTGTCAACGTGTTCATTTACAACATTAATATCACAAAAAAAGGTGTACCGCGTACTTCACACCAAATAAATCACCATTTCCAAGGCATATTTGTTTTTGTTATTATTTTAAACTTACTAAGTATTGAAAAAATTTTATGGTTAGTTTGTGTAAATAGAAATATTAATTTATTTAATTAAAATACCAATAGATAATTACGATAATCTAATGCTATGTGAATTTTTTTTTAATGCTGATATTAATATATGTTTATTCTTATAGTGTTTCCATGGAATTTCAATAACTTTTCTCTTTCAGTTCTGTACCTATGTTATATATAATATAAATTATTAGCTGATCTTAATTAAATGCTGTGTATTTTTTATCTCGGTAAAAATCGTTGCTGGGAGCGGCTTGTATTTATAAATATTTCGGCAAGTCAAATGCTAACTAGTTACCGAAATGAACTTTGACTGGATATCGTGAAGTGAAAAGATAAATAATAATTAATTTTGGCTGTGTTACATGACTGGTATGGCAGTTATAAATCACTTAAAATTTCATAGCTTATTTTAATTGAATATTAAAATGATCAGAATAGAACAAAACTCGGCTCGTATTGGCCTTCATCTCAGAGCTGGGCGCGTTGGCACCTCCCTTCCTAGGTTTACATTTAAGTTTTAGATATTTCACCATACTTATTAAAGTAAGGAAAAGAATACAAAGATGCTTGTACTACATAGGTATTTGAATTTTGAATTTGATTTTCTAGTTGCACTTGCCTGGCCAAAACGCAAATTGTGGAAGTGGAGTGGAAAAATATTTTCATTATATATTTTTAACTTTCTAAAACTGTCATGTTTTCTGTCATGTAGACGGAGTAAGCGTTCAGTCTAGATTGTTGGTTAGTATTTTTTTTCCAACCTCTAGATAACTTCATCAAAATTACAAGTGGACAGAGAACTTATTTCATCTTCTTTTGTATATTAATCGAACTAAAATTTTCTTTTTAAATATGAGTAGGTTAATTCTTTGCTAAATGTAAAAAGGTAAAAATAAAAAAAATATAAAAAGTACCGCCCGAACAGGGACTTGAACCCTGGACCCTTGGATTAAAAGTCCAATGCTCTACCGACTGAGCTATCCGGGCTCTTGATTTGTATGTTGAAATTAGCGTTAATATTATACAAATGCGTCATACTCTTATCCATCGGCGTCAAATTTTATTCAAGCGATGATTTTGAACATTATTTGAACTACTCGAGTGTACGAATTTATCGGCGTGATTCTGAAAATGTGTATTCTCTTATATCAAAGTTCCGAGTTCGGCTCCTGCGTCAATTGGTATCTATATTTAGATTATAACTTTTATTATTCCGCATTTGGGCAGTTTGGTTATAAAACCTTGATTGATATTGGGTCTATGTTACAAAACCCTCTCTCTGATGATAATGAACAAAAACATTACATATAATTAAAAGCTGTGACGGTCCAGCGACGGTGTGACGGTGCGCTATCATGTTTTACAGTTTAAGGTTCCGAGTTCGATTCCCTCCTCGAATCTGGTTTCGTGGGAGGTTTCGACTCCGGTATGACTCCGCATACACATGGATTATGCAGGTGGTTGAAGCCGGGAGTCCATCGGTGCCCATCGGCTTCTCTATAGATATTCGTGGGCGACGGTAATCACTCATCATCCCTCGTCGTCGTGAGCCGTCTGCTCGTTTGTCAAAAAAAAAACAGTAAACTGGTAGCGGTCGACAGTGCGCATCGTGCCTATTAGTTGTAGCTGTGCCGGCGTCAGGTCATCGCAAGTTTACGAGGAGCACTCCTCGGGCGGCGCAGTGGTGGCGGCGCGCCCTGCCGGCACCTGCCGCGCTCATTGCGTAACATGGAGTGTCACGGTCATTACCGCGGGGAGGCTGCGCCGGACCCCCGCGGGGCGATGTGTCTCGGCTCCAAATTTATCGGAAGCTGGAACATTACGTCGCCGGCCAATAATAAAGACAAACATTTCTTTTTTGACGACCTTCGTAGCTCAGTGCATGCGCTGTCGGATTATAAAGTAGAGGTCCTGGGTTCGATTCCCGGCTCGAGTCTGGTTTGGTGGGATGCTTTGGCTGGGGCTAGTTATCGACAAATACATGTCGCCAAGAGATTTAGCGTTCCGGCACGATGTCGCGTAGAAACCCATTAGGAGTATGGGCTTACCACACCCCTAATAAGTTAGACCGCTACCTTCTTAGACTGCATCATCACTTACCATCAAGTGAGATTGCCGTCAAGAGCTAACTGGTAGTTAAAAAATAACATTATTCAACTTGGTTGTTCCGCTGCGTCCACACTTTCTTTTACGTGTTTGTAAGCCTAAGATAAATAACCTGGTCTGCCGAAAGCCAGCGTTCCTCTGGCTAGTACCTATACTATTTATTTCGGAAGGGAAAGTAAGTATTTCGGCATACTATAGGTCACACAGTGGGTACATAGTAAAATCTGTTCCTAACTACCCCTTGGATTTATATATCAGTAATTTGCTTAACTGTGCAAGCACTGAACCCGAACTCTTACGGATAGAGTCAATTGTCGTATTTGAAGAAATACTATTTATACTACGTGTTTATAGATCATCTGTAGAAGTTCAAAGTCAAGTCAAGTTACGAAGCCGAAGCGGCAGACTCTTCATAAGGTATCTACCCAATATAAAACGAGTCATAGAGAGTCGCCGCACAGGACTGTAGCATGTGGAGATCCCTACAGCCGACTCGAATCCGGCCGTGAACGTCTCATGATGTCTGTTCGAGTCATGTGTATAACAGAAAAATCGACGTTTTTGTTTAGTGGAAGCATACAAAAGATAATCGTTATTTGTGGCCGGATGTGGCAAAAAATAAAGTTTTTGTTCACTTCTCAATAACTAATAGGTTTGAATAGGTTTATTTCTGTAAACTATCGATTGAATAGTTTAAGGCTAAGATTTCAGTCTTTTAATTTTATTTAATCCAAAACAACTATATTGAAAAACCAGCCATGCTTCCGACTACTGGTTAAGGCCAGGGTTATATTTCCGACTGGCGGAATTTTCGGATAAAACCAGACCTGGTTTATTCCGTAAACTATTTAAAACTTGTACTTTACTCATACTATGTTTCTTTTGTTCAAGTTTTAAGAGCAGTTAACAATATTAATAATTACTAGGTACAGTTCACATAAAGGTATTTATTACATGCGCGCTATTTATGAAGCGCAGTGTACGAAGATCTAAAATGATTTTGTCACTAAAATGCTTCGTCAAGGCAGTATGCATACGTACACACTTATTTCAATAAAACTCAGGAATAAAGGAAGGAAAAAATAAACCATCCCGAATTTCCAGTCCCCTCTTCTCAGTTCAGTTTTCTCGGCGGATGGAAAGCTTACGACCTTAAAATAATTGTAACATTTGCAAATAATCCTTAAACCGGCAAAGATGAAAACCAAGTCAACTTTGAGGTAGATATAGCTTTTGTGTTTTATGGGTTACCTACATAGCAACCTTAGTGATTAACAATACATGGAAGAAAAGCTGGCTGGAAGGCAAGTAAAGAGGACGATAGCTATCCAAATTATGCGGGTAGATGAAAACTAGCGGGAAACAAGCGGCCCGTGTGTGTGGAATCTCCTACTATGGTATTTTACCATATATACATGACGGCAATCAGAGAGTGGTGTAATATTGTTCTACCAAGAATAAAACCGATTAATTATCTATCTATCTGGTCTCTTTGCCCGAAACTACCCACGTCTACCCAAATTACCGACGGAGACGCCCCTGTTCATCCTATATACATATTATGGTTATGCCGATCGGTTGGAATATATTAAAAAAACTATTTCCGTGCGTAAGTTTGCTTTAGTTCACACAAAACGTGTGTATGTACTTACGAGCGATAGGCATCGCTCGCCAAAGAAGTCGCAGGCGTCAGCGAGTTAAAGAATAATTTAAGAAAACGGATCATTCGCGGCCAATAAACTGTCATCCGTGCACCTAGCAGAGAGTCCGGCCGCAACATCCGGTGCGCGAGCGACGTAAAGAGCCGTATCCGGTAGAGTGCAGCGCGGAGGCGAGCCTGCCGCTGTTTTTGAGGCGGAAGGCGAGAGGCCGGCTGGCTTCCGCGTTACCTGCCAACGAGAACTGCTCGCCGTGACGCCGGGCCTCGCCTGGCCGGCCGCCCGGGGACCGGGGACGGCAGGAAGCGCGTCCAGCCGGCCTGGATGCTACAATCCCATTACAACTAATTATAGTCTTAGAGAAAAAACGCTCTCTACAAAATACTTACAAATCAACTGGTGTAATTTAGTAGTATATAATATATACGAGTATTATAGAGTATGGTATAACTCGGGCAAAGTGAATGATTGTAGGTCGAACATATTGGCAGTCGTGAGTAGGTAATATCCATCGATGACGCTGGTCGGGGGTCGTACGGCCACATTACCGCCGATCGAGGTAATTGTGCGCTTCCTTGGCGCCGGTCAAGAGCGAGCTGCGTCAATTGGGCGTTGGCATACACCGACGTATACTGAGGTACACATACACGCTCGGTACGTCGCCTGGCCTTCAGAGGGCGCGCGCCATGTCAGTAAACAAACTTTGCCGGTGCAACCGTTCCTGTTAATATGTCATAATCTAACGAAAATCTCTCTCTCTAGGCGTTCCTTCATTACTGAAGATCGTGATCCTGGTGTTCTTGCAACCTTGTGCGGATTAATTGTTTCCACTGGCTTCTATCGACGGCTAGTTATGACTTTACTATGGGTAAAGTCATAACTTAATATTCCAAAAAAAAAAAGACGGGTTGCACTCCGGGAGTGCCGGCAGAAGTGAAAACTTGATTATTAACGTTGAGCATGTTTGATATTTTGGAATGGTTAGGGAATAATTTTGCACCAATTGCTTTATCAGTATAAAAGTACTATCATTTATGTGGTAGAATACAATATTCATTTATTGCGCTATCGTACACAAACATGACAATTTATATTACATTAAAAATTTAACACTTTAAAACTATTACAATTATTTTACATTAAAAAGTTTATCTCTCCGAAAAATCAACTTTCATCGATAATTTCAACGACTTATTCACCATCATCATTACCAGAACTATCCATGGATGCGCGTGGCACGCTGTAACATACACGAACATTCGCGCAAGCGCCCTGCGCTGCCTAAACGAAACAGTAGGCCCAGGCATACATTTTCGCCGCGCCGTAGAGAGGGGATAGCTGTCTACTCTCCATCCGTCTTACGCTTTTTCGATCAGGTCACGTGTCCTGACGCGAGTTTAAGATTTTATACCCATTACAGAAAAAGTGCTCAACGCCGCTAAAGAAGTTTTCACTTCAAAAATGGGCTTGGTTTAGTGTTACCTGTCGTAAATAAGGCTTATGCTTCCAGAGACCCCTGCGTGCTTGTGAAAATATTGTCAAAATCGGTACAGCCGTTCCGAAAGCAAAAAGTCTTAAGTACATAATCAAAACGTCGGTTTTTAGTCAACATCTTATCTCGAAATTAAATATTTTCTTCACTTTATTTCAATTTTATTTATTTGTATTTAGATAATATATTATTTAAGATATAATGCAATGGATGAAGATTTCAAATTTACGCGTTTATAGCGCCACCTATTTTATATTAAAGTAGCTATTCTGAGCTAGATATAAGAGACATCTAGTGGGGTTTTCTTAAATCTAATAACGAAACTGAGAATCTATGTCGACTTAGTTTTAAACTCTGACGCTAGATGGCAGTGTGCCGAAAAAATATATTACCTGAATTCATAAGGTAAACATTTGCTGATTGCGCGATCATTTTACATAAGGTGCAAACAATGTCAAACGCCAAGTTTACAACGCATGCTCGCGCGAATTCACCCCGTACTAATAACTATATTATTAATATACATACCTCTAGCCAGCGACTTCTTTTGGGTATATTTTTCTTTTTATTTTCAAATCCACCGGAAATCGTTGGCATTTCCGATGATTAGAAGTATGAATTTGTTCGCTCAGTCATCATTTTGGCCATGATCAGTTAAGCCGTGAAACCATGCATAGGATGATTCCCCGTGGCGATTCCGGGATAAAAGTATTATTTTCCATCCAGGATGTAATTTACACATTTGTCAAATTTCATCTATCGCGGGGAAAACAGAATATTTACTATTTTACAGTGTTGAAAGTAGCACCATCGTAGGGGTGGTTTTTCTGTTGTGTATACATACAAATTCAAATTCAAATAATCTTTATTCAAATAGTCCTTTAAAAGGCGCTTTTGACGCGTCAATAATTTACAAAGTAGTGATTTGATGGTGATAACTACATTCGTAAACTTAAAACTAAAGCTATGAAGGTTCCAAGCGCGCCCCGGTCTAAGAAGAAGCCCAAAACAAACTTAGCCATCTCACATGCCACTTAAAATTATATTAAGAGCTATCTTATTAGAGCAATATTTGACACCCATGCTTGTTTATCATTTACGTAATCCTTTACACTATAGTAGGACTTTTCTACAAGCTTACGTTTTATATAAACCTTGAACTTATTGAGAGACATCCCAGAAATTTCATTTGGCAACTTGTTATAAAATTGTATACAATTACCTTTAAATGAATTTCTAATTTTTTTAGGGCCATATTTTTGCCATGTATATGTATATTTGAGCCATATTATAAATTGCATTTACACTATACACTAGCATCAATCTAAGTATTACTTAATAAATTTTGAACTAACAGCGGTTAAAAAATAGTACTTTCCTCAATTTCCGTTTGTCCTGCTCTCTTATATGAGTATATACCAGATGATATGACGCTATACATATGCATACGAGTGTATGCCATATGTAAAGCGTCAGTTTTCCGGATTTTTAGTGGATCCATTTTAAATGAAATAAAAAAAAAACATTTTCTGACACTTCAGGGGAGAAAGTAAAGTGGATAATGTTATGCAGTATTCTGTCACACTGCAAATGGCAGCACCTTTGAAATGTCAGAGCGAGATAAAACCATAGACATAGAATTTTTTCGCTAAGCCTATGGATAAAACACTGCGTGACTATTCAATGTAACGCCACGTTTATTTGTAAGACTTTAAAAGGGGAACAAAATGCAAGTCATTCTTATATTAATTGACTCATTTATTCATGATTATTATAAGATTATTTTGGTTTAAATTTTCGCTACGTCATCATCTCCGTGCAGTTACACCGTGCACTCAGCGATGAAGATGAAGACTTTAGCGTCCAACAGTTCCTCGTGACTTGTTGGATGTCGTCGGTCCACCTCGGATGGAGTTAAACAACTCTGTAATATAACGCTGTCTATATAATTACCAAAGCTAGGTGAAAAAAATTAAAAAAATGAAAATGAAAAAATTTTTTTATTCAAAAAATACGTTTTACATATAACATTTATCCGTTGTTGGGACATCCTTTTAAGTAATTATTTTACTTGTGCCAGGGTGTCCCGCCTTCCGTAAAATGTATATAATATGAATTATATGTGTATATATTCTTATATATATAAAATCAAATCAATAACCAGGAGAGAGTGTGTGTGTTTCTGTGTGTGTGTGTGTTCGGTGCGCGCGTGTGTAGGTACCTCTAGGCTAGCTCTAGCTAGGTAGCTCTCTAGCTAGAACAGATTAGACACATTTTGTGTTCTCGCGATGTGTTAGGTATTTCCTGTAGAAGGTTCACATAACATTGAGCGCATTTTTGTACGTGTTTTATCCTCCGGAGGTTGACGTCAGGGCCCGCCGCGCTCACCCTCGCTGCGGGCGTGACTGCAGTACTTGATTGCATCACCATTCATCATCATCATCCGCCGATGGTCGTGTACTGGCGAGGCCAACGTTTTTGGAGGGATTTCCACGGTCTTTATTATGCCGCTGGTAAGGACGCGATATAACGACACTACGTTTAACCATATAAAGAGTTCTGCGTGTATTGTATAAGAAATGAATGTCTAGTTGTATAAATTGATACGTAGCCGTAACCTCTTCTGAATACAGTTATAAACAAATACGAGTAAAAAAGGGATGTCTAGGCCTCTGTTCGTCCGCAGATGTACTAAATTATTTTCGGACCTGTGTTATTTGCTGTATTAAAAAAAAATTTTCGTGGTTATCAAATAAATTATTTAGATTTTTAGCCCGCTTATAATAAAACCTTAGAAGTCAATTTTAAGCTATTTCTAATTGCCATATTGAAATCAAAATCTATGTTTATGTATGTCGCGTGACTACTACGTACTATAATTTGGTATATTGGAGCCGCTGTTGGAGCCAGGGGGTGGATAGTGGAACCCTTGAGTGCACCATCGCAACTACCAGTAACAAATCATATCTACTCATAGTAGAATTTGTAACGGGTACTTGTGATGGTGCTTTTTAGTTGTGCGTTTTCATAAGATTTGTTTTCAATACTAATATTCTTATTTTTTAAAGAGGCGTGATGATCTCAGTGATATTTCCAGAATCAAAATTTAGTGGTACTCCGCACTAGAGACTTTTTATGAAGTTTAGCCAAAATAATAAGCCCAGCTTCGAAAGTGGGTTGGTGATCGAAGTCTTGCATCAATTACGCGTAGGTTCGTCGACTTCCATCTTCCTGATCAAGCTTGCGTCGTGTTCAGAATAAATGGTAACCTTCATTATTACACAGTCTACTGTATGGCTGAAAACTCATCATACATGAGAACAGATGTCAAATAGCTTAAATACATTTATCAAGCATTTGACCTAATTCTATCATCTATCAGCATATGCTGCGATCCCACTGCTACTGCCCCACTAATTTGTTCCAAATAGGAAAGCGTATCAGAGTCAAGAAGTTATTTGCAAATGGTGGTAACCTTCCCTTTGGAAATGTTAACTTTTCCGGGATGAAAAGTAGCCCAAGTCATTACCTCGTCTCTATACAAGAATCAAAATACATATTACTATTATTAGTGTGTAAACTTTTAAGAAAATTAAATATTCTTTAAAATGCTTTGCCTAGGCGCTACGATGCCACGAACAAAGCGTTCAAACTAAAGAGACCCCTCCTCGTTTGAAGTTGGGGGTTGATCATGATAACGTGGTAAGAGTGAGTTAGTCGATAACCACGAGTAAGTATGTCAACTGAAGTGTCACTCACCTTGTGCGCGGCAATCAAATCTTCATTGTTGTTTTCATGGGCGCGGATAGTAATAACTTTAGCGCTCGGTAAAAAAGTGTCAAGTTATTTTGTTGTATTGTTGAAGGTGCAACCATATAACTGGCTGTGCCCCGCGGCTTCTTCCGCGTCAATGATTCGTCGTATATTTAATATTACTCAATATGCGTTCTCTAATGTATTTTATTTTTTCCAACGGTCCCGTTTTCTGTTGCCCACATTTATATTATATATATACTATATATTATAGATCCGAAAGTGTGTCTTATTGTTTCTTTATTAGCTGTTTCGATTAACTGTGTCAGAGATCTAATAATATATAGCTTTCATGTTGGAGATGGACGTAGTACACTTTCGATTTTGAACAACCACCAGATTTACGGCCAGTTTGCATTGAAACATCTCTTAGCTCTAAACCCCCATCTGTTCAGAGAGTCGTAACCCATTGATAAGCCAAGGATAAAATAAAAAATGCGATATCAAGACATTGAGACCTTCTACAAATAACTGCATCATGCTAAATCCGATTTTAATGAAATATAAAAAAATAAAACTATTAATAGTGAATTCAAATGATAACACACTTTTTGAATGAAATCAATGCGCTAATAAAAGTGTCACAACAGCTTCTGGTAGCATATATCATCAATAAATAATAAAACAATATATTTATTTATGTTAAGTTTATTAATTTACAATAAAGACAATTTAATGGTTTCCTGGTGGGAGGCTTCGGCTGAGGCTATTAACACCGTACCGACAAAGAGTTCCGGTACGATGCCGCACAGGAACCCGTGTATTATTATAACCGTAACCGTAACAGGTCAGCACGCTACCCTCTTAGACTGTGTCATCACTCACCACCAGGTGAGGTTGTCAAGGGCTAACTTGTGGTGGAAGTGGAGTAAATGATAATAATGAATGCGCTTGTTTCACTTAGTTCTAGTAAGTTCGAATTGAGTGACATATTTTGAGTCATAGTAATAAACTAAATGAACTCGCAAGAGTGCCGAAGCGAGGACAAAGTGACCGCCACATCACGGACGCCTGCCGCCCGCCCTCTCTCGCGCATCCTAAGCGAGCAGTCACCGCGCATTAGCATGGCGGGCACGAACCCGCAAGGGGAACCACTGCGGCGCCGGCATTCACGCGAGGCCGCGCGTTTGGGCTCACTTGACTACCCGCGTGGGTGACCGCTCTGAGGCCCTTCTGCGATCAAACATCAAGTTGAACCTGCGGCCGGCATTTCTAAATGCCACCATGTTTTATGTCACACCGGAGCAGTCTCACTACGTTTATAAATGGGACAGGTTTGATGTTTTATTTTTATTTAACTACACTAGGAGTTAGCATTGACAGCAATCGCACTTAGTGGTAAGTGACGCTGCAGCCTATGGTAGTCGGCTAACTCGTTATATTAAACCTCCTCCATCAGTCTCCACGCGCGAACTCTTAATCGCTGACACGTAATTTTATTTCTTCGGACTGTCTATTAGCTATTATTTGAACCCTAGGGCTCGAAGAAACTAAGGGAACGTCTGCCTAAGGGCGCCTCCTGTGAGGCCGAACCTCGGCTTAGGCGACGTTTGGAATAACGGGGTGTCGGACGGTGAGTGGTCGACACGTAATTGTTAGAGTTGCCATGCTCATTACCTCCCACCAGAACAGCCCAAAGAAAATTCGGAAATTGTTAAATCCTTAATCAACTGATGACAAGTTGACAAGATCTGTACGATTAATATAAATTTACATCTAGTGTTTGCGAACGGTACAGAAAGCATTACATGGGTTGACTGTGCTTAATAGGTATACTGGATGGAATAGGCTGTGCACTAATAATTAATGATCATTGATTACTTTGGTATCTCTTAGTCGCTACCTGCAGTATTCTAAAATGTCTGTTTTGTTGTTGTACTGCGGCCTGCCGCCGCTTGTACCGAGTCGAAGCCTGCAATTAAACTTGGCAGTTGTTCTACGTACACGTAATAAAGATCAACGATTTCCCATCTTTTATCCAATATTTTGTATTGTGTGAAACCACCAATATTACTACTAATAGGTTACGTCTTCTTTTATATTTACGCAACGGCAGATCTCAGATGCTCACGATGGTGTAGCTATGTTTTGACACGATCCATTTCTATTATA
Organism: Lasiommata megera; assembly: GCA_928268935.1. Lineage (NCBI taxonomy): Eukaryota > Metazoa > Arthropoda > Insecta > Lepidoptera > Nymphalidae > Lasiommata > Lasiommata megera. The sequence continues at coordinate 17,792,493 of OV743317.1, read as the reverse complement.
TCATTAAATTGTTGACATCGTCATTGTTGAAATATGTTTTATTTGCGTAACGTTGTTTGTGGCTATGATTGTCAGTAAAGAGGGATCAGTAGGTATATGATGCTGCGGTCGCAAACACGTCAATTTCAAACCTAATTAGGGCTTTGGAATTACCCAATTTACAATCTTTTAATGCATTGTATAAATTGTTTTTTATACCCACACTTTTGAAGTAATGTGAATTTATGTATTTTTAGGACACCACAAACTAAAGCTAAGAGGGTTCAAATCGCGCCCAGGTCTAAGCAGTATTTTTTTGTTATCACTATCTCATATAATCAATAATAAATTATTGTACCTATAGACACCCAATATGTGTTGAATGTACCTATCCAGAAAGATTTCCTCATCAACCAATGCTAGATATTGATATTTGGTAAAGATTTTAAATCTGATTCTTTCGCCCAGGGGCTGATTGCGATGCGGCTGATGTCATCTATTCGAGATAAAGGCTTCAACGCAGCTAACAAACTTTGTACTTTAGGTTCCGATTTTGAATCGATGCTAGTAACAGCGCTGACAGGCTTACGTGCTCCCCAGGGGAAGCCAAATGAGGACCGATGTTGGATAAACAACCAGCTATCTCTGAACCAGTCGGGCAACACAGACGTGCCAGTTCTTTGACTTTTAGATTGCATATTAAACATTGTTTAGGATGAGCTTGTTTTCGCTCTGAGAATCACTCCACAAGATTTAAAAGTCCGCTCCGTAAAGTTATATAAAGCTCATATTGTATTAATTATTATTAATAGTAGCATTTGTATATTATTGTAATGTTGTTGCGGCCTCCTGCGGCAATTAGAGCAATATGTAGCCGGTTATCGCGCGGCTATATTTACGGTTATCGCGTCCCGGCGCGCGCGGCGATGTGGCTAATTAGTACAATATGTGGTCGAATTATCGAAAATTGGTCGACTGTGCAAGTTCATAGTTGTCAGCGTTTCAAGGTGATGCACGCGATGGGACCCGGTGGCGCCGCGAGTGGGAATGGGTTCCAGAATCTTTTGACACAGCCGAGGGAAATGGGCAGAATAGACTCGTTCTTGTCGAGCGGGCCTTAGGCCGTGATTGGTTACCACCATACAAGCAACGACGTTCAGCCACGCGATTTAGCGAATAGATTATAAGTATTTATGAAGCTGTAATAGCCTAGTGGTTAGGCCAGCCTCCTAATCAGAGGTCAGCGGTTCGAATGCGGACCTCTAACTTTTCGAAGTTATGTGCGTTATACGGTTATACTTCAACGGTGAAGGAAAACGGGGAAGGTTGCGCACGGCAACCGGCTGTCCAGGGACAGCCGGTTACGTGCGTAACGTAGACCTGCATAGAGACCTAGATCTAGACACTATCGCTCAGCACTTTAAGAAACTCTCGAAAAGCTATTTTGAGAAATCAATCCGACACCCCAACCCTCTCGTAGTTGCGGCTTCTTTTTACTCCCCCGACCTAAGCGCTCCTCTCCGAAAGAGGAGACCTAAACATATGTTTCACGACCCTGACGATCAGATAACTAATGGCAACATACTCGTACCACCTATCACACAATCATACGCTACACACCGTCTTCGCCGGCGAAGACGAGGTCCCCGCTATCTTATGTCATCCGGACGTGGCCTCTATCCACGGCCTCGGAGACGTCCGGAACACTCACCGTCTGACCCCCCATTATCCCAAACGTCGCCCTTAGGCAGACGTTCCCTTAGTTTCTTCAAGCCCTGTAGCGTGAACGGAGAAATGTCTCTAATAGCAAATAGTATTAAATATTGGCACATCAAAGGACGACCTGTGTGGCGCAGTGCGTGCGCGGTCGCATTATAAAATTGGAGGTCTAGGGTTCCCAGCTCGAGTCTGGTCTGGTGGGAGGCTTCCGCCGTGGCTGGTTACCACCCTTCCGACAAAGACGTGTCGCTAAGCGATTAAGCGTTCCGGCATGATGTCGCGTAAAAACCAATAAGGAGTGTGGGTTGGTTTACTATAACAGGTTAGCCCGCTACCATCCTAGACTGCATCGTCACTTACCACCAGATGAGCCGTCAACTTGTGGAGTATAAAAAAAAAATCACTTAAGATACAGTAAAAAAGGGACAGACGTATGTCGGACACGTGAGGCTGCCTCGCGTTGACCGTGCCTTCAGTCAGAAGTAAGGGTTAGCTCGCTTCACAGACCTCGTCCACAGATTTCACAGTGAAAGTCATCTCAGCGGCCGCAGCACGCGCTCGGCGCTCCGCGACGCGTCGAGTGGCAGGTGGGGTTACGCAACACGGCCGGGGTTTCCCCGCGCTGGGCGAACCCCAACTTGAATGCCTTCACTCCGAAGGATAACTTTATTTGAACTAGCTCATGTCTGCGACTACGCCTACTTGAAAGATTATGCCTAATAGTAACTAAACGATCACAATGACACAAAGGAAGGCTACAAAAAGTGTTATATAGATAAAACTTGACAACTCGCTCGCTTGTCATATTTGTCACCCAATTCAGTTTGTTTTTTACTTCAATGACTTTGACTGTAAGTCAAGTTCGGGCGCAATTGAAGTCCTATTACTACTATTTTTGCTGACTGAAAATCTTTTTGGGATTGTTTGATGTAGGTTTTCTCCAAAGTTCATCTAAACAAACCGACAAACCTTAAAGATAACATTATTACGTTGTTATTTCATAACGTGAATAATCTCATAATCTTAATACAGATCGTAAGACGATTGTGTTGTCCAGGCAGTGCTGCGCGGAGGGTTTCCCGAGTGATTAACCCGCGGGTTTTGAGTCGGCCATAGGTATGACTGGCACAGGTGGGTCGGAGCGGCAGGTGACGCAACATGGCCGGAATTTGAATAGTTCACTGTCAAGGAAAATCGTCTTTTAAATTTAAATTGCTCAATAGTAATATATATTATCCAATATAATAAGGAGTTATAAAAGCTACGACGTTAGCTCACCGAGGTATTGGAAAAGTGATCTACTCGGTGGATTATCGGATGAAATGACCTTTGTCCCACGGCTGGGTGCAGGTCTCTTCTCTCATAGTAGGCTTTAGGTATGGGCCATGTCCTTCGCCGTGGGTTGGCGCTTCAACGATTGTTATCACATATAAGTGATAACGTGCAACGCCGTTTTCTTAACTTTGTCATTGAGAATTTCTTGACAAAACAAAACCTTTTTTTATAGCATTACGCACTCGTCTGTAATCTCACCTGGTGGTGAAGGTGATCATGCTGTCTAAGAAGGTATCGGGCGCTAACGTATTAGGTATATGGCGGCATCGCACCCCAAAAATATATCGCTTAGCGGCACTTCTTTGTTGGTAGGATCAAATCACGACTGAATTCCCGTCCAGATCGGACTGACGAAAATTCAGATATAACCCATTTGCCCAGCCGGGTATTGAACTCATCACTTTCCATTTACGAGACCAGTGCTCCTCACTGCGCTAGGAAGGTCGACTAATAAATCAAATTTTAGTCAAATATCTCCGCCGCAGACCCTGACCTTAAGCCAGAGCAGGTACCGCGCATCCGCAAACCAGTCCGTCCGGTCGCGAGCGGCCGCGGCTTCTTCTTTTTGCTAAACCTGCCACTCATCGATGGGCACTAATCTGCGATTGCGACTTATCCATGGATTCTTCATTTTGTGATCTAGGGGTATCACACGGTTACAGTTATCACTTGAACATTTAATCAGAGGGCGTTGGATTAGTCCGGGCCAAGCTGCAATACCAAATACTAATTGTAATTATACAATCGATTAAAATATCCCAATACTACTCTTGTATTAATCAGGACATCTTATAACTTAACTCGATATTACCATTGCTATTTGTTGTTATATATTTCATTATTATAAGACAGACAAACGGCGTAAGCAGAGTCTTTGTAATATGCTCCCGCTTGCGCCGATCAGGTACGGAACCCAAACGATAAAGAAAACGAAATTAAAAAATTACATGTTAAGCCAAAGCTACACGGAAGTACCGCGCTGTTTCGGTTGTAAGTTGTAGTGTTTAAGATATGCTAATGTCAAGGCCATACATATTTGTATGTATACAAGTTAACAGTGACTGACTGATCTATCAGTGTTGAAGTCAGAAGAAGAGTGCCGAATATAACGCAAGCAGAGTCGGAGGCGTAAATATAAATAATAAAAATTTGTGACGGGGCAATTGGTCGATATATTCACAGGTTCATCAGCGAACTTCGGCTACCTGGATGATCTAGTAACTAGACTAATGGACCAACCACTAGACAGTGATTAACACGTTCAACGGTGGATCAATTCGACGATCTTTAATATAATAACTAGCTGTTGCCAGCGACTTCGTCGGCGTAGAATTGCTGATTTCCCGTGAGATTGAGGTTTCCCGTGCGGCCAATACCCTGCTTCAGAAAGTAAGCTACAAGCAAATGTCAAATTGCCGATTTTCGTGTCTCTAAATTAAAAAACATAGGACTTCCATACAATCTTCCAACCTCTATTTTACCCCCTTAGAAATTCCAAATATCCTTTCTTAGTTGACATCTCTTAACTATCAACTTCCTACTTGCTAAGTTATAGCTTTAAACGTACAATAGTTTTTGAGATCTCGTGTTTAATCAGTAAGCAAGTAAGTAAGTAAGTCAGTGACCTTTCGCTTTTATATATATAGATTGAAAAATTTAAAACACATCCTAGAAAACAAAGAAAAATGAAAATTACTTTTATCATTACAGAAGACATGTAGTAGCTTCCCCACAAAGAACGGACTCATTAATTAATGTAATTAAATGTAATATCAACGCTCTTTCGTCAGCTACGCTGAGGTGTAAAGTAAAATGGGAGCAGAACAATGTGCCGGGAGTCGCAGCTCCTCATTGCATTGGTAACGTATATTCCTGGAATGGCAGGGAATTTGTTATCAAACGCATATAGAGAACAAAGAGGTGATAATGCCGGTTCACTTCAAACTCTTATAAAATAATTAATTATTAAACTCAACCTTTTGTTTAAGTCATCAATTGTATTGATGTGAAAAACAATAAACCAACTTTGCGTTATTGTTTAATAAAATCTTTGTTTCAAACTGACAATTGTTATAGGTATCAGTTAAACTTGACATAGGTTCTTGGAATTCCCGACGAGTACCTTTGGCCACAGACGCGATTTAATTACGCAAATGGCCAGCAGTGTCTGCAAGCTTGCTCTAAGCATGTACGGAAGGGTTATCAAAATACATTCATATAGCTACTCAAAATACCAAAGGCAAAAAACACGATCGTTTCGCGATCATCAGACCTGTCGCAAGCTAAGCCACTGAGTTCCTGAACTGCGAAGTTCCACAAGTGTATCATAGATACGAAACGAGTAAAGTCCCGCTCGTAGCCGAGTCACAGTGCCCTCGGCCTTGGGGAGCGCGCCTTGACCAGTGCGATACGATCCTAATGTCCGCGACGTGCTCACTGAGCGAGAGCATATCAAAAACAAACAACACTTCACTTGTGACGGGGAGTGTGCTCACATATTGAGACAGCCTCGCAGGTTGATCGCAATCACAAAAAAGCTATATGCAACACTATACATAAATCAATGAAGTAACTAATTAATACACTTATCTACTTTATGTAGATATAGCCTTAAAAGACATAAAAACCAAAACAACAAGTAGCGAACAATTTTGCGGCCGTATCCTAGGCGACCAATGGCGTCAAAGAACAGGAAAATACACATACCAAAAAATATATAACAATACTTGTTTCCATATATAACACACATGCCTGTAAATAACCCAACTGTTATGTGTAGATAGCAGTTAAAAGCTATTACTGGAAATAGTGGAAGCGACCTATCCCCGGAGTGAGGGTGCCGAGTCTCGCAGGACATTCACAGGCACTTCTTAGCGCACTCAAGAATACATCAGCCTCTATTAAACTGTATCTGTTACAAAGGAAGGGCACTTACGAGGGCGAGCTTTACACTCTTAGACGGTCTCGTTAGTTGCGAGCCGGCGTGTTTGTCTGCGAACCATGTGGTCTTGGTTATGATTCCTTGGTCGAGCAAAAAACAACAAATAAAAATTTATAAAAGTATACTTAGATAATAGTTAGTAATAAAGGATGTGTTGTTTAATATTATGCAAATACATAGGTCTAATGTCTTATAGAGTCTGCGCACGCGACGAGTTGGGCGCGCGAGGGACGGGCGAGTAGTTTAAGCGCCAGAAGCATCTCATAAGCTACGAACGTGGCTAGCTAGATTTGACACCTTTCTCTGCATCCCTTGCGCACATAAGAGAGACGGATACAGAGAGAGCTTGGACCCATAAAGCTGCTACAATACGGCTTGGTGAGCTTGACATTGCAATTCTTTGCACGAAATTAGTAATTCGAGTTATTTTACCATTAATATAAATCATGACATAGCACGCTGGTGTATCGTTCGCTAATTGGCAAATATATAGTAAGCTTAGGGAGTGCCCTAAGCTGACCACTCTCCGGAAGTCTGTGGGAGTGTTATTCATCACCTTCCGTTCTGTTAGCATTGGATGCGCATTCTCAAACGTCCGTGCGCAAACTTTACGTCTTAGTTAAATATGCATGAATATTCAGAGACTACGGAACAACGAACCAAAACCGGTCGGCCAGGTCGCCGCGCGCTGCGTCCGACCGACTCGCGAACATCAATCAAACCACAATAAAAACTTTATCAAAATGACGACGCGCCTCACGAGTTCATTTCTTGAAGGGCGTCTAAGTGTGTACAAAAATGACTTCCAACGGCTCGCCCATATTAAATAAGCATCTTACAATCTTACTACGAATACCCAGAATATCATCACGTCGCCGCATCACAGGGAAAGATTTTCTATAAAAATTCTTTATATAAAAGCTGCGAATGCTTTTCTCTGGGTCGTACGGGCCACCTCGAGGTAGTCATAACTGTAATTTTTTGAAAATTTAAATACATCGGGTAAAAGGTGACTTAAATCTCAACGAGGCAAACATGGCAAACTTACTATAACATATATTAGATTTAATTGAAATACACAGATGTATGTACTAGAGGTTGCTGAAACTGACTATTGATATGAGTAGCGAATAGGCTAGTTAACTGCTTGTTTTACTTGACCTAAGACTTATCTATAAAAAAATAGAACCTTCAAAGGTACTCTACTAAACACGAGCCACCACTTTCACGGGAGACAGACATTTAGATTTATAGTAATATTAGAAACCATAGACTAATTGTATTACTACGTTTATACAGGCACCATGAACAAACTAAATGGTAACGACTTGTTTCGATGACGTTGAAAGAGATGGGTGCATTTTATTTTCAGATTTATATCCATAGGTGTTAGTAACAATTAGGACTTATAAACTATGTTAGTAATTATCTAATTAATTAATCCAATTTAACTCAATTCATATGCCCTCTTCGCCACTTAGTGGACATGTGGATGTACACCCAGTGCGCCATAAAAGGGTTCTCCCATTTTGCAGCTAAGGTATCCAGAATACTGTAGGAGGTCCCGCGCACTCTGCTCATCACAGATGCATTATATATTACTTATGTGGGAACTCTGCGACACTGCATCTCCAGGAGATGTTGATCTCACAGCGCACGATTGGTATCTAAGCCATTGTGGACTGTGAAGTCGGCGTACATCTTATTTTGGGCACATTACTTGCTGCAAATTGTGAATTAGATATATCAAAAAGGTGAACGTACGATAGAGAAGTTTCGCTTAGAATCTTGTGAAAATTAGGGCTATCGATTTAACGTTTGTATCTTGCCGTGTTATCTACGGGTTGATGGTGTTTTTCTTTTGTTCAGGACTACGTTTATCCACATCACTGAGATCTGAGGGAGTGATCAGCTACAAACATTGATTTACCACTAGCCGTAGATAGAGCGCGTCATACAAAAACAAGGCGAGAATTTGTCACCAATTAACTATACATTCCTACATATCGGTATATCGATGTATTACAACCGGTCTAATACAATAGACGTATTCTCTATAGCGGCGGATTTTACGGCTCGAGTGTTAGAATCGGTGACTTTCGTCTAGCCTTGTCATACACTGGGGGAAAAGAGTGCACGATTCGCTATTTGTGCACTACTTTTCCGTCCCATTTTTTGAGCGTTAATAATCGATCTACGGCTAGTCGTAAATCGATGGGTACAAAAGGTGAAGTATTGTTTTTCAGTAATGGGTGATCAATGGACGAATAAAGTACTAGTTCAACGAAGAATTATTATACGGTCGCCGCGACTTGTGGTCCAGCGGTTACTTTAACTCTTTCGATGTCGTAGGCCCGCTGCCACTGCTGCGTTTACTGGGTCAGAGTTAGGCTAATTGGCACCAATTCATTCAGGGATCAGGTTTTCCTAACTATACACCCCGTGCATAGCAACATCTGCTTGGCGAGTTGTTGAGCTATATATTGTATGTCAATGGATCCAGTAATAGCAGTAAATTCGCGATATTGCTGATATCCTCATTTCCCTGCGACAAACACATTTGGTTTCTGCAGCGTCGCTTCGGTGTTTGATTGGCTTGTATTTAACTATTTGTGAATATGTTAAACGCATTAACTTCGTATGCACTCCGATTTCAATGCAATCTTGTGCGTTAAGCGTTAAGGAACACATTCGATTGCGTGGAAGCCTTCATAAATGGGTAATGTATTTTCCCAAGTATCACGGGCGTTTACGAGTAAACGAAAACTACCTACAAACTTCAAAGCGTGATATCATGGTAGGTATTCTGTATTTACCTACTGGAGGTTATTATCTATATTAACTTCTAGCAGGCCTGCAGTAACGGCGATGCAGGTTAAGCTAGTAACTGATATGCAGAATGGCCCTTGTAGATCTTGATTATACAAGTTGCCCAGCTGCGCGAAACAATGAACCCCGGCTAAGTTTGTTGTGGGCTTCTTCTTAGACCGGGGCGCGTTTTTAAGTTTATGAATATAGTTATCACCATGAAATAACTACTATGTAAATTATTGACGCGTCAAAAGTGCCTTTTTAAGGACTATTTGAATAAAGATTATTTTGAATTTGAATTTAAACCAAATTAATCGCTATTTTTATTTATTAAAACATTTGTCTTTAAATTTAGAACTGACTAAACGAAAGTAAAATATGAGGTATCGCACAAAATAATTAATTCAGTAATTAGTTAGTAAAGCTTCTTGAATCTTCTGCTAGACTTATGGACTGCAGCAGAAATTTACAATACAACAACAAAAACAAAAGTAAAATTCGCGATAACAAAGCAGGCCTCCGAGGTGTTATTTATAATTCAAGCAATCTTTATACCGCATCGCAATCATATTCCAATAGGAGACGTGGACTTCACATACCTCCCCTTGTGCATTGTGAAGGAGGCAATGCCGCAAGTGGGCGCTGTATCTTATAAGTGAGCCGCAGCTTCGATCCCTAACAGAGGAAATTCGGTAATTCATTGTTTTTCCTTTTCTAAGGGGATACAAAAACGGCCACCAAGCGCCTTAGCGTTCCGGTACTATACCGCTTGGAAACCGATTACATCTATGAGTTTAATAACAACCTACAACAGACGTGTTCCATACGTCATTTACATAATTCACTGCACCAAGCTATCAATCATGAGGAACAGATGTATAGATTACCTTAACTAGCATAATATATGCAGCGGCCAGTCTCTCACACAGAACCTGTGTTAGTTACTGACGCGTACGTTTTATTGAGTATTGGCACAAACAAATTAGAATCTAAATACTAAAAGCAAGAATTTAGCTGTTATCTTACAATGCTTTTGAAATGACCCAAATTCTAAGACCATTTTCACAGTAACAACAACAAAATATATTAAATAATATAGATTTATTAATGTCAGATAGAGAGCAAATGTGGAAAACACATTCATCCGAGTATAACATGTAGGTACTCCGTAAGGCTGGAACGCTGGAACGATGAAAGATTCTAATCTATTCGGCTTCTATAGGACCAGGAATTGCTAAGTACTTTAAACAAGTTATTTTTAAAATTTGCAATATTTGTCATGTTATAGCAAGGTAACAATGGTTTTTCACGTGCTGTATATCGTCAGAGGAAAAATTCAAATCAATAAAATAATTGCGCGCGGCTACAAATTGCGCTAGTCTCATAAAATATATCATAAGAAACAGTGACTCAATATCTACATATTCTGATTATAATCTAGGTAACCCTCAGTATCACTAGAGTAAAGAGGTAAGATGACACGCGCTCGCTTTGGGCCTCTTATAGAGGAGGTGTTACCCACGTCTCTGGGCTGAATCAATCTAAGATCAATTCACTAGAAATGTGGAAATGTTGTAGCATCGGGAGACTTCAGTGGACGCTTTCTAGTGTCTCTGGAATGTTTTGAGGAGTTGTTTAAATGAAAATTTAGTAGGTCCCTGCTCCCACCCAGTGCACATCATAGTACTGATAAAAAAGGAAACAAACGTTTATTAACATCAAAAATATTTTGTATATAGAAAAAGTTTCAAGTCAAAGTCGAGTGTACCAATGAAAATCTTATTCATTGTAAAACAATTTAATAAGTATTTTGTTCCTTTATTACAAAGATGTAATCGATCGACAATAGTAACAAAATTGTGATAACCGGTTTGGACCCTAGATAATTTTTCACAACTGGCAGTTCCTCTAGTGCCATACATGTTTATGAGCGCTAATCGTTTAACACTATGTGACTCTCCGTTCGTTTGCTAGCTATTAATTATATCTGGCTACAGTATAACATTAATAATAAAGTTTTAATATATCCTGTGCTCGTTTAATACGACTGTGTAGAGATGTTCTTAACTACGTGTAAAAAATCGTTTTAAACAAATTTGAAATTAAGTAAAAGAAATGCTAATCAGACAGAAATAACATTTGGAGTAACACTGACCGGCCTAGAATTATAAAATGTAACATTATTTAAAATGTAATATCACAGCCTCATATTAAACGTCACGTATATCTGTCTATATGTTGTTTACTCTATAACTGGTTATTAATAAAGTTTGACTAATTAGTTTTTGCCATAAAATAACATTTTCTGTATCTGTCATAATTTTTGATGCTACATCGTGGTTATAAGAAAGTTTGAAAATAAGATATAAATTATGTAGCGTTAGTAAGTATTGCTACATCCGAATATGCCTAATGCACGTAATGTCACAGTAAGTCCATGCCTCGAAACAGTTGGAATTGAAAACTTGGATTACGTATAAGTAGTCATTAAAAAATGTAATTAATTTTCCAGTTTATCGAGAAAATTATGTCACTCAAATACTGTGACAAAATTAGTTAATTCCTTTGCATGAGCACAATGTGACTTAGGGTCGAGGGATTTGTTTTCCTCCACAACACAATAATTGTCTTTAATAAGGTAGCTTCATCAATCCAGTAATGAAAAATGTCCACATAATTATAATTGCGTTATAAATAGGCAATCAATGCAGAATTCGCTCGAGGAAAACTCCCGTTTCCTCATCGGAGCAATATGTCGCTCAGGATTTCCTCCGCGATGAGATGTGATGTATTTCGCGGGGATGCTGCGACTCCATTATTGTAGGTCGCTGGCAAGTTGTTGGTAAACACGCGATACATATGATAGCTTCAACATTCCATTCAAACAGCAATCGGTAGATTTTATATAAAAGAAATCGACTTGTCCTCACCACGTGTGTATAAAAAGAAAAACAATGAGTAAACCTGTTACTCATTATTTTTCTTTTTATACACTACAAGTAAGCCTTTGACAGTCTCGACTGATGGTAAGTGATGTTGCAGTCTAAGATGGTAGCCGGTGAACCTGTTAGGGGTATGGTAAGCTTCTAATTAGTCTACGTGACATTGTGCCGGATCACTAAATCGCTTGGCGACACGGCTTTGTCGACCAGACGAATCAAGGACTTTCAACTTTATGTGACAGTGCACGCACTGCGCCATCGAGGATGTCCAGAAATACTCGTACAAATTTTGTGTTTTGTGCGTCATCATCATCATGATCGGGTTGATCATGATGATGATGATGATTACCGGCTCACTACAGAGCACGGGTCTCCTCGCAATATGAGAAGGGTTTGGCCATAGTCCACCACGCTGGCCATATGCGGATTGGCAGACTTCACACGCCTTTGAGAACATTACGGAGAACTCTCAGGCGTGCAGGTTCCCTCACGATGATTTCCTTCACCGTTGAAGCAAGTGATATTTTAATTGTTTAAAAAAACGCACATAACTCCGAAAATTTTAGTGCGTAATAATATCTAAATAGACTCAATTTTATTATTCAACGAAGTGATCGATACAATTAACCCAGAATTGCTTTGTATGTTTTATAGCAATTATTATGGTCGTCATGTTATCACGTTTGAAGGACGCTGGTATAACCCTGTAGGGCGTGGCCACGTTGTGCTCCTACTAAGTACAAATACAAGGAAAGAATTACGGGAATCGAGCAAAGCGTTAAAATGCCAAGTTAAAAAAATGCATTTTTTCTATATCTAGTAGTCTAATTCTCTATGATATGAAATGAATGCTACCGACCACATGCGTTTAATGACGTAATTTTAATTTTGATATTTATAATATAACTGTATAAATGGCGACGGCTGGCTGACGAAGAACCAGCTACTGGAATACAGAACTTTTTAGTATCGTTTTGTATAAACGTTCAACTAATTCTGCGTATTTTACAAACTGTTTCACATCTATTTAGTAACTTGTAGAGATTTCAGATGGTCCAATGCCGCTTATAACATCTTCTTCGTTAAACTCTTGACAGAGTGGTCGTGGTCATCATGACGCAATGTCTTTGAGGACAGATGACAGACAGATTTCTCAGCTGGCCGAAAGCCTGGTGCACTCGTGCAAAAGACCGCCCACAGCAGACTTTAGACATCGCATCGGATGACCTTCCTCAACCTCTAGTGCCCTCCACCTTGCCCTGCACGACAAGACGCTCTATGGAGTCATTCATACGCCGGAAGACGTGTCCGAAGAATTTTAAGATGCGACTAACGCCGAAAGGCATTATTTAATACCGACTTCTCGTATATGTTGGAATGAAATTCGGTCCACGACACTTCCAGTATTCGCCACCAGCACCACATCTCCAGAGCATAAATCTTCTTCTTCTCGACCAGTCCCAAGGTCCACGTCTCCGCATAACTAGACGAGCTAAATCCCATATGCCCATCTCTACCAATAGTCAGTCACTCTACCAACGCCTGTCTGACTTCCAGCATCTCGGGACCCCAAAATTCATTTAGATTTCGAAATATCATAAAATAACCACCGTGACGGGATGTGAAAACATTTACAAGAACAATATTTGATATTGAGTTTTTGTTCAATCTAGCTTTTAGATGTGGCATGTGGCCATGAGTTATTTAAATAATTATTTATAATATACATACTTAATTTGTTTTCCGAAACAAAAAGTACAAGAACTTGGCAACTTTTTTACACATCTCAGGCAATTAATGGCAGCACGCTCGCGCGCCGCGGGGAAACCGAATCGAGTTTTATAAAATAAAGGTATAAATAATAAGTTCTAAAGAACACTGTAATTCATGTTCGGTTATAAATGAGAGGCGGCTTCAATGCATACAATCTTGATTGTTTGGAGCGGCTTCTGATAGTATACTTATTATAAGTTAGTTTTGGCAGCTTCTTTCAATTTCGCTACGAGTTATAACTTCAAACCAGATGGAATATTTAGAAAATTCAGACCTCTCTTTTACTTCTTTGCGGAACATTTTTTTCATGAAGCGGATTTCTGTGATAAGATAGATAGATAATAGAATGACTATTTTCAAGCCGATCTAGCATTTGCAACCCATTTGAACTGTCAGTTCGTCAGTAAGTGAGTAAGATAGGCAAGCAGTGAGTTGCACGTGTGTGTATTTTTATTAGATTCAACGATGAGGTCCGGATAACTAATATACTATGTTAAATTACCACGGAAAATTTAGGTTTTATTTACATATGAAATATCAATCAATCCGACTAGTTTTAAGCCTTAATTCCTTGTGGTTTCTATTTGTTACCTTTTATATAAATTGTTTTAGTTTTTTATTTGTTTTAGTCGGCCCGTCAATATCTGATAAAAGTCCCCCTGGATACATGCAAACGAGGTAATTACCTAAACAGGAATCTAAGATATAGGCAGGCTGTATCCCGCACCGTATTTAAAATCGCTTAGCTGGAATAAACAAATTGTAAAACTAAATAATGTAAGAGAACCTACCCACCAGTACACGCGAGAGTTATCTAACCCTTTTTTTTTTTTTTTTAAACGTGGGTAATCCTTATGGATACCCCGCGTCCGAGGAGACGCGGCGGTTATGTCAGACTCTTACTGACTAAACCCCCACGGTGTATATCCTTTCCCGCCGCCTGGTGGCCGGGTCACGGGTTTCGCTCGCGCACACAACCGCAACCTGGCCGGCGGAGTCCGTCCTTAGGACGGTGCCAACTCGGGGGCAATATCAGATGCCCCCCAATTGAACGCCATAAGACGCACCAGGACCACAGGGTGCGTCTTCCAGCTCGAGGAGAGTTATCTAACCCTAACGTCTTCTGTCGGGTTCCAAGGTAAAGTGTGTTCCGTTGTCGATAACACTTGATCATAATGTCGGTTCTTTTGTGGATCCAAATTCATCAGCAGATTCCCTTCAACTCCAAAAGTTGCCTGTTCATTTGAAAAGAGATAACAAAAATTAAACTAAAATATTAAGATTAGCGTATATTTTGAAACTTTTTTCGAGTATCGCTAAAATGAGGATTAACGATAAAGTCCGGCGCATATTCGTTTCGCGAATGTATTAGGCGTCCATTGACGTAACAGGCCACGCCCACTTTGAATTAAGTTTCGTGAAAAGGTCAACCGTCTCATGACGCAGGTGAGTTCCCGAGTGTTTGTCTAGTTTAGGGTAACCAGACATACCCGATTACTAGGACACATCTCGGTTTAAGGACCAGTGTTTTACACAATACATTTGTGCATGTCTTCCGCAGTTGTGATCTTCAACTTTGTGTGGAACTGTTTGTGTAAATATTACACGACTATTTACTGCCCTCACAATAGCAATTCGTTTTAGTTAGTACAAAATTGGAAAGCATTTTGATGTTTCGGCGATCGTGGAGGGTTGTCGGCATAAATAACAAATTTTAATTGTTTTTTTTTTTGTGTTATAGTGTCTTTGATTAATGACGTCATAATATGTTAAACCAGGAATGTATTTAGACACCTCGATCGTATTCATCTACATTGTTATCGGGTACGTTAGAAGGGTAGTAAACGAGAAAAGTTACAATATGACAACACATATTTATTTAATTTGAGCGAATCAATATATTATACAGCTTGTAAGAGATTTATTTAAACTACGATTTACTCAGTGAAATCGTTCCTAATACTTGATTGAACCCGCGGGTAGTTATCAAATAAATAATAATAAACCAAAAAGTTCAGGTAACAGATTGAATTTAGTATTACCATCCTTATCACCGAGGACGAGTAGGAAAAGAATAGCATTACTAAATTAAAATTGCTCTCTGAAGATTTTGGAATAGATTTATAACTAACCGCGGGCGTTAATCAACTAATATCAGGACTAGGACATATGTATATTAAACTATGGTAATTAACATGGAGAGTACTCTTAAAAAGTCTGCACGTTAGTTAAGTCGATACAAAGCGGACGCCGAAAAGCGTTGTTAAAATAAAGATTATTATTGTTTCACAACGTTTCCAAAATAGCCTGTCGGTGTACTGTAATCCTATTGAGCGGACGTAATACATAACAGTGGTAATGAAATCACACTAATTATGTTTCAGTTTGATGCTTTGTCCTTGCTTTGTAATCTCAGAGGTACACCCTAGAATCATCAGAAAACGTAGACAATTATATCAAAAAGTTGTTAAATTTATAGTTTAGGTGGAAACTGGTTTGGAAGTCACGCGACGTTCACGTTCCAAGTCCCAGTCAAATGAGGTAATTGTATTGCATACTAGATCTGCCCGCGAGTGCTGTTCGTATGTAGGCTTATGCCGCTTCCCTTGCTGCTTTTATAAATGTGAAAGTTGCTGAAAGTATTATAGACCGATAAACTCACTTTGGCAGTTATATAATAATATCGGTAGTTTTTGTTCCAAATGCGCCCTGGTCTAAGAAGCCCATAACAAACTTAGCCGGGTTTTTTTTGTTATCACCATCTCACATAATAAATTATAGTACCTATAAAGATACCCAAGCTTTTTTATCGTTTATAATATAATCCTTAATATCGTAATATGATTTTTCTATAAGCTTTCGTTTTATAAGAACTTTGAAGTTATTGATAGACATCTCCAAGATATCAATAGGTAATTTATTATAAAATAAAATAGAATTTCCTTTGAATGAGTTACTAATTTTGTGCAGCCTACTAAACGGTACTACAAGTTTACTTTTACTTCTAATGTCCATCTAAGCCCATAAAGTGCTTATTAAACAGACTACTATTTCATATGTTTATTTGCCTCCAAACATTAACATTGTCATCTGAATTGAATCTCATCACAGCAGAAAATACGCTCACAATAAACTCCATTTTTTTCATCTACATTTGTGTTAGTGGGCGCAAAAAAACTTAACCAAACAGCAAATGCTTATCAACCATAAACGTTGTTGAATTGTAAAGTGAGTTGCTGAGTCAGTAAAGAAGATTGATTGAACCTGAGATGCATGTGTCAGAACAAAATATAGTGTATATATTTAAGTTTTTTTTTTAATTAATTATTGCATAAAAATCAAGGTCAGTAGAATCGTGGATTTTAATTGACTTATTTTTTTAAGGTACCTAATTGTATTCAATTTTTAATATTTGCACCTATTATTATACAAAGATTTGTTCTGAATGAAGAAACCTATAAAATAAAATAACAATGACATTAATTGCCCCATAATTACCGATTACATACTATACTTTTCATGACATCTTCACATTAAATGCGTAGTAAATGCTCAGATATTATGTCCTTTATCAAATGGTTAATGCATGAAAAAAATCTCCATAACAATTTAAAATCGAAACGAATCGGTTTTTTGCGGTAGAGTCGTCTGTCAGTAGGTTGGTACATCGTGCAATCGGTAAATATATAAATATTATTATATATTATGTACCAACTAGGATTACCATGTCAGCATTATTTAAGGTAGAGCGTAAAGATTTCAAAGGTGGTTCAGTGTGATATTATCCCATCGACAGAACCTAAACTATTGGTTTTTACCTTTTTTTAACTCGGAGAATAAAATAAAAAAAATATAAGCCATTCATCATCATCATCATTTCAACCTATAGACGTCCACTGCTGGACATAGGTATTTTGTAGGGAGTTCCAATGGCCACGGTCCTGGGCCGCTTGTATTCAGCGGCTCCCCGCAACTCGTTTGATGTCGTCTGTCCACCTTGTTGGGGGTCGACCAACGCTACGTTTACCGGTGCGGGGTCACCATTCCAACACCTTGGGACCCCAACGTCCATCGGTTCTCCGAGCTATGTGCCCCGCCCATTGCCACTTCAACATAAGCCATTGCACATATTTTAAGCAGGATCTTAGCGTGACATAATTCCAGTGTTACTTTCTTCCCTTTACTGGATGACCGAGTGACAGTGAATGTTTCTTTCAGTGGAAGTTGATTGAAATCGATCTGATAGCGACTCGGTCAGCCATGTGCAGGTCCATTGCAATAGTCGAACGATTACAACATATTTATAATTAATATAATAAGTACACCATGTTTTTTACTGACGCATTATACGACTATGTTGAATTTTGTAATTAGTGATTGTACAAGGAAGGAAAATGTTTGCGATTATCGAAATTTTAGGTTGCAATAAATAATTAAATTAATAACGTGTAGCCAAATGTCATTGTTATATCGGAGTGGTAACGCGATAACATTTCAGCCGTGCACTGTCAACTACGTAATTACGGTATTAAGATTTTCAGTACAAGTTTTTCGGTGAGCAATGAAACATTTGCTACACATACTAAAACATACTAACAGTATTTTCGACTACGGAACTGGAAGACGAAGGGTTTGATTCCCGTGGCCAAGTGGTAAAGTGCCAGCATTCATCATTGGCAACACGTTAATTCGAATTCTTCACAACGTTCATTACCCTGACCCTATACTATTGACGTCCTATAGCCTCCTCTCTCATAGGAGCGAAGGTATACTACGCTGGTTTTATTGTTTCTGTACACTCATAAACCACTTGTCACTATCCATATCGTTTATTTGTCTGGCAGAGGTCGTTTTGTTAGCTGCAATATTATATACCTATTGTACAACTAAGTAACTATAAAGTATTATTTTGTCGAATAACAGTGTGGTTTATCGGGGGGTGATAAACGCAAAATCCCTTAGAGCAATAAGGCAATTTGATCCTAAGCCTAAAACAATATCTACGAGTAACTTTAGTAAGTCCCTGCATGAAGGCAGTCGCTGTTGTAGCCGATGGCTTTAGTGCAGGCTACAAGGGGCAATAACCTCGTGATAAGGGCTCCGTGACAGGCAACAGTCCTTCAGAGGGCTGAGTGTTAGCAGAGCGTCAATAGCTCATATGACCTAGCTATATAATTAATATGTAGATATGTGGTTTTAATGTAATTAATAAAATTGCTGTGACGTCAGCCGGTTTGGAAAATCTTGTGTTGTATGTCTAAATCATGTTTATAAATCACGGTATAATATGCAGAGCTTTTTACTAAAATGATGCGTTGGTTTTCTGTTTTCTGTACTTTTGTGTGGCATTAAAAATGTATTCATTCAGTTGTAAAGTGGTGTAACATATATTAACATAGTGTTATTAGGCTATACTATTATAATGTATTGAACGTAAAATTAAACAGTAAGAAAAGGAATTTTCTGTTTCCCTTTTTTCTCGCCACCAATGTCCTCAGTATATTCTATCAAGTTAACAATTGATAATTTACGTAATTTTATGTGGAACAAACTTGACCACTCCGGGTATTTGCAGGGAACAGGCTCTCTCTCTTGTGTAAAACGCCGGGTTTTAGAGCTGAGACCCTCCAAGCAGCTATTACTACCACATCCAGTAAACATTAACTAGGAGCGGGGCATTGATAAGGGTAATGATCATAATAGTGCAAATCATTATTATTTACATTTCATTGTTTATTTTCGATGATCTTGGTAGAAAACCTTTTAACTAGTTTAATTTAGAAATGAACTATTGCTCACACTTAATTGTAATTTTACAGACTTCAATTTACGAAAACGTTTAGATTTGCAGTAATTTGTGTACAAAATATTTAAACCAATTTCGAATGCTATTTCCCAACTCTTTGGGGATATTAATTTTGCTTTTAGTCGATATAGTAGTTTAACATAACTATTTTACGATTTCATTTAGGTAGGTTTATTATATTTTGAATTAAAAAATGTTCATAAGATGTCTGTGACGATAAAAAAAAGCAAAATTAGCTTTATTATCGTTCCCGCGCGCGGTCGGTCGCATGTTGTATTTTTTGCCACTCCAAGGACAAACGCAGAATGACGCTGCAAAAAGTTTCCAAGCTGGAATTGCTTTATTGAGAGTTCTTCGCATAAGAATTCCAAATAACAACGTTTCACTCAGGTGAACCCTTTTGATGTGTCAACAGTCCGTAATTTAGTTAAAATTTACTACAGGATGACACATTCTAACAGAGGACTAAGTGGATTCAGAAGCATAATTTTTTCCACTTCCTTGTTTATACCATAGATTTACGTAAAATGCTATAAGAC
This sequence comes from Lasiommata megera, assembly GCA_928268935.1. Lineage (NCBI taxonomy): Eukaryota > Metazoa > Arthropoda > Insecta > Lepidoptera > Nymphalidae > Lasiommata > Lasiommata megera. The sequence continues at coordinate 17,772,648 of OV743317.1, read as the reverse complement.
GTTTTTTTTTTTTGTCACCACAAGTTAGCCCTTGACTGCATCTCACCTGATGGCAAGTGATGATGCGGTCTAAGATGGTAGCGGGCTAACCTGTTAGGGGTATAGTAAACTCATACTCCTAATTGGTTTCTACACAACATCGTGCCGGAACGCTTAATCGCTTGGCGACACGTCTTTGACGGTAGGGTGGTAACTAGCCACGGCCGAAGCCTCCCACCAGACCAGACTCGAGCCGGGAATCGAACCCAGGACCTCCAACTTTAAAATGCAACAGCGCACTCACTGCGCCACGGAGATCGTCAAACGTGGCGAATTTTAACCACCATCCAGCTGAATTAAATGTACAGTTTCGTGTTAATCCCTTATGCGCTATAGTAATAATTAATGTTTAATTATTTTTATACACAGTTTTCAGCAAACTTGCACATGCATTGAACCTCTTACTAGAATTTGAGAACAAGCGAAGGACAGGCAGAACTAGGCCTTCAAAGTCCTATGTCCAGAAGTAGATGGCCATTAATAGACGAAGATGACGTGCAACAAGAGACACTGCTTAGATTTTAATGGAGTTTTATATATCACACAGGTATATCAGTGTAAGTTGTAACATAGTTATCTTGGTGAGAACTGGTTTTGACGAATTACAGAATATACAATGCGACCAGTAGGTGCAGCGATTTTTTTCGAAGTGCTTAATGTGTTTTTTTTAATATTATTCAAGTAATAATAATACACGGATTTGTGAATTAAAAGTGAGCAAGCAAATAAAGCATTGATAAAATTACAGTTGCAAGCGTGTTTTGTATTACAGGCGACCAGCCAATCAAGTGATCCGCTACCTAGGTAATTTACCAGGAAAATTCTTAGCCCATAAGTCATACCAATGCAGTGTAATTACAATTTATTCAATAATTTCAGTGTAATGTGTATTCTCGACATGACTTTAAAAATATACTCCGAAATAAGTACCTAATTAGTAGATTGGCCAACAAAATTGTATAAACTTTGACAAATTAATAAAATCGCAATTATTTGAACTTTCAACATCCTCAGCCCATAAATGGTTCAGTGCTGGATACACAGTCTCTCCCTCGTGGGAGAGTCGCTAAGTTGCTGCAATGCGAGTTGGCGGGCAACTGATTTGCTTTGAACTTTATCTTATTGACATCATAAAAACTTACTGCGTAGTTAACCTTCACTTGCTTCTAGTTATTCTTTGGCCATATCTGATATTAGTTATTCCGGAAGCGAAGCCAGAACGAGTTATACATGCTATGTGTATCGGCCACACCAAATACACAAAATTATGATGAACGTAGAACTACAATTACGTCACATTTAGGGTTGCCATAATGTTTTTAGCTGCGAAGAGCAATTTTGCCGTTGGCCGTTTCACATGGCTTTTCTGTCACCATGGACCGTCTAAAACGGAAACGTTGAAAATGTTAACATTGTCTTTAAGTACTATGTAATAGATATCACGTCTCAGCAAAATATTGCTTTAGTTCACCATATTTACATGACAACGTGCTTACGTGTATAGACTATATTTGTTATAAATATTTAAAAAATCAGGTTTTAAACAATTGATGTAACACTCACACTGGGGTTCCTTGTATTACCAAGGCACCTTAACTTGTTCTCATTAGCTGCAGTATTTAGTGGAGGGTCTGCCTTGGCGGACGTCGCTGGCTGGGTCGCGGTCGAGTGCATCAGTGTTCCCGTGACTCAGCCAACAGGCGACGCGAAGGAGCATCGCTGGGTTTTAGTGGGTATTCTGGTCGCCAGACTGGCCGCCGGGGAGTCACACATACCCCGTCGGAAGCGGCGCAGTCTTGCCTGCGTCGCCTCCGGAGGGGATGCGTAAAAGCATTTCCCAGCGGAAAAAAAAGCTGCAGTATTTTGTTCGATACTTTCTCCATACTTGGGAACATAATATATACTTTTATATTATTAGGAATCGTCATCCTTAACACCTCGTGCTCGTTTCGTCACTAATAACCGACTTAATAGATAAAATCCGAGTCCAACGCAGTTAGCAGAGACGCTGGACGTCGGAAGGTCAAACTTGTTGTGAGGCCGGAGACGAAGAAAAAACTGAGCAAGAAACAGCGATATAACTCAGCACGTGTAAACGACAAACGTTTCGGCTGACAGTCGAGACACGTTTGTTTTGATTGTTAAAACTTGAAGCTTGCCGCCTATGATAACTCATTAATTGTGCTAGACAATTCTTGTGATAATGTGTAATAGGCGGTATACTTATATTATATTCACGTCGTAGGGACAAGAAGTAACACTGTATATTTCTGGATATGGTCAGTGTTCCTTCTACATTGTCGCAAGGGATGCCTGCGTTGATTTATTTATTTATTTTTATTATTTTTGTACCAAATTTGTTATATCAATAACTTACAAAAGAAGTATACAAAGGAAAGCTTATCCCTATAAGAGATCTCTTCCAGCTACCCTTAGACGTGAGTAAGATGAATTTATAAAGTGGAATAGGTCAAACAAGGTATGTTTAAACTACATACAAATAACACATATTTATATATGTGATATAATATATATAAATAATCAATAAATAAACATACTTAAAATATAATATTAAATATATATATATATATATATATATATAAAGAAAACTAATAATAATAAATAAATGATTTATTATTATTAGTTTATAGTTTAGTTTATTACTTTGATGTTAGTTATGAAGAAAACTGTAGGAGCCCATTGCTCAGGACACTCATAGATGACGCGGGTTGAAGGCACTTAAGACTTCGTAAAAAATAAATCATATTTTTTACGGTTATTCTTATGCACTATTATGTTATAATGAGCATTCGTTGGGTCATGATTCAAGATGAAACATTTTCATTGTTCTTCAAGTCGTTGCTATATCATTACGCGATTCGTTCCTGCTAAATTTGAGAGATGTATTAAAGGCTTCTTCTCTCATAGAGCCTTTACAGACACGAATAGCAAATACACTGCTCCAATAGTGTGTTTTGACCGGTATTAGTCTAAAACGTCTTATCTTTAGGCAATCGCCTGCTCTCTCATAGGAGTGAGTGTTTAGACCCACCAAGCTGTTCAGAGGAGATTTGTTATAACTAATCATCATGATCAACCCATTACCGGCTCAATACAGAGCACGGGTCTCCTCTCAATATGAGAAGGGCTTGGCCATAGTTCACCACGCTGGCAATGTGCGGATTGGCAGACTTCACACGCCTTTGAGAACATTATGGAGAACTCTCAGGCGTGCAGGTTTCCGCACGATGTTTTCCTTCACCGTTGAAGCCAGTGATATTAATTTTTTTTTAAAACGCACATAACTCCGAAAATTTAGAGGTGCGTGCCCGGATTCGAACCGCCGACCTCTGATTAGGAGGCTGACGCCCTAACCACTAGGCTATCACCGCTTCACCGCTTATAACTAATATGCTATTTTAATAACTATAATGATCAATACAATATAGAAGCGTTATTGCGAACGAAAGGTTAACGATGTGATGATGAATAATCCAGTTTGGATCATTTTATACATGTTTAATCTAACCTGGGAATCAAACCTAAGATCTCGTGACACGTACTAGAATAAACTAATAAAGGTGGCAGTTATTTAGAAGTCACGCAAGTTAAGAAGGTCCTCTTATTTCCTATAATCACAAACATACAGGACAGATAACTTTCCTTCTTTACAGAATAGGTTAAAAAGTCAACAATTTACATGAATATGCATCGGTCGCTGACTTTCAACGTTGATGGGATCAAACGAGCGGCGAAGTTTACTGGTCTGGTGAATAATTCATTATTATACACATTTAAACGAAAATCTCAAATATAGGTTAGGTACCTATTTTTGTGATGGTTTTTAGGATTTCGTTCCCAAAATAGTAAAATAATATCATTAAAGGAACTTGAGATTACTAGATTAAGTTGGGTATTATGTTATTACAGGACTTCATTTGTACGTGCTAAACATTTTTAATTTTATTAAACCCTATCTTATACTTAGCAATTTTTGAATCATTGCAAAAAATAGAAAAAAATAAAAATAAGACTCTTGTTATTATTTCCAGTGTCCAAAAATATTCATCAATAATAGGTATATACTGAAGGAAAATAATTACCCTGTCTGTCTGGTTAGTTAAAAAAAATCTGCAATAATTAAACTCACTTAGTCCTACAGCTCCGTATTTTCGAATTGGTCATGTTATTAGTGCGCGAGTCTTGGTCACTCGTTGGTTTTATTAGTAGTTAGGTATGGTTTAAAGACCTGGGTAAGGAGGTAAGCTCGCGAAATTCTCTCTAAAAGCACAATAACAGAGACACTACTTAAAATAACAGTGCTCCTATAAATAACATTTAATTATTCACCACAAAATTGGGTTTTCCGCAAATAGTTTGAATGATCACGATCTCCCCAGATGAGCAGCACTTACTTTTATCCTTCTAACTTCTTTACTCATTACTAAGGATATACAAAGTATGAGGCCGATTTTTCGCGTGAACAACTTAAGTACTACACAATAAACAGCAAGTATAATTCGCTAATTTGCTAACCTCAGGAGACGTTGACTTCACAAGCGCGAAAAGTAAAGTAGCGCTTGTGAAGTCAACGTCTCCTGAGGATGATCCGGTGTCGGGTCGAAACGTGCGTAGAGGATCTACTGGAAGATTTTGTGTGGTGTTATATTATACAAATCTCCCGGTTGTCGGCGGAATATAGCAAATTGTACTTGCTGTTTATTGTTTATCATGGACTTCCGCAAAGTAACGTCTGCTTCTATTCATTAACTTAAGTACTGTAACTGGGACATTTATTGAAATAGGTTAACAGTGCCAAGTGCGAGTTTTCTACTTATTCGATCTCGTGGAAGTTAGCTTCAATGTAGATACTCTAAGCGTACAAATAAGAAGAAAATCTTGCACTCGGCATCTAGATTTGACGGGGGTGTGGAGTAGCACAACCAAATCATAAACCAGGTCAAATGTAGCCTCGTCCTTTCCTCCTAAATGTTTGGAATGGAATCATAGAAACTTAAGAGGACTGCTCTTATGGGCTGATACCAATGGTGCGTGGTATACGTGACCTACATGCCGCTTGTCACGACGTTCTGGTGACAACGGCACGCTATGACGAAGCGCTGTGGAGTCAGTCTGTCTGTGTAGGACAACTGACTCAGAAATATATGCCTACGAACTTTGAGTAATAATTAGTGCGCAATAGAGACGACGCCGCAAAACAAGTGGTGGCGTTACGCTTTGTGGTCGACTGGACTAGAAGTGACAACTGCATCATAAAGTATACGCTTGTTGCGTCAAGACAGACCCCATTAAATAAGCCGTGTTCTCAAAGGTTGCACCGAACTTCCTTAATTCACAAAACTACCAAGGTGGATTCATCATCGCACCAATCCTGTTGACGACTTCTCCTGGGTAGAATAAGCCTTCCGAACCGGCGGTAGTTTAGTCCTCGTTGTGTTTTGGTAGAGTCACGAAGAGACAGACTCGATGTTTTAAATAAGAAAGCTTCTTACACATGTTCACTCTTTTAGGGATGAGGACCACCAAAAAAAAGCGAATGTTCGAGCAAGCTTACTACGGTAGCGGCACTTCATTGCCGCGTTACCATTTGTGAAAACTTATTTTTTTTTATACATCACAAGTTAACCCTTGACGGCATCTCACCTGATGGTAAGTGATGACGGTCTAAAATGTAGCGGGCTAACCTGTTAGGAGTATGGTAAGCCCAAACTCCTAATTGGTTTCTACACGACACTTAGCAAAAAAGTGCTTAGTACAAGATGATAATTAATTATGCAAGATGGAGGCTAACGATTTGTCAAAAGATTTACAGCTATAGGGTACCCCGCCAAACTCAAAAGTATTTCTTGATGTCAAAGATCTTATACGGCAAGATTTTTCCTTGAAGGATTGTTTTAATTAAGTATGCGTTTGTTTTTGATAGTGCAATATTTATTTCTATCACGACTCAATTATTGGCAGCGTGTAATTTTAAAATTAAACTACGAGCTCGGTAGTTTTTCTGCGTATGTTATGAGCAGCGCGCGATGGATGTCGCCCCCAAGGCCAATGAGGCCGCTGTTTTAACTTTAAGACAATTTTTTAGTGTAACAAACCTCAAATATTTCTATTTCGTCCCTATTCCACTGGCTACACTCACTTCTCGAAGTGCACTGACAAGCGCCAGTTATGACTGACGACCCTGGATCATGGTCACTATGGAGACTACTCTGAAGTATTTATCTTTAATATGTAAAAACACAGTGGGTCTGTTATCTGGGTTACCCAACTCTTTCAGAATAACTGTTTCTTCGATTAAAATCACTTTAAGCTGCGCGATGTACCAATTAGAGTGTTAAAAGCAACAGACGTGGTTAAATTTCAATAATCTGACTTTTCGACCTCCGTGGCGCAGTGCGTGCGCTGTCGCAATATAAAGTTGGAGGTCCTGGGTTCGATTCCCGGCTTAACTCTGGTCTGGTGGAAGGCTTCGGCTGAGGCTAGTTACCACCCTACCGACAAAGACTTGTCGCCAAGCGATTTAGCGTTCCAGCACGATGTCGCGTAGAAATAATGGGGAGAATGTGTTTAACACACCCCTAACAGGTTAGCCCGCTACCATCCTAGACTGCATCATCACATACTAACTTGTAGTGTATAAAAAAGACTTGCTTTACGTAATTTCGCTTTTTTAACTGTTCATGTGGTGTTGTGTAATAGCTACGTGATACTTAAGTAAAGAAAACATACATACAAGTGATGGATCCATTACCGACTGACAGACCCTTAACGACGGAAAGTGCTTGAAAAGCAAATAAAAATACACTTCCTAAGTGTATTTTTAGAGACTTTCAAAAGCTCTTTAAGAGATTATTGATTTGACATGATTTTTATCACACTCATATTTATTGTGAAAGTTCATGACGTTCAGATCTTTTTGTCTAATCAGATAAACAAACTCACTTTCGCATTTATAATATAAGTTAGGTTATATTAGAATAATACAAATGATATTAAATTTAATAATGCTTTATTTCATTGTAAATTTGGTACACGCATCTATAAGGCTTTCTTATAATATATTTTTCATTATTATAAATGTGGAGCTGATGGTGATAATAATATTAAACAAGTTATAAACCAAAGCTAGGAAAGTTCCTAAAGTTTCTACCTAAAAAGAAGCACAGAACAAACTAAAATAAGGCTATGTAATAATCACCATCAACTCACTACAATGTACGTTATTGACGCATCGAAAGTACTTTTGAAGGAGAATTTGAATAAAATTTATGATTAATTGATTGAACGAATCGTACACTTGACTAGAAAAACTTTGCAGTATTTAAACAGTTAGAAGTAGATTCGGAAATTGGTGCAGACAAAAAAATTGTTTTACCTGACTTGACTGATCAAGTTTTAAAACACCCAGTAAGAGTTTTACTGTGTGTAGAGTTAGTGTTCTTATGAACATAAAGAAAAAACTTCTCACCTTTTTTTTCAATAGTTGAGAAGTTAGTAAGAACTAATGACGATCTGAACCCACCACAACTAATTCGATCTTAGTTGATTTGACCCCATGTCACCCATTATTATTCAACCGAAGTTAAAATAGCTTCACTTCGCTATAACCACAAACTGTAAATTACAGATCGACAGCCAACATGCAAGTCTTGTCAAGTTGGAAAAATAATGTTACAAGTTTCGTAGTACATTGTTAGGTAGATTAAAGCTTCTAAGAAATTCTGCAAAATAGCATTGTTAAATCTGTAGTCTTTCTACCACTCCTACCGAAAGTTAGTGTATTGAACGATGACACTCGGTTGTTGGTCTATCTCACGGTTTAGATGAATCATCTCATAAAGCCTCTACGCGATGGACAGATCGCCCCTCTACGTGGGAGTCGAGAGTACAAGTAAGTAATTTTAAAGGTAGTACAGTCCAGAAACTATAGGTTTCATAATTTTACCGTAACTGTTACCTCTACAGGCTAATGAATGGAGTAAAGGAAGCAGGGCATGTAATGATGCAAGTAGAGGAATATATAAGGCCCAAGTTAGACTTTATTCGGAACTTTTTTCGCCATGGTAGAAAGTTTAGTTTTAACCTGGCCAGACTTTGTTCTCAAATTTAAGAAAGGAATACGAAATTTTGCTTCTTTTCCAACTATCCGCTCCTTGCATTTCCTAGGGTAGGTCGAGTGCATTAGTGTTCCCGTGACCCAGCCACCAGGCGACGCGAAGGAGCATCGCTGGGTTTTAGTGGGTATTCTGTTCGCCAGCCTGGCCGCCGGGGAGTCCCACATACCCAGTCGGAAGCGGCGCAGTCTTGCCTGCGTCGCCTCCGGAGGGGATGCGTAAAAGCATTTTCCAGCGTGAAAAAAGAAAAAAAAAGGTGTCTGCTAAGGACTATTTGTCCAAAAACCGTTCCTTTTATTCATGTTTGCCGGGTCAGTCAGTTACGAATACATTGTGTCCTTCACTTCCCCGTTGGTAACATCCATGTAATACAAGTTGGTATTCTAAAAATAAATTTAAGTTAACAGAGCTGTGTGCTGACAGAAGTCGTCCTTGATTTACCTCATAATTAAATGTTATCCTCTTTCTTTTGGTCAGGGGAAAACGGAAAAATATATTGACGTCAGCGGGATAAACATTGTCAGTAGCTATTATGCTGTGTCATATGCCTATTATACGGACGTATGAGAAGTTCAGTCACTTTGCTCTAACGGGACAAATTCCAATGGCTTATGTAAAATATTAAAATATTGAGGGCATTATCGAACGTAGTTTTGGGCTGTGGAAGTCCGAGCCCTTACTATGAATAGTCATGTACATAATCATCTGATAATTGTAAAGATGCAGTGTAGGCCGATAAAAGAGGTTTCGGCTAATTAAATGCTATAACGACCTCTTCTTCGGCAGTCGACTTTGGGTGACTCCTTATCTGTGATGTGTGCAATCCGACCCAGTTGTAGAGCCACTATAAATAAATATATAGTTTGACGCTTTGAAAGTGCTTATAAGGTCTTACCTACTTAACCTTATTTAATTGATGAAAGGTACTTTTTTTTTGTGTTTAGAGAACATTAGTTATATGACGTATTAAAATCACGCCATATGCATTACGCGGATTTTTACAATATTTGTTCCAGTTTACCTTAATGTATATATGTATGTAATATGGGCTGTTTTATTCTAAAATATTCACGCTGTAAAATTTTATCTTGGCATTGTTGAAAATGTGCATGAAAATGTGTTAGGACGTTATATGTTCTTCAGCATTTTCAATTTACTAGAGCCTGCGTTCCTTAATAACTTCTTAAGTTCGATGAGGGGTGGGGAGGGAAGTAGATGGGTAAAATTGGGAGCTGGCTGAAAAGAAACGGCATCGACGGCGTAACATTCAATAGTATGCCACTATGCATCACTGCTCAGGCTTCGTTTCTTAAAGGAGAGAGGATTTTCAGCTTAAACTCTTAACCCGCATCTAGTTACGATGAATTAAAGTTCGATAAAAAGGCCTTCGTTATAGGAGTGCAGTTCTACGAGTATTTGTAGAGTTTACCACTGGTTCGGAAAGATATTAAAAATCCTCTTTTAACCTGAAAAAAAAAAAACAAAATGCGTTAAAAATTGTAAAAGAGCTTTGTTTTCAATCAATCATACTTGGATCCAATAATACACATCAACAAGGGAATTTTTATATCATAATTATTATATTTTATTTTTTCAATAGTACCACAGAGTGTGATCGCAACAGCAGAGTTGGGGCTGCGTTTGGCTTATTTTAATGTGCTAACGTGTTTTATTATGACTTTATGGATATTAACCTATCTAAGCGATGGCAAGTCGGGATATTGCTTAAAAGAGTATGTCTACTCGTATAACCTACCCAAAGGCAAGAACTTAAGAAACAGTCCGGTTTTCACACCCGAGGTGGCAATTGTGCGAAACTATGACATTCAGCCGACTTAACTACTATTATTATTATTAAAATATTACGATAAAATAGGGTTAAAGACGTTATGTTTCCGATAACATGATAACAGCCAAGAACGTAAACAGTAATTAAGTATCAATCAATAAGAGCAGAGTAGTCAGCGGGGCTGCCCGTAGGTGCCCCGCGCGGGCCGGGCCCCTGCACGGGAGCACACGCGGGCACACGAGCTCCGTACTACGAGCACCGGCGGCGTCGCCAGCCCCGAGTGCGCTACACGCCACGCTACGCAGCCGCGGCGCGATGTAAACAAACAACTCGGGATGTCGTAGTATGAATAAGGCGCTCCCAGCGCCCGCCGCCCATTCCGTTGCGAACCGCCGGTCGCGCCGCACGCTGCCATGATCGATTACGCGCGCCAAAACATGTGCGACTTCTACCTGTCCCCTCCGCAGCCGGCGCCCGCGCGCCTCGACGACTTCAACGTTTTCAAGAAGGGCAACGCCGCCTTCACCTACGGGAACCTCTACAACTCCTACGAAATGTGCTCCGAAGCAGAAGCGGACGCCAACAACGTCTACTACAACTTGTTAAACTTCCGCGAGTACCGCCAGGACACCGACGGGTGGAAGAGCAAAGTGGTGCAGGACTGGAACTCCGACGAGACGGTCGCCTGGATCTACGACTGCGCCGTCACGCACGGCTACAGCGAGCTAGATGTTCCGTTCCACAACTTCAGGATTTCTGGACACGAACTCAGGATCAAGAGACGCGAGGAGATCATGGATCTCATGGTGCATCCTCACGTCGATCCCGAAGTTTCGAGGAGGATAGCTCACACAGTTTTCGACAGGCTGCAGTGTCGCCTGAACGAGGAGATGCGGCAGCAATCAGTGTTGAGATACGCGGAGAGCGCTCCGTATGCTCAGTACCATGAACAGACTATCTTGGATTTGGACTACTGCACTGACAGAAACCGAGGGTACACTTCGGACTACAAGCCGAATGATATTAGTTTAATGAGCGCTGCGGATTCCAGCGACGACCACGAGGATGCATTCCGAATGGAAGCCTCGTCGCCGGCTTGCTCCTACGGTAGCGACGGAAGCAAATCTGGGGATGAGGACGATAAGAAAAAACCATTCAAGAGACCTCCAGGTCGCCCGAAAGGGTCCATCAAGAAAGACAAACGTCCACGAAGCGTTTCCGTCCCGCAGTTCCTGAGAGATCTTTTGCTGGATGAAAGATTTTGTCCGTCAATAATTAAATGGGAGGATCACTCGCTGGGAAAGTTCAGGTGAGTCAAACGCATTTTTACTTCACCAGGTGTATTGTATTCACTTAGGTATTAGTACGCAAATGTGAAGTCGTGATGAGAACATTTGTCGGATGCATCTCGCGCTGCCTCTGGTACATAGGTACTACATAATTTATCACGTCTTACTCACGTGGAACAGCGAGTCGCAGTCAACAGCCGAGGCGTCAGCATTAATACGCTTAAAGATCTGTTCTATTGTGTTAGAATTGTTGTTATCTCAATGTGCTAAGATCGTACATGCAACTATATTATATATTGCGTTTTAAACATTTCCTCTATATAAAAGAAGTCGAAGCAATATTTTACAAATAGTTTAATTTGTGAACTTATTTCACGTTTAACGACTACACAATCTTCAGTTATCAAAACATAAAAGTCCATCCTATTTATATTATTTACTAAGAATACGTTTTTAATTCGCAACTCTTTATTATACTGATGACAGTGACTTTGCTCACGTTAAGTTTTAAATCCTATTTTGCAACCATTAATTGTATGCTAAATGACAAGTAAAGATGATAGATCAGATGAACAGTCTGTGTAAATCTATTCATATACACAGATTTCACTTCATTCAAAAGCGTACCTCAAACTTCTATCAATCCCCCATAGATGCACTCGCACAATGTGCATATTCGATTGTTTATTTTAATTATTCTTGCCACGCAATGTTCTGATCTGTGAAGTAATTTATCTCGCCGCTGATGTTAGGAATCCAAATAGAATTCATTATCAACTTTAATTAATTGGAAGCAAGTTCCAAGCAGCAATATTATAATTAAATTATTAGCTAAACTAAGCACGCATTGCAATGCCACTGAAAAACACAAATAAAAAACATTTATATATGTAAAGATTTCTAGATTTTATGGGCCAAGAACCTTCGTAGGTGTGAAAACAAAAGTATCTTCCGATCTTCAAAATAGAATTCAGTCATTAATTTTTTTTTTATTGTGAGTTCATAATTCATTTTGGAAAATTTTAAAGGGGTACACTTATTATTTTACTACAAGGTAGCCCTCGACTGCAATCTCACCATCGATGATGATGATGATAACATAGTAGTAGGCTAAGTTAGATTAGGGTTATGGCAGTTATATTAAAACTCAGACTGTATTAAGCCCATACTCCTCATCGGTTTCCACGCGACATCATGCCGGAACGCTAAAACGCCATATTGTAAAATTTGCTCACTATTTTTTACTATCATAGACATTTTACTCTACAAAATCGGATATTAGTAAACGAATTTCTGAAAAATATAAGAAGATGTTATCTAGCTACCGATATAATTTTCATAAAGGGTTATAAAATTGCAATACAACTGTTTGTTTTTTTAACACATATTAGCGAGTTTGCCTCTTTACGTTTACCATCGGTTTAAACATAATTATATTATTTATTGGAATACCAATAACATAATATAACTTAATAATATCATAAGCATAGTTGGAAATTATATGAATCTGTATTTTATGCTTCCAATTATATCTTATGCATAAATAATTATGATATTTATATAAAAATAAAAACGACACATATGAAGCTATGTTGTCTGAAAACTCTTAGAATCTGCATTTGAAACCCCCGCTGGCTTCACACGTCGTGACCTTCGACGAAGTGAATAAGAACACTCCAAAATGCCAATGTGACTTTACTGGCAGGACCTGTATGGTCATATTTTATAGTCAAACAAAAAGGTTCTCGCATATGTTCAAGTTATAGCTGTATATACAAGATGAGAACTCGTTTTTTAGAGAGTGATATATTGATGCCAGATGCATTTTTAGGCTCAATTTAAGTTTCACGTGGTACTTAATTTTACTATTTACTGTCTCATGATCATCATCATGATCAACCCATTATCACGGGTCACTACAGAGCACGGGTATCCTCTCAATATGAGAAGGGTATGGCCCTAGTCCACCACGCCGGCCATGTGCGGATTGGCAGACTTCATACGCCATTGAGAACATTATGGAGAACTCTCAGGCGTGCAGGTTTTCTCACGATGTTTTCCTTCACCGTTGAAGCAAGTGATATTTTAATTGCTTAAAAACGCACATAACTCCGAAAAGTTAGAGGTTCCCGGATTCGAACCGCCGACCTCTGATTAGGAGGCTGAAGCCCTAATCACTAGGCTATCACAGCTTTATTTCCAGTCTAATTTGTATAAATTTCTATAATATTGTTATGGAAAATAAAATTTATTTCTATTAAAAACGAAGAATCGCTCGAAGCTCGAAGAAAAATCTCAAACATTCTTAAATCAAAAAAAACGCGTGTAAAACAAAGTGTAGGCTACACAACATATACAAACAATTAATATCTCTTAGCTGGTAGTACTCAGGCCTGTGTTCTCAGGCACAACAGCACATGTTTTTATCGTTTGCCTTCACCTTGTTGGTTTGACTTTGTCCTTGGTCGATTCACACGTTAACTTGCAATTTTCAATGAGCAAAATAGATTTTATTTCCTGAACTATAAGGTTTCTTAGCGACGGATTCCGCTGCATTATTATCTTTGGTAGTTTGTTAAAAGTTCGATCATTATAAATGCGTCGTTTGATGTGGCTTGGATCAGGTAATTACGGTGCTGACCTTTATGATTGTATCTCAAGGGTTAGATTTGCATCCTTATTTTGGGTATGGTTGTTGCTAGGTTGCCATCACTCGTTATGTTTTTGTTGCGCAGTGGCCACGAAAATAAATTGCTTAAAACTCAAGCCAATACAAACTAAAAAAAGATAGAAACTTATTTATGTTATAATGGAATAATGCTGCTGATTTTGACATCTTGTTTGTGCTTCAGAAGTTGTAGTTTCTGTTCGTGTAATGTTAAAATTAGCCCAAAATGATTCATTGAGATATAAATTAAAAGAATTCAAAATAATGTCATTATGCCTATGGCCTATAAATCATGGACAATATAATGTAGTTCTGAAGAATATATATAAAATCAATAATAAATGTGATTGTAATAATCTTAGCATTAGAAGTAAAAATAAACTAGTCCTGCGCACAACCAGAAAAAAGAAACTTTAAATTTCAGTAACAGATAATTGCATATTATAATTAAAAAAGAAATTCCCAAAATACATTTTTGGGATGTCTCTCAATGAGTCTCAAAAAGGATAAATAAATGATAAACTAGCTTGAGTATGAAATATTGCTCTAACAAAGTTTTTCTTAAATATTTTTTAGTGACAATATGAAATGGTAATAACATAAATAATACTTATTCGGCTAGGTTTTTTGGGGGCTTCTTATTAGCCCCAGGCGCGTTTGCGACCCTCGTAGCTTCAATTTTAAGTTAACTGATCCGTGTATCCTCTCAATCGGTTTCTAGTCGGCATCATACCGGAACGCTAAATTGCTTTGTGGTATATCTTAGGGTGAGCTGGGATTGAACTCAAGACCTCCGTCTTCATGTTGTGAGACGGTGCGCGCTGCGCCACGGAGGTACAATGTTAATACTTATGTCAATGTCAGTGGTAAAGTGAAGATTTATTACAATCATCACTTAGAGCGGCACGCTGCGTGTAGTGGTGTGTAGTGGTGTGTCAGTACACACAGTAGTGCGGCGAGACCGGTTTCCGTGTCGGACCATTCTTAGAATACTTGGAACATAAACACAGGCTGAGGACGTTTGTACTCCTATGAGATATATGTTACGAATGCTGCGCGGGGGAAACTGTGTACTTTGTACAATAATTAAATGCCATTTTGATTTTCTTTTTGTTTTGGTTCGGTGGTGTACGTCCAGTTATTCTGAAATGAAAATACACTTTATTGTACACTACACAAACAAATGAAATAAAAGACAGTAAAGAAAAACGAACGAAAAGAAGCGGTGATAGCCTAGTGGTTACGGCGTCAGCCTCCTAATCAGAGGTCGGCGGTTCGAATCCGGGTACGCACCTCTAACTTTTCGGAGTTTTGTGCGTTTTTAAAAATTTAAATATCACTTGCTTCAACGGTGAAGGAAAACATCGTGAGGAAACCTGCACGTGAGAGTTCTCCGTGTGAAGTCTGCCAATCCGCACATGGCCAGTGTGGTGGACTATGGCCAAACCCTTCTCATATTGAGAGGAGACCCGTGCTCTGTAGTAAGCCGGTAATGGGTTGATCATGATGATGATGAAAGAAAAACACAAAGAAAAGAACGTACAATAGGCGGCCTCATCGCTAAAGAGCGATCTCTACCAGGCAACCTAGAGATCAGGATTCTTATTATTCAGGATTTATTATTTCTTCAGATTTATTTATTATATAAAAAGTACTTGTACTACACCGATTCTGGCAGAACTGAAATAACAACTTACTTTACGATGGCAGTACAATGTACCTGTACCTTCAATTCTGCACAAAAGTCGCACTTTTTTTAAAAGAAAAAGTGAAAATGATTGTTTGTTTTTAAAGTAAGTTTCGAGTGGTTATGTTACATAATGTTTGCCGGTGAGTGTAGTGGTACGCCGCGCCGGGCTGTAATTCGGAAAAAACAAGATCCTCGGCTAGTGGGGCATCGGGAGTGGAGTGGGGCGGCGCCCTGCAGTATAGATTTTTTCGTTGCTACGACGCCCAAGGCCGGGCCGCTTCCGCCTTGCGCTTCCTTGCCCGGAGACACGTGGGCGGCGTGTACTCCAGGGCGCCCTGATGCTGCCTTACTATTACAATAAAACTTGATAAATCATTTTGAAATAATTGAGCCGAGACTGCAGCCCGGCCGATCCTTTGTGCAAGTAAATAACCCTATAGTGTTCTATTCTGTTCACCGGTATGTCTGTATGATTCATACAAGATGCTACATTACTGAGAAATGGGCTCTTGATGTTTGTAAAAATCAACTTAGCATACCTCCTGAACCAGTCGAGCGGTAGAATTCATAGAAAACATATTATCTTTTGCATCAGAAGAGGCTTTTAGTAGACTTCTATAAATAAATTAATTCCATCGGTCTTGGTATTTGCCATCTTTTCTAGCACCTCGGTAATTTTAACAACACGAGTAAATACATTGTCATCAAACCAAGTTATAGTCCTATTTAATTATAATATACAAAACGTACGACAGTCTAATAAATTTCCTGTCTACGTGACGTACGGACAAAGCGAAATCATTAAGAAAAAAAAAAGAAAATGTACAGCCCTGCACGCACGAGCGGAATTAAGCGTCGCGACTAGCGACCCTGCCGTTGCCATGGCGACGCCCGGGAAGCATCTAGTCACGTGTCGCAGCTTCCGATTTTTTCTCGCATTTTTCTCCCTCTGCCACCCCCCGCCCGCGCCCCCGGCCGTGTTCGCCTTAATTGCGTCTGTGAGAGTGTGGTACGGAGAAATTAGAGCAAGTGTAGCTGTGTCACAGAGGATCCACGCGAAATGTAATCAGTGAATCACTAATGTTTATAAAAATACAACAATACCACAAAATAATATAAAAAATAAATATGTTTGCACACGTATTTAGATACAGGTTGATACCGTACCAACCCAAATGATTGTATCTTGTACACGTATATTTTGTATTAAAAACCTTGGATTTACAAGGTGAGTTTTTTGATACAGCTTCCATAAGCGTCGAAATACAGATATAGTTATATTTTCTTAGAAATTCATCTAGACTTAAGCACACAAATAATGTCCTCGGATATTTTATCGATCAAAGATGGAAAATTAATGATAATTTTCTTTTGAAAGAGCTGTAAATACCAACACTTTTATTTATTTATTTATTCCAGCAAAACATACATATAGTTTACAACAGAAGTCTTATAACATAAATTGTCTAATATATTACACTACCATTATGCACCTGATTTCCGAACTAGTTACGACTGTATCTCGGAAAACTGTTTAGCAGTTGATAAAAATGTGTTACAAATAGGTAAATACAAAATATGTATCGCGATAAATACGAGGGCCTACATTTACTGCGGTGCTGAGACCGTGTCGGATGATAAGTACACAAGCTCACAAACACTGCGAGTATATTATTGTCCTTATTGGATCCCGCAGGTTTCATTATCCTAATAATGTTTGAATAATACGCGCGTCAACTAATTAATGTAGGTATTCAATAATAATATATTACAACCAGCGTTATGTTATGTTTGTACGTTCATCCGGTTCTTAATTGGCAGATAATGTTCAATTAATTTTAATAACAATGTTAACTTTAATGGTTATTTGGTATTAAAGTTATCGTCGTGGAATTTGGTTGTTATATATGCATAGTTATATTTTTATATGATTGGAGAAATAAAGATCATGTCTAAATGTATAGTTCGCCAATCGGTTTTGCAGAGACGTGCTTTATATATTACCGCTATAGTTGTTACGAATAAAAAAAATGCTGTGTATTAATAGGTTATTAAGCGTTTCTGTTTAATTAGAGATCAGAAAATAAAAACCCTATTTGGGAAAAGCGATCGGAACTCTCTGTATCCATATAATCTGTGGAAAGCTTGCACCCAAGTCCCTGTAACATTTCTTTTTCGTGAAAATCTATTTATAACTAGGGCAGCCTCGGGCCGGCGTCGCATTTCCTAAATACACTCTATTCTAAAGCAATAAGTGCGAGTTTCCGTCGGTGATAAAATTGTGCGTAGATAGGGGGTAAGTATATATATATTTTTTCTCATAGTGGCTCTATTATATTGATTAGTGAAGCTCCCGGTTCCGGGTCGGGCGCCTTCTGCGAATTACGCGCAATTTCTTTGTTTTTGCTTTTACAAGGTTTTGCGACGCGATGAGAAAGAAAGTATTGCGACGACAAATAGGCATAGACCACATTTATTGAATTGTTAGAACTGTACGGCTGAGCTGCTCGCCGCCAGCCACCCGCCACAACGTGAACTAAGCGTGAAAGGCATAGATAAGACATTATTTTTTTTTATATGCATAGCGAGCAAACGAGCAGGCGGGTCACCTGATGGTAAGTGATTACCGCCGCCCATGAACATTTGCAGCACCAGAGGAACCGCCAATGCGTTGCTGGCCCTTGAGCAATTTGTTAATCCGCCCTTTGAAGATCTCCATATTATAACCATTAGGAAAAACAGAAGATGGAAGCTGGTTCCACAATTTGCAGGTGCGTGGCAGAAATGACCTGGAATAGCGGGTGGTGGAAGGGGACCAGGCATCCAGGTGGTGGTTATCAGAGTAGGGGTTGATGAGTTGAATTTTAATAAATTTTATTTTGAAAATGTAACTAAAATAAGTGGTCCATGTCAACATCACTCAAGAGCTATGATTAATATACAAAAATATAAGTAGTATACAGCTGGGCACTATCTGCGACTTATCTTTCATAGAAGAGCTGCAGAGATTAGCCCAATTAGTGTAGCCCACTCTGCTTAGTAAAAATTGCAAACAACAAAAATTGTTAGCCAAAGGTGTAGATTCCAAATAAAATATAAAAGTACCCACTTAAGTACCTTAGTTTAGTTTTTATTTATCATCTTCATGCAATGAAAAGTTAAAACAATATACCTACCTGTAATTAGTAATCAGCCGTAACTAGACCATGTTTAATGGTTGCCGAGTGCCGAGGTTAGGTGATAATAGTTTTGTATTATGTTACCAATGGCAGATGCGAAGCCCCTAGTTACGCGCACTGACGAACGTACTTATCACTGCGTGTAGTGACATCTAAATAATTAAAAAAGCAAACTAATTTCATATTATATAATAAAATAAAGAAACCATAGGCAAAAACTGAAAGAAAAGGGTTCCGTGATAACACACATACCAAATAACTCTTTTCTTGCAGGAAAGAAAATTTAATTTTTTTTCTTGTTGTTACTGTGGAAATATTAACAAACTCCGTTACACATTACAAACATGTTTTTATAAATAATTGGCTTCCAATGACTATAATAGCTAATAAGCAATTGTCATTTTAACTTGTGCGCTGTTTTTTGACACTAAACGCTTGCCAAGTATCACAAAATACTATCCGTACAAGAGTCAAAATCAATAAATTACGTTTAGTTGCAGACAAGATTTCTTAATGACTAGGAATATTTAAAACTAGCTGTTGCCCGCGACTTCGTTTGCGTAGAATTGCTGATTTCCCTTGAGATTGAGGTTACCATTGCGGCCAATGCCCTGCTTCAGAAAGTAAGCTACAGGCAAATGTTACATTGCCTATTTGCGTGTTTCTAAGTTAAAATCATAGGACTTTCATACAAACTTCAAGCCCCTATTTTACCCCCTTCGTGGTAGATTTACATAAAAAAAAAATCTAACCTTATACTTACGCCCTAAAAGAAACCTATTTTCAAAATTTCAAGCTTGTAGACTTCATAATGAAAAATAAGCAAAAACTATCATCCCCTATTTTACCACCCTTAAAAGGTAATATTTAAAAAATATTGATGTACATGTTTTTATTTATTATTATTAATCTTAATGCAAATTTTAGTGCCTCTAACTCGAAAAACAAAGAAATTTCATACAAACTTCCAACCCCCCTTTTACCCTCTTAGGGGTGGAATTTCCAAATATCCTTTCTTACTTGGCATCTCTTAACTATCAACTACCTACTTGCTAAATTATAGCTTTATACGTACAATAGTTTTTGAGATCTCGTGTTTAATCAGTATGTAAGTATGTAAGTGACCTTTCGCTTTTATATATAAAGATTATATAGATTAAATAAAATTATTCCATTTATTTTAAGGTTTGGTTTTGGTAAATATGATGAATGTATGAAATTGCAAGGGTAAGTGCCAAAGGAGTTAAATAGGTTTAAATTTTGAATGCATCAGAATTCGAAGTACTATATATTATATTTGTTGCATTTGGTTACAATTTTTCTAATACCATTCATGTTTTATAACGTTTATAGAAAATTGTAAACATCTGCTAATATTTACTAAAAGTTGTTATAATTTAATAACAAAATGTAATGAATTCGTCCTAACCTGTTGTAACTGCGCGGTAGCAGTCACTGTAAACAATAGACGAATCTCGATGATCATTAAACCTATTCGGATACACTGCTGGACTTCGCCGGTACGGAGTTGAGAATTTAAAATTATGTTTAAAGGTCAAATTCCAACTGGAAATTTTACTTGAGACAAAGGAAATATATAATATATGATTTGAAAAGTATTTACTAAGTAAAATTTTAAGCGAGTGTCAAATAGAATACCTTATAAAACGATTTCATAGTGTTTTTTTTTATCACAATTAAGTGTAACTCACAATAGTAACCTGTTCATAAAGAAAATTCCAATTGAATTTCCGTCGTTTTAAACGGATTCGAAGAACCCTAAAAATAGGACGACGATTTGCAACGTGGGATTCCCCCGCGGTCGATTACCACACATGCAAGCAACACACGCACACACGCGCAGTGTGTTAACGTGCTATGACGTGTCGCGTGAACGTAACACTTTGGCAATGTATCAAGAAACCAGTTAGACTCGTTCGCACGGGATAATGTGATTCGTTATTTCGCTACGACCATGCTATCTGAATAATTGTCTTAGTAAACGATCGGTTGCCCGCCAATTTGAACGCGTATAATTACTAACAATAAAAAACTAAAAAAACATATAAATAACATTAAGAGCTTTTTACCACTTTTACACATAAACTGTCTTTAGTTAATCTTAACAAAAATGACCAAACGAGCGAAATTAATATTTAATACAATAAACAGTACTACGCTCTAAAGAGACTATAAAGCATTAGAGTGCTAACGAGTTGTATTTTAATACATATCTTAATCTTGTCGAAATGTCTCTAAATATGCCCCCAATCCGTCCCTAAAGACCTACACCCTAAAATTAACGTTTCTTCTATTTTATAATGAAACTAACGCCTAAAAGAAGAACGCATTGGGACGGTCCTTAGTTGAATTTAACTATTACTCTCGAACATATGCAAGTCACGCACACAACAGTGTGTCATCGACTTCACGAACCTGTGTGTGAGTGTGTGAAGTAATTGCTTGGCAAATAATTAACTTTATACTGACACGACCTTCAGTTATATTAAAAAAATGATGCATCTCCCACAATATTCGAGCTTGTTTAATAAATTACGGAGATACAATATGCAATTGACGTTCAGGTCCTAAGTTTCAAAAAAGTAAATATGCCCAAAGTGATTTATAGTTTGAAATCATCAGCAAGCAAGTGTGACTCGCACTTGAGCATGATTAATCAAGGTCATTGTCCAAAGCGATTGCAGTCCGACTACCGTCTACTACTAAAAATATTATGACGTAGGTATCACATAATTCTTTATTTTTTGTCACACAGCCTTTATATGAAAAAATCATAATTCTGCTAAATAGTAAGCAATTAATTAAAACATCAATGTTGGGTTAAATAAGAAAAATGATAAATTCTTGGAATCTCCTTGCATATTTATGAGAGTTTTATTTTTATAGAGCCACTTGAATAATTCCGTGCAAGATGTTAAAACTAATGGATAATAAAACTGATTTGCATATAATTATTATAAGCGAAGTTTATGATTATATTAAAAACTGACACATAATACAATATTACCTACATATATAATATATGCAAGTAAGTATAAACCCTTTTAAAATATATATTTTGTTTATATTATATGTTATGCAAGACAAAATTAAACGTATTAATAACACTAATTAACATTTTGTTATGTCAATAATGTTCAACGGTACTACAAGCTTCTGTTTAACGGTATTACAAGCCTCTTTCTGTTTCCAATTTCGTTGTTAACCATGATTCTAATAAGAAAGCTTAGTCAATCAGCGGGAAATTGTGTGGGTGTGTTTAGTCAAGAGATCCAATAAGAATGAATGAGATCAGTAGGTATATCAACAGATTTTGGCGTGTTGCATAGCCGAAGTGTTCATGAAGCACGGCACGTTGCTTAGCGGACCGATGGATGGCAAAGTCATACACTGAAAACAAAATTATTTAACTAAGTATTTAGAATTTCACTTATTTAAGTAAATTGTGTTTGATTCCAATAAGCAAATTATAGTACCGATAGACCGTACATGTTACGAGCGATTACTTAATGGCTAGTTACATATATTTTTTTATTCTATTTTTTTGGGACTTTTGTTCGAAAATAAACAAATAACAAACAAACTTATAACAAAAAAAACAGACACAACCTACCTCTGCAGAAGTTACATGTTTGAAATTGATTTAGGTATAATCTTACTAGCAAAAATCAATTTAATAAATATCATAGTATCACAGTACAGTCACTCCCCCCGACCTAAGCGCTCCTCTCCGAAAGAGGAGACCTAAACATATCCTTCATGACCCTGACGATCAGATGACTACTGACAACACACTCGTACCACCTACCACACAATCATACGCTACACACCGTCTTCGCCGGCGAAGACGAGGTCCCCGCTATCTTACGTCATCCGGACGTGGGCTCCATCCACGGCCTCGGAGACGTACGGACCACTCACCGTTCGACCCCCCGTTATCCCAAACGTCGCCTAAGCCGAGGGCTAAGTCGACCTCAAAGGGTGCCTCCTTAGACAGTCGTTCCAAATTCAAATTCAAAATAATCTTTACTCAAATAGTCCTTAAAAAGGCACTTTTGACGCGTCATTAATTTACATAGTAGTTATTTCATGGTGATAACTAAATTCGTAAACTTAAAACTAAAGCTATGAGGGTTCCAAACGCGCCCCGGTCTAAGAAGAAGCCCACAACAAACTTAGCCGGGGTTTTTCTTTTTTTAGTTATCACCATCTCACATAATGAATAATAAACGATAGTACCTATGGAGATAGAGCATTCCCTTAGTTACAGTCCGAAAAAAAAAATTGATAATGTCTTGCTAGCAACTCTCTGCTTCATGTTCCCCTATGCAAACGAGGGGGAACGAAAACAGCAAAATAGACGAATTCAAGTAGAAGAAGAAGGCAAAAATAAATGACTGGTGTTGCGGACTCTCAGTGGAATGTAGGAGTATGGAATAAATAAATCCTACAAAAACAACTGGAACCAATATCATTAAAACTGAATTGATGTTCATTGCTTACCATCTTTTTCTTTCTGTTATTTACGTTATGTACTAGATGCTTAACGAATACATAGGAATTTAATACTGTGATGCGAAAATTCACGAGTCACTGATGTAGACACCAATTAACTTGACGTTGTCTTATAGACAATTTAGCAAATCAGATATTATAATATACCTATTTAGGGTCATTATTACTCGAAGTAGACTTATGGCAAACTTTCCCTACGCTGATTAGATAACAACCATCCAAAGTTTTTATCATGCTCGACGATATGCTGAGTAATCAAAAAAGTTATGAAGGGTTATGTAATAGCGATTCTAATTATAATAATAATAATATGATAAGTGAAATCTGTTAGCACACTCATCCAAAAAAACTAAATCGAAACTATCGAGTTAAAATGGATGGTCATTTCAATAATGACAGTTCTCATTAGCACGAGATGTGACGTCACATTATAAGATGCTACTAATTGACATTAAACTGGTGACACACAGATATCAACATAAACAAACCGATAAATGTTTAATCTCATCGAATTGTGCAAGCGAGACAGCATGAGGATAACGTGGACAAGCATGCAAGTTATCTCGTGATGTTCGCAAAAACTTTGCAATGAATACAACCACTCACGTGCGAGGTACGCCTAGCCCTTAACGCGTTGAGTTAAGGTTCACGATCGTTTGATTTTATTACACGGTGTTTAATAAAGTGCTGCGAATTGTGGTGGTTCCGTTAATATATACAAATGAATAAATTTATTGGGATACTTAACAAACACTAAAATGGCCTTTTTGTGATTAAAAATTTGTCGATGATTTCACGTCGGGCCACGTTCAACGAGATTATAGTATTTTCTACTTCGACCCTGATTCCATTTTCATTTCAGCGAATTAAAAGTAAACTTAAGTAAAATTACTTTAATTCGCTTAAAAAAATATAGTCTTGGCTTTATATCTGCTTACTTTTAATATTCTTCAAAAATGTAATCTCTTTCCATTTAAAAATGGGTCAAAAGTTTTTATAGTCACCTAGTATACCTTTTACAACATTGGGTGTAGCTCCATTTTCATTCTAAGAAATAAAGTCGTTTAGTTCACGCAGAGAGGATCTCTCGATTCATCTAAAAGTAACTGCAGAATACTTTCAAATCTCATGACTTTTGCAAGTCAACAAAAACTGTATTCTTACTATTGGTGTTGTTTTTTGTAATGTACAATTTTTCTGCGATTGGTTTTTTATTAATCAAATGATAACTTCCGAGAATTTCTGCAAATCGATTTGGATTCATAAGAAAATTAAATTTCTGTGAATTCAAGTAATTTAAAAAAATTATCTTCCTAATTTGAATGTCTAACTGTGATATTTGGTCATACATTCATGGATTCGTATTTTATAACCGAGTATGTCTGTTTTACTAAGGAGAATGGAAGAAAAGAAAATTTACAAAATTGTATATGAAGAAATACATTATACCAACATACAAGCAATACAATACAGTTGTACAATTGGTGGCCTGATTGTTTATCAAGACAACAAAACTCCAAAATGATACATAATTAAATTCTATATGCATACTAGATGATACGGTGTGAAATTCAAGTTTTTAAAATATCTATCTAGGCGATGTAGAGCTCAGGCTACGTCTGAATCGAAACACGTGTAACCTGATTGACGAGAAGTTCGCGAAAACATCGATAATCGTTTGTTGATATCGGAGTGTACTCGACCGGAGCTTCCGGTATTTCGATACATTTATACAAGGATGTACAACAATTGGTATGTACCCCTATCTAATTATACAGTCAATCTTGGAAATGGTACGTTTACGTGGGCGATGACGGAAATAGCTTTTTGTTTTGCGACATGTGAATGTTGGTGACTCTGACCATTGTTGGGGCTATGTCGCTCGAAATATATCAGTCTATATCTGTAGATTACCCGCTATTGCTCGTTATAAAGTAAGCGAATGAATTATGCTTAGTAATTGTAACTGTAAAAAAATAAATAATTAAAAATAACTTGCTTTA
The DNA here is from genome assembly GCA_928268935.1 of Lasiommata megera. Lineage (NCBI taxonomy): Eukaryota > Metazoa > Arthropoda > Insecta > Lepidoptera > Nymphalidae > Lasiommata > Lasiommata megera. The sequence goes on along the minus strand of OV743317.1, from coordinate 17,747,320 downwards.
ACGGTGAAGGATAACATCGTGATGAAACCTGCACGCCTGTGAGTTCTCCATAATTTCCTCAAAGGCGTGTGAAGTCTGACAAACCGCACATGGCCAGCGTGGTGGACTATGGCCAAACCCTTCTGATATTGAGAGGAGACCCGTGCTCTGTAGTGAGACAGTAGTGAGCTTCTACGAATTAGAAGGTTCTAGGTCCAGAAGAATTTTGAAGATTTTGATTTTCTTGGAGAAATTTAAGTGGTGAGAAGATAATCGAAGCCTATAAAAGTTAAATAAGTATACTTTAATAGTGCACATAATAGAGGAGATAATATGCATTGATAAAGTGTTGTTCCTATTTAAAGGGCTGACCAAACATTTTCGGAGCATCTTATAGCTTTGCGGCAAAATGACGATAAGCTCTAATGTAGTTTTTGAAAATGACTCCTATGGTTGTCCGCTTATTACTTGCGTAAAGTATATATATTTTATTGCTTGCGTAAGATATTGTTTTTTACGTAAGCAATAGTATAACTTTCACAGGAGAATAACTGCTTGAGATATGTGAAAAAGCGTTAACTTGGTCTTGTTTCGTGCCCGACGCGGGGTTCTGGGAACCGCGCTCGCTCGTCGATGAATCAGATGCTAGCGGTGGCCATTGTGATTGGCACGGGCGTCGCGCCGGCCGCTTATGCTAATGCTATTATTTAATGGCAACACTTTCATGGGGCGACACGTTAGGATGTAGATGTGAATGTTTAAACAACGATGACTACCGATTTTCTGTAAGCAAATAATATAAAAACACCTAAGCTGACTTAAGTGGTAAATATAAGTGGTAATGAGCCATCGAGGACCTATATCTACTAAGATCTTTATCTAATCTCTATCTTACCAAAGGAAAACATCTTTTCTTCTTGTTACTGCCCTTTTTCAAGGTATGTGGTATCGGGCCGACACAACGGTATTTACTTTTTATAACTAGATGGTTTCTCGTGGAGGGTTTAGAATATTTCTATAAACTAAACAGAATCTGAATTTATTTATTAAATACACGGATATACACATATTATAGAGTTCAAAATACATGTGAACTACCAATTAAAAGGCGATCAACACAATAACATAATGTCGGTCTCAGATGATATAACATCATTCGATAGTGATTATTAGGATTTTATATACTGAATAAGATATAAAATAGATATAAAACAGAGAGGAAAAGAAGAAATACGAATATGAATACATTAACAAATAAGTAAGAACAAATGATAATTATAACATTTTAAAAAATAAAACAATTTCTTTGAAACTTCAAGAATAATAACGAAATAAAATCTGGTCCTCAAATTCATATCCAGGATGCGAGCTACGTATGGGCACAGTCTCATGATGACCGATGGGTTAGCGAAGTCACAAACAAGTTCACTCACATTCACATCGATGGTTTTAGTTTTAAATGCGAATGTATTTCTTGGAAACTACTCTTTCACGCACTACTTATACTTTATATCAAATTGGCACTAACTTGAACGCGAGTAAACAATCTCAGCTGCCAAAGCAAAATAAACCTTAATAAACTGTGATTCAGGCAATTTTATGGTGCGGTAAATAATTTGCAGCCTTAAAATTCAAAACATGTCAGGTTTGATGGTTTCTAGGAATTGCGGTGCGCAGGCGCAGGTGAGCCACAAACGTGTTAACAGAAAACTGTATTATTCCGTTTGCTGCTGAAGGGCCGTGAATAGCCACTGTGATGTAGTTGCTCCTTATAGCTTCTTTTGGGAATTAATTTAAGAAAATGAAAAACTAGTACTTTCTTACTTTTATGACTGAAATCAGGAGATTCGGGAGAGTCGCTGATTGAGCTCAACCAGTTGCGAAACTAAAGTAAAAAATGTCTGAATTTCATAAGTGTTTTGTCAAGGCTTGTTTTGTGGATAGAAATTTCTCGTATTTTCAGTTATCAAAATTGCTGGCAATATGCTAGGCGAATTGATGCGAGATGATAGGGTGGGTACTATCACCGCTTAGGTAGTATTTACTATTTAATTAATGAGGTCTCACGGGCAAACACAGCGCTGGTTACTAAGCATACAAACATCATCACAAGAGTCGCAGGGAGCTGCTGGACACATGAGATCCTTATAGTATTGATATGGAGTGAATAAGTAAATATGATAAGCCATTTCAAAAATTAACTTTTGCAGTGCCAGCTTATCGACGTAAATCTTGCAATAATTTAATACATATGTGCGAAGTGTCCCAAAATTACATTACAATCGGTCCTTCCGCTTGGGGGCTACAATAACACACACACACACACACACAAACACAGATACAGACGAAGCTGCCAAACATATAACAGCCCTGTTTGTCCGTCAGCGATGATAAGTAGAAATGTATTCAAAACATAAACTATGCAGAATAAATTATAAATGCAAATATTTACGGCGCCAACAGATTATTATTTCATACCTTTGCAACAGCTCTTTTTATGGTTGTTCTGTTAAAACCAAAGTAAATGTACACATATGACTCACTCATTGCGAAAGCTGGGTAAAACCCCGAGCTGACATGTTAACATGCTCTACCAACTGACAAAGACGTATATAGCAAGCATGCAAGCCTTTGGCAAAGCTCTTTAAACAATCACTAACTTATTGTGAAGTACATTGTGCAAAGTGCATGTAAGCAAGTGTTATTAACCTTAAACTAGAAAAGAATAAAGAAAGTTTAAAAGATAAATGTTGACTATCTGATAAATAGAAAGTTACAAAATAGATAAGCGTTATCACAACAGACCTAATTTCCTATCGTGTTAAACTCATACAAGTGCACGATTATATTAATTTTAATATTAAATACAACTAGAGGTGAAGCGGTGATAGCCTAGTGGTTAGGGCGTCAGCCTCCTAATCAGAGGTCGACGGTTCGAATCCGGGCAAGTACCTCTAACTTTTCGGAGTTATTGCGTTTTTTAAACAATTAAAATATCACTTGCTTCAACGGTGAAGGAAAACATCGTGAGCAAACCTGCACGCCTGAGAGTTCTCCGTAATGTTCTCAAAGGCGTGTGAAGTCTGCCAATCCGCACATGGCCAGCGTGGTGGACTATGGCCAAACCCTTCTCATATTGAGAGGAGACCCGTGTTCTGTAATGAGCCGGTAATTTGTTGATCATGACAACTAGAGATTTTCCAGCAACACAATAATTTGTGTTGCTGGAAAATCTCTATCAATTCAATCTATTTCGTATACAATAATAGAAATATTTTTAGGAAAATTACCACAATCTCTAGCTTTATACGCATAACCCATTTGCATTCGGCACACAAAGTACAAGAGAAACTAACAAGATGAATTGAAATGTAACAGCTCCTACAGACAAGATTAGACACGAGGAGTCATCAAAAATTGTATTCACCTTACGTCACGTAATAAATATTTTTTTATCAGCTGAATTCAGCCCTGAAAATACTTCCTTACAACTACGAGTACAAAGATAAGACCCTCATTATCAGCTGTCACCGGCATCGTTGCAGCAACCGATAACAGACAAATCACCTGCTTCAAATAAACACGAAAACTTATTTTACCAATGCTGCATATATATTATGATACAGTGCCATCAACTACTTTACTAGCCGCTCTACTTGGGCTACGTATAACTTCTGATAAGTATATTTTCCAATACTTACCGCGATGTATTGGCCGCGCCAACTTTTACTTTGGTTTCGCTTTGCGTTGTTGATATCAGGAAATGGGCTCTGAAAGCCATGAAGTTTTTTTAAATCCTACAGGTAGTCAGTAATTTTCGATAGCAAAGCAAGAAACTAAACTTAGGTTTATTGTTAGTATAGATAGAAAGAAAGTTGTCTGATATATAGATATCGAAAGATCATGCTACAAAATTAGATACGATAACTCATAATCCTAACAGATATAAGTTTTTTTTGACTTAATTGTTACATAATAATAGTCCAAGTAGTAATAGTCCAAGTTATAGACGCCACCACAACCGTTGTGACCTCGCGTTATCGTGTACAGCGATCACATCAGAAGCGAGTGATTCCCCGCGCCCGCAGTCGAGTGAAGCCCCCGAGTCTCGTTTCCAATGTTTACTTTGAGACATTTGTATACCAGACACGTCTTGTGCCCAGCTGGATTACCTTGGGTGAGCGCCGTATCAATTAGATCATGAATAATGATGCAGTAGTTCTGCATGCTGAGAGGAAAGGTAATATCGGTCAAGGATCAATTGTATAACTTTTGAAGGCAGTACAGTTGGAAAGGGTAAGCGAGGCACTGGGGGTTCAGAGGCATCAGAAAATCTCGGGGTTCCTCAAGTTTTCCTTGAAGGAGGAATTTTGTGATGGGGCGAATATATACAGATAGATATTGAGTGTTTAAAATTAAAGGTTTCAAGAACATTGAATGTCTCCCCTGTCGCTCTTTCATATCGGAGAGGGCTTATAGTATAGATTTACGCTTCTAAAACGGTGTTGGTGAGCTAACTTATCATCAAATAGTAGTTTCGTAAACGGGGCAGATGTTTTATATCGCTCCGTAAAGCATAGAGGTGAACACCTCCTATTTTCTAACTCCCGGCCGGGACTGAGTTCTTTTAACAGAAAATGCAGTATGGAAGAAATAATGATTGCGCAATCAAATAAATGTACTACCATAATTTATCTATAACTTAATGGTGACCTAACGTTTTATTTGCATTCATGTACAAAATTACAAATGAGACCCTATCGTAGGAATTTTGTATAGGATATATATATTATAAATAAAAATAAACAGTCAAAAGTAAGGTTTGATCTGTATCTACCATTCTTCCATGCCTCAACAGATTAGATTTAACTATCGCTTCAGGCCACTAGGTGACAGAAAAATGTTATAATTACCATTAATAGTTAAAGTTCTATACCTTGCCAATATATTTGTAGTTTTTAACAAACTTCTAAAATGGACACATTTGTTATTCAGTGCCCCATTTACCTCTTTAGATGTTTAAAATTGATGACTTTACACTTTTAGTTGTACTTGTTTATTTTACGAGCGACAAGTTAGCTAAGGTACAAGTTAAGTAAGTAGTTAAGTAGTGACAGGTCCGGTGCGTTCAATTTGCATATACAGAACAATCTGCTCCTTGGCCGACAAGCGAAGTCGGTCAAGTGCAGACAAGGTGTCGGCCGCTGCCGTCGCCCATTAGGTTTCGTAGTTTTCCGCGAGGACATTGACTTTATACTCTTCCTCAATGAACATCTAATGTTATTGTTTTGTTTTCCGCAATCACTTACAATTTACAATGTGTGTAAGTTTTTGTAATTTTCCTTATGCTCCTTATCTACCTCATCGTCTTAGGAGTGCGTTTACAAATTTTGGTAGCAGGGAAACATTGATCATTTGAACTTCAGTGTCACTTAATCTACTACGAAAAAAAAAACAAAGAAAGCTAGACAACAACTATGCATACGTTTTTTAAAAACTTCATCAGAATATTAAAATTATGAATAAACATTTCAAAGGTCAGAAACAATAGTTATTAGATTTATTTTTATTCTACAATTGGTTCTAATGAAATGTACAACTTTTTATTTAATACATTTCATTCAATATATTTACAAGCCGATTATAATAACTAATGATCTGCATACAAAAAGGTAAAAAGCTAACGTTATCGTTAAAATCATTAAATCAATTGGGTAATAAGATTTTTCAATAAAGTGCCATTTTGTATAAATATACTTAAATTATATTTATAGACATAAATAGCCGTGTTTGATTCTCTACGTACATATGACATCATGTGATTAAGTCATAATGATTATTATGTAACATGCGTTAAAAGGTACTTTAGATCTATAACTGACCTCGTGTAGTTTTATACATGCACCCCTACATTTATTAATTGGTATCAAGCATATAATACTTCATCAAGTAACATTTTCTCCCTCTCTCTCTCCGGTCTAGAAATTTTCTGTCCTTATAGTAATAGAGGTTAATACCAAATTTTGTCCTTCGGTCTCGGTCCGGTTATCAAATTGCCGTACTATGCAATCCCAAGTAGCTTCATTAACATCATCACTAACATTATAATCATCAGCCTATTAACGTCCCACTGGCTACAGACATCCTCTCTGTTGGAGAAAGAAGACTAGAAACTTCTACGGGCACGGGTTGGTGTGCAATAGTGTAATATTTATTCTAAGGTTATAAAATAAGTAAAATGTTTTAACTGGCCGTAAGTTGAAGGCGTCGTAAAGTGCTCGCTTGTTGGGTGGAATGATAAACAAGTTTCGCAGTCATATGGTGATTTATATCTGAGTGACTTGCATTCGCCGGAACCTTGGGCAGGCAACGCTCAGCAGAATGCGTCTCACTATAAAGTTTACATGCCAGGCTAATAACTACGGACTACACTGCAGATAATTACCTTATGTAATTTAAAAGACTAGGAAATGCATCCAAAGCTAAGCAGAAACAATTAATAATTATGCGCTAGGAAATAGTTTAACCATTACTAATCATTAGTATCACAAACCTAAAAATTGAAAATGTATATTTTTAGCTGTGATATAATTGATAGAATAATTGATATTTATTTAATGTATAGAGTATAGGGTTACAATACCTCTAACAGGTTCATTCAATCTCAGCATCATCATTTACCATCCGGTGAGATGCCGTCAAGGGCTGACTTGTGTGTATAAGGGTGTATAAAAAAATATTTTGGGTGTAACAGCTTAGCAAGAATACACTATAGAAAATACTACGTTTATTGATTTAATATTATCTGAGAAAAAAATAATAAATAAAACAATGAAATCTACAAACAACTAATGAAATCTTGGAAATAAATCTAAACGAGATGTTGTAAAAATTTTGCTTCTTTTGAAAAATTTGGTTTCTTCACATTAATCTGCAACAAAATAAAAACATTATAGCTTTAATGTTGCTTGGTTCTACCTTGGCAGAACAATTCATTTTTAAGTATATGACCATCTCAAGTGCAGTAGACTTAAGTTTTCCTTTCGCAATATGTGTGTAATATATATTTTAATACACACTAAGTTAAGAAGTTGCATGTATGCGCTTTTAAGAATTATTCAAGGAGAAGATTCATAAGAAAAGGTTGTAACGAAACCGAAAACATGACGAGCAAACTAAAGTTTATTGTATTCACCGCGCGATTGACCCGTGTGTCCGGGACCGGTTTGATGCCAAAATACGCGTCCTGGATATTTGGATTGACTCATCAGAACATTCCAGGCTTACTTCGCTGACGAAAAAGATTCCTCTTACAAGTGTCCATGTCACTTGTTTAATTATTTCATGTATGATTCCAATAGGAAAATTATAGTACAGATACACGAAAAACTTGGCGATAAAGTCAAAATCATTGAAATATTTCTTAATGGAAATAATCATTTTAGAATATCACTTTGTAAAGTATCATGCTCACCATGATTGCCTTTACAATGATTACACACAAATGATAACTTGCCTAATTTACTATGGTAAGTGGCAAAATCAATGATATACTTAGCTTTATTGTAAACGTTTTACTCTTCTTTTTTCTTGCCCTTCTCCCAAAATAGACGATATTAAAAAAAAAAAACTATCGACATGTGAATAAAAAATGCTTGACATTTAGTTTGTAGGAATTTGTTAATATGAAAGTAAAAGAAATAAGTTTCAGTTCAGTTCACAATTCTTGTTTGGTAAACGTTAGAGGCACTGGATTTAAAGTTATCGTTAAAATGATTTTAACGATAACGTTAGCTTTTTACCTTTTAGTATGCAGATCAACTGTTTTCTAATCAACAAAATTAATGCATTAGTTAACATAATCGGCTTGTAAATATTGAATGAAATGTATGTTGGTAAGAGTAAGATTTTGCAAAAAAAGAGATAGTTCAAATGAGATATTTACTTGCTGGTCGTGATCATTTTAATGAACTTGGGCTAAACGAAGAAGGCATGATAACAATACAAAAATATTACATAATATACAGCTAGATGGTAGATATGTAATTAGATATTGATATTTTATTCCAATATAAAATTAATAAACATTATGTATATATTATTTTTATTATTTTATTTATTATATGACATAATCCGTGCTAAATAAATTCGTGAAATTAACGCCTGCTTCCAACAGCGTGACTCGTTATTTCCGAATTCATCATCATCACTTCAACCGATAGACGTCCACTGCTGGACATAGGTCTTTTGTAAGGAGTTCCAACGGCCACGGTCTTGGGCCGCTTGTATCCAGCGGCTCCCTGCGACTCGTTTGATGTCGTCTGTCCACCTTGTTGGGGGTCGACCAACGCTACGTTTACCGGTGCGGGGTCGCCATTCCAGCACCTTGGGACCCCAACGTCCATCGGTTCTCCGAGCTATGTGCCCCGCCCATTGCCACTTCAACTTCGCAACTCGCTGAGCTATGTCGGTAACTCTGGTCCTTCTACGGATCTCTTCATTTCTGATTCGATCACGTAGAGATACTCCTAGCATAGCTCTCTCCATTGCTCGCTGAGTGACTCTGAGCCTTCTTATGAGGCCCATAGTGAGCGACCACGTTTCGGATCCGTAAGTCATCACTGGCAACACGCACTGTTCGAAAACTTTAGTCTTCAGGCACTGAGGGATTTTGGACGAAAAGATGTCTCGCAGTTTCCCAAACGCTGCCCACCCGAGCTGAATTCGGCGGCTGACCTCCTTATCGAAATTGGACTTACCTAATCGGATTGTGTGTCCTAGGTATACATACTCGTCTACAATTTCCGAATTACCAAAGGTTTATTTTTTCGGATGTAGCTATTTACTGAGTTAATCACTGAGCGCGTTGTTCTGGGTAATTCCGTTAATTGTGATTGCAGTTGAAGCTGTTAAGCGTTAAAATAAACTTATTTATTTTAGATACATTGATCTTTGCTGTGTGATGACTGATGAATCATCAGCAACTTGCTCTCAAATTAATGTGTAAGGTGACGCGTCGGCTGTAATTACGTTTTTTACCCGACCGTGACTTTGTTACAGCTCCGGGATATCTTGCCAAATAGACGGATTTTTAAAAATTATTTGTGTCTACAGTTCCGCAATAATGAATATGTCATCTAAACACACTCCTAGATCCACAAATTTCAGAAGTTCAATATCTGTTAGTTGGTCGGTCACGGTACAGTTTTCCGTGAAAATATTAAGGGAATATGAATTCTAAACTGGTTTTTAAGACACAACTTAAATTATATTCAGAATGATTTTTATACGCTGTAAGTTTGTGAAGCTTTTTAACCTGCTGATAGCCTAGACGTCCACCTCCTAATCAGACGCATCTCTAACTTTAAAGTAGTTACGTGCTTCAACGGTGAAGCAAAACATCGTAAAGAAAACTTCAAGCCGGAGAGTTCTCCATAATGTGCTCAAAGGCGTGTGTAGTCTGCCAATCCGCACATGGCCCGAGTGGTGGATAATTGATAACCAAACCCTGCTCATATTGAGAGGAGACCCGATGGGTCGATCATTATGAGGGTGGTGATTTTTTACAGTAGACATTAAAGAAACATTTTAATTAATATGGTATTATGTAAATCTATCAAAAGTTGCTCAGTACGTACGTCAGTACTGTTACGTTTCTTATGACAAAGAAAATTAGTTGTGTTTACTTTTTTATAAATATCTTTCATTTCAGAAAATAACGAGCCTGTCGACTTTTAAACCTAAAAAGACTTACACGCAGTAATAAAAATATTCATATTTTCATAAATCGCCATATTTAAACGTATATTTATCAATCCATGTAGACAGTGCAAGGTCCTTTAAAGTGCATTTTTTGCTCAACTCCAAACACTCAACCTGTGGTTCGTGGCCTCTTCAGAGTGTTTTATCGCTTGTTTACATTTACCTCACACCGAAGAAGTTAGCATTCGCGCTTTATTTATTGAGTAAAATTACCTTTTTACATAAGTTTGTCAAATATGCATGTATTATGAAAACTTGTTTATTATAAAAGTAGCTCTAAAGGTTATCAATTTCGAAATCGTTTTGTCGCCGTAATAAAACGTTTCCTTTGTACGTCATCCAGGAGCTGTGCAGTCCTGTATAGGTAAAAGCTATTTTTTTAACTCGCTTGAAGCCTTCTGCTGGTGGTTTTCAGTGAAAGTAATGCAATACCCTGTGTACACGTTCAGGATGCACAATTCATCAAGTTCAGAGCAGTGGTTGAGCTGATCCTAATAGGTTAGTCCGCTACCATCTTAGATGGCATCATCACCTACCATCAGGTGAGATTGCCGTCAAGGGCTATCTTGTAGTGGACAAAAATATACACTTTTTCGCTTTTATACAATAGTTTATATTGACGGTAATGTAATCTTATTGCGACAAGTAATTGTGCTGTTTAGGCAAGATTAGCCCAAGTCAATGACCTGATAAAATGACTAACTTAAATGTTGTAATTTACCCTTTACCTTACTCTCCGCGCCGACCGAGAGCCGTCGATCCCAATCGTCAATACATTCACCTGTTATTAAATCGTTACCTAAGAGACGGTAAGAGTAACCGACGCCTTTCGGTTAACATTTAAGCAGCGTGATGGTTTAAGCTCTCTAGTATCCTTTTCTATGAGACAGTCTTCAATATAAAGTTCGTGGTGAAGAGACGGGGGCTATATATATATATATATATATATACACCGGTCCCCTCTATCAAACTACCGGACCGTTGGGTCAAAAAATTCACATAGTTGTCACCATAAAATCACTACTGTGTAAATTATTAAAGGATTATTTGAATAAAGTTTTTGATAGATGTATTGATTGATTGACATGTGTATATTTTATACACTACAAGTTAGCCCTTGACGGCAATTTCGCCTGATCTAACCTGAGTCTAAGATGATTGCTGGCTAACCTGTTAGGGGTATGGTAAACCCATACTGCTAATTGGTTTCTACGCGACATCGTGCCGGAACGCTAAATCGCTTGGCGATACGTCTTTGGCAGTATGGTAGCCATGACCGAAGTCTCCGGCCAGACCAGGCCCGAGCTGGGAACCGAACCCAGGACCTCCAACTTTAGAATGCCACAGAGGTCGTCAAAATTACTGCGACTCTTGTTGCAGTGAGGCAGTTATATGGAAAGGTCGAATTTCTTGCGCATTGCTTTAAGTTAAAACATTTTTTTTGTAAAATCCTTTATTCTTCTCCATTCATGTCATGATATGAGGCGGCTAGTGGTCAGGATGATAGACGCCACCGTGCGCTACTAAATTTAAATGTTTGCGATTCGGGGCTCGCTGTTTCATTTACAAGTTTATCTGGATTCCTCACGCGCCGCGTGGCGAGGTCGGGGGACATTGTTATTTCGTGTCCAGAATATCAACAGCCTTACGAAAGGCATTCGACATTTCGTACCACTGAGGAACAACTGTACACAAACCTTATGTACAGCGCTGAGATCACGCCCTAACCGCAACCGTGACAAACGACTGAATATTGCTTTATACGTGCAACATTGTTTAAAGTGAAATTGCACACACGGCTTCAAATGACGAGTCACACTTTACATCGGCGTCATCGCTGCAGAAATGTTTATTGTTTCAGCATATCCTCTAAGCTCAGTCTCTTGATTACCTGCGTTACCCTCACAGGACTCCTCTGAGTGACAACCCTTCTCGGACTAAACTAGTCAAGCGCGTATTCTTAGATTTCACATGCGTTTGAAAATATGAAGAAACTCTCAGGCGTGTAAATTTCCTTTGTAGTGTAAGTGTTATTCGATATCTTAAAAACTTACCTATTAATGAGTACCGCCTAATCTTCTGTCTCAGCTCAGGTCATACGTACTTTAAGAAACTTCACGAATAGAAATAATGCCTGCAATAGGTTTATGTAAATAAAGCTATTTTTGATTTGATTTGAAACGTTTTTCCATATTGCATGTCTGTAGATTTAACATTGTGCTTTGTCAGTCATCTCGAGGCGGGAATCGAATCCGACTATATAATGCGCCAGCGCACGCTGTGCTCGTCAATGCTGTGATGAGGAGGACACTTGGAAGTACCACATTGTATAGTAAGTGAGGACATTTGCCGACACTGACCAGTGGCATCTCGCCTCGATAAAACACCAAGGAAAGTACTTAATAACGAATTAACGACGTAACTCGAGAGCCGACCGCAATCACCAACTAATTTATAACCAATTAGAGGATGCATTTATTAATAATTATTATAATTAGCGTCGTGACGTCTAGAAAACCATTGCATTTAACCAACTTCTAAAATTATTAGATTATTATCAATTTATCGGGCTATTTGGGTGATGTTAGTCCATATCTCCATAAAAGCTGCACTAATAAAAGTTATTCTTTTTCATAATCGCATTGACACTTTATATTCCAATGCTAGGAATAGTCCTCATTGGAAAGAGAGTTTTTAGAGGGACCCATCCTCTGCGCTGCTTGAGAAAGGGTTTGCGGGTATTAATGAGATTTTCACATGTGAGTTTAATCAGGATCGACTACTTAATTAGGCCTGCGAGGCACGGAAACGATATTGCCAATTTGCTAACTCCAGAATTTCCATATTTCAGACAGATAGAAACCACAATAACCAACAATGCTTTGCTCGGGAATCGAACCCCCGATCTTGGTTCGATTCTATCATGCTCATCGCTATACCTGCTAACGAAGCAATTATCAATTAAATTTACTATTTAGATAAAAGAATCAATTGTAGGTACAATAGAAAGAAATGATTAAAATAATAGCAGTGTTTCTTTAAGTGTGCAGTTTATTGCTTTTTTATTTTTTTAAAATATATAGTGATTTTATACCTAAAAATAGGTAACACAACATTAGGTATATAATATGCTATGCGGCAGTAAATTAAGAACCACAGTGTACCGAGAACAAGTAAACTGGCTGGGTTTATGGTCTGATAGCTCGTTAATTGTCATTTAATACTTGATTCTAGCAATTAAAGTTTTGACCTTTACTTGAGCATACTTGATGTCGTCTAACTTAACTACGTCGATTATATTATAACAGCTTATTTATAAAGTACTTTTGATATCATAATTTAGTTCTTATACTATATCCCGGTTATGCCTGGTTAGGTAGTAAGGTAATGGGAGTGCTCTGCTAAAAAAAATCATTAACAGTTCAAAGTTGGGAGGTTGGCAGCGTCCAACCCCGTGCCTCGGTTTTCACTAAAATATGATAACTAACTTTTGACCACTTCTCGGTTTTGAGTCTGGTCTGGTGGGAACTTCGGCCGCGGCTAGTTACCGTCCTACTGGCAAAGACATACCCGCATAGCCGGCGGCTCCTCTCGTGTCTAAACATGTTCACGAGCGACAGTAATTACTCTAGATCAGGTGACCCACCCGCTCGTTTCCCCGCGATGTAAACATATAAAGAAAACATATTCACTCATTCAAACCTATATTTTAATGTGATTATTGCATACGGTTGACCGTTGTGCTTATAGATGTTACAATCAACCGCGTGGGTCATATAAATGGCCACAGCTGTCAAATAAAACACCTTTTTGGGCCGAATGGCTGTATACACGTCCCAAAGCGAGCTGTTCGAGGTAACACTTACTGTCCAGTGATCATAATATATTATCAGATTGGGGCGAAGGTATTGTATGGACGTTTTGACGTATCAATGCTGTGTAATTTTGGACGGAAATGAATACATTTATTACTTAGGGCCGGTTTCAACATCAGCTGAAGGGTAAACTGCCTTAATGTGTCATCTTGACAGATTTCCGACACAGAAGCTATGAAAACGTCAAATTTAAAAATCAGTTAAGGCTTATCAGGAGACTGAAATATTATCAATATTTTATTTTGATATTTTATTCATTGTTGACTTGTTGATCAAATTACGGCGGTCACACGAAAGAGTTTTATTAAGCAGTTCGCCCTTATCAACAAGAGGCTTCGACAAATACACGCTACTATTGGATAAACCAAAGAGGACCAAACTAGATTACTTATCAACTAAGAAAGGTATAACTTTTTTAACAAAGTTTTTTGTACATTTGTTTAGTTAAGTTAGTTGTTACCTTTTTAGATTAGTATCTATTTATCTGGGCTATCGTGCGTGCCGCGAGATCCGCCCATTATTTTCTAAACTATTCCCTATGAGATAAGAGGAACACTCGTCAGTAAGACTAGCATCGAAAACGATCTAATTACACGTTTTTATAGTAAAGATACTATGCAAAGACGTGTAATTAGATCATCATTATTATCGACCCATCTTACACAGGGCACGGTTCTAGAGGTTTAGGGTTAGGGTGGTAGCGGGTAGCCCATAATGCAGGCCGAATTCACACACTTTTGAGAACATACTAGAGAATTTCCTTAAAGGTAATTTTCCTCACGACATTTTTCTTCACCATTAAAGCGAGTGATATCTAATTGCAACGATAATAAAAATTGCGTAAGTCGGTACGCATAAGAATGTTTGGTATTTAAATAGCACCTAATCGGTCCGGACATCAGGATGCTAGGATGCTGTAGTAATAATGCCAGAAAATCCCGAACGTTCTTTGAAGCCGGTTGAGACGGTCACGCATCGTCCTTTAATAACGAAACAAACAGTCGTGCCTCGAAAGTGTGAGTCAGATAATGAATTTGGATGCGGCGTGCGCCAGCGCGAGGTCGGAGCCCGGCCTTGCTGGTATCGAGGCATCAGCTGGGCCAAGGAGCGCCCTACGTGCTCTGAATCCTTACCGAGGGTGTGGAACTACCGGCCGTTAAGGCTGACAACCTCAGCTCCAACTCTAAACATACCTATCTGGTTAGAATAAACTTGTACTAAAGTTGAACAGAGACAAAACGCAAAGATGATGCTGAAACATTCAGGCTAGAAGTTGGCACGAAACAGTTGATATGTTAATTACATTACCTAAGAATAAATCTTCAAATCAAATCTCTGTATAAACTGTAATTAGTGGCTTCAGGAGGTAGATCTCCGTGGCGCAGCGCACGCTTTCTCATTCTAAAGTTGGAGGTCCTGGGTTCCCGACTCGAGTCTGGTTTGGTGGGACTCTTCGGCCGTGGCTACCGACAAAGAAGTGTCGCCAAGCGATTTAGCGTTCCGGCACGATGTCGTGTAGAAACCAATTAGGAGTATAAGTATACCATACCCCTAAAAGCTTAGACCGCATCATCACTTACCATTAGTAGGATGCCGTCAAAGGCTAACTTGTAGTGTATTAAAAAAAAAAAAAGAGCTCTGAGTTCGATCCAGAGTTGGTGATTGAGTGGCGACCCCACACATAGGATACTATGATGATGAAAATGCAAAAACTGTGTAAATCTCTTGATTTACACAGTGAGGTAAAATTAAGGTAAATTAAAGCTTTGGTTTTCTCTCCAAATGTTTATTGTCTTTTTTTATCAATAACGATAAGTTCAAAGTTAACGCTCTGTTGTTTAGTGAAAAAAGACGAACCTCAGACATTAAAAAAAAAAGTGTAACATTTATTTAATTAATGCAGTCGTTATTTAAAGCATACTTCACTCTGTACTATTTAGAATTTTGGTATCTGCTGAACCCCCATAGTGATATACTATGTATAACCTCGGAGTTGCCCAAGGCCCTTGTCAACGGAGGCCGCGTGATTCATTTTAAAAAGTAAAACCAATGCGCTATTTATAAAATAAGTACCGACTGTATATTATACTTAGAGTAGTGTTTCTGATAAACAACAAACACACGTATTTTCAAGTGCGACAACAAGTTACGTCACATTTGATGTTTGAATATCAAAGTCCAAGACTAAGTCAAAGCTCTTTTATTCTAAGTAGGTTATTATAAAATCAAATCACAAATTACTAGTACAGGCACCCGAGAACCATATACATACGTACATCTGTTGTTTATTCGTGCTAACATTTTGGTGGTGATAAATTGCGGATTTATTTTTAATTAAGCTGCAAGGCCAACATATGCTCGCTGCAAACTTAGCTTTGCGTTTGTTATTAAGTTATTCCTAGTGTCATAAAAGTCATAAGTATGGCCTCTTAGTAAAGTAGATGGGAGGTACTTTGTTAATTTCTCTTTTTGCTTTGTTTTATTCATCGCTAGCATTGAGTGCTGAGGTCAACAAGGACTCGATTCGATATTGCAAAGCAAATAGTGAATTAATTGATAATAGATCGTTAGAATTGATCAAAACAGGGCCACAACTTTGTCGCATAAGCGTCAGCTTGAGCGGACACGCGGTTATAAGAAAAAACTAATTGCTGTTTACGTCATACTTACTTTACTAACTTAGATTATAAAAAAAAAACAACTCAATGTGTTATAAACATGTTAAGAAGTATCAATCAATATTAATTGAAATAAATTTCATTTCAACGAGATGAAATATTTTTCAATACAAAAAGTTATAGTAAAGCGGTTTATATGGCGTATCATAGTAGGAAGAAGTAAATATGACACACGCGTCGTATTGATAACCATACAATTCTGATATAAGTCGGCTTAAAAATATTTAAAGCTGAAATTATCTTAAGTCATTATACATGTTCCGTCTTTGGGATAGAGGATTTTGAAAATGAATAAAATTGGGAAGTTGCATGTACTTTACAATAATCAAAACGTTTCAATGCAACCAAGAGACGTAAAAAGAAAAAGATTTTGTATGTTAATCCACGTTATATCTTAAACCTCACTAACTAAACTAAATTCCATTTGAAGACAGGTTCCGCATATTAGTTTTTATCACCTGTTGCACCGCACGCTTTTGCGCCAATGCTGTGGCTCTGCGGACGGCGGGCTGGAGCTACGGCATTGGAGCCTTGGTGGTGCGTGTCGAGTCGGATTGTTTCACCATCGCTGATTATCAACGACCATAATTACTTATCACTTAGGGAGCTTTACAACTAGAGCATACTTGATGACGGCCTTCTTGGTAAACGGAAGGTCGAAACATTATTAACTAGGACTGCTTGCGTCAGTGCCAACAAATACGTTTGTCTCTTAGGAGACGCTTCTGCCTAGTCTAGTTACCAACCTATCCCTTGGATGTGCCACTGAGCAATTTAACGCTCCGATTCGATGCTTCGCAGAAACCAATGTATGTTTGGGTAAATGCTATTCCAGTCAAAAGATAACATTCTAGTGGAATAAAAACATCTCTATTTTGACCATAAGATGTTAATTTTAAAATTTAAACGTATTATACTTCGGAGCGTGCTTACGGAGGCTGGCAATCAGCACGCCAATTCGGAGACTGCTCTTACTAATGAGATGGCGCTCTTTCCAAATCATGTCAAGTTTTCAATGGGCAATTTTAGTGTTTTCTAATATATTTTCACACGGCTAAACTATTTTTATGTGTAACTTGCGGTACATTTATTAACGTATACGGTGAGTTACATTTCTCTATGGACCAATCTGATTTCTGTTCCCATGGGAATCAAAAATGATAAGTACGAGGCCTATATAGGCGTTATAGTATATAAAGTAAAGCGTTGTGTAAAAACTTGTAATCAATCCATCGATTGCTTCAATTTTTTCGAGGGCCAGGCTGGGATGACGAACTGGGTTACTGTGGAAGGTGGAACTATTGCAGTTATTTTTAAATTCCATCTCGAAGTCAGGTATCAACGAAATTTTAGGACAACATAATCACAGATTCAAATTGTCGATAATGCCCGTTAACGTATGTTTTAATTATTTATTCAAGTATTTAATTTTGTTGTTACAAATATTGTTACAAATATCAACGATTTGGTTTACACTTAATATTAAAATAAACTGCCACTTTTTAAATATTTAATAAAAAAAGTGTTACTAGAAATGAGCTCAAGTTCAAAAAATCTGAATCAACTTGGTCACGTGCGCATCTCGTTTCAGATGAATTCGTTTGACTTAGTTGGATTACAACTACAATTATTCAGCAATTAATTATCAATGAGGAGGAGGTACATCCTGATCTATTGTCTTGGAGACCTTGCGAACACACAGACGACTCGAAGCACGTTGTAGTTAAATACCCACCACTACCTAGTAACTTTGTTTGATTACTTAGTTGTAACATATAATATCTCTTTGAATTCATGTTATTTGTGTAACGATAATTATCGTTGGGCCGCAGTGAATCAGCCTGGTGCATCAATGTTCAAACTCCCTCCCCCTGTGAGCTAGGAGGCCTTTACCCAGCAGTGATATATGACATAGAATGAGGATAGTTGTGATATTATATGTTAATTTACTGGTCGGAAATCATGTTCTCCACGTTCATCTTCATACAAGAGAGAATAAAGTTAAATGCTGTATGTAGTAAAGTTATGAGAAGTTGTCTTGCGAATAGCTAAGTGGTTTGCCAGCTTGTTCAAGCTAGTATCGGTTTTTCGAAACAGAGGTGGAGCAACTGCAATACACTTGACGTCTACTAGATGCCCACTATGATATCCGATACTGTCTGGTGGGAGGCTGCGGCCGTGGCTAGTTACCACCCTACCGACAAAGGCGTGTCGCCAAGCGATTTAGCGTTCCGGCACGATGTCGTGTAGAAACCAATTAGGAGTATGGCTTTACCATACCCCTAACAGGTTAGCCCGCTACCATCTTAGACTGCATCATCACATCAGATGAGATTGCCGTCAAGGGCTAACCTATAGTGGATAAAAAAAAAATACAAAAAGTATTTTTAAATAATATTTGCAGAACAAAAAACAAATATAAACATGGCATAATCGGCTAAACTTCAGATTGGTCGGTTATTATATTATCACGCAGGAATATTAAGATTATAATAATTATATGTATTGGTATACGAACCCATCCGTCTAGTTTTCATACGCTCCGGCGCAAGGTCACCGATACTTGTCTATCGTGTCATAAATTCTATGACGTCGATGGCTCGATCACACTGGAGGCGTTCAAAACGCTGCTGTATTATTTTCAGGTAGTTAGATCTATATGTATGTCTAGGCGTTGGCAACATATTAGAAAATGCTCAGGAATCGATGACAATTCATTAATTTAGAAAGAAAAACAATTATCGGGAAATTGAATGCATATTTATTTAATTGTTAAAATACTTTTAAATTCTTGCATGGATGGATCCTCAATTATATTTCGTTGCACAGTGAAGTTTCACATTATCCTTGTAACAACTCATTCCATACGTTTAAATGATGGAATGCTTTTTGCCATTGTTTTAACAATCTATTTAGTTCGGACACTACGAATAAAATACCAGAATTAAATTATTTTCGTTCTTGTAGAACCAGGGCGCCTCTAAAACCCTCGTAGCTTTGGTTTTAAGTTAAAGTAGTTAAAGTAGCAGTTAGTAACTGAGGTATATTCAAAGGAATATACATTGTTAGCACATGTCTGGTAGAAGGCATTGGCCGCGGCTAGGTATCACCCTACCTACAAAGAAGTAGCGTCTAACCAAACTAAGTGTTGCTATGAACTTGAAATCTATGGGCATCGTTTTTTGCATATTGTAAGTTGTAGTTAAGTACTGTCATTTCATGTGCGGCCACATGGTGGCTATTTCTAATTCTATTAAATCTGAGTTTCAAACCTTTAACAGGTTAGTTAGTTACGGGGCAGTTATAGACTAACTTACAGGAATAAAAATGATCATCATTACGCCGTAATAAATAAAATAAGTATTAAAGAATTATAAAGGCGGTCGGGGTTAAGAAGACGTAAATATATAAAACATTACCTACTCGTAATACTCTAAAAAACGCGGTGTATATGATAGTACCACGGCAGGCCAATATATGGCGGCCGGCGCCCGCCACGCCGCGCTCTGTTCGTCGCCGGCTTGGTAATACAACAAGTAATCCTTGACTCCGATCACAATTATTATCTGGACACTTTGCATCACTTGACACCGTTGCTTCAATACCCGTTCATTCGCACATGCCATATGCGTCGTGTAGATGACAATTTATTGAATGCTCGCTCCGCGGGAGGGCGCGGCGTCACTTGACGGCTGAACATCGAATTAATAAACCCTAGAGGTACGCAATCTGAGGTACGGTTGATAATTGATATGACGAACTTCTGATGCGTACACTACGTGTGGATGAAATCTATATTCTTTATAATGAATAGAAGCAGGCGTTACTTTGCGGAAGTCCATGATAAACAATAAACAGCAAGTATAATTTGCTATATTCCGCCAACAACTGGTAGATTAGTATAGTATAATACCACACAAAATCCTCCACTAGAACCTCTACGCACGTTTCGACCCGACACCGGATCATCCTCAGGAGATGTTGACTTCACAAGCGCGAAAAGTAAAGTTTTACTTTTCGCGCTTGTGAAGTCAATATATTGTTTATATTTCAAATCATTTGCAGTGTTTGAGGTGATTTAATTGTGCTTCATTCTTCACGAGCGTTAGAAAACTTACATGTAAAAATGTAAAAAAAACTGAAGTTATACACAACACAGTTAGACATAAATAGGATAGCATCGGATTATAAGAATCTCTACGCGTAAGACATATTGTCGATAAGATTTTTACTTGACTCTAATCCCGCAAGGATACCTCCTTTTGACAGTTTGATAAAACGGCGTCACTATCCTAAGAGCACAATAAATGTAATATTGTTTGTACGAGTCATGTATCGTACAGGGCACGCGCGCGCATTCACATCAGCAGTTTTACATCACTTCACACGAAACATAGTTTAAAGCGACAGTACACGTTCAGCACTCACATACAGCGGTACTCACCACATCAACATATATAGAATTAGTTACTTGTTAGCAAAGTATATTAAACAGATATTCTTTGACTATAAGTGATTTATTCCTATATAAAATCTAAAGTTGTGTACGCCACACTCAGCAGCGCATACATCTTTATGGTCCTTCGAGCCTTTATGGACATCTTTATGACTCGTACATATTCCCGGGCGCGAGAGATGTGAGTGGGTGATGATCATGAGTTTACAAGAAATGCTTAAATGCTAATAAACTTATAAATTAAACTCAAGTTAACAATACATAATTTAAATCTATGCTTAGACATAAACCGGATCAGTCAATGTCAGTAGACACGGGTTTGGTGAACACTGGAGGTGTCTTCTTGTGCCGCTTTATGCTGCTGAGTGTGCTATTAAAATTCCTCAATTCGACGGTCTCTTCGCGCGACTGATGATTTGCGTCTCTTCTTGTGTGTGGCGTAGAATCGGCGATGGAGGTGGCAAGCCTTCTGCGCGCCGGCTCCTTTGGAGGCTGCACTTCGGAGTTCGACTCTAAGTCGGCGCTCCTCTGCCGACGTCGATAAAACCACCGACAAAGAAAAACTAGTACTGTAGACATTTTGATTGGTCATCCTTCTTCTTGATGGTTTGTTTGTCTGAAATCTTCCCTGTCGGCTCGGTCGCTTTTGGGTTAGAAACCAACACTGATAGTTTAATTACTGGGCGCTTTGGAGCTTGACAGCTTAGCCAACGAAGCTGAAGGGCAGTACGAGATTTCATACAACGCATGTGAACTCGTCTACAGCCAATTAAAAGGAACCATCAACACCAAAATGTGGTCAGTTTCTCACCGAGAACAAGCAACACCAAAGATAGAAATACCAACATTTCGTGGCAGCTACGAACACTGGACCGCATTCAAAGATTTATTTGTTGAGACAATCCATTCCCATCCATCGCTATCTAAGGCACAGAGAATGCAATTTCTCAAAAGCAAAGTGAAGGGAGAAGCTGAAAAACTCATTCAGCATCTATCGATCAGCTCGGAAAATTATGAGACTGCCTGGGAGATCCTCAACCGCCGATACAACAACAAAAAACTGATCTTCTCGTCACATCTCAATTCCTTGCTCGGTATACCTAACACTCAACATTTATCAGCTGCGTCAGTCAAAAAGCTCCACGACACTACGCAAGAATGTGTAAATGCGATTAAAAATCTCGGTGTAGACACGTCATCGTGGGACCCCATATTGGTACACTTACTTTCACAAAAATTGGACGCCGAGACTCTCAACGACTACTTAGAGTCACTAGTAGAGCCACGTGAGCTACCCAACCTAGCAGACTTTCTCAATTTTCTAGAAGGAAAGTTCGTATCATGGGAATCATCTCGGCGTAAGCCCGAAACATCAAAAGGATCCCAGTCGGAGCCTACATATATGAAAAATAAATATCACTCATACAAAGCATTTAGTGCAAAACATCACAGAAACGACGATTATAATTCTAATTATAAATCGAGTTCACTGACTAAGGAAAATGAAGGTGCATCAAAATGCCCACATTGCAATCAAGCACATAAATTGTTTTCGTGCAAAGAATTTCTCGAGTTACAGCCTTACGAAAAACGGAAGTCGGTTGCGAAATACAATTTATGCAAAAATTGCCTAATCGTGCATACGCAAGGCAACGGATGTTTGTCAAGAAAAAGATGCCGCGTCTGCAATTCAGATCATAATACACTTCTCCACGACGCTTACGGCAAATGGGGTGGACAGACATCAAACAACAGATCACTGCAGCAAAACACAGCCGTCGCTGATAGCAAGACAACTACTAGCAACAACACCAATCATGTGTCTCAAGAAGATTTATCAGAAACTCTGCTTACCACAGCATTAATCAACGTGCAAGCAAACGATGGGTCCCTGATAACTTTGCGAGCGCTCCTCGACCAGGGTTCACAAACATCCCTGATAACGGAAAAAGCAGCGCAAAGGCTACGAATACCGCGTGGCCGCTGCAAAGGGGTTATATTCGGCGTCGGAGCTAAAGAAAATAATTGCAAAGGCGTCATGCGAATCACGTGCAGTGCAATTCATAGCGATTATACATTTGATACCGATGTTTTCATTATGCGCAATTTGATAAACAATTTGCCGAATAAATCATTTACAAAACCAAAATCATGGAAGTTTTTAGAGAATATCACGTTGGCTGATCCAGATTTCAATGAAAGTCGCCCCGTAGACATTTTACTTGGGGCCGATATATACTCAAACATAATTCAAGAAGGCATTATCAGGCACGGAAAATCACAACCAGTTGCACAACAAACGCGCTTGGGCTGGATTTTATGCGGGACCGTGCAGACAACATTTCAGTGCAACGTTGTGATAAATAACATCGATGACATTCGACAATTTTGGTCAGTTGAAGACATAGCAGAAAACTCGAAGATGTCACAGGATGACCTGGATTGTTTGCAGCACTATAAGAACACAACAACTCGTAACGAAGAAGGTCGCTACACTGTCGAGCTGCCACTCATACCAAACTTTCAAGAAAAATTAGGAGCTTCGAAACCCATGGCTTTGGCACAATTCCGGCAACTTGAGAGGAAATTTATCAAACAACCACAATTAGCAGAATCATACAGACATTTTATTCATGAATATCAAGCAATGAATCATATGGTTGAGTGTACCGGTAACATAGCACCGGCCTGCTACTTGCCTCATCATTGTGTTCAGCGCGCCGATTCTACAACTACTGCATTAAGAGTAGTATTCAACGCATCGGCGAAGACATCCACGGGACATACGTTGAATGACCTCATGAAGCGTGGCCCGAATTTACAGCAAGATCTCATGTCATTAATCTTGCGATGGAGGCAATATCAGTTTGCTTACACAGCGGACATTGAAAAAATGTATCGACAGATACAGTGCAGCAATGAACATCAAAACTATCAGAAGATACTTTGGAGGAGCTCTCCTGACCAACGGTTACGTGAATATCAGCTCACGACAGTCACTTACGGCATGAAAGCAGCCCCTTTCTTAGCCATGATGACTTTGAAACAGTTGGCAGCTGATGAAGGCCACAAGTATCAGAACAGCAGAGCAGCTAAAGCGTTGCAAGAAGAATTCTACATGGACGACCTTGTAAGTGGAAGCTTCATATTGTCATCGGCCAAACAACTGCAGGAAGATTTAATCCGATTATTACGGTCGGGAGGTTTCAACTTACGAAAATGGTCATCTAACCACGAGGAATTACTTCAAAACGTCAACAGAGCGTCGTCAAATCAAGCATCGTTCGACTTCAAGAATGCCGAATCAACAAAGACACTCGGCCTGAAATGCAATCCTAATGAAGATACATTCTCGTTCGAACTAAAAATAGGCGAAACAACAAAGGCAGAAAAACGTACAAAACGTTCACTACTATCCGATATCTCAAAGATATTTGATCCACTCGGTTGGCTAGCTCCGATTACAACAACATTGAAACTTTTATTCAAACAAGTATGGCTCTCTAACATTCAACGGGATGACCAGCTTCCGGCTAAAAGAAGCACCGAGTGGGAAAAGGTTAATACAGATCTACAGAACATAAGTGAATTCAGAATCCAAAGATGGTACAAGATTGGGAAACATGACACTATCCAATTGCACGGCTTTTGCGATGCTTCAATAAAAGCCTATGCATGTGTTGTGTACTGTAAAATTGATACCTACGTCACACTCGTTGCAGCAAAAACAAGACTGGTGCCAGAGAACAAGAAGCTAACCTTGCCACGTCTAGAGCTGTGTGGAGCGCATCTACTATCATCACTTATGCAAAAAATAGTTCAAGCCCTCCACGGTCGCGAGATCAAAGTATACGGTTGGAGTGACTCAACGGCAGTTCTAGGCTGGATTCAAGGCGATATCAACCGCTGGACACCATTTGTGGCTAATAGAGTCAAACAAATCAAAGACGTCATAATATCAGACAATTGGTATTACATAAGATCAGCTGATAACCCAGCTGATTGCGCCAGCCGTGGTATGACAACAGCACAATTAAAGCAACATCACTTGTGGTGGAACGGCCCTCGATTTCTGCCTGGATTCGATGAGTCATCGGTAGCAGAGAAGCCCGTCTACGTCACGGATCACGAGGAGCGAAAAATAAAACAGAGCAACGTCATAATTCGACCTCATAGCGATGATGTCATTCAATACATACTGCATAGAAACAGCGATATGGCACGCGCCGTACGGATACTTGCCTGGGTGTTACGTATCACGCGACGTCAGCGCAAGCACTCTGGTTACTTGCATGCGAAAGAATTGGACACCGCGAAACATATGATTATTAAATACGTTCAAGAAATGGAATTTTCTGACGAAATAAATAGTCTACGAAAACAGGAGCTAGTAAATCGGAAAAGTAAAACTTTATGCCTCAACCCGTTCTTGGATAAGGACGGCCTATTGAGAGTAGGAGACAGTACTAGTTCTTCTTGGTCGGTGGTTTTATCGACGTCGGCAGAGGAGCGCCGACTTAGAGTCGAACTCCGAAGTGCAGCCTCCAAAGGTGCCGGCGCGCAGAAAGCTTGCCACCTCCATCGTCGATTCTACGCCACATACAAGAAGAGACGCAAATCATCAGTCGCGCGAAGAGACCGTTGAATTGAAGAATTTTAATAGCATACTCAGCAGCATAAAGCGGCACAAGAAGACATCTCCAGTGTTCACCAAACCCGTCTCTACTGACAGTGACTGATCCGGTTTATGTCAAAGCATAGATTTAAATTATGTATTGTTAACTTGAGTATAATTTATAAGTTTATTAGCATTTAAGCATTTTTTGTAAACTCATGATCATCACCCACTCACATCTCTCGCGCCCGGGAATATGTACGAGTCATGTATCGTACAGGGCACGCGCGCGCATTCACATCAGCAGTTTTACATCACTTCACACGAAACATAGTTTAAAGCGACAGTACACGTTCAGCACTCACATACAGCGGTACTCACCACATCAACATATATAGAATTAGTTACTTGTTAGCAAAGTATATTAAACAGATATTCTTTGACTATAAGTGATTTATTCCTATATAAAATCTAAAGTTGTGTACGCCACACTCAGCAGCGCATACATTGTTTCTAAGTATTCTATAGGTAGATTTGATGCGGTGTAGCGATGCGTTGTATAAATGTTCTGGGTTCGATTACTAACTATCGATTCCTAATCAAATTAGGATTAAGGGTTTACCTTACAAATAAACAGGTAACCGCGCTACCATCTTTGACAGCATCATCATTTAACACCAGGCTAACTTGTAGTGGGATAAAAAATATGATCCTTAAAAAACGTTCTTATGAGTGAGCCCATTAAATTTACGGAGACCAATTTTCGCCATTGATAAATTAAGTCGATTAAAAATTTAATATTTAGGCGTGAAGTTGTCTCTTGGTGGTAACATTTAATAAAGATGGTAGTTGTTACGTGGACGCTCGAGACTGGCCACCAGTCAGCCGCTATTATACGCAATCGTAGTAATTATAAGAATTGTAGGATATGTGGAATCTTAATTGTGCGCACGTGTAGATTATGTTGTTGTTGTGCTTGGATCGCTTCAGAAGATCATTTGTATTATATATTCTTATAGCAGGTACGAGCTTACCATCACCGAGTAAGGTTACTGTCAAGGTTATACATGTCGTGGAATAAAAAAATATACATATATATATATATATATATATATATATATATATATATATATATATATATATATAAATAAGTAAATAGGTATTGATCTTCTTCAAGTTCTAAACATCCCGAGGGCAGGGCGTTATTTGGAAGGCTCCCTAATCAGCACCGAAAGAAACTTACTAAAATCATAGTTTTTATTACAAGTTTTCATATGACAATAACTAAAAATATATCTTTATTCAATCTACTTTCTAATCCTTCGACTTCCTCTCTTTCAGCTCGATTGTAAGACAGTTTGTGCTAATATAAGCGACAAATCAATCAGTTTATGCTAATGTAAGCAAGGATTGTTGCGTGGACGTAATTGGCATCAGCGAAGCGACCTTGTCCGTTACATTATTAAACCTTGAATTTAAAAAATCGGAAAGAAATTTTCTTTGTCATAGAAACAAATAAAGCGAGTCATTGTTGTACTTATTCTAACAATAAATTTTATAATTAATTTTACAATTGAAATACAAATACAATGTGAAAACTGGTTCACTGCTACTTAACTAACTTTTTTATGACTTATAATTTATGAGCAATACATAAGGAAGGCTCTGTTACGTCAAGTTTGAGGTAATCCATATACTATGTGTCTATATATTATATATTACTACGAGAAATGAAAATCCGTACCCCTTTTATGTATACAGAGCATAGTGCACAGACTAAGGAGTATACAATTTTACAAAGTTATAAAAAATTTAAAATTTAATAATATTTATAAAAAAATATTTAATAATATAATATTTATAAAAAATTTAAAATTTAATAATATGTTAGTCAAATTACTACCACTGGGTGACCATTAGTTTGTATAAAAAATCGGAACTCAACATTCGGGGATCAGTTTAAATCGGCAGATTCACTTCTCAGACGTAGTCATTTATAGTAACTGATTCACTCTATCTGCATTTACATATGAAAGAAGCAATACAAATGAAAGTTCTTATTTTGCACTGCCATCACACGTTATTATAAGTTATACTTAGTTTGAAGACATATTCACAGAATTGTTACCAATATCGTTAGGTGTTATAGGCGTAAATCGTGAAAGTTTTACTCGAATATTAATATTCCTTATTTGCACTCAAACTTAAAAGTAGCATGCAGTCTTTCAACTTCAAGCTACAAATTTTTAACGATTACTTTTCTTTCTTTACAGATTTGTGAAGCCCGATGAAGTGGCGAAACTGTGGGGTCAAATGAAGCAGAATGACAACATGACCTTTGAGAAATTCAGCCGCGCCATGCGTTATCATTATCAACACATGGTCCTGGTGTCAGTCCCCACAGCGCGTCTGGTCTACCAGTTTGGACCCAAAGGACCAGATTTCAAGACCAATAACCCCAACTTTAAAGTCAAATCCGAACTAGAAAGTCCGAGCTATTCGTAGTTGAATTTTAAGGGAAAAGTTTTATTTTGGAAAATGATGCTCATTGTAAAGGATGAAGCTTTGATGAATTGAAAGATACTGTTAATGTTTCATGTGGAACCAAGGCACAACTCTCAAATTTTCTCAAATTAGCCCCAAATAATATGCAACATACAGAGATTGTATGGAAAATTAAAAATAAATAGACATACTTATTATTTACAAGGTAAATTCTTAACCTCTTAGATTCCACCGTTGTGAAGAAAAGATAGCCATTTTGAAAAGAAAACATTAATAAACATTTATTTAAAGAAGAGAGTTGGCTTGTGGTTTTGTTGCTCGTAAAAGAAAAGAAGATGAAGTAGAGATTTCCGAGGAGATTACTGAATAGATAGATGTTTTCAGGAATGTTATGAGTGTGATTAAAAGTAAGTTCGGTGTCCGATCAGGTCTCGTTTGAAGGTTGTATTAGACAGATTGTTGGATTGTTGCCGTCAATTAAAGGTTGTAAGCCCGACTTGTTAAAGTGTCCATATTATTTTTTTAAGTGGTGACTTTATTGAATTTTTACAAAACGTAGTCCTCGACGTGAACTTTTAGTGGTCGAACTTTTCAAGGTTGTTCAGAGTTACGAATTTTTGATAAAGTATTTTTAAAATGTCGGTTGTTGTTACCATATTAGTAGGATAAGTTAAAATTATGATTATTGTAGTTAAAACATATTTTAGACATTCCAATTTTATTTATAATTATTATTGTCATTGATAGAAATATCTTCGTCATTTGTTTTCTTATTAATAGAATTAGCTGATGTTGCCATATTATTAACACTTTCAAATGTACTTAATTACAATTCAAATTTTCTATTATTTCTTAAGCTTTTTATTTTATCTTATTACGTTGTAAGATATTTTTTCTATGATAATTTATAATTACCTCTCTCAGTGTTAGGATATATTATATTTTAGAATAATTAATAGAATATACACAGGCGCGAATGTGTAATCAAAAAAATGACAAAAGTAAAGATCTGTAGGCCAAAGATTATGTAGGTTTGAAAAAGAGATACATTCATGTTCTAAGAAAATTTAACATTTTCTTAACATTATAAATGTAATTTAGTTTTAAGTTGGAGACTCTCAGGCAATTGCTGTGATGTAAATTAAACGAATTGTTTTAATTTTTGTATATAGATAGTACTTATTTTGTTCATTATGGATTCACATGTTTTGTAAATATTAATTGTTTTCGATTTCACTAACTTCTATGTTTCTAGATTATTTTCTGTTACGAGCCTTTGCACATAACAGCATTTCACTCTGCTTGTTAGATTTGTGAAATATTATGTTTTAAGTAAAACCGTTTTAAAGTAAACTAAAATAAATCAATGTCAATTTGCAAACTTCGTCATATGACAACCCCATATAAAATTAATGACTTAATTTAACTTTGGTGCCGCGTATATAATTTGAATTTCTATTTTCTGTTTACGTTAATATTTTCTTTGGCGCTTAAATTGGGTTCCCTCGTGAAAACGCTCTCATAGATTTTAATTCTTCGTATCGATTGCTCATTTATTAATAATTACCTCATCGAATAGTAAACAAGAAATATTTTTACTAAGATTTTATTTAGAATACCTTTTTGACTCGAAGTACAAAATAAGTGTCTTACGACATTTTTAACGAAAATAAAGTAAACAGTTATCCAGATAAGCAATAGATTATAGCATATTTTTAAAAATAAAATATTACATATTGTGTAAAAGTATTTATTATTGGTTAGTAGTAAGTAGTTAACCTAATACTGGTTGCAGTATGTTTTCATATTCTCAATGAGTGAAATAAACACTTTAAGTTTAATCACTCAACAAAAACTGTTTTTTTTCTCAATTAGCAAGCGATTTGCAATTAAGATAACTTATATTTGCAAAATAAATTATTTCTTGCAAATCTATGTTTAGGGAGCTAGACAGAGTTGAGTGTGCAACATCTTCCACAAACAATGTGTATTATTCAATTATTTAATGCAACATTCTCTCGCTATGTTTCAAGACGGTAAGAAGTTAAAATGAGTGTAAATGTAGAGAGGTAATATAGGTTGGTACAAAGATAGTTCCAAAATTCCCGTTAAAAATAAGTTTTCCCGGTGTGCAAGAATGCTTAGTAACAGAATCCACTCGACGTGACCTAACGTAACGTAAATTAAATGGTAACGGGTTTTTTAAGGAAGGTTTGAATTTGGTTTATGCTGAAGTATTTATTTACAAGAATCTGTGCTTTCTTTTAAAGTGATCTAATGACCTTTTAGCGTTTAAAGTGTAAGTCTGAAGAATAAAATGTACCAAAATTAGTATTGAATTCAGTGCCCTTTGAGTTTGGATATGATGATGAAAATTTCAAGCATTTGTTATTTGGAATCGAGATGACTATATAAGTATATATTAGTTTTCGGTATTGTGAATACATTTGCATACTCAGCTCCTTCTGGCACCTTCATTATAAATATAAAACGAATTGCATTTCGAAAGAAGACACAATGCTAGATTAAGTTACAACTTATACAAGTAATTATCAAAGTATTTATGAATAAAAATAACTTAAATATTGAATTTATTGAAACCTGAGAACTTCGTTGTCAATATATGATTTTATAATAAGAAAGTATTGTTATTCTAAGGCAAAATATAATATTATATAAAAAAGAGAAAATAGTGTTAAAAAAGTTTTTACATTTAAATCCAGTTGTTTTAGTTTTAAGTTATTTTACTGCATAATTTGTTTTAATTTTATTACTACCTACTTGATCTGTGGATTTACGTGCAATTTATAGATATACCTATATGTATTACAGGATTATAATTATTATTAAATAGATTGAAAATATACGAATTATATTAATGTGAACTAAATATAGTTTTATTTTCTATCCAGCGACATCCAAGTGAGTTTTCACAGATTTTTATACTTATTTTGAAATGAAAGTTGTTGTAAGTACATATTGTACCAATTCTTTGACATATATTCTCAATGGACTCGTTACGTATACAATAGTGTTTGTTGTTTCATCCGATCATTTAATATGCTACAACTTATTCCCTTTACTTTTACCATAACATAATATAAGAGTTAGCATAGCTTAAGAAACTTCTGATGACTCTACAGGGAGCATCCCTGTAGTGAAGGATAGCGCTAGTTTCAGACGAGCCAATTAATTGAGATTGGCCTCTTTTTACCTTCAACTTAGGTATACTAGGGGATCGTAGGTACGAAAGACCCTGAAGTTGGTTAAGTTGTTTATCTCATATGCATTTTTAAGTCAAAGGGTATCGTACCTAGATAGTAATAGTAACTGCTCGCAGGGCAAGGTTCAAGATAGGTATGTAAACAGTTCAAGTTGTAAAATATTGTTTTCTTATTGTGGTTCTTAGTTCATACAAGATGGCGTAGAACGTCGCACTATTAAAAACAAGGCGTTGAACGAACGATCAAAATGATGCCTGGTTTGACTACGAAGTTCCGTGACGTGCAAATAGATGGCGCTGATATAAATAGTATGATTTAATATTATTTTTCAGAAATTAATATTATGTAAATCTATAAAATTTAGATTGGATAACTAGGTAGATACTATACTTAAATAAAATACTTAAAATTTTAACATCGTTTAAACATAACAAATATAACAATAAGTTTCAATGAAGTCGGAAACAATACTATTATAAGTACTATTAGGTACATTGACAATTTTAAAGTATTAAATCAATTCTTTTTAAAATACTTTTATCGCTCTTAATACTAAAAATAAGAGAAACTTCTTTCTTCGTCTTTTACCTTAAGTAATTAGGGCGTATTGTTTGAAAATTAGCAACAATGAACTTGGCTAAAATATTTTTTTTTGTTCAATACTCGCGATCGAACTTTTTGATAATTCTAGTATTTTTAATAGGGAGTCACGTATAAAGATAGTCTTCGACAGAAAATAATATTTCTTGGATTCTGGATTCCTCACACTGAATCTTCATTGAAATATATAGCATTGAAAGTTTTTACAGAACGACATTTGTTATTGTTTAAGATCTTAGTGACTAAAATTTTTATAATCACTAGCTGACATTAATGGACACGGCTTTGATCAGATGTACCTATACAAAATGAACTATTTTAAAATATATTATTTTGAAATTAATACGTTTCATGAATAATGCGCTCATTTCGTAGCAAGCTGCTCACCACATCGCACGCTATCAAATTATGAGTGAGATCTACCAGGTTATCATTGTTTTATAAAACCCCTAGAGTCGGAGTCGGAGTTACTGTAACCTGACCAAAGTTTATGAACGCAGCCATGACTGAAGATGGATGGAAGTACAAAGTGATGCCGGAATGGAACTACCTACGACAACTGTGCTGTTAAACACGTTTCAGCATATTAGAAGTACAAATTTAGGCTGCCAGGAATTGTATGAACAGATCATGGAACTCATGAATCATCCTCACGTAGATTTCGAAGTGTCGAGGAGGATAGCGGAGACGATCTACTTCAAGACAGCAATCCGACAACCAGCAACGATGCAATCCGCGGACAGCCGCTGTGGTGATATATATATTAAAATTTAATATATGTTCATAAAAATATTGTTAAATTCAAGAAAAAAATGGACTGTAACGCAATGAACATCAGAAGTAGAAGTAGTACCGTTTAGTAGGCTGCACTAAATTAGTAACTCATTCAAAGGAAATTGTTTTTTATTTTATAACAAATTACCTATTGATATCTTGGAGATGTCTATCGATAAGTTCAAAGTTTTTATAAAACGAAAGCTTGTAGAAAAATCATATTACGATATTAAGGATTATATAAACGATAAAAAAGCTTGGGTGTGAATTGCTCTATCTCCATAGGTACTATAATTTATTATTCATTATGTGAGATGGTGAGAACGAAAAAAAAACCCGGCTAAGTTTGTTGTGGGCTTCTTCTTAGACCGGGGTGCGTTTTGAACCCTCATAGCTTTAGTTTCAAGTTTACGAATATACCTACTTATCACCATGAAATAACTACTATGACAATAATTGACGCGTCAAAACTGCCTTTTTAAGGACTATTTGAATAAAGATTATTTTGAATTTGAATTTGATCGTGAGCGATAGCACGAGCGGTTAATCTACAATATTTCCGTCTATTCCTGACTATGTCTATAGGAGAAAACATAACTACCTACATCTATTAGCATTGACATTGTCATTGTATGATAATTTAAGTAGGCTAAGAAAAATTAATGTTTTCAAGTGAAGAATATTTAATGTCGTTTTACTTAAATTAATTAACACTAACGTTTTAACATTCAATCCGCCTTCAAAAAGCAAACCGAATATATTTAGTAAAAATACTAAATTACACAATTTATTAAAAAAAAAACAATAACTAGGTAGGTACACTAACTAGAGTCAGACAGAGTCCACAAGATAAAAAAAAAAGGTCGTTTAATCCAAAACCTACTATTCGAACTATAATAGTATTTTAAAGGAAAGGGTATTTGATTCCCCATATTTAAGGTTCACCATCATAGATTCATAGACGCCTGTTATAGGTTTACATGAACAAAGCTAGTTTGAATTTGATTTTAAGTGACTTACCTTTAGGTCACATTTAGGTGGGCGGTGACTTGAAGATGTTTAAGAGATAAGCGATGTGGATCCCAATTATTAAATGGCGATAATACATTAAAAATATCAAAGTATTTATATCAATCAATTTAATTTCAATTCAGGATACCTAGTAATCATTGCTCAATGAAGTAATCCTGTAATATAAATATTATGCAAAAGTGACACCTATAGGAGAAAGTAAGATGTGTATTTATGTTATCGTCGCCCACGAGATGGCACTGAACGTCGTAAAATAAATATACACTAAAAAAACAACACATCAACTTTTACTATGAAATGCTATGACATAAGCACAGATGGCGTTGAAATGATTACTTATTAATTCAATCAATCTATTAGGATTTTTTTTTAGATATATACGTAGAGCTTGCATTAATAGGCAGGTACGTACTAACGTTTTATCAGAAGTACTTTTCCTACTGCTATAACAAACATATACCACAAAAAAAAGATTTTTTTCTCGGATAGCTAGACTCATGAAATATTCACAGAATGTTTAGATACTTGAGAGGGTTGTGATTTCAAAACATACGCAGCCAGCGGAGAAAGAAGATTTTAGCTTTGAGTTGTCGCGAGTTGTAGGTACCTAATTTATAGAGACGTTAACAAGCTAAGATAAAAAGTTAACATAAAAAATTATTAAAATTACTCGTCAGCTGTTTCTTGCATTTTAGTTGGCTGTAGGCATTTATTTTAAAAATGCGGCCGAGTTACAATACTGTTTATATAATATTACCGTGGTAGTAGGTTTCTGTTGCATGAGGTAATAGTTTAAATTTTTTTGGCTAATCAAATAGGATCGGCACTGTGACATCATCTGTTTAGTTGGACAAGTCGTTGAAGAGACACGTTTTATCAAGTTTTGTGTTTCTTCAAACTTTATAAACAATTGACTGTTCTGTTTATACTGAGTTTTGATAATGTAAATAAAACATTGCATTTGAAGAGTGTTCCTACCAATAGATACAAAGAAAAGTTAACGTAAGTACCTAGTCATATGAAATGTACTAATCTTTATTTACTTAATACCTTTGCCGGTAGTTTTTACATTATGAATAAAGACTCCGATTAGTTTGATAAAAAAAAAAACTATTTTTTTTCTATCTATTGATTTTATTTCTCACGACAAAATAATATTTTAAGTAGTACTGGTGATTAAGATTACTAGTAATTAACATAACCCAATGGATCAAATAAAGAACAATAAAGAGTATAAAATATATATCTAATAATATTTAAGTTTAATTATGCAAGCAATAGTGATTCATTTCTGTACGTGTGTAGACTAAACTATTGCTGGATTGTTCGTGAATTAGGCAATTCCTCGAATAAAACCAGGGTAGCCTCTCTTGAAGTCTCCTTTATTGGGTACCGCTACTTATTTCTTCTATTCATCATCAATTATGATTAACTCATTACCGGCTCACTACAGAGCACGGGTCTCAATATGAGAAGGGTTTGGCCAAAGTCCACCACGCTGGCCATGTGCGGATTGGCAGACTTCACACGCCTTTGAGAACATTATGGAGAACTCTCAGGCGTGCAGGTTTCTTCATGTTGTTTTCCTTCACCGTTGAAGCAAGTGATATTTTAATTTTTTAAAAACGCACATAATTTCGAAAAGTTAGAGGTGCGTGCCCGAATTCGAACCGCCGACCTCTGATTAGGAGGCTGACACCCTAACCACTAGGCTATCACCGCTTTTATATGCTTCATATGCTTGCTTAACTATTATAACTAACAAACAGAACTAATTATAAGTATGAATTATAAGTATGTACCTATTTTTTAAAAATAGTGATAATACTCCGATTATCCTATCGATAATCGGAGCAGGAAGAATCGATAAGAGGATAGCCTATCGCAGATCAGTTATGTTTATGACGGCAACTACACGTAAATAAATAAGTTAGCGAAAGAAAGCTATTTCTACAGGGGTTTTATTTATTTCGGCCTACCAACACGTCCGCTATTTACTTTACTTTTCAAAATAACGGTCAAGGATACCTCCAACCTGAACTGTTCAACAGAACAAATTAGCAATTATTAATTGTACGAACGATCAAAAGTTGAATTACAACAAAATATTATTAAAGACATAATTGCTGACTTTTTAGTTTGTTTTAAATGTAATAATTTGATAAGTAGTTTTTATCTCGGAAACCTGACATTTCAGATGATTGTGGTATTTTGAAATAATTATCTGCTAGCTGCTGATTGGTACAGGATTAATACGTGGCTGCTAGCCTTTTTCAATTAATTAAAATGGCAACACTATTTGATCCAGGCTCCATACTAAAATATTTTCCCCTAAATTCCATATTAAAACAACACACCTTTATGAGTAGTAAGTAAACAACTGTAACTTGACGACCTCCGTGGCGCAGTGCGTGCGCTGTCGCATTATAAAATTTTTAGGTCCTGGGTTCGATTCCCGGCTCGAGTCTGGTCTGGTGGGAGGCTTCGGCCGTGGCTAATTACCACCCTACCGACAAAGACGTGTCGCAAAGCGATTTAGCGTTTCGGCACGATGTCGCGTAGAAACCAAGTAGGACTGTGGGTTTACCATACTCCTACTAACAGGTTAGCCCGCTACCATCTTAGACTGCATCATCACTTACCATCAGGTGAGATTGCTGTCAAGGGCTAACTTGTAGTGTATAAAAAAAAAAACTTATTGTTAGGTGTGTTGTGTTGTCCGTCGAACACACTCAAAAAGCTGACAAAAAAGAAAATTAAAAGGAGGAGGAACTGCGTTCATTTGTTTTGTTGTGTCTCTCATTTCAGAGCTCCGTCATTCAAAGCATTATTTTGTTATTTAAAAGGTTATACGTTTTACAGATTACAGATGTCGTACAGATTGGGTCCATGGAAATTAATCAAGATTTGTTTAAAATATCGGTTTTAGATCACATTTTGATGAATTTGACAAAAAGTATGTCATTGATGATATAAATTTAAGCTAAAGCAATGCATTACTAATAATGAAGTAGCATTTGTATTTTTTGATATCTTAGGTTTACGGCCACTCGAGGTGGGTATTATCCTAATTTATCTGATATTGATATGTTTCTTTGAATCATTATCTTACAAAAAAAAAATGTTGGTTTTGTAATTTATTTCGAGAAACTGTGATAGCGTAGTGGTTAGGACGTCCGCCTCCTAATAAGAGCTCGAGGGTTCGATTCTGGACACGGACCTCTATATTTGGCACACTATATATTTAGTTGAATGTATGTAATGTGAAGTGGTGATAGCCTAGTGGTTAGGGCGTCAGCCTCCTATTCAGAGGTCGGCGGTTCGAATCCGGGCACGCACCTCTAACTTCCGAGTTAAGTGCGTTTTAAAAAAAAAAATTAAATATCACTTGCTTCAACGGTGAAGGAAAACATCGCCTGCACGCCCGAGAGTTCTCCATAATGTTCTCAAAGGCGTGTGAAGTCTGCCAATCCGCACATGGCCAGCGTGGTGGACTATGGCCAAACCCTTCTCATATTGAGAGGAGACCCGTGCTCTGTAGTGAGCCAGTAATGGGTTGTTCATGATGATGATGATGTAATGTATATTTATTGATAAAATTGTTTTCACCACATGTAAAAAGATTCTTGCAAATAAATTATTTCTTACTTTTGTTTTACAGAAGATGATCATAATAATATGGAGTGCTGTTCTGGTCGCTGTGCTGGCACTATATTATCGCAAGACTTATTCAAGGTTCAGTAAATACGGAGTGAAGCATCCCAGACCTTATCCGTTATTTGGAAATATGGCCAGGATCGCGTTTCGCATTGACAACTTTAGCATCGATCTCGATCGGTACTACAACAATTATCCGGAAGAAAAGTATGTTTTTTTTTAATAAAATATTTTTTTTAAATGTATCTATAGGTATTAACGATTTTATCAGTATAAAGTAATGTATTCCTAGAAAGTTAGTCCACTATCACGCGCCTTATAATAATATACGATATTTATGTGACAAGCATCCATCTTAAGATAAAGGTTTGTCTTGCAGGTTTGTCGGCAAATATGAATTTATGAAGCCAGCTGTAATAATAAGAGATTTGGATTTGGTAAAAAAAATTACTATTAAGGATTTTGAACACTTTTTGGACCGCAGAAGTTTAATTGCTGAAGATGTAGAACCGCTGTTGTCAAGAAATATAGTTTCTTTAAAAGGTAGGCATAAGTTATGTTACCTCACCGGTCACCTACCTACTTTTGTTATTAAATCCATGAAAATATTACTAATCATTTAGCAACAATGAAGCGGTGATAGCCCAGGAAGCGGTGATAGCCCAGTGGTTAGGGCGTCAGCCTCCTAATCAGAGGTCGGCGGTTCGAATCCCGGCACGCACCTCTAACTTTTCGGAGTTATGTGCGTTTTTAAACAATTAAAATATCATTTGCTTCAACGGTGAAGGAAAACATCGTGAGGAAACCTGCACGCCTGAGAGTTCTCCATAATGTTCTCAAAGGCGTGAGAAGTCTGCCAATCCGCACATGGCCAGCGTGGTGGACTATGGCCAAAACCTTCTCATATTGAGAGGAGACCCGTGCTCTGTAGTGAGCCGGTAATGGAGTGTTCATGATGATTTAGCAACAATATTATTTAATCCAATATAGCTGAGCCTTCAGATAAATCTATTTATATAAAATCAAACAATTGTAAATGTAATATTTTCTGGCGCAACTCAAGTGTTAACGCTGTGAAGTAGATCACTGAGCAAATACAAAACTTAAGTCAAATATATGATTTATAATAGAGTTTTTGTTGAAAATTTCATATTTTATTAACATCAAACTTCAACTACTCAAGTTACTCTATAAAATTCTTTAAAAGGTCAGGAATGGAAAGACATGAGATCCACTTTAAGTCCAGCCTTCACCAGCTCAAAGATAAAACTGATGGTTCCTTTTATGGAGGAAGTTGGTGAACAGATGATTCGTTCTCTAAAACAGAAGCTCAAGGAGTCTCCTAGTAAGTAATGCCTTTGAACAGGAATAGTTTTGAATAATTGTTTAAATTACAATAACGTAAGAAGGACAGTTGGTAATATTGATTAAATGTTTATCAGAAATCACTAATTTATTAGACCTGATTAGCATTTAGTGTATTCTTAGTAACAATTGGTTTTGTTTGCTTTCACTTTTTTAATTGATTTAGCAAAAATATAATAGTAAGTTTGCATATTATGTGTGAATGCATTTTATGACATATAATTATTTGTAGCGGGTGCTCTTGATTTCGATTGCAAGGATCTGACATCGCGCTATGCCAACGATGTGATCGCTTCATGCGCCTTTGGTCTAAAGGTAGATTCTCATACAGATGAGAACAATAAATTCTTTGAA
Source organism: Lasiommata megera (assembly GCA_928268935.1). NCBI lineage: Eukaryota > Metazoa > Arthropoda > Insecta > Lepidoptera > Nymphalidae > Lasiommata > Lasiommata megera. Next base: position 17,708,444 of record OV743317.1, on the reverse strand, counting down.
ATGGGAAAAAATGCTTGTTCCTTCAAGTTGAAACAGATGATCCTATTCTTTGTGGTAGCAGTTTTTCCTGCTCTTGCAAATGTAAGTGGCAATATCATATTTCTCTTTTTTTTTTTTTCCCTTTTAATTATTAATGAGATATATTTGTTCTTAGCGGGGAGAATAGTCATATCACTTACTGTGACATCAGCAAACAAACTCTGTTCCTACTGCTAAACAAATATATATATTTATATATTTGTTTAGCGTTGGGTTTTGTTTAGCGGGCAGTAATCTGTTGAACAGTGCATAGTGACCCTAGCATTGGTTTCAGATTTGAATTTGAATTTGAAGCAAAATACCATAATGATTTTTTAAAAAGCAAAAAAGTTAATTGCAATGAAATGTGGCAAAGTATGTTGGTATATGCAGTTTATATTATCCACAGTAGCTTGGGTTTACGTTGTATATTTATTTAATGAGAGACTCGACATCAAACACCAAGGTTACAACAATAATAATTATACAAAACGTGTAGTGATTTATATTATACTAGCTGACGCCCGCGACTTCGTTTGCGTTGAGTTAGTGTGTTTGTTTGTCTTTCAATCACGAAGCAATAGATTACTAACCCGTATTACTTGAAATAATTACTAAACGAAAACAATTGGTGGGAGAAGTGGGAGGCGCTGGCGGCGAGGGATACTTGGACATTGCAACATTTCTTTATTTTTCTAAAATAAACGTAGCCTTAGTTACTCCTTATTACATCAGCTACCTGTCAATAAAACTTCCGTAAAAATCGGTCCAGCCATTTCAGAGATTTAGCCGGAACAAACAGACAGACAGACAGACAAAAATTGTAAAAATTTTTTTTTTTTGTGTATGTACCGTTTACATATTCATATGCATGTAGTAAAAACGGTTATTTCAATATTACAAACATACACTCCAACTTTATTTATTTGTATAGATTATAGCGTATTTTGATTCATGCTTTATTAATTGAGCAATATAATAATTTGCAAATAGAATAAGAAAATTACGCACCCTTCTGCCATTTTGCCTCTTGTTGACCTATCGTTTGATAAAAGAGATTAGAGTCAATTTAATTCGAATTATAGTTAACTATATCCATTAAATAAAACATTTTTTTATGGATTATAAGGTTCCCATACACAAATATTCAAAGCTCTTTATATTTCCAGAAATTAAAGCTGAAACTTTTGACAGATGAAACTAAGGAGTTCTTCATTGACTTGGTGTTGAGTACAATGAAAGACAGAGAAGCGCGGAAAATCATCAGGCCAGACATGATTCATCTCCTCATGGAGGCTAAGAAAGGTAATTATTATATCATATTGTCCAAGAGGTTAGTTCGCGTGATCAATGCGTGCTTTGGCTGAAAAAAACTCATTAGTTTTATTTTAGTAGTGGGTCTATGCTTAACGCTGATAATGTTGGACTAACATTTGAGAGTCATTGTTTTACGTTGAGACTCAACAGATCGTGTTGTCATAAAAAAACTGTGGTGGGAAAACAAAAAACAAGATAAAACATGTAGTTTTTCGAGTTTACAATTATATGTAATGTTTTTGAAAATGAAAAACAAAAGCCATTTTAATTAAATTTATTGACAAGAACTCGCATAACGCAGATTTTCAGTTTTTATAATTTTACAGGTAAAGACGTAATATTAATTGTTCTGTATTCAGGTCAACTTTCCCATGAAGAAGACAAAAGCAATGGCGACATTGAGAAAGAAGGGCGCGATGCTGGCTTTGCGACCGTAGAGGAATCTAGCGTAGGCAAGAAGAATATAAACAGAGGTGAGGATAGTATACAAGTGTACACACGTATTTAAACAGATCATTTGTGCCAAACGTGAAGCAGCGTAGAGGGTTTATGCTCTGCAATCAAATCTCCTTTAAAATACGAGTCAAGTGTCACTATAGAGGTAGTGTAATGCTGACGAAGTTGATGATGTGAGGAAACGTGCAATGCCGCGTGTTGAAAATGAATAGCAATGTGTCTGACAACAGGTGTACATTGTTACACATATCAAAAGGATTCAAAAGACGAATAGCCATAGGCTATAAGCTCAATACAATAAGTTTCGATATTAATCTTAATCTAGCCTTACCGGCATAAACATGGTAAATACTGCTGAATGGAAAGATATACTTATATGCAACAATAACACCTATATATACAGGAATAACTCATTTCTTATGTAGAGTCAGACAACGTTTATAAAACAAATATATAACTATCGTTAACCATAAACCATGGAAGATTCTAAACGCACCTTTGTCTAAGCTGTATGCTACAAAAACTGTAAAGTGACAATTGTAAAGTGTGTCACTTAGTGTTTTAAAATAAGAAATATGTTTGTACACTTTCCAGTTTGGTCTGACATCGACCTAATAGCACAGGCAACGCTGTTTTTACTCGCTGGCTTCGAGACCGTCTCCACGGGCATGTCCTTTACGCTACACGAACTGGCTCTACACCCCGACATCCAGGACCGACTCTACAAAGAGATTCAGGAGAACGACAACAAGCACGGTGGCAAGCTTAACTACTCAGCTATACAGAAAATGACATACTTAGACATGGTTATCTCAGGTAATTAACTGCCAAGGTCCTGTTTCATCAGATTTAAACACAATAACAAGTCAAAAAAGTCGTGTTCACGGAATATTGTTATTGAGCACAGCAAGGGTACAGAAGAGTTTATGAAGAAGGCAATGAACAAGAGGAGAATAGGAAAGACGGTTCAGAAGTGTACGATAAAACCTATAAATTTTTATAATGTATTTTCAGAAGTGCTCAGGCTGTGGCCTCCAGGTCTAGCTTTAGATAGACTCTGCGTCAAGGACTACAACTTGGGAAGACCTAACGACACAGCCACCACAGATTACATTGTACGTGGAGTAATTTTGTTGTAATTTCATACGATATCCAAAAATATTTGTGTTTTGTACGTTTTTACTTTTATTTTTATACTAATATAACAAACAAACGTACTTACATCATTAAAAAAAAAAAATGTGCAATTTAATAAATACATTTCCTTGTCGGGACATTAATTTAAAGGGAATTGTTAGGTTTTGTTATGTCGTACGAGTACTATGATAATTTAAATATAATTTTTGTTGGTCACAGATACGTAAAGGAGAGGGCGTCTGCATTCCAGTCTGGAGCTTCCACCACAGTGATGAGTACTTCTCAGATCCTGAAAAATTTGATCCTGAACGATTTTCAGACGAGAAAAAGCATCTCATCAACCCCATGGCATACATGCCTTTTGGCATCGGCCCTAGAAATTGTATTGGTAAGTGCAAATTTTTATTTGAGTAAATTCTGATGCAGCAATAATTCATAAATTGTTTCAGGTTTTGCCTAGAAGGACATTTAGACTGTGCTATTGGAGGATTTATTCTTTTAATGATTATATACTTGGTTTAGTGCATTCGTTTCGAGTGTGTGTTTTTAGTTCATCAACAGAGCAACGCATCGACTTGATTTCTTGCTCAACAGTTTTTACCGACACATATGAGATTGATTTAAAACACAATTTTTTCTTTTAAATGCCAAAAAGGCGAAATGATTGGATAATTTCGAATTTATAACATTATTTGACAAATAAGGAAACCAAAGTTATAGTAAACTAGGGCGAAGCTACGTTCGGAGCTAATTTCAAAGTTTTAAATTTCATTATACCTACAGGTTCACGGTTTGCTCTGTGCGAGCTGAAGGTGCTGTTGTACCAGATCTTGTTGCATTTCGAAGTGACACCATCGGTGAAAACCCAGCTCCCATCGAAACTCTCTGCAGAATCTTTCAATCTTCGACTTCAAGGTGGCCACTGGTTGCAGTTTAAGTCGAGAACTTAAGATTTTTGGGATTGCTATTTTTGAAATAAAATTCCATCCACCCAAAACCTAGGTTTTCATTGTTATATTCGGAGATAAATGGGTAAATTGTATATTTAGTGTTGTTTAAGTTTACTTGGAACTTGTTTTGGAAAGAAGAAATATATTAGATGTTTTGTTTATCTATATATGTTTGTGTACATAAACAAATATTATTATTGTATTTGTAACATTATATTAGTTTGCTACATTTCTGTAAGTAGTTTTTTTAGTGAGGGAATGATGGGGAACCTTATAAGTCATTGATACACATTCGTATATTCTTGTCGGATAAGCGAGTGTGTCTCAAAACATCACAGAAAATAATGTTCAAGTAGATTGAAGAAGGTAGACTGAAACCATTTAGAATATTTTTATAAATGTGAGTAGCTTTTATTGTTTTCGATACTAAAGCTCTTTGAATGTGCTAATAATTAATTACATAATTCCACCATTTATTTAATTTCATTTAAATCATTCTTTTTGGACCACGTAAAGCAACTCCGGGTTGGTTATCTACCGACGTGCTCACTCGCTGCTACTTTACTATTTTGTGTGTACTGGTCGGTCTTTATGGAGGTACATTAATATATTCATTTCTTATCTTATACATTCTTGTCACACCACACATCCATCTCAACATTCGCATTTCTGTCGCATGAACTCTTCTTTCATCCGTTCTTTTTGCCACCCAACATTCTGATCCATACAACACGACAGGTCTTACGACTGTTTTATACTATACTATACTATGTTATATACTTATGTATCATGATCTTCTAATTTAAATTGATATATTTTGTCGCTTTCTTGATATGGAGCACCAGATAACAGGTCAACAGATTCAAAAAACTACTTGGAGGCAACCGTTACTTTATTGACTGAATAACGATAAATAAACGTTAATAACTACTGTCACCAGTTTTTAGGATAGGTGTCGGATTAGATACCTCTGGGGCAAGCTGAGGGTGACTTTTCTGAAACTCGTATCATTACAGATATATTAACCGAAATTGCAACATTCACACAACCACCACAAAAGTACAAAAAAAATTAACCGCTTTCGGTTATCGCAGAAGAACAATTTCGATTAACGCATAAAAGCAAGAAAAAATAAACGTTTTCCAATAAACTGTATTACAATCAAATACTAATGCGGCAAAAAATCATCGATAGACAGTTTTGTGCAGTGTGGATTCCGTACCTGTACGTGTATGTACCTATTTCAGAGATTATTATTCTCGAGGCGAGTGTTTTCTTTGTAAAAGGTTGTTGCTGAACAAATTGAGAAAGTTAAAAATATAATTTTATTTAATCTCTGAGTTCAACTCCAGTATATTAAATTTAGAGTTTTCACTTTGAAAACAATTAAACTTTAAGGAGATGATTATTTATCTTTTGTTGTCTTCTTCGTGGACATGTTCATGCCAGGTTGCAACTAACTGAGGCCGACCGAAGCCTCACACCAGACCAGTCTCAATCAGGGTATCATCGAACCCAGAACCTCCAACTTTACCATACGACAGGGCGCTCTGCGCCACGACCCAAGGGATTTAGAGATTTAATGTTTGTTTTGATCGTGGGTATTCAAAATTTGTAATTTATGTTATAGATTTTTGCAGGAAATTTCACTTCGATCGTTTTCGAAGTGAAATTTCCTGCAAATGCGATTCGAAACTTTATATTAATTAGGTATAATATTTTTCCCGACGAGAGGTTAGTGTACAATATTTCCGTCTATTCGAGATTAGGTCTATACGAGAAAAAATTACTACCTACTTCTATTTGCATTTGAGATACCTTTGAACACTGTCATTGTATAATAATTTAAGTAAGAAAAATTAATGTTTTCAAATGAAGAATATTTAATGTCGTTTTACTAAAATTAATTAAAACTTTAACGTTTAATACGCCTTTAATAAGCAAACTGAAAATATTTAGTAAAAATACTGAATTACGCTATTTATTAATTTATTTTCATAATTTTGAATGGGTAAATACCCTTTTATTTGATTCCCCATGTCCGAGGTCCACCTTCATAGATTCATAGATGCCTGTTATAGGTTTACATGGTCGATGACTTGAAGATAAGATTAAGATAGCGAGATAAGCGATGTGGATCCAAATTAATAAATGTCGATAATACATTAAAAATATCAAAGGATTTATATCAATCAATTTAATTTCAATTCAGGATAGTAATCATTGCTCACTGAAGTAGGTACCTACCTACCTAATCCTGTAATATAAATATTATGCGTGACAGGTGACAAGTGACACCTATAGGAGAAAGTGAGATGTGTATTTGATGGCACGAGATGGCACTGAACGTCGCCAAATGAATATACCTACAGTACCTACAAAAACAAAATGTCAACTTTTACTATGAAATGCTACGCTATACGTACAGATGGCGTTAAAATGATTACTTATTAATTAATTCAATCAATTAAGGTATTTTTGTTTATAAATATACGTAGAGTTGGCATTGATAGGCGTTAGTACGTATCTGTTTCTGTAATAAGTAAGCATGAGCGTAATAGTTTAAGTTTTTTTAATTAATGAAACATGATCGGCATTCGGCACTATGACATCACCTGTTTAGTTGCACAAGTCGGCGAAGAAACACGTCCTGTCAAGTTTTTGTGTTCAATTGGTTCAAACGTTATAAACAAATGACTGTTGTGTTTGTACTAAGTTGTGATTATGTGAAAAAACATCGCATTTGAAGAGGGTACCTACAAATAGATACTAAGAAAAGTTAACGTAAGTAGTCATATGAAATGTAATAATCTTTATTTACTTAATACCTTTGCAGGCAGGTTTAACATTACAAATAAAGACTCAGATTAGTTTGATTAAAAAAAATGCATAAAATTATCTGATTTTTGTAATTGAATTTTTTTCTTTCTATTCGTTTTATTTCTCGCGACAAAATAATACCTACATCAAGTAGTACTGGTAACATTACAAGAAATTACCATAACTCAATGGATCAAATAAAGAACAATAAAGTTATAAAATACTATATATTCAATAATATTTCAGTTTAATTACTTGCTGGATTACAGTTACTAAAGTAGATCGTATACAGGCTTAAGGGGAAAAGATAAAATTAGAAAGGGTTAATGAAATAGTTTAATAACTCTAAGAAAGGCATAGAATGGCACAACACGTCTTCTTGTTCAACTCACTTCTATCAGCCGTCACCTCACTAAGCCCACTATTTACCCGCATATACTCTTTTACACAATGCATCCATCTCTTCTTTGCTCTTCCTCTACTCTTTTGCCCTCACACGTTCATATATAACATTCTTTTGGTGACATCACTTTCTTTCCTCCGCATTATATGACCATACCTGTTACTCCTCATCTTCTCTGTCACTGGCGCTACTTTTAGACTTCCCCTTATATATTCATTTATTATCTTATCCATTCTTGTCACAACACACATCCATCTCAACATTCGCATTTCTGTCGCATGAACTCTTCTTTCATCCGTTCTTTTTGCCGTCCAACATTCTGATCCATACAACACGACTAGTCTTACGACTGTTTTGTAAGTTTAAGGGGTATTTGTGGGTCGCATATCACTCCTGAGACCAGTCGCCATTTCATCCATCCCGCATTCATTCTATTGTACACATCTCGGTCAATATTGCCGTCGTTTTGGAAGAGCGAGCCGAGGTATCGGAAATTGGAGCAGACTACCAATAATTTGCCTTTGCAATGGCAAAGGCATATTATTCATATTAACAAAAGACTATAGCCGGCTAACACACTATCTCAGCACAGGCTTGCATTCCGAACCAGTACTTCGATGGGTGACCGATGGGAATACGGCGTGCTGTTGTATTCTCGGGTGCACAATCACCGCCTGCCCCCTGAGGAGGAGCTCCAGGTGATGGATGAGGATGCCTCACCCGGCCTCGACTATAGGCCCCCGGTGGCTGCCTGGCGGACTCGGACGCTGGCTGGGTTGCGGACGATTGCGCGAGCGTTCCCGTGACCCAGCCATCAGGCGACGCGACGGAGCATACTGGGTTTTAGTGGGTATCTGACCACCTGCGATACCCACATACCCTGCTGGAAGCTGCTCAGCCTGCGCGCTTTCAGTGGTTTCAAAACGTAAAAGCACTTCCCAGCGTTAAAAAAAAAGCCTTTCACAGGAGAACTTAACAATTTCCGCCTGACTCTGATATAAAATCCGGGACCTCGTATTTGAAAATGATTATCTCTAGACCAACTATCAAACTGCCACAACCTTGAAAATTCGTGAAGGTTCATCAAAACAACAAACACTACGAACACTCAAATGTGGGCCTTACTTCACTTGGTATAAAGATTATTTTCAATGATGCTCTCCGAGACGCACAAAATGTTTTTAATTAAACACTATATGGGCAATTTACAAAGCGGTCAAAGTTTGACCTCTAGTTGTCGTACTGATATTTAGATTTTTTTGTTTAGTGGGTGAATCAAAGTAGTTATGAAATATTAAATTTTTACTAACTTTAAAATATCCGAAATGAATTGAGTTTTCATATGCTTGCCTAACTATTATAACTAACAAACATAAATAATTACATAAATAATCCAAGTATATAACTACTTAGGACAGATTACACAGTTGGGTAGGAACAACTTCAACAAGGAAACTAACAGATTCAGCTGGGATGGGCAGCATTTGAAAAACTGCGTCAAGTCTTCAACTTGCCGATACCCCAATGCCTAAAGACAAAAGTCTTCAACGCCTGCGTCTTACCGGTCATGACGTACGGAGCAGAAACGTGAAAACTCACAGTAGGCCTTGTCCACAAGTTCAAAATCGCTCAGCGTGCTATGGAGAGGGCTATGCTGGGTGTTTCTCTGAGGGATAGAATCCGTAACGAGGATGTCCGTAGGAGAACCAAAGTAACCGACATAGCTCAACGTATTGGCAAGCTGAAGTGGCAGTGGGCGGGTAATACCTGTCGCAGAACCGATGGCCGTTGGACAGAACAGACGTGTTCTGGAGTGGAGACCGCGTACCTGGTGTCACAGAACCGACGTCGTTAGTACGTCCGCCTAATAAGAGGTCGGGGGTTCGATCCTAGGCACGCACCTCTATATTTTGCACAGTTTATATTTAGTTGAATGTTATTCTATATTTATTAATAAAATTGTTTTCACTATCTCAATATGTAAAGACAATCTTGCGAATAAATGATTTGTTACTTTTGTTTTATAGAAGATGATCATAATAATATGGAGTGCTGTGCTGGTCGCTGTGCTGGCACTATATTATCGCAAGACTTATTCAAGGTTCAGTAAATACGGAGTGAAGCATCCCAGAGCTTATCCGTTTTTCGGAAATATGGCCAGGATCGCGTTTCGCATTGACAACTTTAGCAACGATCTCGATCGGTACTACAACAATTATCCGGAAGAAAAGTATGTTTTTATTATTAGACAAAATTTTAAATGTATCTATAGATATTATAGATTTTATCGCAATAAAGTTATAGAAAGCGTCCACTATCACGCACCTGAGGCACCATGTTACCGTAGCTTTCAAAAAACTTTACAATAATATATGACATTCATGTGGCAAGCATCAATCTTAAGATAAATCTTGCAGGTTTGTCGGCAAATATGAATTTCTAAGGCCAGTTGTAATAGTAAGAGATTTGGATTTGGTAAAAAAAATTACTATTAAGGATTTTGAACACTTTTTGGACCACAGAAGTTTAACTGCTGAAAATGTAGAACCACTGTTCTCAAGAAATATAATTTCCTTAAAAGGTAGGTACGAGTATAGGTACCTCGACTTATGTTATTAAATCTATGAAAATATTACATTTCATTGAGCAACAATATTATTTAACTTTATATAGCTGAGCCTTCAGATAAATCTGTTTATATAAGACAAAACAATTTTAACTGTAATATTGTCTCGCACAACTCAAGTGTTAACGCTGAGATCACTGAGCAAATACAAAACTTAAGTCAAAGATATGATTTATAAAACAGTTTTTGTTGAACATCTCATATTTCATGAACATCAAACTTCAATCAAAATACTCAAGTCAACTCTATAAAATTCTTTAAAAGGTCAGGAGTGGAAAGACATGAGATCCACTTTAAGTCCAGCCTTCACCAGCTCAAAGATAAAACTGATGGTTCCTTTTATGGAGGAAGTTGGTGAACAGATGATTCTTTCACTAAAAAAGAAGCTCAAGGAGTCTCCTAGTAAGTAATGTATTTACAATTACGTAAGAAGAACAGTTAGTAATATTTTGATTACATATTTATCTATTTATTACGAATTTATTGGACCTGAATAGCATTTAGTGTATTCTTAGTAACAATTGGGTTTGTTTACTTTCACTTTTTTAATTGATTTAGCAAAAATAAAATAGTAAGTTTGCATATTATGTGTGAATGCATTTCATGATATATAATTATTTGTAGCGGGTGCTCTTGATATCGATTGCAAGGATCTGACTTCGCGCTATGCCAACGATGTGATCGCTTCATGCGCCTTTGGTCTCAAGGTGGACTCTCATACAGATGAGAACAATAAATTCTTTGAAATGGGAAAAAATGCTTCTTCCTTCAAGTTGAAACAGATGATCCTTTTCTTTGCGGTATCAGCTTGCCCTGCTCTTGCAAATGTAAGTGGCAACATCATATTTCTCTTTCTTTTCTTTTTAATTTTAGATATATTTGTTCTTAGCGGGGAGAATAGTCATATCATTACTGTGACATCAGCAAACAAACTCTGTTCCTAATGTTAAACAAATATGTATATTTATATATTTGTTTAGCGTTGGGTTTTGTTAAGCGGGCAGTAGTCTCTTAACCTGTACATAGTGACCCTACCATTGCCATAATGAGTTCGGTCTTTTTTTGAAAGCAAAATAGTTAATGAAATGTGGCAAAGGATGTTGGGACATACAGTTTATATTATTAACGATAGCTTGGTTTTACGTTGTATATTTATTTAATGAGAGACTCGATATGAAACGCCAAGGTTACAATATTAATAATTATACAAAACGTGTAGTGTTTCATATTATACGATTGCGTACTTTGATTCATGTATTATGAATTGAGCAATATAATAATTTGCAAATAGAAGCACTATCGGAAAAGAGTTAGAGCCTTTTTGCGTACCCGTCTGCCATATTTCTTGCCTCTTGTTGATCTGTCGTTGGATTACAATGAAAAAAGATTTGACTACACAATTTTTCAAATTATGTCCAATCATAGTTCCGATCCGTTTTACATTTTTTTTTTAGGTTCCATACTCAAATATTTATAGCTCTTTATATTTCCAGAAATTAAAGCTGACACTTTTTACGAATGAAACTAAGGAGTTCTTCATTGACTTGGTGTTGAGTACAATGAAAGACAGAGAAGCGCGGAAAATCATCAGGCCAGACATGATTCATCTCCTCATGGAAGCTAAGAAAGGTAATTATTATATCATATTCATTATTTTGATCTTTGTCCGGGTGTCCACGAGGTTAGTTTGCGTGATCAACGTGTGCTTTGGCTTAAAAAAAAACTGGTTATGTTCTATTTTAGTTGTGTCTATACTTAACTTAACGCTGATAATGTTGGAGTTAATTTGAGAGTCATTGTTTCACGTCGACCCGACAGAACGTGTTTGTTTTCATCAAAAAGACTGGTCGAAAAACAAAAAAACAAGAAACAACTACACTAATAATATGTAATACTGATTTTGAAAATAGGAAAACAAAAATCCTTAATAATTAAATTAATTATAAGAACTCGCGGAACGCGGATTTTTCAGTTCATGTAATTTTATAGACTAATTAATTGTTATGTATCCAGGTCAACTATCCCATGACGACGACAAAAGCAATCACGACATTGAAAACGGGGGGCGCGATGCTGGCTTTGCGACAGTAGAGGAATCTAGCGTAGGCAAGAAGAATATAAACAGAGGTGAGAAGAGTATATGTACAAGTATATACACGTGAAGCGATATGATGTTGTGAAGCGGTGATAGCCTAGTGGTTATGGCGTCAGCCTTCTAATCAGAGGTCGGCGGTTCAAATCCGCGCACGCACCTCTAACTTTTCGGAGTTATGTGCGTTTTAAAAAATATAAAAATATCACTTGCTTTAACGGTGAAGGAAAACATCCTGAGGAAACCTGCACGCCTGAGAGTTCTCCATAATGTTCTCAAAGGCGTGTGAAGTCTGCCAATCCGCACATGGCCAGCGTGGTGGACTATGGCCTAACTCTTCTCATATTGAAAAGAGACCCGTGCTCTGAAGTGAGCCGGTAATGGGTTGATCATGATGATGATACACACGTATTTAAACCAATGACTTTTAGAAGTCATTGATTTAAACAGATCATTTGGGACACACGTGAAGCAACATGGTGGGATTATGCTCTGCAATTAAATCTCCCATAGAAGACGAAGCTAGTGTCCAGCAATGAAGCAGAATTGTAAGCCGAGATTGCTGACGAAGATGATAATGTGAGAAACGTAAAATGTTGTAAATAAATGTTTAAATTGAATTTGCTATTCATGTGTTTATGACGACAGGCGTTCATCGTTACACATATGAAACGATTCAAAACCTGAATACCCATAGTCTATAAGTTCAGTACAATAAGTGTCTATTTAATCTTAATCTAACTTTACCGGCATAAACATGCTCAACACTGCTGGACGGAAAGATATACTCATTTGAACTACAGGAAAAACATATTTGTTATAGTAGGGTCAGACAAATAGGCCCGTAGCAGTTTATAACGTTCATATAAAAATTATATAACTATCATATTCTTTAACCTTATACTATGGACGATTCTAAACGCACCTTTGTCTAAGTTGTAGGCGATAACTGTAAAGTGACAGTTGTAAAGTGTGTCACTTAGTGTTTTAAAATAAGAAATAATATGTTTGGACACTTTCCAGTTTGGTCTGACATCGACCTAATAGCGCAGGCAATGCTGTTCTTTATCGCTGGCTTCGAGACAATCTCCACGGGGATGTCTTTTACACTACACGAACTGGCTCTACACCCCGACATCCAGGACCGACTCTACAACGAGATTCAGGAGAACGACAACAAGCACGGTGGCAAGCTTAACTACTCAGCTATACAGAAGATGACATACTTAGACATGGTTATCTCAGGTAATTAACTGCCAAGGTTCTGTTTCATTAGATTTAACCACAATAACAAGCTAAAAAGGGTCGTGCTCATGGAATATTGTTATTGAGCACAGCAAGGGTACAGAAGAGTTCATGAAGAAGGTCACGAACAAGAGTGGAATAGGAAGAACTGTACGATAAAACCTATAAATTTTTATAATGTATTTTCAGAAGTGCTCAGGATGTGGCCTCCAGGTCTGGCTTTGGATAGACTCTGCGTCAAGGACTACAACTTGGGAAGACCTAATGATAAAGCCACCACAGATTACATTGTACGTGCAATAATTTTGTTGTATTTTTATACGATATCTAAAAATATTTGTGTTTTGTACGCATATTTACTTTTATTTTCATACATATATAACAATCGCTCTCAGGACACATTCAGCGCTGGGATTTGACCCCAAATTTCAGACTAGCAAGCGCAGAAGCGATATAGTTTTTTCTTCCACGTACAGACCTCGTACATCCTACTTCAAACGTCAACATTCATTTCTGGCTCCTTTTTTATATAACAAAACATTTGGTTAAAACTAAAGTATCTCAATGGCTTTTACAATAAAATTATATTCAAACCGAGGATTTGCTACCTAACAACTTATACTAATGCACATATTATGTACTTCGACTAAACATACACACGCACACACAAACACACTGTCACATACACACATACACACACACACACACACGCACACACACACGCACACACACACGCAGACACCCACCCACACACAAACACACTGTCACATACACACATACACACACACACACACACGCACACACACACGCACACACACACGCAGACACCCACCCACACACACACACACACACACACACACACACACACACACACACACACACACACACAAACACACACACATAAGGCCGTCCTTGCCATTTTTCTGTATGACTCAAGTGTTTTCTCAATAAAGATTTTTATTTTTATTATTTTTCACACGTACATCACTCTTCTCAAATTAAAAATGTGGAATAAAATAAATACATTTCCTTGTCGGGACTTTACTTTAAAAGGAATTTTTAGGTTTTGGTATGTTGTACGAGCACTACGATAATTTAAATATATCTTTTGTTGGTCACAGATACGTAAAGGAGAGGTCGTCTCCATTCCAGTCTGGTGCTTTCATCACAGTGATGAGTACTTCTCAGATCCGGAAAAATTTGATCCTGAACGATTTTCAGACGAGAAAAAGCATCTCATCAACCCCATGGCATACATGCCTTTTGGCATAGGCCCTAGAAATTGTATTGGTTAGTGCAAATTTAGATTTGGCAAACTCTCTGATGCAGCAATAATTCATAAATTGTCTCAGGTATTGCCTAGAAGGACATTTCGACTGTGTCATTGGAGGACTTATTCTTTTAATGATTATATACTTGGTTTTGTGCATTTGTTTCGAGTGTGTTGGTTCATCAACAGAGCAACGCATAGACTTGATTTCTTGCTCAACAGTTTTTACCGACACATATGAGATTGATTTAAAACACAACTTTTGCTTTTAAATGCCAAAAAGGCGAAATGATTGGATAATTTCGAATTTATAACATTAGTTGAAAAATTAGAAAACAAAAGTTATAGTAAACTAGGGCGAAGCTACGTTCGGAGCTAATTTCAAAGTTTTAAATTTCATTATACCTACAGGTTCACGGTTTGCTCTGTGCGAGCTGAAGGTGCTGTTGTACCAGATCTTGTTGCACTTCGAAGTGACACCATCGGTGAAAACCCAGCTCCCATCGAAACTCTCTGCAGAATCTTTCAATCTTCGACTTCAAGGTGGCCACTGGTTGCAGTTTAAGTCGAGAACTTAAGATTTTTGGGATTGCTATTTTTTAAATGAAATTCCATCCACCCAAAACCTTGGTTTTCATTGTTATATTCGGAGATAAATGGGTAAATTGTATATTTAGTGTTGTTTAAGTTTACTTGGAACTTGTTTTGGAAAGAAGAAATATATTAGATGTTTTGTTTATCTATTTATGTTTGTGTACACAAACAAATATTATTATTGTATTTGTAACATTATATTAGTTTGCTACATTTCTGTAAGTAGTTTTTTTAGTGAGAGAATGATGGGGAACCTTATAAGTCATTGACACACATTCGTATATTCTTGTCGGATAAGCGAGTGTGTCTCAAAACATCACAGAAAATAATGTTCAAGTAGATTAAACAAGGTAAACTGAAACCATTTAGAATATTTTTATAAAGGTGAGTAGCTTTTATTGTTTACGATACTAAAGCTCTTTGAATGTGCAGCAATTACATAATTCCACCATTTATTTAATTTCATTTAACTAATTCTTTTTGGACCACGTTAAGCAACTCCGGGTTGCAACCTACCGACGTGCTCACTCGCTGCTACTTTACTATTTTGTGTGTACTGGTCGGTCTTTATGGAGGTACATTAATATATTCATTTCTTATCTTATCCATTCTTGTCACACCACACATCCATCTCAACATTCGCATTTCTGTCGCATGAACTCTTCTTTCATCCGTTCTTTTTGCCACCCAACATTCTGATCCATACAACACGACAGGTCTTACGACTGTATATACTATACTATACTATGTTATATACTTATGTATCATGATCTTCTAATTTAAATTGATATATTTTGTCGCTTTCTTGATATGGAGCAACAGATAACAGGTCAACAGATTCAAAAAACTACTTGGAGGCAACCGTTACTTTATTGACTGAATAACGATAAATAAACGTTAATAACGATAAATAAGCGTTAATAACTATAAATAAACGTTAATAACGATAAAATAAACGTTAATAACTACTGTCACCAGTTTTTAGGATAGGCGTCGGATTAGATACCTCTGGGGCAAGCTGAGGGTGACTTTTCTAAGACCCGTATCATTACAGATATATTTACCGAAATTGCAACATTCACACAACCACCACAAAAGTACAAAAAAAAAAACCACTTTCGGCTATCGCCGAAAAACAATTTCGATTAAAGCTTAAAAGCAAGAAAAATTAACCGTTTTCCAATAAACTGTATTACAATCAAATACTAATGCGGCAAAAAATCATCGATAGACAGTTTTGTGCAGTGTGGATTCCGTACAGGAGATTTCAAATTATTCGCCCGCCTACAAGCGCAACATGTACCTATTTCAGAGATTATTATTCTCGAGGCGAGTGTTTTCTTTGTAAAAGGTTATTGCTGAACAAATTGAGAAAGTTAAAAATATAATTTTATTTAATTTCTGAGTTCAACTCCAATATTAAATTTAGAGTTTTCGCTTTGTATGTTTTTGTTATGACTTCTTCGCGGACATGTTCATGCCAGGTTGCAACTAACTGAGGCCAACCGAAGCCTCACACCAGACCAGTCTCAATCCGGGTATCATCGAACCCAGAACCTCCAACTTTACCACGACAGCGCGCCCTCTGCGCCACGACCCAAGGGATTTAGAGATTTAATGTTTGTTTTGATCATTATAATTTATGTTCTAGATTTTTCTGATACTGTACCTTCTGTATCTTAAATAAAAGATTTGGCAACCATTCGTTCCAGCATCGACAAATTCACTTCGGATCTTTATATTAATTAGGTATAATATTTTTCCCGACGAGAGGTTAGTGTCAAAATAATTAAATATAAAGTATTGCTGATAAATACGTTTATTTAGTCTTACAGGTTTGAGAGTTTATCTTATGTGTTTGTGAAGCCAGTCATAAAGGTAAGATTTGGAAAAAATATATAAATACTCTTGACAATATTATAATTATTTATATCAAAAGCGTAGCGTAATTTTCTTGTGTTATGCTTCTGTTGTGTTCCATCATGCTCTTTGGTCTGAATCTTAATCTCCGACTAAAAACTAGCCCGGTTCAGAAATTTTCTTCAATAATAACGAAAATCAAATGCTCTTTTAGCAGCACGCATCAAACCAACAAAAACTTTTTAGAAAAAGATTTCCTTCAGTATTCATAAAATAAGAATGTTTTACACAGTTTAGATATCTATTTTAATCTTTACAAAAAATATAATTGAAGAAAGAATTGCTTCTGTGTGAAATAGCAGCCTCCTACTAAGCTCAGATGATAGCTTGAATCAGTGTTAAATCACTTAAATGGCAATAGGTTGAAGGGTTCATGAAAGTTCGGGTCCTAACGCGACCTCCGAACGGAAAATGTGCCGCACATGGGCCGGCAGATGACATCAAGAAAGTAGCATTGAACCGCTGGAAGCTGGAAGTATACAAGCAGCACAACTTCGTGATTTGACTTCGACCAATTTAGCGTTTGACCATGACTTCCGTCATCAGATAGTGATTCTGAGATTATTTTTTTATCACGATGTCGCAGGTACAGCTAACTTATATATATATTTCTATTATAAACGTGAATGTACATTTGTCACTAATCAGCCACAATGGCTTGATAGATCTAGATGTAATTATGCACAAAGATAGGTCGTAGTCTGGATTAGCATGTTAGCTTCTTTTTAATCCGGAAAAATGTTCAGTTCCGATTTTCGTCTAGGCTATAATTCTCACATATAAACATTAATTTTGCAAGGTAAGGAAGTCGCGGGAAACAACTAGTAATAACAGCAACTGAAATAGACTTTTCGATAGTGGCTTGTAATGAAATATCAGTATCCTATGTGCGGTAGCGTACACTGCAGTGGCAGCACGTTACTAGTCGTTCTTCAAGTGTAATAATCACTAAACTACTACGCAGTTTATTTACTCCATAACAAAGTGTTTTGTTTTCGAAAAACGTTTAAAGGTATTAAACGGCAGTATTTATATAACGTAAGTTTTGTTAAAAAATATGTAGATTGGGTTATTGAGCCGACTCCCATAAATGGCAGAGGTAGACCATTCAAAGTGTTTTAATTTTTTTTATGTTTTCAGCATTTAACACCGATTTGCATCTTATTTTCTCAGTTGGTAGAGGTTCTCTTGAGTATAGTTTAATAATAAAGCTTGATACATACATTCTGTAAACTTTGGTTATTATAAGTAGTTTTTTGTATACCTTCAATAATGGGAATAATTGTATAAAATTTAAAAAATAATAATAAGATATTAAATAATGAAATCAGCGAAGAAGCTATTGACAAATCGGTGTACACATATGGACGCATAATATATCTTTTAAGATCCTATTAAATCACAGTACTTAGGTAATCATGTAACAATATAATGAACATAAATTTATTCAAAATGGCCCCAGAATTGTGTCACAATTAATTCATCAGATATCCTCGCCGAACTTGTGAGGCAGTATATTAGCTAGTTTGAAAATTGACAGTTTTAATTTGTTCACCACTAACAGGTTAGCCCGTTATCATCTTGTACTGCATCATCAATTACTACCAGGTGGGATTTCTAAGGGCTAACTTGCAGTGAAATAAAAAACAAAGGAATTTACTCATTTTGGCAAAAAGAAAAATAGCTGGAAAGCATTTTACTATTTTACCTTTTTAGTGAGTTTTTTTTTAATTTCACCTTTTTCATATTAATATTTAATGTTCCACACATTAGTCTATAGTTTTAATAAGTTTGGATAGACACAAGACCGCATGATTAAAATTGTCACGTAAATAAAGACGTATGAGTTATACAATTATCATCATATCATTATAATTACGTTATCTTCTGGGATGACATTGAAAATAAATAAAAAACACTATTATATATATGATTATCTTATTTAAGTACGTACCGATAGTTCAGTTAAAGAACTGGTTGTAAAACAATGACAAAAAAAATGTTATTTTTCACTTGAATTAGAAGTCGAGTGCAATTGTTTTCAATTCCATTGATGTCGAGCCCCGAAAAACGTCAATTGCTAGATGATCAGGGCTTGAAGTCTCGATATTTTAAAAATAGTGTTTTATTTCGACTAGCAGATATTAACTGTGATAGTGGTTATAATTAGACTAACTAATCACTAATATACAAAATAAAAGTATTTACTAATTTTGGATAAATTTATCCTAACATAATTAACCTTAAAATATTATGTGCAATAAGTAGCGAACGAAGGCTTCCGAGCGAAAAGTTAACACAACTTGACAAAAATACTTGCTCAGTTTAGCGCACCAATGGACTCTTTATGATTTTTGGTCTGGTTTATGGTTCGGCTAAGGCTATTTACCACTCTCCGACCAAAAAAGTTCTGCCAAGAGATCTGGCATTATACAATTTATTATATAACTATAAATACACCGAAAAAACTGAAGAGGTTTGCCCTCAGTGCTAGTGCAACTTAACGCTTACGTTATAAAACTAGAGGAAACGAGTAAGCATATGGCATGAGAAGAACATTTTTTAACTGAGTTAGACGGTCGTCACAAATGAGTCAACCGTCCAACTTAGTTATAAAATATTCTTTTAATTTTGGTTTGATGTTTTTAATATCTAATTTTTGGAATGTTGATGACAAGTAGAAACCAATTAGACATATAGATTTACCATACCACTTCCCACTATCACTTTAGACAGCATCGTCACTTACCACCGGATGCCTCAAAAAGGCAGTGTCGATCAATATACTAAACTGATATTGCAGTATGATATATTTAATGTTAATAATATTATTATAATTTTTTTTGCCATTTATTCAATTATAATTAACAACTAAAACAATGTGACTTTAAACACTTAAAAACTTAAAATAAACCTTAAATTGAACCTAAAACTAAAACTATAACTAAAATATTATATATTGCAGTTACTACAGCACTGTGTGGTATAAAATGTATTGTTTCCTTATTCCGGATAAAATGTTAGAGATATCGTATGCATCCGTGGTAACAACTATAGCTACAACTTTATATTTTATTCACAGAATGATTCTCTTGATCTGGTCCGCCGTGCTCGTGGCGTTGCTAATACTTCATTATCGCAAGAATTATTCAAGGTTCAGCAACTATGGAATGTTACATCCGAAAGTGATTCCGTTTTTTGGCAACATGCTTAGAGTATTTTGTCGTATTGACCACTTTAACGAAGACCTAGATAAGTATTACTATAACTTCCCCGAAGAAAGGTTTGTTTTTACTCATGGTACTACTAAAATGTCTTAACTTAACTAGCCGTTTCACGTTGTTTCATTCGCATAAAATATATGTATAAGAGTCGCGACGCAATGTTTTTCAGAATATAATATGCCTCATACCTTAAACAAAAGATATCTCGGTACCGTGCTGTAAAGGTGAAAGTTTATCTACATGGGATTATCGTAGTATACATATTAAAGTTGTTGTTGGATTAAAAGTTATCCCTAATTATAAAGATTAGAAACGGTGATAGTGGTTAGGGCGTCAGCCTCCTAATCAGAGGTCGGTGGTTCGAATCCGAAATCGAAAAATATAAAAATCTCACTTGTTTCAACGGTGAAGGAAAACATCGTGAGAGTGCACGCCTGAGAGTGCTCCATAATGTTCTCAAAGGCGTGTGAAGCCAATCCGCACATGGCTGTGGTGGACTATGGCCAAACCCTTCTCATCACACAGGTCTCCTGTGCTCTTACCTGTGCTCTGTAGTGAGCCGGTAATGGGTTGATCATGATGATGATGATGAATTATGAAGATTGAAAAATTTTAGTTTATTTTCGACAATGTATTGATTGTGATTAAATAAACGAGTGTTGAGGTACATTGCACAACAAATAAACAAGTATTCAGAGTGGGAATGCTTTGTAAATGAATTGTCATGAAAGGCCTCTTCTCGTTGATTTATAATCTTATATCTATTTTTGCTTTGTCTGTTTATTTAATTTCATTTGAAATAAAGTCGTATTAACTCGAGTACGCTTGTATTTATACATCTAAATTATTACAGGTTTGTGGGCAAATACGAATTTCTCAGGCCAGTTCTCATTGTGAAAGATTTGGATTTGATAAAAAAACTCACTATTAAAGATTTCGAATACTTTTTAGACCACAGAGGATTTACAGATGAAAAAGTTGAGCCACTATTTTCAAGAAACCTTTTTTCTTTAAAAGGTAAGTGTGTACTTACTTTTTTGTTTTGATCGAAGTTTCACAATGTGTTTATAATTTGGATTTTCCTATTATTCGGTTCAAACGATTATGATGGAATATCTTGATGCAGACAAACGATAATATTATAGGAAGTACGAGTAAAACAAATAACTTTTATTTCGCTAATCTTATATAAAAGGGATGAAATTGGAGGTTCATATAATGTATCCAAATGTCATGTGTGGTTTTTAATTAATAAAAATAACCCTTAAAGGTGAATCAGGTGGAGTACAAAATACTACGACTAACTAACACGGTCAGGGATACGCCTAACAGATACGATAAAATATTCAAAACCGCTGTTATCTAATACATCAAAACGAATAAATAATAACATTTTAGGGCAGGAGTGGAAAGACATGAGATCCACTTTAAGTCCAGCCTTTACCAGCTCAAAGATAAAACTGATGGTTCCTTTTATGGAAGAAGTTGGACAACAAATGATTTGCGTACTGAAAAGAAATATAAAGGAGTCTGATAGTGAGTACAACGTACCCGGTTACGCTGTGGCAACCAATAGGGTTTGTACAGCTAATAGACAGTCCGAAAAAAAAAACGTACTATTTTTTTAAGTTTTTTAAATAGGAATAAAGTTTTAATGTAGAGCATGTTATTTTCAAAATGTGATTTTTTTGTAATAATAATTATTTATTAATTAGGGTTATACACTCAAAAACTAAATTTTTTTAAATAACTATTTAAAAAATACAAAAAAAATCACATCTTATCTTAGACTTATCGAATTCTGGCCAATCACCTGACAAATGCTGGTATCAGAACTGCACAAACTTTCCCAAAAGCAAGATATACGCGCACTGACGACAGCATAGAAGTAGGGCATTCTGGCCTCGGCGAACAATTCATGAAAACGATATTTAAATTTTTGTCATTAGATGGAAAATAATATTCAAAATGGCGTTTCTAGCATTAATTTTGACACAACATTAGCACTCCATTATATCGCAATAAAAACCTTTTGAATAATAATACACGGATATATTAACTGGAAGTATACTATGTTCATATGTATTTATATCCGTAGCTAGTTCAATAGACATCGATTGTAAAGATTTGATGACTCGCTATGGCAACGACGTGGTCGCTTCTTGCGCCTTCGGGCTGAAGGTGGACTCCCTCACTGATAGAAATAATCGATTCTATGAAATGGGGAAAAAAGCTTCAGGGTTTCAGTTCAGAATGATCTTTATGTTTTTTGTTCTGTCTGTTTGTCCGGTCATAGCACGTGTAAGTTTAACATTATCTTTGCATTAGTGCTAATATTGACTAAAATATATGCTTTGCTACATGAACGACAACTGTTCTATTTCAGAAATTTAAATTTACTCTTTTTACAAATGAAACTAAGGACTTTTTTGTTGATTTGGTATTGAATACCATGAAAGATAGAGAAAAACGGAATATTATTCGACCAGACATGGTCCATCTCCTGATGCAGGCCAAAAAAGGTAAGCCGAGATTATTTTTCACTCGATGTTATAATAATATAACAAGCACTTCTATGGTTTGCCTTTTAGGGTTACTTAAATTGTATAATTTGTATGATATTTTTTTATCAGGTCAACTTTCTTATGATGAGAGTGGAAAAGATGCCGGGTTTGCAACCGTTGAGGAATCATCAGTGGGAAGGAAGTCCACGGATAGAGGTTATTTTTAGAATAGCTCATACAGATAATCAATAAAGAACAGAATAGAGATGAACTGTTGCGATGTCCCTTTTGAACCAAGTGGTGGCGGTTATTTCATCAGTAAATCATACCCAAATACGGCGAAGACAGGCGGCATAGGTTAAAATATACACAAACCAAAAATGTTTCAATATCTAAATAGAATATTTGAGAAATATTTTATTCCGACCCCACAATTAAAAAAATCTGATTTCAAACCAATTTTTATTGGAACGAAGTTCCTTATCGCGCGTTGTGAAAGGGCGCTAGACGGTAAAAATTCTTACGAAAAGTTGTCACGAAACTTTTTGTTTGGTGTCGCATGTTTCTCTGTCTGTCTCTCTCTCTCTTATAGAAAGCAAGCCAGATATTTTCATTTCTATTATTGAACAGTGTGGTGTCGCGACGATTATTTTTGTTGAGTGTATACAGGTTTTTTGTAAATAATAAAAAATAATAATAATAATGAATCCTGACAGTGTTTCTGCACAAGTTCCGGATATTGCTGATGGAGTACAAAATTGAGCCTACTGATTAAGTTTATATAACATTATATTTGTTAATAATAAAAAAATATTATTATAACTTAAATAAAATAAAATTTTATTACAATTCCTTCACTAATTAATCGAAAGGAACTTCGTTCCATCCGGGTGTCCCTTGACACCTCTCAAGTTTTTTTTATTAAAAAACAGAACAGGATTGTGTTCAGTTAAATTATAATCATATTATTTTAATTATTAGAGAAGGAATTTTAAGGATAAAGACGTATTATCCTTTATCATTAAACATAAGTTGATAAATGACTTGTAATTTATAAATTTGAATCTTCGATAGATCATATGTAAGACATTTGACTGATTCATTTTTAGTGTAATATAGAGTTTTTGATTGACGGAAAGAGATGATGTAATGATATTTTTGCAATAACTAAACAATAATGAGGATAACACCTCACTGACTATTTTGTCTGTGCAGACCAGTTTAAATATAAAAACCAATGAATAAAATATATAACTAAGAAAATCTCGCTATCGCAGTCAGTTTTGTAATGTTGGATGAACAAATTTATTTTAAGTATAAATGATATAACATCTAATGTTTGTTTCATCTCCTACAGTTTGGTCAGACATGGATCTCATCGCACAAGCGACGCTTTTCTTCATAGCTGGCTTTGACACTATATCAACAGTTATGTGTTTCTCGCTACATGAACTGGCTCTTCATCCGGACATACAAGAGCGACTTTACACGGAGATCAAGGAGAATGAAGTCAAAAACGGTGGCAAGCTCGACTACACGATTATACAGAGCTTGACGTATATGGACATGGTGGTATCCGGTAAAAACTCATCCTTAATTTCTAAAGAAATAATTTTAGCTAGTAGTTTTACAAATTTCGACATGAGAAGATATATTTTTAATACGTTTAATGATAGTTTTTATGTTACTATAGAATGAATGAACTCAGTTCTCTTTTATACATATTACTATTATTTGTCTGGTGGAAGGCTTCCGCCGTGACTAGTAACCACCCTACCGACAAAGACGTGTCGCAAAGCGATTTAGCGTTCCGGCACGATGTCGTGTAGTAACCAATTAGGAGCGTGGGCTTACCATACTCCTAACAGGTTAGCCCGCTACCATCCTAGACAGCATCATCACTTACCACCAAGTGAGATTGCCTTCAAGGGCTAACTTGTAGTGTATAAAAAAAAAAATTTTTTTCCTTTCCAGAGGTGCTTAGAATGTGGCCACCGGGTGCAGCTCTAGACAGAATCTGCGTCAAAGACTACAACATCGGCAAGCCTAATGATAAATCCACCCAAGATTATATTGTATGTTTAAGTTGTACTAACCGCTGATAGATTACTATAATTTATTATTTCTTTATGGCTGATATCCACCTTATTATGTTTCCTCGTTATAAAGGTACGTAAAGGAGAAGCAATTTGGATGCCGGTGTGGTGCTTCCACCGCGATCCTAAATATTTCCCGAACCCTGAAAAGTTTGACCCTGAACGTTTTTCAGACGAAAATAAGCACCTTATAAATTCTTTGGCGTATATGCCTTTTGGACTGGGCCCTCGAAATTGCATTGGTAAGTTTGAATGTTTTAGCGCAATGGTCAATAGATGGTCGATGCCATATGTAATCATCGTTAGCTTACTGGCATATAACGTCGTATATTATATGCCATCCATCTTTTAAAAATAATTTTAACTTTACGATATGAAATAATTGCTTCTTTAAATAAATCATTACCTATGCTTAATAATTAGGTTATTTTCTGCAAGATCCTTTGTATTGATTATATTATACTGTATATTGAAATATAAGATATTCTTTTATATTAATTATTATATTAATTTATTACATATATACTATCCTCTATATATATAATAAAAGTCTTTAAGCATTAATAAAAAAAATATAACTTCTTCTTAGAATTTCAAAGTTCCCACTCTATCTCTCTATTGCTGCTGTGTCATATCTGAAAGTAATATATTTCTCTATTCAGGTTCAAGATTTGCCTTGTGTGAGGTGAAGGTATGTTTGTATCAGATCTTATTGCATTTTGAGCTGACACCGTCCGTGAAGACAAAGCTGCCGTCGAGACTAGCAACAGACTCTTTTAATCCTAAACTAGAAGGCGGTCACTGGTTAACATTTAAGCTAAGAGCTCAGATGTAAACATTACGAAAATTTATAACCAGCTCCTTCATTTATTGGTGTTGGTTAAATATAATAAATAATAAGTAAAGAAAAAACTTTAACGTTTGATAATGATAAGTAACCTTTGTTGAAGAGGAACTGCATGCAATTATGGAAGGAATATTTTGATTTGCGTTCGAGGGAGAAGGGTATCTGGTGCCGCACTATTCAATCAGAGCCATTTACATCTTGGGTTAGCAACTGCTCGCTAAGCCGACGAGACACTGTGTATATATTGAGGCTTCGATCCGGTCACGTTCCCTTGAATAAATTCGGACATCTGATGGGCAAAATTCCCACTCCTAATTGTCCTGATTGTGACAGGCCAGAAGACGTACATCATTTATTATTGGAATGTGTTCGTAACGAGGCTGAGCGATGGGAGGCCCTCGTTACGAAAGTTGGGGGCTGTAATAGTGCTCTGGCCAGCCCTCTTTCAGAGGAGGTCAGGGCTCTGTTGGGGCTGTACAAAAAATCCCTCCGAGAAGTGGCAATACATTAGCATTGTATTTAGTTCTAATGATTTTGGTTTTTTACTCTTATTGAATTATGAATGTTATTCAGTAATTATAAACAGTGTTCCTTACGGAGCGACCTAATCCTATCCAGGATCAAGCTTAAATATAGATAAATAAAGATTTAAAAAAAAAAGTAACCTTTAATTATTAAGAATAATACTCATTAAATATTCTAAAAAAGTATAAACGTTGGCCACCAGGTCCCCAGTACCTCAAAAATTAAGATTTGTAATTATAAATATAGTGTATATATTTTTATACTTTTGGGTATTTTTGGGAACACCAAGAGAAAATACTAAATAACTGAGACCTAAATAAAAGGCAGCTAAAAAAACGTTTAAATTATAAAAAATCCACATATAAATTTTATAGCTATAATTGATAACGAGAAATGCAACTGGAAAGCTCACATTGGCCATATACGAGTATGTACCAAATAAAACAAATTTATTTGTGCGCTCCCGCGTCTAGTGCAGACGATTTCAATAATGCATATTCACGGACATGTATCACCTGTGTTATCGTATGGGTTAAAACTTTGGGGTGATTCAGTTGATCTCATTAAAACATTCTGACTTAATAAATGCAATGGATATATGTAATGCAGAGCCTTTAGGAAGTTGCAAACAAAAAATTTAATATGTTTATGTGCGTGTTTGTTAAGCGAGATCTGCAATACCGACAAGTTCTTATGAAATATCAGTGAAAATATTTAATAGCTTAAGAGTAATTTATTGTAATATTGTCTTTTTTATTGCAAAATATCAATTTGTTTCAATACTTCTAATGAAATATGTTTTATTTTTTCCCTTAGACATTGTTATTGTAATTACTAAAATTTAGCTTATGTTTTACACGATATTAATTTATTTGATTATTATGGTATGTTTAATGACAAAATTGTATTCAAAATCACTTAATATTTAAATATTCTTGCTTGTAAATGATTTATTATATTATTATTATCAGTAATAAAATGTTTGAAATATACACATTGTGGCTTTTGATCTGATCCCAAATCCATTAGATTTCTCTCAATTTTTGTTTCTTGAGATGTTTCTGGTGCTAATCTGTTTACAATCTCTTAAATGCACAGCTATACATTAAAACTTCAAACTTAGTTAACTACAACAAAATCGCTAAATCTTTTTTAACCGAACCTGAGTCACTCAACGGGCGACGGAGAGAGCTATGCTGGGAGTATCTCTACGTGATCAAATCAGAAATGAGGAGATCCTTAAAAGAACCAGAGTTACCGACATAGCTCAGCGAATTGCGAAGTTGAAGTGGCAATGGGCGGGGCACATAGCTCGGAGAACCGATGGACGTTGGGGTCCCAAGGTGCTGGAATGGCGACCCCGCACCGGTAAACGTAGCGTTGGTCGACCCCCAACTAGGTGGACAGACGACATCAGACGAGTCGCAGGGAGCCGCTGGAAGCAAGCGGCCCAAGACCGTGAGCATTGGAACTCCCTACAAAAGACCTATGTCCAGCAGTGGACGTCAATCGGTTGATAATGATGATGATGATGATGAACTGAACCTAGAATAGTAGTTTCAAAAATTACATTGACTGTTAAATAACATATGTAATCTGTCAAAGTAGTTTTGATATGTATTGTTTAGACTGCTTAAGTTAGTCACCAAATAAATATCAGTAATACGTTTTTAATTGTATTCATGAACCATTTTTTTTATAATTGCAAATGGCGTTCAACGATGCTAAAGGAGTAGTGTTGAAGTGGTGAGAAAGAAATAAAGATAATATATTATATCAGTTGCTGTTTTGTAAACAAGTTTGAGTAGCCCTTGTATTATTGCCGAATACTCAGATTGTGAAATTAAGGCTGCGCATTACGTTCAAATTATATAAATATTAAAAATAGCCCGCGTAGCACCGTCCAAGTGCACGAAACAAAACTTCTGTAATACAATAAAAAATCATTCGCGTCTTACCACCGCCACTTAGTCAGTTTCAAGTTAGGAACATAGCTAGGTAAAACAAAACATTTTCAAGCTTTTCTATTATTTATGTAACTCTTATGTTTTAGTAGGATTTTTCAATGGGCTAATATGGGAGTCAAGAAACCTAGCTCATCACCCTCGTTACTAGGCGCAATTTATTGAACTCGTAGAGATAAATCATGTGATTGAGTACAAACTCAACGTTACCAAGTGATAGTAGTACAGTGCCAGTATCTAGTTAAGCTAATAAAAGTGGGTAAAAAAGGTATAAGAGCTGCACACTAAAACCCCCTTAGACTTTGTTTTTATAGTAGTCACGTTGTTTCTGTGATGTTGTTACCACGTTATTATCAACTTAAAAACTATTAATATGAGCATTTCAAACTCTTCTAAGATGTCTTGAATAGCATAACCGTATGTTTTTTATTGCACAATGTTATTCAAAGGTAATTTTTAAGTTATGATAGTAATGAATGCTTACAGAAATCATAAACAGGTTTTATTTAACACACGGTACTGTGTTGGATCTGCCTTGTGTTGGATGTTCAAAAGCTTGCCAATCAAAAGGTTCTGTGTTTTCTAAATAAAAGTACTGTCTCAAAAGTTGCACAGTTTCAATCACGTGAAATTGTTTACAAAAATTAGCAATCATAAAAAACAACAACATTACTGAATAATTTACCTAAAAGAGGTTTTTGATAAGAGATAAAACGATAATATTTGATAACTATCACACGTGTATTCTCTTACATCCTGGTTAGGAATATCAGCCGGTTTACATGTTTCCAGTCGCGTTCGTACAATACAGTCAGATTGTTTTCTATAATTCAATACAACCAGAGAAAAATGTGTGATCAAATAATAGTATTTCGTTGTGTAATATAAACATCGAGTATCGAATACATAGCAAATGTTATAAAGTAACCGTTTGTCTGGTTGTCGTGTGATGTTGCGGGTGTTGGTTATAGAAAATGATGCTTTTTTTTTAAAATTTTATTCATGTATGTATGAATAAAATTTCGGTTGATTGACCCATTCGGTGTCGAGACCCTTGGTCCGTGGGGTCCTAGCGCTCTAAGGCTTTTCAAGGAAATAGCAAAAAGGTTAGTCGACATCACAGGGGACCGAAGAGCTGCCAGCTACCTTGGACAAAGAATTAGTCTAGCCATTCAAAGGGGGAACGCTGCCAGTATCTTCGGAACCTTGCCTAAAGGGACTCCCATTAATAATATATTTTAGTTATGATGTTAAATTTTTATTTATTTTTTAAGATTTTTAGTTTTAGGTTAATCTAAGTTTTATTTTAATTTATATATTTAAATGAGAATATTGTAAGAACTAATAAAAAAAAAAACTTTATAATAAATAATAATGAATATGTGTATGAAGTCACGTTGCTTTAACTTTATATTTGTTATTTGAAAATATATCGACGTCGTACCGTCAATCGTAATGAGCAGTTTCTTGAGTATTTGCAACTCAGGTGGATAAATAATTGAAAAGAGAAACTGATAGGAAATTGTATAGTTATATATATACCCGACTTACTTTGTTGTGGGCTTCTTCTTAGTCTTGGGCGCGATTGGAATCCTCACAGCTTTAGTTTTAAGTTGGTGAGAAAAGTTATCACCATCATTTCACAAATTAAAACGCTTCGCAGATGCATATTACAGGTTTACATAATTGGAGGTATTTTTAATGTTGATGTCGATCGCGCACTGAACGCTTGCATTGCATGTCGTAGTTCTGTGTTAAAAATTATTAATGGGAAAATTTCACAATTTTTTTCAGTAATCACGCAATGAAGTTAATTAAATGTGACCAATAACCTACATAAAGTTAATTAATTCCCGTAATTCAGAAGTAAAAAAAATAATACAGAAGTTCTAATTTAATTTACCTTATAACTACAGTTTATTTTCAATACAACGGGTATGAGAATGCCTAACGACATGTCAGTTTAGAACAATATGAAGATAATGCTGTGCATTGCACAACACAGCACAAGCACAGGTTTATGTCACTGGAATCGTGTGAATCTGTCATTTACAATATAGGTACAACAACGCAGTATGTCGAAGTATCGATATAAAACACCAGCCTCCGTTGAGAGGACACGTATTCTACGTTGGTTGTACGTTTGGTATCCTCCTTTACGATTTTTAAACACGTTGACATTTGTTTTATATATTGATAGAAATAAAAATAATTGAGTACACAAAAGGATAACTATATCAATGTAAGTATTTTTCAATCGTTTTAAGTAGCTTTTCGCCTATCTGCCGTCGCTAGCTTAAAGAACCAACACAAATCATGTTATTGTGAACGATTAAATTATAATTATATATTTGGTTGTATGACCCAACCTACCGTTACCATACATTGTTGTCACTGATAGATTATTGAAATGTGATTGAAAATCATTATATACAAAATACTACGTGAATTGTTGATCGTAGTGAACTAATACCTTTTCCGAAAAAATCTCTCTCTATTGTGTACTAACATTATGAAATAAGTGGTGCCAACGGGACCTTATTACTTAGACAATGGTGTACGTTTGTCCGTTGATCCATCCGACTGTCTTGCGTAGGGCTGGATCTCATGAGCCTTAACAGGTAGATTAAATTTTCACAGAGAGAACATTTGTTCATTTAACAATACAGAAGAAAATTAAGTTGAAAATTAAAAGGTCATCCATACATAACAAAATGTTTTTACTCGGTTTTTCATATTGCGACGTAGTACGGGACTCTTCGTAGCCGTAGTTTACGGGTCGGAGCTTGATATAGGTTAGTTTTTACCGCGATATAATGCACGATCGCATTTAACTTGTAGTGGATAAAAAAGAAAAAAAGTTCTGTCGTTAACTCTTAATCATGGATCTAATACATAGGTTTAGTAGTAAATAGATGATTTAATTCTTTATTAGTATAAAACTAATAAAATTCTCATATTATAAATGTAAAAATGGTAAATTTTACCTTATTTAATTAACATTTTCACTTTTATATCCTTATTAGGAACGATAATAAAACGCGGATAGTGCTAGACATGAATAGATAAGTTAGCACTTTTGAGATTTGTGATTCCAAACAGACGAACACTGATTTTGCAGCATGCGTATTTTAAATGCGAATAAAATATTTTCTTTTTACTCTTGATAGAATTTGGTATACAGTATGTTTTAAAAATAATCTTAATCTTTGATTTCAAGAAACTCTTTATATATATACTATACATTAAAACTTAATCTCATGATTGTTTATGTAACGTAATGATTGTTTTATTTAAAAATATGTTAATATCTTTTTTCTGTACATGTAAACAACAACAGTGTGACATATTAATTTAAATGGTCAAGTTCATTGAAGCAAACTATGCCAAGCCAATTTTAGCACTGTGTTACAGCAATTACAGTCGAATTTAAAACCACAGCAAGAAAAAGCAAACTTGTTTGCAGCGCAGCCAGGCATTAGAGAACCTTGACTTAATAACACTATGATTGAATTTAATAACAGTTCTGAGCGCCAACTGATCTTATACTTTACGTTTTTTTTAAATACTTGTAAACTCCTAGCTCTAAATTCTCTATTACAGAAGAGAAGCATTTCTGTCTTAAACCCCTCTATGCTCTTATCGGATTTAAATATTAAGACAAACGTGCGTTTTATATTTGTTGATTTATTATTAAATTGCTCATGTCTTTGACTGACGTGACATACGGAGTTAGGTTGAGACGGAAGTGAGGTCTTTGCGTTTGAGGCTATTATTCAATCAACTGGTATTCTGCGATAATTTTGACGACCTCCGTGGCGCAGCGTGTGCGCTGTTGCATTTTAAAGTCGGAGGTCCTGGGTTCGATTCCCGGCTCGAGTCTGGCCTGGTGGGAGGCTTTGGCCGTGGCTGGTTACCACCCTACCGACAAAGACGTGTCGCCAAGCGATTAAGCGTTCCGGCACGATGTCGTGTAGAAAACAATTAGGAGTATGGGCTTACCATACCCCTAACAGGTTAGCCCGCTAGCATCTTAGACCGCATCATCGCATCAGGTGAGATGCAGACAAGGGCTAACTTGAGGTGAAATAAAAAAAAAAATTGTCTTGTGGTTTGGTGGTTACGGGTAAAAAAACTATATGACAATCAGACAAAGCGTTTTTTTTAGTATTGTGTGTTTGTAGTTTGAATAAAAACATTTTTTTTCGAGTTTTATATAAGCAGGCGTGCTTATTAATTATAATTACATGCATAAGAGACGTGAAAGAGTTTGTTTTTTTTTATATAAAATTAAGCGGTACATCACAAACGCTAGTATTGCAGTCTTAAATGATCCACTAATGAAAAGTGTTACGTCATCCTAACCCAATGACCTTTTTGCCACCTACACCTGAAATAAACAGAAACAATTAAGTTTAATAATAACCAGAGTAACCTAAAGTAGTAATTTAAAATAACTACATGGTATCGTAGAGCATAGTAAAATATATGAGGAAGAACTAAGGCTTCATTCAATTAAGGAAAATAATGAAAAATTGCGAACAAGTTTATTGTAAAAACAAACGCAACACGATGGATTATTCTATACTATTTATTGATCCAAGCTCATGCTATAAAGACGAAAGTAAATCTGTTTGGCGGTAACCTGTAGCTGCTTAAAACGCTATGTTAAGTATGACAGCGTTAATAATAGAGATAGTTTGCATCCAACATAGTATACTTTAAAGATTTACCGGGAATTTAAAAAATCCTAACTCACACGGTTTTAAGTCGTTTCTAGCATCAGCTAGAAGTATATACCTAAATATTCAAGTAATAAAAAAGACAATATTACAGCGGCATTTGTAATGACTACTTGACCTCTTCCAGAACTCCATTTAAGACTCCTAATACCACAAGGTCTTGTTCATTATAGCCAATTTAGATATATTATTCCGGATTGCGGCATGTATGATGTTTCTTACTTATTATCTGAATAAGTGCTACAAAAATTCGATAGATAAAAAATGTTATTTTTGTTCACAAAATGTGAACTCGATAAAACAATATACCCAAATAATGTATAATATAACTATAATCTAATTGAAATTCTACAACGAATATCCTTGAAATAATTTGAAAAATAGAAAATTTCCAAACATTTTAAACTGTTCACGACATGGTCTCGTGACTGTGTGACATGGTCCGCATGTCGATATTCTCGTGTCAAACAACTATTTCCTTTATTTGTGTTGCAGAACATGATACTCTTGATGATATGGGCCGCGGTGCTGGTAGCGGTCGTGTTGCTTTACTTCCGTCAAGTTTACTCCAGATTAAGTGACAATGGCGTGAAGCATTTCAGACCGATACCTTTCATTGGGAATATGGCCAGGATCGTCCTGCGCCTTGATACCTTTGATATGGACTTGGACAGGATGTATAAAGGTTTTCCAGAAGAGAGGTTTGTCCATTTAAACTATTAACGTTTAAGCTTTATCATTAGCTTTGTTTTGCTTACTGTTCAACTTATAAAAATTATTGTTTTTGAAAAAAAAAATTATGAAGCTGAAATTTTGCAGACGTATGCTTTTTTTTTATCTACTACAAGTTAGCCCTTGACGGTAATCTCACCTGATGGTAAGTGATCATGATCATGCAGTCCAAGTTGGTAGCGGGCTATCCTGTTAGGGTTATGGTAAGCCCATACTCCTTATCTGTTTCTACCCAACACCGTGCCGGAACGCTATATTGCTTGGCGACACGTATTTGTCGGACTTGGGTCTTCAATAGACGATTAAGCTAGCTTAGTATTGAGTAGCAATTTTGTTTACCTGCTCAAATAATATAACAGAAAGAATAAGAATAATGAATGTAGTATAGTATATTTATATTATTGTATAAGAAATATGAATGTTTTATAGTAACACAAAAAAAGAAATACAATAGCGGTTAAACGAAACAGAAAATGAATTGCATGACGTTATAATGCTGTAATAATGTTTGCCGTAACAGAGGAAAAAGAATAAACGAGAGCAAATGCAGAGTTTAAATGTGTAACAATTATTTACGGAATTAATTACTTAGGGAAAAGCATTTCCGTTAGTAATTTCCGTATTTATAACAATAAATAGAAAAAAAATGCTAAAAAAGAAAAAAAAAATTCAAATATCACTTGCTTCAACGGTGAAGGAAAACATCGTGAGGAAACCTGCACACCTGAGAGTTCTCCATAATGGTCTCAAAGGCGTGTGAAGTCTGCCAATCCGCACATGGCCAGCGTGGTGCACTATGGCCAAACCCTTCTCATATTGAGAGGAGACCCGTGCTCTGCAGTGAGCTGGTAATGGGTTGATCATGACGATGATGATAAAATAAGTACTTTATGATGATCTGGGATGGAAATGATTTCCATTTCCAATTATCAGACCTAGAAAAGGGACAATACTTGGAAACCTGGGACTAACGAAGTATAGTAAAACTAGAATAGTATAGCTGCACTGCGTGTAAGGAGCGGGCCACCATCTTTATCCTCTTAAAGGATTAGAGTGCCTTATTACACTATTAGAAAGATATACGCAGAATTACTTTTGCGACGACCTCCGTGGCGCAGCGCGCGCTCTGTTGCATTATAAAGTTGGAGGTCCTGGGTTCGATTCCCGGCTCGAGTCTGGTCTGGTGGGAGGCTGCGGCCGTGGCTAGTTACCACCCTACCGACAAAGGCGTGTCGCCAAGCGATTTAGCGTTCCGGCACGATGTCGTGTAGAAACCAATTATGAGTATGGCTTTACCATACCCCTAACAGGTTAGCCCGCTACCATCTTAGACTGCATCATCACTTACCATCAGGTGAGATTGCCGTCAAGGGTTAACTTGTAGTAGATAAAAAAAAAAAACATAGGTTTCTAAAGATGGCAGATTAAGTGGTCTTATAAACATAAAATGGAATATCAGTGGTCTGAATGCTATTATGCATACTATTCAGAGAGAGGTCCTAGCCTCGATGATCTTACGTCAATGGATATTATAAAACGTGAAAAATGTGTATAGTATATTTGTATACCATATTAGTCTAAGTGAATTAGTTACAATTGGTATACTCTACATTCCAAGCCGATGGCAGAGTCATAACATACACAAATAGTGCTAATAAAGCAAGACTACTTTAAATAAATGAATTATGAATATGATTTCAATTTTGGTACAGGTTTGTTGGCCGATACGAGTTTGTCAAGCCAATCATATTGGTGCGCGATCTCGAGCTGGTGAAGAAGATCACCGTCAAGGACTTTGAGCACTTTCTAGATCATCGCAGTTTTACGGATGATAATGTTGAACCGCTCTTTGCAAGAAATCTGTTTTCTTTAAAAGGTAAGTGAGGAAACATACAAGAATTATTATCATAGGATGTTAACTATCAGCTACATCATTATCGAACCATGACCGCTACACTGCGTGGCCAAACCCTCCTCCCTGCTCGAGACGGATCTTTCCTGTAGATTTTACACTCCTTTTTGAATATTCCGTAGATCGTCCAGGCATGCAGGATTCACTACGATGTTTTCGCGACGTGATATTTCTCATAAAATTGCCTTAATATCAACGCACATAGCTCCAAAGTAAGGGGGTTAAAATCGGTCCCTAAAAGACCACAACTTCCCTATGAAATGTGAAATAATCATCTTAATTACGTGGACGATTAAATCGAATTACTTAAATGATAAATACAGTGTTGATGTTTTTTATTTTTGTAATAATACATTTTTAAAACTTTAGGTCAGGAGTGGAAAGATATGAGATCAACTTTAAGCCCGGCGTTCACCAGCTCAAAGATTAAACTGATGGTCCCCTTTATGGAAGAAGTTGGAGAGCAGATGATACAAGCACTGAAAAAGAAAATCAAGGGGTCTGAACGTAAGCGAGTTCAAAGTGTTATATTTTAAAAGTAAATGGAATATTTGAAAAGGCTTATATTCAATATTCTACAGTCTATATTTTTATACTATAGTAATTAATATGTGAAAATGTGAAATGTTAATAATAAAATAAGCCAAGCTATTGTTTATCCATATGAAAAAAATAAGTACCAATCATACATTATCATTTCTGCTAAATATAAAGTTCATGAACTGGTCAGTTAACGACTACTCAAATTATTTTGTTGTGATGTTTTTTTTTGTCGTTCAATGTTATCTACATATTATTCACAACTATTTTAAATTTACATCGATTCATATCGGTTAATAACGTCAACAACAATTATTTGGTATGTTACGTTTGATTTCAAATTTGAACTGTGAAAACAAGCCATTTAAAACACTCCACATGAATTTTTGAATGTTTAATACAATAATTTCGATAAATGATAAACAAAGTATTATGAGGTAAAAATAGTCTAATGGTACTTGAGTAACAGTGGTTGTACTATATTTTCAATCCATAGATGGGGCTATAGACGTTGATTGCAAGGATTTGACGTCACGGTACGCGAACGACGTGATCGCGTCGTGTGCCTTCGGGCTGAAGGTGGACTCGCACACTGATGAAAATAACCAGTTCTATGAAATGGGAAAGACAGCTGCCACTTTCAAGTTCAAACAGATGCTGATGTTCTTCGCGATGTCTGCCTGTCCGTCGCTCGTGAAGGTTCGTGACAACGTCCTTACAGATGTTACAAATACGAAAGCGTATTTGATGGTTTTTATTTTCCAAAGTTAGCCCTTGACGGCAATCTCACTTGGTGGTGATGATGCGGTCTAAGATGGTAGCGGTATGGCAGATGGTAGGTAGATGGTAATTCAATTGTCGTTCAATCGCGTAGCAAAATAGTAATGGATTATATAGTGAACAATTAAAATGTCACTTGCTTCAACGGTGAAGGAAAACATCGTGAGGAAATCTGCATGAGAGTTTTCCATAATGTTCTCAAAGGCGTGTGAAGTCTGCCAATCCGCACATGGCCAGCGTGGTGGACTATGGCCAAACCCTTCTCATATTGGGAGGAGACCCGCGCTCTGTAGTGAGTCAGTAATGGGTTGATGATGATGATGATGATATAATGACGCAAGCAAGCGTCCTATGTCTCAGCAGTTTCTCGTACAAAACTGTACTCCGTACAGAAACTCTGGATGCATCTACTACAATAATTGTTTGACTTTGGTGTCAATTCAACTTAGCAGTTGTAAGAATGGTGTTATCCTTTCCAACAAATAACTTAGTCAAAAGGACACTTTAAGACCTATTAATACAGTTAAATTTATAGAAACGTGTAAAACACATTGCTATTTATCGCGATTATTCTATAAACCTACTAAAAAAATCTTATAGCCCACTAAGTCAGCCAAACGACCGACGGGTATTCTTTGTGATAAACTCGGCATATAAATCATTTGAGGTAGAAGCTCAAAGCCAAATAAAAATCAAGTTTAGAACGTCACACGTTCTAAAATTGATTTTTATTTGGCTTTTGAGTATAAGTCTTACACAATAATATATTGGGAAGGAATTCATGCGTAATGACTAGTAGGCAGGTCCACTGTGTTCTGTTTTTGTTAACAAGTAGTTTTTATTGCTTCAAGCTTTAAGACTTCTGGTCTGGAAGTCTATCTCTAAGACGCCATTCGATAATTATTTATTTCTAGTGTACTACAATGCGCAGTTGGTATCCAAGCGTGTCTTTTTGTATCGAATTCTTATTAATTTTCATTTGATAAAGTTAAAGAAATACATGATAAAATATTTTTAGGAACAGGTAGATATTTGAAATAAAAATGTTTAAATGTATTGTTCGAGTGGTTGACAATTGTTGGTGCTAGGTCGTACGGCGAGATAATGAGTATCATAAATTATAATACTCTCGTTGATAAGAGCCATTTAGGCTGTTATTTCAGAGTATTTAGGATCAAATATGGACATTGTGATTGTAATGATTTATATAATCAGATAACTGCTCCATTAGTAGGAATAGATACGATTTTTCAGAATCGATTTAAATAGCCGTAATAGGTATTTTGAAGATAAGTATGTTTTCCTTCACCGTTATATATAGATATATTTATAAAGACTTATCTCTTTTACTAACTGTTAGCAAAATTTTTACATTTCATCTTAGTTTGGAAAAACTTAATTTTGTGAAATATTTTAAAAACGCATTTTTGATTAGTTAAATTGAGTGCTATTTTAGTAAGGAGGCGTAAGTATGTTCGGTCCAGCTTATTTAGGAAATACAAACTTTAAATCACTCACCCGCTCATTATCAAGGAATCTAGGTAGAATTTTAAGCTTGGCTCATTGTTACCTCTTTTATTTGTGTCGTATAGTCTATGACCATACATGATAGTCGCAGTCCGCCTGTTTTTGAAACGTAGGCGTTATTATGGTGATGATCGCGTAAGGAATACATTTAATCCTTCCTCTATATGAGTCGTTCGGCTTCTTTCCTCCTAGAATGGATATTTAACGTCTCGTATCGTCAGCCATTATTGTGAATATTAAATGGTGAATTGTGTTAAAATTTTCCCGATCGTTAGAGTAAAATAGCAAATTTCGTGTCTCACGAGGGTCCCCCGACCGCACACGTTTTTTTGTTTATTGTCAACGTTTAGTAGCTGTACTTGAGAGAGACAATAAAAAGCCATACAACAAGTACTGCGAGGAAACACTTAAGGCCGTAAAAGAAGGAATATTACGCGGATAAAATCACGTGCATCTGCTAGTTAATCTATATAATACAGAATACGCATCTGGCCGCAGAAGCGTACATTAATCGCGAAATTATTACTTTTTTGTTAGTGACCAATGACGTGGTTTTTTGTAGTTCGGAACCCAAAATCAACAACATTTTTACGAGACGGATGCTCAATGTCAGTTGAAGGACACTTGGTTGTTACTCTCCGTGCGCAATTGGTGGTAACGAGCGAGTCTCGATGTTGGGAGGGCCTCAAATTGAGCCGAAAATAATAGACCTCAACGACATGGCGTAATACGCAGTAGTTTATACTGCTGTATTACAAATTGACGACGCTTATTTGCAATAAAAATGAATGGTCCAGGAATTTGTGCCGTATATATTAAGTCATAAGAAATTGAAATAGCAGGTATCCATTATCCCATACCTAGCCCACAGCCCCTAACCCACTAGGCTGTAGTCTATTTTGCATGTATAGTTAGCCTGTAAGTGAGTATACATTAATAGTCCTAAGTGTATATACATAATTTGTCTTAAAAAATATACATATATTTCTTTGTATACCGTTGACTTCCTATTAAATAAATAAAAAATAAAAATAATTAGTCTGGTCAAAAAATGTTTGTATCCATTCCATGCAATACGGAGTTATTGTATGGAATGGATACTAAAATTACGTATATACGTAGTTAGATTATTTATTTCAGCACACCATAAGCCTCTATGTGTTGTACACATATATTGTGTGTTTTAAAGGGTCGGGTTTTACAATGGCCGAGATTGCAGACAAATCTTTGGTCTAGGAATTTCAAATGTCCAAAGTATGCTTCTGTACTGTCCGATTCAGTAATTTTACACGTTTTTTGAATACTTGTCGTAAAGCAAATCGCACAATTTCACATACAGCGACACTGTACTGTAGAGTAGGCTGCCTCGTAAGTTAGCACGTTTAACAATGGAATTCTGGGTTTGGATCGATTAATGAATGACGTCATCATCATCATCATGATCAACCCATTACCGGCTCACTACAGATCATGGGTCTCCTCTCAATATGAGAAGGGTTTGGCCATAGTCTATCACCGCTTCATGAATGACGTATTGGCGATTAATGTATCGTGAACTCGTCGGTCTATTCTTTGAAATCTTTAATCCAAAATGTCAGGATGTCGGTGCCCAGTTTTACTAGCGCATTCATGGTATTAAAAAAATAAGATTTTGTAATCTGGAACAATATTCAAGTTAGCTTTTACACAGTCATGAAAACAATGATCCTGCACACAAATGTTTCACTGTGTTGCAGTAATAATGGCTCTCTAAAATATAAATACAGGTGCCAGAGTTAGCTAAGGAAACAGAGTCAATATTTGTGTGTGTATATACAAGTAGTTCTGTTTTATCATCCTTACTAATATTATTATTGTAGGGATGTTTGTTACGCTTTCACGCAAAATCTACTCAACCGATCGTCATGAAACTTTTTACACATATTCTTGGAGGTATAAAAAGTACGAGTAACAAGGTTACTTTTTATTTAAAAAAAATAATAATAAAAAAGATTGTTAAAATATAGTTATCATATTGGTTCATTTCTATTGTGTTGATCTTCGATAATTGTTTAATGCCTTCAATGCGAGCGAAGCTGCGGCTAAAGGCTAGTAAGTAATAAAAGTTAAGGCAACAAAAACATTTCTTACATATAAAAAAAAAGTTAGTAAATTAAAAGATATCCGTATAAATATGAACTTGAGCACCCTTAAATATAAGCGACCCGATACGACGCGACGCCGCGACTGATAAGGGGTTTAATAAACTGTCAATAACTTTAGAGGTTAGCGTTAAATTCAAAAGCTAAATTGTCATGATATAAAAATAATTATATGCTACGTACGCGCACTATTGACATTAGTGCGTACTTCAGTTTTTTGTTAGTTTTAGCCATCACAGCGCCGATTTTATTTTATTTGGCAATCTTAACAAATTACAATCCTTAAAATTAAATCTTAACTTACTTACATATTCTATATCTAATTGTAATTCTAACAGACTGCACAGCATGACAAAAGTTTAATATAACCAATTACAGAAAAACAAATATAAAGTTAGGTGTAATACCTACTGTTTACTAAATCAATATTTTTTTTTTATCCACTACAAGTTGCCCTTGACGGCAATCTCACCTGATGGTAAGTGATGATGCAGTCTAAGATGGTAGCGGGCTAACCTGTTAGAGTTATGGTAAAGCCATACTCCTAATTGGTTTCTACACGACATCGTGCCGGAACGCTAAATCGCTTGGCGACACGCCTTTGTCGGTAGGGTGGTAACTAGCCACGGCCGCAGCCTCCCACCAGACATCAATTCCATCACACTCAAACAAAACTTCCTATAGTGACTGTTAAAAATATCAATTTTGGAGTCTTTACTGATAATCTCATTGTACAAACGACACATTCTTACAATGGGATTATAGTACGAAGTATTGTTTTTACAAACCTCAATGATAAATGTCTTGGGCTTGCGGCATACGTATCTTGTGTTCATTTTTATTTTTTTGATTCCGTCGATTTTGACAACCTCATATGTACCATAAGAAACAAATGGTTCCCACAAAATTATTAGTCGTAGACTAATTCGCGTACCAAAGGCAGTATAAGTGTGTATTTCTGCTTTGATGACCAACCCACCTCGTCATAAACGGGTATCAGTTAAAATCAAAGACCGTAAACTGTAGATATCCTTACAATATAATTATGTCGAGTAATGGACCTCAATCAGTTACATTAATGTTGTTTTTTTTGTTTAGAGACTGAACCTCAAACTTTTCACCGACCAGACCAGGGAATTCTTCAGCGACCTGGTGATGAGCACCATGAAAGATAGAGAAGCAAGGAAGATCATCAGGCCAGACATGATCCATCTTCTCATGGAAGCCAAAAAAGGTTTTGATCATTTTTATACTTAGCTCCTTGTATACCATAACTATTTTTCACCATAGATATCAACTTTTATATCCATCCCTACCTTGACTTATAAATACGATAGTATGTTAGTTATTTTTTTTTGGTTTGAAGGTACAACCAAAATTGCGCAGAATTTTAAAAACATTTAATTATTGTTACTTTTTCATTTTAAACTTTTAAATTACGAGTTTTACGGTATACAGGATACATGTAGATTATATTTCATTTCATGCAGCAACGATCACATTTAT
Organism: Lasiommata megera; assembly: GCA_928268935.1. NCBI lineage: Eukaryota > Metazoa > Arthropoda > Insecta > Lepidoptera > Nymphalidae > Lasiommata > Lasiommata megera. The sequence goes on along the minus strand of OV743317.1, from coordinate 17,666,556 downwards.
AAGGTATCTCTATACCCGCGGAAACACGTAAGTTAGGGGAAGTAATGCTATTAAATCTAAGTTGAAACTGCGTTTACAATTTAAGCTTGCTAATGTTTTATGTCTGTCCATCACCTTCAGCAATACGTCTAAGGAGACAATGTGTTTCTGGCCTAGACTTATCCATACTGCTTCATCGTTTGTAGAAAGATTGCCTCTAAGATCTAAAATAATAACAATCAACTGTAGTAATGAACGACCTGAGAGTGTTGCGTAGTGTTGCACGTTGTTATCTTCACGTCCAGGTAATAACAAGCACTTAATCTGTTTGCAAGTGCCATGTTATACTATTGACTGTACTATTTACGTTTATTTACTTCAATAACACGTCAACGAATGTCGAGTTTTGTATTAAATTATTCAACATGGCGGTAGTGCAATGTCTTTCCAGGCGCTGTGGTAAATCCCAAGTGAATGAGGGATTTCAGAGACGCTCCCGAGGGTGTTGTGTCTGGAATCCTGGGTTCGACGAGGGGGTTACAGGCGCCCGTGTCGAAAACAGCATTCCTCCTGCGTTCAATACTCTAGTCTTTACTCGCTCCTCTTGAATGTAGCGTACCTCTTGAGTGTATCGGCAATAAGTTTTGGAGGGAATTTTAGTAATCTTTATCTTTATCTTTCTCTATGGTTCGTGTTTTACGTGCTCCAGCGAGTGAAAATGACGCTGTCATTAATCGAAGCGAGATAGCAAATTACATTATAGCCCACGGGTGTAATGGATTTCAGTACAACATTACCCGCACTTTAGATACTGGAATTATAATAAGGCATTGTAGAGTGAGTGGTCTGAAAATGTATTTAACTCACGCCAAAGATTCCCGTCAAATAAAACGCTGCTAACGCGTTGCAACCGATGTGCAGCCCGACACCCCAACCCTCTAGTGGTTGAGGCCTGTAATTACACCCCCGACCCTAGCGCTCCTCTCATAAAGAGGAGACCGAAGAACGTCCTTGACGAACCTGACGACCAACTGACATTGGACAACGCTTCCCAAGTAGGTCACACACACACACACACAACAATACACAGCGTCTTCGCCGGCGAAGACGAGGTCCCCGATATCTGTCGTCATCCGGACGTGGGTTTCATCCACGGTCACGGGGGCGCACGGACTGAGACACCAGTCCAAAAACCCAACAAGTCCCAACGTCACCCTAAGTCGAGGTCCGAGTCTCACAGGAGACGCCCTTAGGGGGACGTTCCCTCAGAAGTCGTCGAGCCCAGGTGCTCTTCTCTCAGGCTGAGCTTCATGCTCGCCAAAAACCCCCGGTGACGCAGTAATGACCACTATGGTTATCTGCAAATGTCAATTCGAAAAACTAAACTAAACTAAACTGCAACCGATGTAGTAATAGGCGAACCTTTGCCCCTGATCTACAGAACCAACTTGGCTGAAATTTTAAATAGAGATAAGATGACATAGGCATGTTTTAATCCAATCCGACGAAAAACACCATGGCTCCCGCGGCTGAATATGCTAGTAGGTAATAAACGAATATACAAACTCTCGCATATATGATTTAAGTATGGACGAGGAGTAGTGAAACCTAAATGTTATATGTTATATGTACGAATTCTAATATTGCTGACTGCTCATCTTCGATAATATGTTGGAAGGAGAATGTTAATAAGCACATTGCTACTGTACTTGGTAAATTAGCTCGTAGATGATTGTAGTTTAATCAGCGCCTGAACAAAATTCCACCTAAATTGAGGCATATTTGGGATCTCCAATTTTAGAAATAGCGACACCCGAGCAACATCAGTGATTAACACGAAATAGCGGAGCATTTACAGCAGCATTGTAACGTACGGTCAGGTCTTACCGGATTGAGCTAGTAATTGCGACCGCAAACGTGTAGGCCACGAGTAAGTTGACAGAAACAGGTTGCAGCACAGTCCTTAAAAAATTAAGCTTAAAATACATAGAAATATCACAATGCATTTTAATTATCGTGTAAAGAAAAAACCGTTTTTATGGAGTTACACATAAAATATAAAAAAATAGATATCTAATTCCTTAATTCTGCAAAATAAATATTAATGATGACATCCCGTGTTTCAAATCATTGCAAAAGTGCAGTTTTGAATCTCTTTTTTTATTTCATTTTTATAATATTACAAGTTAGCCGTTGACGAGTATCTCACCACCAGGTGACCAACCAACCATATACCAGTGATGATGCAGTCTAGGCTGGTAGCGAGCTAACCTGTTAGGGGTATGGTAAACCTACACTCCCAACTGGTTTTAAACGCTAAATCGCTTTGCGATAAGCCTTTGTCGGTAGTAACTAGCCACAGCCGAAGCCTCTAACTAGATAAATCTCTTGTGAATAGACACTGTGTTGTCTCATTAATCTTTCTGTACTTTTGTGTGGTTTACAATAAAAGTGTATTATATTATATTATATAAATGTGTACATCAAGTGATAAACACACTTTTATTGGCAAATTGGAATTTTATGATTGAGTTATTAATAAAATTCCAATTTGCCTATACTTTCACATAGTCAAAAAGCGGCTTATATTGCTAAAATTGACTAATACAACCGTATTAATTAACATACGCGTCACTGTCTCAAAAATATAACTGCTTAATTATCTCTAAGTAGTCATACCAATCATTTTGAGACGGTTGTCTCTTGAACGAGCGAAATCGTAGAGTTCAGCGATATTTTGGAATTTCTGTTCTGTCAGGATACATTTAGTGGGCTGCGCTATCGGCATGTCATTAGTTTCCAGCCTTGCAATTATCTGATGGACTGCGAAATGTTATTACGTGGGCCAACACGGTACTGTTAGCAACTAACTTCTGTTCTAACTAAATCTGTTCTTTCAAAGGGCGGATTAACAAATTGCTCAAGGGCCAGCAACGCATTGGCGGTTCCTCTGGTGCTGCAAATGTTCATGGGCGGCGGTAATCACTTACCATCAGGTGACCCGCCTGCTCGTTTGCTCGCTTTGTATATAAAAAAAAAAAAAAAACTGGGTATTAAAGGAACTTACTTAGCACAATTTGTGTAGCTTTCGTCCAACTCTCAACTGGATCAGGTTGAAAACATGTATCTGAGGGCAAAAAAGAAGTTAAAAGTCAAGTTAAAGCCTGTTAAAACATAAGTCTAAGTTGCTTTTTTCGAAAAAAAAAAACGTAACTTGTTTTTTGTGTATTTAAAGATCTGCTGTGTATTCCTGCTACTCTTATAAGAAAAAATAAAAATGTAATTTCGTATTTCGCTTTACACTTATTCATCTTCATGTTCCAGTTCATTAATCAATAAACATACACTAAACCAAATATACAATACTAATTAAAGCTAAATTGTATTATTACTGAATACAAATTTTAAATAACCTATTAGTTTTCATGTATTCTAATCCTTAAATTTTCATATTTTGTCTTTTACAGGTCAATTATCTCACGATGACAAACTGACTACGGAGAATGGTCATACAGAACAAGATGCCGGATTTGCAACCGTCGAAGAGTCTACTGTGGGCAAGAAGAGTATAGATAGGGGTAAGGTTTACTTGACTCTCTTCTTGCTATCGTATTTCACATTCCAGGGATTTTCACGATTTATACATAAAATTGATTTGCACATATAATATGACAGGCTCATAAAGTTTACAGAATTGTTAAGTACATAAAGTTTACAGTATTTAACAAAACATATCATTAAAATATGTTGTGATATAAAGTAAAAAATCGATCGTGCTAAGTAATTTTGTTTTGAAAAAATAGTTAAAATACATATGAATACAGAATACTTTATCTTTAGAAGCGAAGATAGGTATATAAAGTACAATGGAAATAAGCAGAAATAATCCTTTTATAACACTTGATACTGATACGATATACGATGATTTAATATCACAGTGACCCATAGATTTATTTACCATTAGATCAGTAATCACAAGGTGTTTCCCTTGTGTTATTGAAATATTGATGACGCAGATGTCAGAACTGTGATGTTATGATTCGGTATTCAAATAAATAACGTGAAGAAATAGTTATAGATAAAGATATATTGTAATTATAAACACCATTTTTGAAACACATCGAGTAGTTGTATGCTAGTCACTTTATATTATTCATTTTTAATTAACATATTGTTTTGTACGCAGCTTGGTCAGACATAGACCTCATTGCTCAAGCAGTGCTCTTCTTCATCGCTGGGTTCGACACCATTTCAACAGCGATGGCCTTTGCCTTACACGAGCTAGCCGTACATCCAGACATCCAGGACCGCTTGTATGAAGAAATTAAAGAATATAACGAAAAGCACAATGGAAAGCTCAGTTTTAGTGCTATTCAGAACATGACTTATATGGATATGGTGGTTTCAGGTAAACACTTTTATGTTTTAGGAGACGGTTAGCTCAAAGATGGTTTCAAAGGTTTCTTGTTTTTTAATTTTTTTATTCTTATAAAATATTCCGTATACAGTTCAGTATTTGCTTAAAAGATTTATAGATACTTTTACAAGAATCTGAGGGAGATCTGAACAATGTAGAACAAAAAGTTAAACAGTAAAATTTTCGCTCCTAACTCAACAAATTATTAATAAAACTGTTCAACTGTAAAACTGTTTCAAGTCTAACTAAGAAGATAGGCGGTTAACCTGTTAGTATAGCAGTTATAGTTCACATTATATTGTATAGGGTAAGCCCTAATCAGTTTCTACGCAGCGTCGTACTCCAATGCTAAATCTGCATGATCTGCACGATCAAAGTCTCCGACCAGCTAAGTGAACAAAAGGATCAAATGGACTTTCTTTGTATTTGCAGAAGTCCTTAGGCTGTGGCCCCCAGCAATGGCCTTGGACAGAATTTGCGTAAAAGACTACAACATGGGCAAGCCAAATAGCAAAGCTACCAAGGACTATATTGTAAGTTCCCAAATCATAATATCTAATGTTATTTGCAATTCTATCGTCATCGTCATACCACACGTTACATGTAATTCAGGACTGAATGATTGTTGTACTACGTGATAAAATGCTACACTGCAACATGTCCCATGTTTTACTTAAAGGAGCCAGCACTCGCGCCTCTTGTCACTTGGCAGTATGTAATAATACTTATCAGGAGAAAGTGATATGACCATACATTGGGACGGGAACGGGACATGATTCATCTTTCCGGGCTGTTTTATAAATTGGGACCTGAAATTGAATCTCCAATACATATCCAGTATTTAGTATGTCCTATGTGCTAGCGGTGATAGCCTAGTGGTTAGGGCGTCAGCCTCCTAATCAGAGGTCGGCGGTTCGAATCCGGGCACGCACCTCTAACTTTTCGGAGTTATGTGCGTTTTTAAAAAATTAAAATATCACTTGCTTCAACGGTGAAGGAAAACATCGTGAGGAAACCTGCACGCCTGAGAATTCTCCATAACGTTCTCAAAGGCGTGTGAAGTCTGCCAATCCGCACATGGCCAGCGTGGTGGACTATGGCCAAACCCTTCTCATATTGAGAGGAGACCCGTGCTCTGTAGTGAGCCGGTAATGGGTTGATCATGGTGTGCTAGCGAATATGTGTGGGCGTGTAATTGTATAATGTATAATTTGCTGTATCAATTTATCTTATGTGACTGTAATGTTTCTCAGATACGTAAAGGGGAGCTCATATCTGTCCCGGCGTGGTGCTTCCATCATGACCCGCAGTTCTTCCCGAATCCCCACAAGTTCGACCCTGAACGTTTTTCAGACGAGAATAAGCACCTTATTAACCCCATGGCGTACATGCCTTTTGGAATTGGACCCAGGAATTGTATTGGTAAGTTATTGTATAGATTTTTTAAATTAAAAATATCATCTCGTGCATAAGCATTCTTTTCCTAATATGGTGATGATGATGATGATGATGATGATGATGATGATGAGATACCGAGAGACTGTATAATTGTAAAACTGTTATTATGCATCTTGTATAATAATGTATCTTGTTTTATTCGTGTTGCAGTTTATTTTTATTTAAAAAGATAATATATAATTTATTATTGTGCCTCCAGGATCACGCTTCGCTCTTTGTGAGTTGAAGTTTCTGTTGTACCAAATCTTGCTGCACTTCGAGGTGTCCCCATCTGAGAAGACGCGTCTTCCCGCTAAGCTGTCGACTGAGTCTTTCAACCCGCGCCTCGAAGGCGGTCACTGGTTGAAGTATAAGCTTCGCGCTTAAGTTTCCGGTCCAAAAATCATTATTTATTAAAACATAAACCTCTAACAAACTAAATCAATAAATTTTATTATCTCACATTTTTTTTGTTCTGTTTGCGACCTACTAAGCAAGGTTTACCTATATTTTCGATTCAAGTGCATCACCGATCAATTTATGTATGAGATTCCAATTTTAAAACAATTAAGTACATTACAGTCGATATAATAAATATTTTTTTGAAAATAATGTATGGCAAATAAACTCAACTCTGATGGCTACTATTTTATTTCAAAATTGTTGTTATCTAGTTTGATATTATTTCAATTAGATCTTCAAAGATAATATAATACTTCTTAAAGAAATCAGTTTGTATCATAAAATAGCGCTATTGATGTCCATATATTAATATTTGCATGTTTATTAAATTAATTTATGCACTATAATATAAACTTAGACTGTAAGTATGTTATTGTTTGCACTGCATGGGGGAGGGTTGGAGTTTTTATCAACATAGTATTTCAAGTACAACTAGCGGGGCTAGCATGGGCAGCTGAGCGTGGGTAGGCAGAAATGTTATCATCGATTATATCCACTGATAAGGGATAAAATGTGCGAATCATCCGGATATCATCAAAGGGATAAAAATTTTGTCTAGTGCCGTGCAGTAATCCTCTTGATTTGTTTGTGAGATAAGTTACTGATGTAGTAGACGTAAAGTGGACTTGACCCAGAAAGTTTAAAACTTGTCTCGCAGAGAGCTAATGTGTTTCACATTAGTTAGGTACCAGTTTCGTTGGAAATTTGTGTCAGCTTAAATTAAGCAGAATGTGATAAACAGAGTTAGTTCTTAGGTTAGTTTTAAGAACTTAATGATTACTAATCAACCATGTTATATTTATTACATTTAAAATTGGCAATAAATGTTTATTTATAGATATTTGTTTGACGTTTTATTTGTTTTTAGTCACCTAAAATCAATGATTAAGTTTTTTTATTCATATAATGATGATAATTATAATTCTCAGATAATTATATTCATAATAATAATCACACATCACTTTATAGTTGATCAAATAATCATCAGGGTCGTAACGCGGGGCGTAGGCGACGGATCGGCAAGGCCTGCACCCTAATCCATCCAACTATCAGGGTGATAAGTGACAGGCATCTTCACACGTCGAGCCGAATCCTAGAGTCGTGAGGTGCACTCAGTTCCTGGCGCGCCTCGGACTGAGTTGGTCGTAGACAAGCCCTCGGTGGAGGGTCCGTCTCGGCGGATGCCGCTGGCTGGGTTGCATACGAGTGCTTGAGAGTTCCCGTGACCGAGCCACCAGGCGACGCGACAGAGCATCGTTGGGTTTAGTGGTTATTCTGGGCGTTAATCTGGCTGCTGGGAAGCCCACATACCACGCCATAAGCGGCGTATGCGTCGCTTCCGGAGGGGATGCGTAAACACATTTCTCAGCGTTAAAAAAACAAAGGACAATATTGATTTGATTGATTAAAAATGAAACACTATCGAATTAAGCCATAGTAGTGGAGTTTTCTTTTATTCTGAACCCAAGTTAACGTCTAACGTGGCTCCTAGATTTGAGAGATATGTTATTTAATAAGATTGTACTTCTCTGTCTCTATGTTTTTCAAATCTCAATTTCAAAAGATTTTTTTTAGAAAATAAAGTGACCGAATTAAAATTCTACGATTTCTATATATTCTGTGATCTTTAGCTTTAAAGCTTCTTCATATTGTTATTTTATAATTATATAATATAACTTTACTGAACCTACATGTTAACAAACAAACTTTTATAACATATTTAAAAGAATTTCACCTGTAATTTATAATAAAATCATGTTTTATCAAAATCAGCGGCGAGCAGCATAGTAAAATGAAATACATCGATAGCCTCGAAAAATATTTTAATATAATAATAATAGAATAATTCCTTTTTATAAAAAACGTACACAATTATATCCTCTTCAGATAAGGAGATTATTTAATTGTCTATAGTAATCTTATCACGGGTATCTTATTGAAAATAGGTATGAAGTGAAACTCATACTACATCCTGTTCAGAATAGTAGTTGCATTTAACACAAGGTTTTCAGTATATTTCATTTATTCATTGAATCGGTAAATTTTGCCTAATATTTTTGAAGGACTTCAAATTGGGAGAATCATGTAGAAATTAAATATGTAATATCACGGTCTACCCGTCCTCCTTCCAATTCATACAGAACAGTTTTTGACCGTATGAATATTGTTGATGTTGTTTTTCCAGAGGAAAATCTTGTTAAAAAAAAACGTAAAGGTATACAATTTAAAACATAACATTCTGAAATAATACTGTTTAGAAAGTATAATTACCACTATTCAGATATAATAAAAGAAAAACATATTTGCGTTTAAAACATTAACAAAAGCAATTAATAAGTTTCGATTAAAATTTTATCATAATCCTATGAACGAGCTTAAAATAATCGACTTCTAATCGACTAATAACGACTATCTAAGCGTTTATTATTTATTCACAGAAAATGATTCTTCCGATGATATGGGTTGAGGGATTATAGTAGTTGTTCTGCTTCATTTCCGCCATACTCAGGATTTACTAAAAATGGAGCATCACATCGCAAAACTGCACCATTGCTTGGTAACATGCCCAGTGTATTTATATAGTTATCCAGAAAAGAGGTCAGTCAGAGGTTTTCTGCTGCTATCAAAGATGTCGTTAGTGGTACAACAAATGCTTCTAGGGTTTAGTGTTTTTGCGACACGATGGGTTGTAGAATGAAATTTTGTATGGGATTCACATATTTCCTACAAGTTGTGAGTAGAGGAATTTTCTAAATAAAACAAGTTCGTAATTAAAAAAAACAATAAACAATAAACAATAAATTAAAAAAATAAACCAAGAAATTGCGATAGTTCCCCTATATTAAAGTTGATCTCTTTATCTAATTTCCATTAACAGACTATATCGTAAGTGTTCACAATTTTGTAAACAAATATAACCGTATATACTATGAATTCTTCGATTGAACTCTATTTATGTAGCGGTTATTACATTTATAATCTTTTTTGTTTACTGCGCTATTAAGTGTTTTGTAATGATGATTTTTTGTTTTTTATCTTATTTATTTATAAGAAAAATATTTATTTTACATTTTATGATACCGTATGTTTATAAATTATGATAAATGTTTATAAATATGCATAACGATACTGATAACAAAAGCGTCTACGTAAATTCTATAACTTTGGAGCGCTCGCTTTAATTAAATTATTTGAGATAAAATGTATCCAATTTTAAATGATTGCAAATTCTTTATTTCTATAATATTTTAAAGATACAACTAGTCTACACCAAGTTTAAAGTTAGAACTAGTAATCACCACACCAATCACAATTCGGCAAATATATTACGAGTATGTCACGAAATGTTACCTTCCTGCACTACTTAAACTGTTTAACGAACCTTGATTTATCTTATTTGTGATCTTATTCCCACATTCCCAAGTCAAAGCTAAGAAAAGGGTAGTTGACTTGGAGAAAAAGTTTTTGGATTGATTGTTTGGAAACTTTTGCAACTAGGATACACTTTTAAATTTAAAAGGTCCGCAGGGGGAACTTGTTCGAGTCGTCGGTGCTTACACGAGGATTCTCAAATCTTCCCGTATCTCCAGAAATTTGATTCTGACGAGGAAAAGTTCTGATATCGTATGGGAATTAATATTTGATTATCGTATTAAATAGATAAGGTTCCCCGTTAGTTCATCGACACTGATGCACGTCATAAAATGACTGGCTGTTTCTAATCCGACGTTGATAAGTGTTGAGACATTGACTGATTTGCGAATCAGTCAATGACACAAGTAAAGTAACATTGCCACAAATTGGCAAACGATCGGAGGTTTTGCCCGACCGAAACTTTTCAGATACACCAAGGTGTGGTCTCAGGCCATGTTGCATTATCGGTATGCTCCAACTCGCGCGGTGTATGTCCAGCGAGCGGATGTCTCTCATAAGCGCTTTTTTTGTACGAGAAAACACAGTTTCAGGAATACAAACAGAAGGAATCCTAAGCAAGTCTTAATATCAACATATTCAGGATTACTATTTATAGCGAACAAGATTTCCAATGTTAATATTTCGCGTTGCATACAGTTTGTACTTGTATTATGTAATGCACTGTAGCGCGATGGTGTCGTATATTTCGGCTTGGTGCTATGTACTCGTAGGCAGCACAGGCGTCAAAATACATATTTGGTTAGGGGCCTGATTTATTGCTGCAGATAAATTTCACAAGTAAAAACCGGTTGGCGTGTACGATTTATGTGTATGAAGAATTTATTTTAGTTTAGAAAACTTTTGTTGGTTTCAAAAAGTTAGGATCCCCAGCTGCCAGATACAATTATTCCTTTATTCAGTTCGTTTACAGAAAAACTTGTATTATGGTAGCTTTTCTTTTAGCTAGTCTTTTATCAGTATTGACTCTGCCTTGGTACTTATTTTAAGTTTTATGAGTCGACTGCCTGATCTAGCAAAGCACAAAGCAAACCATTATCTGATGGATCTGGATAGAATGAGCATACAGGTAGATATTAAAACGTAGAACGTCGCTAAGTTAGAATTTTCTTATCATTTCAACTTACCGATCGAAATAGAACTTAATGTGTTCGAAGCCGCAGATAAACTGACGGATAAAAAATCATAAAAAAGTATTAGCTGTTTTTACGAACAAGGTATAATAAATGAGTTAGGCAACGAATCGGCCAACCCGCATTGAAGAAGTGCATTTAGAAGTTCTTAGAATTTCTATTATCACACCCTACTCACTCTCTTGTCATAGTTAAGGTAGCAGCCATACGTCTTTATGAGTTATTGTAAGATCACTTGGCGATGTCTCTTGACTTTTGATACAGGCTCATTGACGCAATAATTCAAGATCCTTAGAATCCTTATGGGATGAATTGAAATCCGACCTGATGACCATGACAGTAGTGTCATGATTGATTAGGAGGCTGACCGTAGACATTTGATTTGATTTGATATACTTACCCAGAATATACTCGTTCGTCATAAAACGCTACAACGCATGCTACGTGGGATGTGAGCTGTGTATCGATTCCGATTCGTGGATCACAATCGCACCGCATGCGTAGAGAGCGCTCTTTCCTGCTTGAAGAGCACTACGTGCTATGAAAATGATCAGCATAGAAGGTTTAACTTGCCGTTAATAAATGTAAACAGGTTATTTGTCCAACCTATATTTATATTATAAATTCAAAAGAAACCGGTTAGCCTGTTAATTCTTAACTCCTAAACCACTGAACAGATTTGAATCAAATTCGGCAACGAGATAAAAGACATATGATAGACTTAGTTTTTGTTGGACTTACAAAAATGAATTAGTTAACTAGTACCACATAGGTTTGTGTGTGCGTAGATTTTAAAGAAGTGAACAGATTTGAAAGCGATTTTTTACAAATCAAAGCTAGTGCCTTGAAGAAAGTTCTTAGATAAAATCGATGCAGCCACTTACTAGATATGTCGGTGAAAATGGTGATGATGTTTAAGCAATTATTTCGTTGTGATCGTTGCTATAACTTATATAGTAGGAGTATTATCCAACGAAGATAAAATCTTGAGCAGACGGTTGGTATTGAAACGAGTACAGATTGGCCAAGTGATTATATTTAGCATGTTAATATTTACAGTGACTTCAGCTGAAAATGATGTTAATTTAATGTTTTGTTAACAAGTTTAGTGTAGTCTAGAAATTTGTACAAATATTATATGGATCGTGTTGCTTTCATGTCAGGCGAATGATAGGCGACTCTGAAATAATAAGTAATTTAGTCGCGGGCTTCAATTAGTTTACAAACTAGTTGACGCGCGCGACTACGTCCGCGTAGGTTAATGGTAATAATTTCCTTTCGCATTCATAATATAACGCCGGTATGCGTTGCGAGGCAACATATTAAAATACATTTAATAACAGATTTGTTGGACCAACAACCATTGCCGGTGTCCCTAAAAAATTCTACCAAAGCTGCTGACAGAGGTTCTCCTTAGTGGTTTGACGGACATAGGTACGGATTACGGCTAAAGACCATGGTGAGTGACGATGAAGTGACAGATGCTAGTCTGGATGTGACAGTTTTAGACTTGTTTTTTATCCACTACAAGTTAGCCATTGACGGCATTCTCACCTGATGGTAAGTGATGATGCAGTCTTAGATGGTAGCGGGCTAACCTGTAGGGGTATGGTACACCCACACTCCTAATTATACAATAAATCTTATCTTATCTTATCTAATTGGTTTCTACGCGACATCATGCCGGAACGCTAAATCGCTTGTCTTTGTCGGTAGGAAGGTAACTAGCCACGGCTAGAACAGACTCGAGCCTAGAATCGAATCCAGAACCTCGATAATAATGCGACAGCGCACGCACTGCGCCACGGAGGTCGTCAAAAGCTCCTTAGCCTTAATCGGTTTTCATATGACGTTACACCGAAACTATGTGGTACTGCTACGCCAGTCTGACCGAAGCTTATTAAATACACAAATAACATAAATTTGCTAACTAGTTAATAAACCAAACTTCGACAACATATATTATAAGTATGACTCCTTACCAGTCCCTATTATATAAAGTGAATCATCTAAATTATAAACAAGCTGATGAGAGCCGAGAAAAAACTCTTAACGAATTCAAATGGCACGTGTTATGTAAACGGCATTCGAATTAATTGCACAAGGTTCTTGACCTTATTATGCGGTGTCTGCACGTTAAACTATTGATTCATTTCTATAATATAATACAAAACAATACTACGCAAGTAAGCAGTTTATTAAAATTTCCACATTTATCACATTTACGATGCTTTAGGAGCATTTTTCAGCGTTTATCATTAGTATTTGACTAGAATTTCAGTAAGGTTTGGAGCAATGTGTTCTTAATATCTCTGTCCTATGAGAGTGGAGTTCTGCTGTTAACAGCGGAACGTTGATAATTTTGCTGAAGAGGTTCCATAGGAATAGTGCATTTTTCCGAAATTTGATGTAGCCTTTGTCAAGTGATATAAACTGCTATAAATTGTCTCATAATGTTCAACACATTGCCGTCTCACTACAGAATACGGGTCTCAATATGAGAAGGGATTTGCCATAGTCCACCACGCTGGCCATGTGCGGATTGGCAGACTTCACACGCCTTTGAGAACATCATGGAGAACTCTCAGGCGTGCAGGTTTCCTCACGATGTTTTCCTTCACCGTTGAAGCAAGCAATATTTTAATTGTTATATAGTTTGTTGTAAAAATAATAAAAGATAATCCAAGAAAAAAACTTTCGCATTTATGGTACCTAAAGATAGTGGCATATACAAAATAGTTATTATTTTAGTTAAATTGTTTTCCATTAAACATCGGCGTCTGAATCCTAAAATTTAGCCTAGTGACAGGAACACGCCCCCCGCGCCCCTCCCGGCCCTCTATCTGACGGATGAGGTTGATAAATTGAGGCCGCGATCCTCCGAAATCTTTCTACAATTTTTTACCTTTCTCCCTTCAATGCGGTGCGTCGGAATGATGTCGTGCTCCGCCATTAATTAGACGAGATAAAAGCAGTAACGAATCTACTTAGTTATCACCTTTACCTCGTAACAGCAAAAGAAAAAACATGAATGCTTTGTTAGTATCTAGTGATAGTGTAACTACAGCGCTGTAGATTCATATACATACATTCGTATTACATACGGCATACTAGCTGTTGCCCGCGACTTCGTCTGCGTAGAATTGATGATTTTAAGCTACAGGCTAATGTCAAATTGCCGATTTTCGTGTCTCTAAATTAAAAAACAGGACTTTCATACAAACTTTAAACCCCTATTTCACCCCTTTCGAGGTAGATTTGGATGAAAAAAAATCTAGCCTTATACTAACGCCCTAAAAGAAACCTATTTTCAAAATTTCAAGCTTGTAGACTTCATAATAAAAAAATAAGCAAAAACTATCATCCCCTATTTTACCACTCTTAACAGGTAATATTTAAAAAAAATTGATGTACATGTTTTTTATTTATTATTATTAATCTTAATGCAAATTTTTTTGTCTCTAACTCTAAAAACAAAGAAAATTCATACAAACTTCCAACCCCCCTTTTACCCTCTTAGGGGTGGAATATCTAAATATCCTTTCTTAGCTGACATCTCTTAACTATCAACTACCTACGTAAGTATGTAAGCGACCTTTCGCTTTTATATATATATATAGATTCAAATTCAGGCGGATACTTTTAGCACACCGTTTGTAGTGAAGTGCTCACAGTTAAAATTAGCCGAATTTTTTCGGCTTTAATTAGTCAAATTATCAAATTATTTTTTGTATATTGCCTAGGATACATCTGCACTCCTAGGTTCATTCGTCCACTACGAGCTAGCGTTTAACTGAAATCTTACCTGGTGGTACGCAACGATGTAGCCTGAGATGCTAGCGGGCTAACCTGTAAGAAGTTATATTAAACCAACTTACTTATATCAAACAACTAGGCTAACATGTAGTGACATGAATAGTAATGCTATAATTTGCGACCAAGCAATATATTTTACAATAATTTACCAGATAGCATCGCGGATGTTTATCAGGATGTCGCAAATACACACACACACACACACACACATTTATATATATTATAAAGCTGTTGTTTCGCATTTGCCATAACTTTTTCAAAGTGACTGGGGAACCGTTTGCTTTCGCAGTATCAAAAATACAAATCTATGCATTTTTTGCCAAAATCGATGTAACAATGATAATTTTTTCAATCCCGCAAGAAATAGATACAAAATATGACCTAAAAACTGTCAGTTTGCGTAATCATAGTGTGTGTTGCATTGAGTCTTACCTCTGACTTAAGATAAAATTTAAACTTGACGACTCATCAAACTCAAAATACGTTCTATAGATTCCTTAGCCTTTTTTATGAATGTGTAAAACATTACGTCGCAAGAATATGCACTTCGTACTCAGTTATTATCTCTGTGGATCAGACATTAATTGCTGGGATATTTGTATTGTAATGTGCCTTTTTAGCGTATTGCGTAAATTTTGCGTGAATATTTCGCATAGCTAAAGTGTACAATTAAATCGCAAAGCGTTGTTACAACATCCGATAAGACGTCGGTGTCGCAACATGTAAATATGTGAATATTAATATTGGATACACGAAATAAACTGCGACTCTGATGCACCTAGACCGCGGACCAATGTCGTCTGGTGTAAAGACGCATTGATCAGGACGCATCATCAGCTGTCATCAGCGACAACCAGACTAAACTACACGATGTATATATAGGGACTACATTTAAATTAGTTTTTCACCGATCTATTTACTAACCATTGGCATTTTATTTATTTATTATTAATATACAAGGAATATAATTAGTTATATAATAAAGGCACCGAAAAAACCAAAGAGGTTTGTCCTCGGTGCTAATCAGTAACTTAACAACTACGTATTAAGCAACTATTTGAATCAACGTGACTTTATCCCACTGGTTTAAAAAAAAACTTTATCTACGCGAGTGAATGTTTAAGAATCAGCTTGTCTGAAATGAAAGCTTAGAATGATTACGAATCACTTGACTTATAAGGCTAATTATTTTATCTGTAATCGCTCATTCTAACCTAGAGAAATAAAATTGGTTTTAAGTTTCTGTAAACTTTGATTTTCCCGGAATAAGAAAAATGAATATATCAGTTAGTTTAGAATATATGTTTAATATGCAAGTTATCGCCATGGTAAAATTTGCTATGTTATTATTTTTCATGATGGGCGACCAAAAGGATAAATTAAACCTGGGGGAAATGTTTCCTGGCTATTGTTTTACTCCACCACAAGTGGTCGAGTGATTATGAAACCTAGAATAGTAGCAGGCTAACCTATGAGGGGTACAACGTTCATATTAATCATTATATTAAACATTCTATGCAGCATTGTACCGAACACTTAATCACTTGGCAGCACATCTTTATCGTGAGGTATGAGGTGGAAACTAGTCTCCTACCTGATTAGAGTAGTGAAAATTCAGAAATTAGAAATTTATAAATTGACCCTGCTGGAAATCGAAACCGAGACCTGTCACTAATAAGACCGCTGCAACCTACAAATATATATATAATATAATAAACCGACAAATATTCCTATTTGAATACTCTGCCATAATTTTAAGGTACCAGTAGGCTCCGAGAGTAACAATATTAGTGCCTCAGAAATTACAGGACGGCTGTGCGGGAAAGGTTATAAGTTTTTTACATATTATTTTATATTACTATAATATATATAGAAATATATATTTCTAAACCGATTAGTATCGTATCGTATAATGCATCGTATAAACACGCACCAAGACTGAAATCTGGTTATTCGGACATACTCGTAGTTTAAGTCAAATGGCCCCGTACACCCGCCTCAGTTTCATTGTGTGGCTCGAGCTGTGTTGACTTCATCATCAGCTGTGGATATCGATATTGAGGTAAAGTTATTTGATTTATTCAAGAAATGTCTATACTTGGTTTAATATGACTATTCATTCAGTATTTATTAGGTATTTATTAATAGATCTAGGTGACATTCGGGAAAGAGATTTTGGTATGGAATAACGCATAGGCTATATACTTTTTATCCCGGGTAAATTTAGAGTTCCTGTGGGATAGATTATGATTAGTACGCCACACCACAGTTTGTTTATGTGCACGTACGCACATAAACAATTTTAAGTACACGAATATAATATCGAATATAATAACAAAATAAAATAATATTAGTATTTCCCTTTTATAGTGTAGGTATTTTTTTTTACACACTACAAGTTAGCCCTTGACGGCTATCTCACCTGGTGGTAAGTGATGATGCAGTCTGTGATGGAAACGGGCTAACCTGACAGGGGCATGGTAAACCCACACTCCTAATTGGTTTCTACGCGACATCGTGCCGGAACGCTAAATTGCTTAGCGACACGTCTTTGCCTTTAGGGTGGTAACTAGCCACGGCCGAAGCCTCCCACCAGACCAGATTCGAGCCGGGAATCGAACCCAGGACCTCCAACTTTAAAATGCGACAGCGCGCGCACTGCGCCACGGAGGTCGTCAAAATAGGAGGTAATAACAACTATTATATAATAATGTTTTCCTATATGAATACCTCCTCACTCAGTGGAGTGAGGAATATAAATCCTACACTAATGCGGTTGGCGGGCTTAGGTAGTCATTGCCGGCTCTTTAGGAACAGCTCTGTAGAAAAATAAAAACTTGAGAGGTGTTAAGGGACACCCGGATGGAACGAAGTTCCTTTCGATTAACTAGTGAAGTTATAATAATATATAATAACAAAATGTTATAATAACAAAAAACCTGTATACACTCAACAAAAATAATCGTCGCGACACCACACTGTTCAATGCGAAATAGAAATGAAAATATTTGGCTTGCTTTCTATAAGAGAGAGAGAGAGAGACAGACAGAGAAACATGCGACGCCGCACAGCTTACAATAACAAAAAGTGTCGTGACAACTTTTCGTAAGAATTTTTTCCGTCTAGCCCCCTTTCACAAGGCGCGATAAGGAACTTCGTTCCAATATAATTAAGAATTTGTTGTAGTAGTAATACAAATGAAATGATTTATCAGGTTTTGATAGTTTTTCTTTTTATAACGTTTTAGTTCCAGCCTAAAGTTATGGAATTCGTAATGTCCAAACAAGTGTAATGCACAGAGCACTATCAGTCAGCTGACACTGGCCACTCGCGGGTTAGAGGACCGCATAGAATAGCGCTACATACGTTGAGACACAGTTTGTAGTGCGAGTTATTTATTGCGCAAAGTGCATAACCCAATTTTATTATCAACCGACCTTGGACTCAAGTGGCGAGTATTATGACATAGCATTGCTCTTAGAAACAGTTGACTGTAGATGAACATAAAAATACTGTTATGTTTTAGAATACCGAAAAGCCTGAATCTGTCTGCAGCACGCTTTGTCAAAATCAGTTCTGCTGTTGTATATACTCGTAAGTAACAGTGTTTTTGTTGCAATCTGCGGGAATAAGAAAACGCTTTACTGAATTTCCATGTTTCCAAGATGTATCCTTGGTGTAATAAGAATCGGTGATCACCGATCATTTCTCTGTCGTCGTTGTGATCGTCTGTGCAACAGTCAAACAAATGAACTTATACTAACACACAATAGCATTTTAGTTTTAGATGTAGGATTGGAGATCGGCAAACAAACTGATCTATTTTATATAGGTATTTCTTGTAGCAGAACTCATCTAAGCTCAAAATCTTTAGACTAGTAATGATAATTAAACTTCAATGTATATTCATATATTTGGTCCGGTCGGAGGCTTCTCCCACACTACCGACAAAGACGTGTCGCCAACCGATTTAGGGTTCCGGCACGATGTCGCTTAGAACCCAAGGTTAGCTCGCTACAATTTTAGACTACATCATCACTTGTCACCAGGTGAGATTGGTGTCAATGCCTAACTTGTAGTGGAATAAAAAACAATAGTTGCTTTGTAGTGAGAAGATAATGATAACCTCATTCGTGAAGTTATAACGAAACATTTGAGAGTTCTTATACCGCCCTGGTCTAAAACTAAGCCCACATGAACTTACCCGGTTATTATTTTTGGTATAACAGCAGCGGCTAGCCTACACGAAATAAAACATCGTATGACATAACGTCGTTTAAGGAACTAAAGTCGGCTAGCCTAACAGTTTCCAAGTCTGTCATATGACGTACTTTTTCACCGCGAACAAAGTCCGCTCCATAAATTATTACAGTTTAGTATATTATATTAACCATTCTCATTAGACATTATAACATTAAATAAATCAAAAGCTTTATAGAAATAATCCTTTAAGAGGCATTTTTGATGTCATCAATAACTTACAGTGCACTTAACGAGTAGATGGGAAATTCGGCATTACCTGTACGTTTCAACTGCGAAATCGGTCTCGACAAAGTTTCATAAAGATGAAGAAGAAGATGAGACGTGTGTAAGATTTATTAACAAACACAAACGAAGTCGCGGGCATTTTCTAGGTAATTGATAATAATATATAATAGTCTCTTATCATTAGATAGTGTGTTGTTATGTGTCCTGTCTGCATAAAAAGTGTTTAATAGATACACGCAGGTTAATTATGTTTTTGTGACAGTTACAGATAATAATTGTTTACGTTTTCTTTATAAATTTGCTAGGTTAGTTTACGGTCGCGGATTTAATTTAAGAGTTCTGTACCAGTTCACGAGCTCCAAGGAATTCTTTTTATTTGTACCATTTTGCTCGAGCTTAATGAGCTCAATACTATTTCGTATTTCATGGTGATGGTGATAACAAAATGAATATTTACCCAGCAATTTTTTTACGCTTCTTTATACACCAGCGCGAGTTTGAAAGTCTCGTAGTAGTCTCGTTTAAGTTTAGGAATGTAACTATCACCATCTACACACTACTATGTAAGTTATTGAGTTAAGTGCCTTTTATAGGATTATTTGAGTAAAGTTTAAGATTGATTGATTTATTATTGTGACAATCAACTCTTCATTATTTCAACTCACGTTTATCTCTGACATATATACACGTATATTTACTATGTTAGCACTACGTGACTGAACTAAAAACTACCAGCGCAGGATTTTCCTTAGCAAATTCAAGTTGTTTTAACTCTGAGATTGCATTCTGGACATGTTCGTCATGTTAAGATGCAAATCATCGATTCTAAAATTATACTAATGTTATAATGAGGAATCATGGGAACATTAGGTTGTAAAAGAGTCGCACTCTAGCTTAATGTCATTAGTCTATACATTTTCCAAGAGAATAAGCAGCCTATGTAGGTAGATTTCGGTCCATTATCTATCCTACCTAAACACAATATGCCGTTCTGTTGCTGCGTGATCGAATCTCAAGCCAACAAATACACTTTCACATTCCTTATCATCATCGCATATATATAATACTAGCTGACGCCCGCGACTTCGTCTGCGTTGAGTTAGTGTGTTTGTTTGTCTTTCAATCACGAAGCAATAGATTACTAACCCGTATTACTTGAAATAATTACTAAACTAAAACAATTGGTGGGAGAAGTGGGAGGTGCCCGAGACGTGATGGCACAGACGGTGGCATGCGCGTGAGCTGTGCGCGGTACTGGACAGTACTTGGACATTGCAACATTTTTCAAAAATAAAAGTAGCCTAAGTTACTCCTTATTACATCAGCTACCTGCCAATAAAAGTCCCGTAAAAATCGGTTCAGCCATTTCAGAGATTAGCCGGAACAAACAGACAGACAGACAAAAATTGTAAAAAATGTTATTTTGGTGTATGTTCGTATATATATTCATATGCATGCAGTAAAACACGGTTATTTCAATATTACAAACAGACACTCCAATTTTATTTATTTGTATAGATTAGTAAGTGCAGCCCCACCACACGGCAAGTTAGTGAAAATCGTTGTACTGACTAGATTTCTTTCTAAATATATTAGGTATTTCTTTGTTATGCTATTAGAAATACATTATTTATGAATTTTCTCACGATTAATGTTTGAATTTAAAATATTTAAATATATTTTAACCCATAAGTTAACCAGTTTTCACAACTTCGTATCAGGACGCCTAATCGGTAAGCTGGTCAAGGTCCCCTTACTGAATCGAAACTACTGAGTCTTAGACCGAATACTTCAGTGTAAAATCCATGAAAAATTATTGGATCTAAAAAAAATCTCCGGTATTGATTTTTTTTTGTTGTATAAATGTACTACTCTAGAATTGGTAAAGATCACACAATCATTTACAAATTTATCATATCTATGCAATTGGTGTATAAAATTTCATTTAAAGATATAAAATCTAATCTATTGATTATCTCGACGAGATCAATGATTAAGTCATTAATAATCTAATTATCTGCATTCTAAAAAAACCCTAATATCTGGACGAGATTTGCGAAACTTAAAATAGTATTAGAAAGTAAATTATAAAGTAGTAAAGTATTAGCCATGTTATTTGTAATTTCATAAAAATAAAGAGGGATAATAGGTTAGGCTCACCAGACTATTTCAGAAAATACTATTTTAATGAGTAGTCAACATTTTCTATGTTGACTATAAACATTTTATTTCAATATTTCATGGACATTAAATACTATTGCAGTGAATGTTAAAAGCAAATAAACGAATTATTTTTACATGTAACATTTCTTTCTGTTTCAGGTTTAAGTTAAATACTAACCGCAAACATGGATCGTAATGTAAAGGGCAAAGTTATAGTGGTAACCGGAGCGGCCGACGGGCTGGGCTTGGCCATGGTGAGAAGCTTCCTGCAGAAAGGTGCCAAGCTAGCGGTGTGCCTTGATGTCAACGAGCGAAAAGGCAAAGAATCAGAAGCATCGCTAAAATCGGAATTCGGAGACGACAGAGTTGTCTTCCACAAATGCAACGTCCAAACAGATCTGGAAACCGTATACGACAAAATTATTAAGGAATACAAAAACGTTGACTTACTCATCAACAACGCAGGCGTACTTGATGAATTAAACATCAGACGAACGATAGAAGTCAATACCATTGCCGTGATGGAATGGACTATGAAGTTCTACGAGTACATGAGGGTAGACAAGGGTGGGAGAGGTGGTACCATTATAAATGTATCGTCAATTTACGGTTTCAGAGTTCTTCCCTACATTCCTTACTACCATGCGTCCAAATTCGCTGTTATTGGATTCTCGAAATCTCTGGGCCATAAGGAGAACTTCGAAAGGTCGGGCGTTCGCGTTGCTACCCTGTGTCCAGGTTTGACTTACACAAATATGGCCAACCATCCGAAAATAAGGGAAGAGGAAATGGTGCCGCAGATGAATATTTGTCTACAGAAACACGAATGGCAGGATCCTGAAGATATTGGTAGGGGTACTGTCGAGATCTTTGAACAAGCCGACAGTGCCACCGTTTGGCTCGTAGAAGGAAAAAGACCGGCTGAAAAATTGAAGTTCTGAGTGTGGAATAGCATAATATATTTTCTTTGCATTATAAATGGGTCTATTCTTTACTAGGGATACAAATTACCCAGCAGTCCGCAATTTACCTCACAAATTGTTTCCAGTTAAGTGTGTAATTTATGCACATTTATAAATGTACTAAGTATATGGTACTCGTGTGTGGTAAGAATCCTTATCATTAATACATATGTAAAAAAATACACTAGTTTAGCATATTTGTTACTAACTAGTCGATGCCGTCAACTTCGTCCGTGTGGATATAGATTTTATAAATATCACACTGGAACCCTTCGATTTTTATGTATAAGTAGTAGGTATATCTGTAAGGTGCGTTCTTTATACATATTATTTCATATTTTTCACAAAAAATAAATGAAATATAACACCGAGGCAACTAATTAGCTAAGCAGCTAAGCAGTCATTTTCTACGCATCGCGTTCTACCTCGTAGTACGAACTCAAATCGTGCCAAGTTCGATTTCAATCCATAGTATCGGCGTGATGCGCATCCACGATAAAGACAGGCAAACCAAAACTTAAAAAAGTAAACATTTTTGGTCACAGTGTCGGTTATACAGTGCTCTCCATCAAAAAACTTCAAAACATCTTCAATGTACCTTCAATGACACGTTATACTTTGATTATCAGTATATATATAGATTTGAATACCAACGATACGAATACGTTATGTCATAAATTGTTCCAGAAAAAGTTTCCAGCAAGAGTTAGAACATTTCGTTATTTGTACATAGGGATTAGAGAAGAATAATCTCTTTAATCTCGTCTTAAGTTTTATTTAAGCTTGTATTTCTAGAAAAAACAGACCGACTAAACGATACCTTTTCGCATCTAAACATAGTTGTTACAAGAACACTATATCGTTAACTGAACAGATCTTTCTTAAGTTATGAATGGTGTAACAAATATAGCTTAAATGGGAAACAAACGTAATGGGAAAATAAAAAAAGAGCACCACAGCACACTTTATTATTATTTATTTATCCTAAAGTAAAAGAGGATTTTGTAAATACTATAGCATAAGCTTTCAACATATTATAAAATAAAACTCCTTGGCAATCTAATATCTTATTTGGAGACTGTTGCCTGTTAGAAACTTATTGAAGAACAAAGAAGATTAATATTTTAATTTAGTTTAATAAATAGCAAAAAGGTTAGTCGACGTTACAGGGGACCGAAGAGCTGCCAGCTACCTCGGACAAAGAATTAGTCTAGCCATTCAAAGGGGGAACGCTGCCAGTATTTTAGGGACCTTGCCTAAAGGGACTCCTTTTATAATATATTTTAGTTATGATATTAAATATTTATTTATTTTTTAAGATATTTAGTGTTAGGTTAATCTAAGTCTTATTTTTAGTTATATATGTATTCGAGTAAATAAACGTCACGTCAATACCAAAAAAAAAAAAAAAAATTAGTTCTCAAGGATTTAATGTTTAAATGTCATTATAAGCAGTCGATATATAATCTTAATAAAATATTATTTAGTTTTAACTATATAATAACTGAAGTCAAGTAATCGAACAATTGTTATCTGGGTTATCAATTACTGTAGTGTTTGCTTTCCGACATTATAAGAGATAACATAGCTACCTACCCTGATTTTAACAAAATATCAATTAAATAACAAAACGATAACTTTCAATAACAAACATAATCTTTTGCTTTTATTTGGCAATATGTTTTGATTTTAATTGAATACCTATTTAACTGCCTCATTGGTTTAGTGGTTAATGTTGGTCAACCAGTTACAAGGCACGGTAAATTTTTTATCTCCGGGTTCGTATTACCAACTTATTACAATAGAAGGCAGTCGATTGCTGGGTAAGTAACTTTGACCCGTCGGATTCTTTCGGATTAGCAGATCCATCCCATAAATTGCTTTAGCATTTAATCACATAAAGCAAAACCGAACATGTTCATGTACGCTAAATTTTTGTACATAGCAGCTCTTTAAACCAAATATTGTGATTATATAGCGAATACTTTTTATTATAATACATATATGAAAATTAAATGAATGTTCATAATAATAAAAAAAGGAATGGACTGTACGCACTTAATATTAGAAATAAAAGTAATCTTGTAGCGACGTTTACTAGGCTGCACAAAATTAGTACCTCATTCAAAGGAAATTGTTTTTTAATTTATAACAAATTACCTACTGAATTCTTGAAGATGTCTATCAATAAGTTCAAATTATTTATAAAACGTAAGCTTCCGGAAAAGTCTTATTACGATATTAAGACTTTTATAAACTATAAAAAACTTGGGTGTGCACTGCTCTAAGTTCATAGCTATTATATATATAATTTACTATTGACTTAACTAGAAAAACGGCTAAGTTTTTTGTGGGCTTCTTCTTGGACCTGAGCTCGTTTTCTGGCTTTGATTTTGGGTTGGCGAGTGTAGTTATCACCATCACCTCATGAATTAAAATAATGAAAAATATATTATTATTTATGAACGCTTCGTAGATGCCTGTAATAGGTTAACATGAAAAAGCTATTTGGAATTTGAATTTGATTAATGAACTAAAATTAAATTTTTAAAGCTTAAGAAAGTGTGATCTATTTATGCCAGCTCAAACCACTAAGCGGCTCTGATTGGAGTAAAGTAGACGTCAACTGAGAAGGGATTTTTGAAAATGCATCATGCACCAATTTTCTGTTATATATAATCTTAACTATTTTGGTTCTGTGAAGACATCCGCGTGATAGTATAATAACAAATAAAATAAAATCATCAGGGCCTGCCTTAATAAAGCGGGCATACTGAAATTAATCCATAACGATCAATATTGCTATAAACATAAAAAAGGAGTTCAGCGAGACACGATCAGAGATCATCTTGCCTGCGACTTGCGCGGACTGAGTAGTGTGAGATATGTTGTAGTTAAAGTTTTATGGAGGTACAAGATGGTAAAATTTATAGTTAACGGACTATATAGGACGATCGCTAGTAATGGTATCTATTTGTGAAATAGTTTAGACGAAAAAATTATGAGACGGCCGTTGTGTTTTAGGAGTCCTCATTGTTCTGTATTTCTCAGCTTTTTGCTTATAGAAGCTAGTTTTGTTCAATAGTGGTTGTTAGAGTTCTATTAAATTATTGGATTTGAATACTAATACACCATTTGTAATAAACGTGCCTTGTGCCAGTAATCGGTCGCCTCTGCTTTTTGTAACAAACTGGTGACGTGCAGCGTACATGTATAAACATTTTGTTTTTTATATTCCTTCAAGTGAGCCCGTGACTACAATCTTACGTGATGGTAAGTGATGATGAGTTTTTTTATGCACCACAAGTTGGCCCTTGTCGGCATCTCACCTGGTGGTAAGTGATGATGCGGTCTAAGTTGGTATCGGGCTAAGGGGTATGATATCCAGGTACCATTTAGTAGGCTGCACAAAATTAGTAACTCATTCAAAGGAAATTGTATTTTATTTTATAATAAATTACCTATTGATATCTTGGAGATGTCTATCAATAAGTTCAAAGTTTTTATAAAACGAAAGCTTGTAGAAAAATCATATTACGATATTAAGGATTATATAAAGGATAAAAAAGCTTGGGTGTGAATTGCTCTATCTCCATAGGTACTATAGTTTGTTATTCATTATGTGAGATGGTGATAACGAAAAAAAGAAAAACCCCGGCTAAGTTTGTTGTGGGCTTCTTCTTAGTCCGGGGCGCGTTTGGAACCCTCATAGCTTTAATTTTAAGTTTACGAATATAGTTATCACTATGAAATAACTACTATGTAAATTATTGACGCGTCAAAAGTGCCTTTTTAAGGACTATTTGAATAAAGATTATTTTGAATTTGAATTTGATATCGTGCCGGAACGTTAAATCGCTTAGCCACACGGCTCTGTTGCTATGGTGGTAACTAGCCACGGTCGAAGCCTCCCACCAGACAAGACTCGAGCCGGGGATCAAACCCAGGACCTCCAGCTTTATAATGCGACAGCGCGCGCACTGTGCCACGGAGGTCGTCAAAACTGAACTTATTGATAGACCTCTCCAAGATATCAATAGGTAATTTATTATAAAATAAAATATAGTTTCCTTTGAATGAGTTACTAATTTTCGAAGTAAGTTCTCTTTACAAAAACAAGTCATCTAATTTAGATGTCTCTAGGACCAGCGGTTTAGGCTATGCGTTGCTGTTATATAAGTCAATCAGTCAGTCAGGACTTCGAATCTTATATAGATTATTGTAATAGCTGATACCCTTGACTTCGTCAAGATAAGCTACTTTTAACAACAACAAAGCTACCACTCAGTACAGTAAATGTCGTAATAAAGATTTGGACAGATGATATCGTAATAAGACGTCAAAATATCTGTGTGGCTTGCGCCTAATGTTATTGTTATTAATCTATTCAATTGTGTATACAGGAAAATAATCGTGGTCTGAACTAATTATGTATTATGACAGTTATGTGGTCGATAGTAATTCTATCGATCAATAACCATTCATGCTATTAACATATTGCTGCTTATTGTGGCTCTAGAAAATATGTAATTAAACGCAGTAAGTAATTACGTTTGTTAGTAAACATTAGTCTGTCTTTAAAATAAACATGCCTTATTTATCTCACACAGAGTACTAAATAAGACCTTTGGCACAGTCTCAGCTACATTTAAAGGCGATCTCGTTACATTTAATTCAATATTGAAGTGCAGTTTGTGATAGCAACATGGCTCGAGACTTGAAAAATAAAGTGGTGGTTATCACCGGTGGTGCGGTGGGCATCGGTTTGGAGATTGCTGACAGATATTTACAAAAGGGTGCCAAAGTGACTGTTCTTCTCGATATTGCTGACGGACAAGGCTTGGAAGCCACCAGAAACCTTTGCGCGAAGCATGGGGCTAACAGAGCAGTGTTCATGAAGTGTGACGTCACGAAGGATCTGGATGCCGTTTCGCGAAAAATTATAGACTCCTACAAAACCGTAGATGTACTGATAAATAATGCTGGAATTTTAAACGACCAGCTCTCCAAACTCACCATCGACATTAACGTCCAGGCCTTGATCGACTGGTCCCTGAAGTTTTGGGAGCACATGAGGACAGACAAAGGTGGAAAAGGTGGTACGATCATAAACTTAGCATCGATATACGGCTACAGAGTCGACCAGTATCTCCCCATCTACCAGGCGTCGAAGTTCGCCGTGATGGGTTTCACAAAATCCCTAGGACACGCCTACAACTTCAACCGATCCGGAATAAGAGTGGTTGGAATCTGTCCAGGATTTACGGAGACCAAACTGACAGCAGATCCTAAAACTTGGGACGATGAATGTTTATCGAAAGATTTTGCCGCGTTCGTGAAGAAACAGCCTTGGCAGAAGGTGGCTTCGGTAGGTCAAGCTGCTGTTGATGTTTTTGAGAAAGCCAACAGTGGAACAGCCTGGCTCATAGAAGGAGCTAGGCCTATCGTCGAGGTCTAGTTCAACCGTGTAAATGTTCTTGAATTGATATTTAATAAAAACTTTTCACTTTCCAAGCACCTTATTTTTACGTATACTTTGAGTATTATCATAAAGCTTTAGGTTTGTGTATATATTTGTAGTTTTGTAAAGCAATAACTTAGGGGTTTATTTATATCTGTGTTGCCTGTGACGGTATTTAAGTTGGTAACCTGTTTCGCGTTTGATTCTTGCTGAATTTCGAAGCAGGTATTGAAACAAATTCTAACAACAATTTTTTTCTAACAACAAAGTAACATTGATTTACATGACCGGCTGAAGTCCGCGAATGCGTCCGTATAGAATGGAGAGTTTAAAAAGATTCCGTGGGAACTATTTAGTTTTAAGAATAAATTTTCCTTGAGAAATTTTAATGAAATTTGTTAAGTGATGTAGGCGTGATCATTGAGTAACTTATAATATTATGAATGAATTTGATAAAGATCGGGTTACATAATCATCATCACTACCAGTTTTTCTAAACCGTTTTACCACTATGATTACTGAAAATACGATTTGGGTTAGTTTACTTACCTTCGAAGTAAGCGAATGGGATCCTATAACTGTGCCTCTGTTGTCTGTTTGTGTCTGCCGATCAGTGGGCAGTATCTCATATACCTTTATAGGTAGAGACTTGAAATTATCACAAACAATATTGAAAATTCAAGGGCAGTCAGCGAGCTGAAACTGATGTATAGGAATGTGCATTATTATTGCGACTATAACAAAAAAAAAAATGGGGTAATACATTGGTTTTATTTCATTTTTTTTAAATATTGTCTCGTGTATTGACAAGAGACGTGCTTTTTTGTTTTTTTTTGCTCGACCTTCATAGCGTCGATACCAACTTCCTACATTGTATTTCATAAACACTTTGGTACAGAATACTTTATTTATCATCCAAGTTGCATTGAAAGGAAGTTTTTTTGTATTATTTCCTTAATACTTATTTGTTTGTCTAAGTAGTGTTTTATAATGCACCTTGATTCAGAACTTTTGGAGTTAGCCGGTGATTTAAAATCGCTACAATTTTACTTGACTTTGCTATCGCTATGGGGCGAAAACAAATATTTGTATAATTTTACAAAATGTAATAGACACGGACACACCAACAAAGCATTGAATTCGGGACAATGCCGTCTCCAACATTCGTCCAAAGGCGTTCGGAATACATTTTAATATAAAGTAGGTCAACATTGCGACCCGCGCTAAGACTCTTAAAAATATTTCAAAAGCGTGAAAATTTGAAGCCGCAATGAAATGACAAGGTACGTTCTGAACACCGGCGCTCTGAAGACTTAAAAGCCGTCCTTCGCTAAAGGTTTCCTGACGTTGCCACCTCATTAACTCGGGGTATTTAGATATTTAATAGAAATACCTTACATTGCGGCACCTAACCAACGAATTGAATGCTAACACCTCAAGATATTATTATACAAGGAACCCATTACTACTTATGTTGATAAATTTAAACAAACTTAAACTTTACATAAAATACGCCATAATTTCAAGTGGTCACTCATAGGACGGCACTCACGACACGAGCGCTATTTCCCCCTGGATTGCTTAATTTTTTTTAGATATTTTGTGACAATCATCATGGTCAACCTATTGACAGCTCACTACAGAGCACGAGTCTCCTCACAATATAAGAAGGATTTGGCCATAGTCCACCACGCTGGCCATGCGCGGATTGGCAGACTTCACACCTTGGCCTTTGAGAACATTATGGAGAACGCTCAGGCATGCAGGTTTCCTCAAGATGTTATTTTTTCCAGGCGCGCCCTGGCCTAAGAAATAACCCAACACAACCTTAGGCGGCAAAGTATTTTCCGTCATTCTAATCACGGTGGTCCTAAAGTCTCAAAGTTTTATATTATGAATACCCTTTTTCTTATACGAAAAACCACACAGATTAAAAAAAATCCACAGAATGTTTTCCAATTTGGTGTCAATAAAATATAATTTCAAGAAGGTGCTGCTTTTTTATGTTTAATTGAATTTTTAACTGTTTTTATTTCACTTTTTCTTTTATTCATGATAAAATTTTACGTAGCGGAGGCTGTTTCTTCTATACATTGCACAGATTGGTTTGGCTGTCGCGAATTATGACAATCCAAGTCTTACAACTGATACTTGACATGTGTACGTCTGTTAGTAAATTATCTATCTTCATTTGACACGAGGTAACATTAGATACCAAATGGCAGCTTTAGTAAAAAGGCAAATCTGTCGATAGCTATAGTATACTATTATTAGCCAAATCAAAAGTCATCGATCAATCAATCAGCCATCGTACAACAAGAATCATTCGCAGCTTGAGCGGCTGCGCCATATAATGATTAGAACAGCGATATATCCTGCGCTGCAGCGGAACCGCGTAATGAGGTATTGTTGTGGCAGGTAAAGGGGGGAGGAGGGGGAGGGCTAAAAGCTTTGCAACATTAGTTCACATCAACTGTGCTTCAGACTTAGCGGAGCGGGCACACAAGGGAAGAAAAAACACATCAAACGGAATTGTGTCTACCTACGGACAGACCTATCTTTATTTATATATATGAAATTCATTTAAAGGTAATTGTATACATTTTATAAAAAATTGCCAAATGAAATTTCTGGGATGTCTATCAATAAGTTCAAAGTTTATACAAAACGTAAGTTTGTAGAAAACTCTTACTATAGTGTTAAGGATTACGTAAATGATAAACAAGGGTGAACATGGGTGTGAAATATTGCTCTAATAAGATAGCTCTTAATATAATTTTAAGTGGCATGTGAGATGGTGATAACAAAAATAAAATTTACCTGGCTAAGTTTGTTGTGGGCTTCTTCTTAGACCGGGGCGCGTTTGGAACCCTCATAGCTTTAGTTTTAAGTTTACGAATCTAGTTATCACCATCAAATCACTACTATGTAAATTATTGACGCGTCAAAGGCGCCTTTTAAAGGACTATTTGAATAAAGATTATTTTGAATTTGAATTTGAATATATCCTTATGCATACTTTATAAAATCGCCACGACTTTGTTTACGTTTATTTTGGTTGTTTTATGACTAACCGCCGGAGCAGTTTATTTTCCCGGGATACAAACGAACTATCCGTCTCGGGAGTGCAAACTACATCTTTGTGAAATTTAGTCAATATCGGCTTAGCAATCACGCTGCAGATAACAGTTTTTGATTCACGCAGGAACGGTACCCGGTTGCTTTTGCTAGATTTATTGTATTTTATGACCGTCCCCAGGGTACAAACTATCTATGTGCCTCATTTAAATAAGAATTAGTAACGTTAGTATAAAATTATCTTGCCCTCATACGGATATAGATACTTTTAATTTAAGTCATCAATTATTATGTATTTGACTATGGACCTGGCGCAGTGTTTAGCGCTGTCTGTTTTATTACCAGCAGGTCCCGGGTTCGATCCCCGACAGGATAATCTAGAAATGTACCATATCTGAATTTTCTCTGGTCTGGTCCAGCTTAGCCCGTGGCTAGTCAACACCATTACGGCAAAATGTCGCTTAAAAACCTGAGTTTGGGTTTACAATATCGATAACAGTTTAGCCCGCCTAGCGTCTTACCAGCAGGTAAGATAGGCGCTAAGGGCTAACTTTTGAAGAATAAAAAAAAAAACAAAAAAAACATTCTTATTATCATCATCATGATCAATCCATTACCGGCTCACTACAGAGCACGGTTCGGCCATAGTCCACCACACTGGCCATGTGCGGATTGGCAGACTTCTCACGCTACGAACATTATGGAGAACTCTCAGGCGTGTAGGTTTCCTCACAATGTTTTCCTTCACCGTTGAAGCAAGTGATATTTTTAGATTTATAAAAACGCACATAACCCTGAAAAGTTAGAGGTGCGTGCCCGTATTCGAACCGCCGACCTCTGATTAGGAGGCTGACGCCCTAACCACTAGGCTATCACCGCTTTTTTTAATATTATTATATGACATGATAACCCTTGTATTCGCAGGTCAACTATGATATAGCCCGGACGCCCTTGGCGCTGCGTGGAGGATATAGAGTGTCTGTGTAGATATTGTCATAATTTTCTGTCAACATGCAGCTGGTACACAAAGAAGAATTAATATGGATATCTATCATTCTTCTTCATTCGCACAGTCTTCGGAAATATATCATATATTTATATTTTCTGAACTGAAAAGACGTTTAATGTATATAGGTGAAACCAGGAGTTTTTTTTTGTTTAGAAAGTATTAATTTGGAAGCATTCATAAGCGATTTGTTTTGAAATCAAAACAACCGTATTGTCAAAAACTTCCAACCTTCCAACGTCGTGAAATCTCGTATTTTTGTTTGTGGCTAGATTGCATATCTTGCAATCAAGTCGACACTATATTTTTTCAGAATCATACGATTTTCTTTATTTTGATCTTATGATTATAGACCCAATTAAGAGTGGTTCTGAACTTTTTACCCCTCTCATTGTAATCTCTCTCTCTCTGACGTCAGTGGGATATTGTTTAGACTGATATTGGTGAGTTTATCGTTACACGCACGCAACTAAGTCCCCGTGTGTACTCACACCGTAAGCCGCCCATTACACCGAATTCGTGCTAACACTTTTATTACGCCTGTATAAGTGTGGCGGGATTTTTGCCGTAATTCTAAAGTATAGAGACCAAGACGTTCATATGTTGAATTAGGAATAGATAGGACTTAAGTTTAATGTCTAATCTGTATATATTTTTTTTTAAGAATGTAGAATGAATGAATTTCAGGAACTTTAAACCTAGTTTCTGTATGACTTCTATTGCAGTGCCCAATTCCAATTGTCCCGGGTCCAATTTTGAATAGAAATCTTCTAAGAATTCAATCAGGCTTACCATAAATATTGTATCACAATCGGTCCAGCCGTTTAGGAGGAGTTCAGCGACCAACACACCTACACAGAACCCTTAATAATTATATCCAGATATAACTGCTTTTAATATTTTTACCTTTTTCCTCTAAGTAGATTTATTTATTTATTGCAGCAAAACTTAATAACTAAATATATGTATACAACAGAAGTAGTAAAACTAAAATTTTCTAATAATAGTACACTAGCATTACCGTTTTCCGAACTAGTAGAGACTGTATCTCGGAAAACGGGAAATTATTAATTTATTGGCTTGTTAGTTTATTCGTCACATATGTTTGATGTATATGCAATTATACTTTTTTTAATTAAAAGGATTAATATTTTATTGTGTTTTTGTAGGGATTTTTTCTAATTACATTATTGTTTTTAACAAGCTCCATGATGATCAAGATTATCTATGGGCAACGAAGAGCAAAAATCAATGAGAACAACTTTCATATCGTTTTAAATCGGTATTGTGTTTCATATTCACTACGCGAAAGAATTTTCGGGCAAAAGCTACTTTAAAATAAAGCACAATATTCAGAATCTTTGTCGTTTTATTAATATTTATAAACAAAAAATATAAACTAAGATACTAAAATAACTTGACAACAATGTAATGATAGGATCAACCAACTTTAAGATTGAATGTCATTTCAAAATTGATAAGAAACTTTGATGTGGCAACAAAACGTTCTTATCAAAGTTTGCTTTAAGTAACATTTAACAAATTATTAAGCGGTTTTAAACAATTTTTAAGGGTTTCGTACCAAAATATTATGAAGTATTTAGAATAGCTGTTATAGGATGCTTGACTTGCTTAAAATACACATGACTAAAATAAGATAATTAAAAACTTCAGGCATTCTGAAATTTGAATGAAAGTGGGATTATTATTTTAAGGAGTATCACCATAAAGACCTTCATTTGAACGTGACAATATCAGTTTCTATTTATATTAAATCTCCCTAGTAATTTTATATCATAAAAATAAATCACTATTCACTTCTTGTTTACGTTTGAAAAGTAAAAACTAGATAAGTAATAATGTAAGAAACAATAAAATGATTCCTAAAACTAGCGCAGTTTTATTGAAATCTTTTATAAATATACTACCGGTAGAAGTTGTCGCAAACTTTTATAGGAGTAAGTGAGGAGAAATCTTTGTACCCCTTTTTAAGCTAAGTTTATGTGTAGAAGAAGTGTAGAAAGGTAAAAATTTTGTAACAAAAACCTAAACAATATTTTGACGTATAATATTTCAGTGTTAGCGGTTGAATGCGGCAGCGGCAGGCATGTTTTATTTTTTTAAGTACATCCTCACTTAATCTTAGGCAGACTATGATTACAAAATAGTATTGAAAAGAAACCTCAAGTTCAGTGATGGCCTTTTTATCCACTCTATGACATAGATATCTCTGTATCAGGCTGACATTAGGGACGGCGCTAAGTGGACGGCTTTACTTTGTAACTGTTAGGTGCAAATAATGTGACGTTTTCATTCCCCTTTGCTCTAAAGTTATTTTTGTTCCGCGCGACTTTTCCGTAACTGTCCCCATCTATGCCTTTGTTTCGGTTTCAGTAACAAGTGGTTTACTGGAACAGAAAAGGTAATAGTGCTTATTTCGTATAAATTTAGAATGCAAACAAAAAACTCGGAAGTGGCGTAATTTGAACCTTCATCACCTTCATCTATCCGGTAATCGCGTCCTGACTACTTTGTCAACTATGCAACATATATTGCATATGCAGACTTAAGTTAATATTTCCAAGTGTAGGTAAAAACTGTTTAAAAAAATATAAAACTTCTTATTTAAATTAAATTAAAATTAAAGGTTAACGCTAGGCCAAGTGATTACGAGCCACGGCTGAAGACATGTATTATTATATAATTTATATTATTAGTTATTTATATGTTTAACCTTTTATTTTTCTATTTATAATTGTACACCCCGACCTTATTTTATATTTTATCCGTGGTTTGTGCTGGTAGAGATCGCTCATTAGCGATAAGGCCGCCTATTGCACCTATTTATTTTGTGTGTGTGTGTGTTTTCTTTTTCATTTCATTTCATTAAGACACCCACCAGACCACCAGTAACTTTGTGAATGTTTTGCAGGATTTGTTTTGTGATGTTGTTTCATATTCAGTACGCGATAGAATCTGCCGGCAAAAGTTACTTAAGTGACCACCACCTGATAGTGGTGTCACATATTAGTGGGAGGGCGGGCATTGCATATGACGGCGCCTCCGTCAATAATTGGTACAAAAGGTACATCCGCTAATTAGTCAAGATGTTACACTCACATTCTTGTATCGTTCGATGGTCAGGCCATTGAACAATATAAAATGAGTAAGCTTGTTAGTTTGGGGCCCTTCGCTAGTCGTCGGTTGTCCGCTGCACACGTGGCACCACGACCGTGTAATATTGATTTTTTTTAATTTATTCTAAAACATTCATTATAAAGATTAAAAGTTGTGCAACTTTGACGACCTCTGTGGCGCAGGTACAATTCCCGGCTCGAGTCTGGTTTGGTGGGAGGCTTTGGCCTTGGCTAGTTACCACCCTACGGACAAAGACGTGTCGCCAAGCGATTTAGCGTTCCGGCAAGATGTCGTGTTGAAACCAATTTTATTTTATTTATTTTATTTATTTATTTATTTAAGAAAAACATTGACATAAAGTGATAATAGTTAGGTGTAATCACAAACTCGTAGATTGAGTTTTTCCGTACACCTAAGCCATCGACAATTACTTACACGTACACGCATCTACAAACATAACACTTGCTTAAAAGTTAAATAATTGCTACTTATAAACTAACATCATTATATATTAAGAGCAATGACATACTTAATACAAAACTAAATGTACTAGGTAATAACTAATTCATAAATATATTTTTTTTTAAATAAATGTAGGTAGGCTAGTTAAAAATTATGTTTTTAGTTCGGTGCGACGCAAAGAATTCAACCACTAGGCTCCGCGGCGAAATGCGTTAGCCGTGGTTAGACGCTCACTCACACTAATTCATGTTTGAAATTTTTAAATCTAGTACAGGATGATTATTTTATTTACCTAAGTTCAATTATTTAGGTGTAGTAGTGTATCCATAAATAAGGTTGCTGATGTGTAATTGATTTTAGTGTTATGAGTAAAATAGTATGAAAGTATTATTAATAAGTTGAGTTTAGATATTAAGTTAAGATATTTATTTGATCAGTAAGTTAAGTAGTAAGTGATAGTTGTGCATGGTATTCTAAAAATTTATTATATTATTATATATTATATATGGTTTTGATATTAATGACACGTTATTTTACAGTTTAATTCTTGTATTTCGATATTATAATTTTCTGATAGTATTCTTTTAGTTTATATTTTATATTTCTACGATTTATGACGTCAGTTAGTGCCTTCGGAAGCTGGTTAATAAGGTTAGGTATAACATAGTTTAATCTCCTTTTTCCATATGAGTTGTTATATTAGGTAATAGAAGTTTAGGGTAGTCATTTCTTCGGGCTGAATATGAAAACTGCACTTTTTTAAAATTTTCATTGAAATATTGTTCAATTAATAATGATAGTTCTGTTTTCTCATGTACGGGTATTATTTTGCAGAAAGCAAATAGTTTACGGTAATCATCTTTATAGGCCAGTTTTATTTTATCTGGAACTATTTGCTTAAGGATCCGCATTTGAAGTGCAAATATTTTATCAAGGTGACTTTTGGACGTTCTTCCGTAGCTTGACAGCCCGTAGGACACAACGGATTCAACCAGAGATGTGTATAGTAATAACAGTATTTTGTATGGCACTTTATATCTTATTAAAGAAAATTTAGCTAGGATCCCCCTTAGCCTGTCGCACACATGGCTAACGTGATCTGTCCAGTTGAGTCGATTGTCAATGACAAGCCCAAGGTAGGTGTGCCTGTCGACTACGTCGATTACATCACAGGTACAAGGTGTATTGTTGTTATCGATGTTCACATGAAGGCAATGGTGATTATGTGCCACTAGTCTAGGTTTATACGAGCTTCTATTTTGGGTAGTGCTAATGTATATTAATTTAGTTTTACTAGCATTGAGTACCAATCCAGCGTCGTGTGACCATTTTGTCAGCATGTCAAAATCCGCTTGAAGTTGTGTGAGCGTGTCTTCTATATTGTCAGCTGCAGCAACTAGGCAAGTATCGTCTGCAAATTGATAGATTTCACACTGCTTGATGGTATTGGAGAGACTATTTACGTAGGCAAGGTAGTGCAGAGGTCCGAGCACGGAACCAAATGATTAAGAGTATGGGTTTACCATAACAGGTTAGCCCGCTACCATCTTAGACTGCATCATCACTTACTATGAGGTGAGATTGCCGCCAAGAGTTAAATAGAAGGATGTGTCCAGGATGTAAGCTATGTTTTTGAGAAATATCATCACTTGTTCCATTGGGTGGTAAGATCCGCAAGTACTATAAAGTGTAACAAACCAGTCTATTTCCTATATATAGCATCCAAATTATGGACAAGCAAGTTTTTAATTAAACTCTGGGCGAATTTAACCCGTGGTGCTGTTCGTGTTTCACCAGCAAAATATTAGGCTTCTTATTAACAAATTTGTGCCTTTAATCAGACCTTCCAAAATGATCATACTTTATTTCTTGCCGGCAAACATCGACTGCTTTCAGTAGGAAAAAACATGTTTATTGCAGCTGCCAGTGAACAGGCTGGCTTATAGGATGCGATATACCGACACGATCCTGGTACAGATGAGAATTCAGACAGCAAAAAAACACTACTACCGTCAAGTCAAAGTTAAAATTATAAAAGGGCCTTACCTACATTCATATTTATTTGTAAACTAGCTGACGCTCGCGACTTCGTCTGCGTTGAGGATAAACATTAAAGTATCTCCTTTCTAAAAAAAAAGAATGAGTGAAATCGGATATTGATTCGTTGGTCGGAGAAGTTGTAGGAGGCGCCCGAGACGTGATGGCACAGTCGGTGGCAACACGCATTGCAACATTACTTTATTTTTCTAAAATAACAGATTTTTTCTAAAATAAAAGTAGCCTAAGTTACTCCTTATTACATCAGCTACCTAACAATAAAAGTCCCGTAAGAATCGGTCCAGCCATTTCAGAGATTAGCCGGAACAAACAGACAGACAGACAGACAAAATTGTAAAAAATGTTATTTTGGTGTATGTACCGTATACATATTCATATGCATGCAGTAAAAAACGGTTATTTCAATATTACAAACAGACACTCCAATTTTATTTATTTGTATAGATTAATATTCTCATTTCAGACAGACGTTTAGCTGGACCAATATAAAATTGCAATTTCATGTCAATTAACACAGAAACGTGGTTTACTTCCTCCGGTTAACATATATTTTTTTGAATATTAATGTACATTTAAATATAGTCGCATGCCCTATCGAGTCGTACCAGTGTCGTTTAGTTTAAAAAAAGCTTTTTACGAAGCACTAATTATTTTCAGGGAAGATAATGAAAGTTGATTAAAAATAGCGAAAAGGTCGGGCGAATTTACCGATGCAAAGTGCTTTGTAAAGTTTTCGTACAAATAGGTATCGTTTAGGATATAATACAGACAGATCGAAGTACTAGCGACTCGTTGGTATGGACTCCGCTAAGTCCATATATTTATAATGAGATTTCTCACAAATGCAATTACTTCATGTCATTATTTTAGAAAATTATTTAGCACACAACAAACTATATTTAAGGATGAAGGTAGTTTATTTATACACTTTAGACGGCAACTCACCTAATGGTAAGTGATGATGCAGTCTAAGATAGTAGCGGGCTAACCTGGAGGTATGGTTAACCCATACTCCTAAATAGCCAGCCATGGTTGAAGCCTCCCACCAGACCATACTCGAGCCGGGAATCTGATCCAACGATGCGATGACAGCACGTTTCAGAAAATTTGATGAAATTCGGATCAAAAATAGATTACACACAACTATTTCGTATTTGCTGGCAAATACATATACTTATGGAATGTAAACCTTTATATTTTTTTTCAGCATGGTACTTTGTGAAATGACGCTAATACGCCCTTAACATCAATGATGCATATTACGTTGTTGACAATCATATCAATGCTGAAAGTCATATATATTAAGTTAATCAATCCACCCCTCATTTTCTTATGTCCGTAGAGAATTGTGTACATTGTCTTGTAGGGATACTCGTATATGTCAACTTGCCACGCAATTGGTGGTTTGTTGTTTACGGTTCGACTATCAAAGTCGACGTTTCACTATCGAGTCATGGTCAAGTTTCTCAACGGCAGGAAACTCTTTATTTTATTAGCAATTGTGTTGATCGCGCTCCGTTATAGTCGGGAAGTTTCGCCAATCTTCCGAGTTGGGCACAAGTCCATCAGGAGTATTCATAGTACAAAAGCTAGTGGAAGATACTTGACTATATCAAATAACGGCCATTTGGGATTTATAAAATTTTAAAATCATACTTATTTTTTCTTCTTCCTGGCCTCGCTATGCAATGTTGGGATAACGTGTCTTTAACCTGGAAACAAGCCGACACAAAACATGGAATTCTCAAATTGTGTATCTCTTTTGCCTGATTGGCAAACGATTTATAATAAACAAGAAATATGCATCCCTGCCTAGTGGAAACTATTTTTGCAGGAGCACTGGACATCGTCGTCTCTAATGCCAGAAAAAGGTAAATTAACATATTCAGCTTACCTCAAATAATTCCTTAATGTTCCCCATTACCTCTCATACTAGATCTCCCGCATTTATTATCCACATTACCGCGGATTTACGTGCTTTCTTTTACTTTAACTTGTTCGCAGTGATTCAGATACGAGCCCCAAAGTTTACGTGAGGTATTACACCGGGATCGATTTTATCGTCATCTAACGGACTGCTTGATATTGGTAATAAATTGTTGTAAGTCCGTGTTGCGGCATTAGCTTTGAAGCTTGGGAGCTAACTGCTGGAACATGGATTAAGTTTTGCTTAGAGAGAGAGAAAAGAGATCGACGGAAAAGCTGGAATTGCTGAGTTAGCTTAACGAGTCGCGAAGCTGAAGTAGCAATGGGCGAAAAACATCGATGGACGCTGACGTCCCAAAGTGTTCGAATTCGCATCCTGACTCTGCAGGTAAACGCTATGTAGACAACATTAAAAGAGGCTCAGGTAGGCACTAGACATAGGAGGAAATGTAAAACACCGACCAAAATACCTAAATCCATCAGGGGATGACCATCAGTTGATAATATGATGATGATATCTCTCAAAAGTTTCTGCACAACTGCTGTGCACAGCACCGTTAAGTATAATGTGATTTAAACCTATTGATTAATGATTTTCATCATCATGATCAACCCATTACCAGCTCACTACAAAGCATGGGTCTCCTCTCAATATGAGAAGGGTTTGGCCATAGTCCACCACGCGGGCCATGTGCGGCTTGGCAGACTTCACACGCCTTTGAGAACATTATGGAGAACTCTCAGGCGTGCAGGTTTCCTCACGATGTTTTCTTTCACCGTTGAAGCAAGTGATATTTTAATTATTTAAAGCGGAAGCGGTGATAGCCTGGAAGCGGTGATAGCCTAGTGGTTAGGGTGTCAGCCTCCTAATCAGAGGTCGGCGGTTCGAATCCGGGCACGCACCTCTAACTTTTCAAAGTTATGTGCGTTTTTAAATAATTAAAAAAAAAATGATTTTAGATAATTATTATAGTCTAATTAAATGTAAGAGTTTTATAATAAGATACAGAAAATAGCAAACAATAAATCTACAGACTAATAAATAGTAACTAAGTTACAAAGAAAATAAATATAAATTACACAGTGAACATTAAGCTTAAGTAGCTATATATAATCGTAAAATTGGCAAATCTGCAAGGTGCTATTTCTAATTTCTTCAATCTCATTACACAGCACCATAAATATTTTCAATGCCCTCTCAACGCACGTTTGGCTCGGACACCGGAGATGTTGACTTCACAACGTTCAATTACTTGGTCGACCAAACCGTGCAGAGTTGCCGATCTTGCGCGGATATACCATGGACTTTCACAAAGTTATTTTATTGGGGCCTAAAAAACATAAGTACTATCCGAGATATTGGAACCTATGTCAGCACTTAGGTTGGTTTGCAAGGTATATTATCTTAGTTAATAACTTACTCTGTTGGCATCACTAAATCAGTTTTAATATATTTTCTGGTTTCTGTCAGTTATAGCAACGGCTGCGGGGAGTGGTAATGATTGCGGGTGTTCGCTAATAACGTGGTGACAGCGTGTTATTCATGTAGCATAACGTCGCGAGCAGAATGACGTACGTTATTGGAAATGACGCAGATTGGCCGGTAGCGCGAGTTATAAGAGGAATATGTTATGAAGAACCTTCTATATTTACCTGAGTTCCTAGTCAAACCCATCAAGTTAACTAATGTCGCATATACCAGCGAGCGTTAGTCTATCATATTTGTTTGTTAGGAATCACGTAACTTGAGCTCTGCTGAACGGATTAGCTGGAAAAGTGGCAAAGGGAATTGGAAAATAAAGGAAAATCTAGAAGTGCTTTTTTCTACGGGTTTTTTGTACTCAGGATCATTAAATTAATCTAGCGCGCATATAGTCGAAATTTTTGAATTTGTATGTTTGTATGTTTTTTGGATTGTAAAAAAAAAATTATACAAAGTTGGGAGCTACTTCGATTTAATTTCAATAGATCGCGTACGATTAACATGTATATTAGGACGATCAAAATCAATTTTACACGGTACGAAGCTAATCGGGTCAGCTTGTAGTATGAGTTCCCTCCTAGCGCTTATGACTTGCGTTTGATATGTTTTATTAACATTTGGTTTACAATAAGGTCGCTCGCTGATTTACCGAGTTGTACACTATCTGGTATTGGGGAAGAGAAGCGAAGCGAGTGCTCGGAATTGGGAAAATGAAGGGCTTTCTAGGGGTGCGTACCAAAAGTCTTTTTGTACGATCACGTTTTAAAAAATAGCCTTCCTTCCTTTTACAATGTTATAGCAACTTCTAAGCTCTAAATTTAAAATTGAGCTGATGAGAATGATCTTCATTCTCATCAGCTCTCATTCATCTCATCAGAATGATATTAATCATCATTACACATTAGCAACAACATACTCAACATATCACCACATAAACTTCGCTCTTCCCAAAATTTTCAGGGTAATTATCCCGGTTATCAATTACTGTAGCTGAAGACAAATTATCTGAGCCTTTTAAAAATCTTGTTGAAGTGAGTCTAATTTAGATGCTGAAGTGAAAATTCCACGCTTAATGAGGTAACAATTTTTAAGTAAACTAGCCTTTTGGGCATCCATTTTAAAAGCACCAGAGATGTTTTTTTCAATAAATTAACTAACTTACGTCATGGTATCAGATAGACTTAATAAAAAAAATAACGCCATTTTTTTGTTGAAAACACGACTAAGTAATGAGACGGAATTAAAATCTTAATTTAGCACTTATGCAATTTATGACTTTCACTTTAATACCTCTGTGATTTTTTACACCACAAATTGGGGCTAAGAGTTACAGTTAGAATTTATTAGGGATCAGAGCCAGCGAGCTGATGCAAAATTCATTAAATAAATGCAAAATGCATCGTAAGAAAAATCTATACTCTTAGCAAGGCAGTGAGGTGTTATTCCGCCTGGAGGAAGCGCTAGGGAAGTGATCTTTTTTTTTTGGACTGTCTATTAGCTGTACAAACCCTATTGGTTGCCACAGCGTAACTAGGCTGTTTTGCGAGCTTTGGAAAGAAGCTCTGCCAGAAGAAATGTTGAGCCCTAGGACTCAAAGAAACTAAGGACACGACTGCCTAAGGGCGCCTCCTTTGAGGCCGAACCTCGGCTTAGGCGACGTTTGGGATAACGGGGGGGTCGGACGGTGAGTGGTACGAACGTCTTCGAGGACGTGGATGGAGCCCACGTCCGGATGACGTAAGATAGCGGGGACCTCGTCTTCGCCGGCGAAGACGGTGTGTAGCGTATGATTGTGTGGTAGGTGGTACGAGTGTGTTGTCAGTAGTCATCTGATCGTCAGGATCATGAAGGATAT
This sequence comes from Lasiommata megera, assembly GCA_928268935.1. NCBI lineage: Eukaryota > Metazoa > Arthropoda > Insecta > Lepidoptera > Nymphalidae > Lasiommata > Lasiommata megera. The sequence continues at coordinate 17,623,800 of OV743317.1, read as the reverse complement.
GTTTAGGTCTCCTCTTTCGGAGAGGAGCGCTTAGGTCGGGGGATTAAAAAGAAGCCGCAACTACGAGAGGGTTGGGGTGTCGGAGAAGTGATCGCAATCGCATGTATAAACCGTTCTTGCAAGGCAGTGCGCACTCTATAAGTAATATAATTTTACTGCAGCAGAGCAGGACGTCAGTAAATCTTCCAATTAAATCACTAGCCCGTAACCACTGGCTTCGATTCAGCATGCAAATCAGCTTCACGGAGAACTGAGGTCTGAGGCAGGCTTAAAACTTTTGCAAATTTTATTGAAAATTTAAAAACGTGAACGATTTAATATTCTCTGGGGAGTGGGCTCAGCTGAGAGCACGGAAATTTCGTAAGCCGATTTTATGTAAGCCACAAAGAAAAGGACATTGTATATTGGGCATTATACAACATTCGGTATTCGTTTATAAATTGTTGTTGTTTTTATGAACTGTATTACGTAAATCGGTGTTACAAATTATAGGCATCTTGGTATTGCTGATCGAAATAAATAACAACCCTAATTATTATATTTGTTAATATTGTAGTTGGGAATCAAAAAGAGTGATGCCTGAAGTGAATATATTATTTATGACATCCTCTTATATATATTGACCTAAATGTTTTTTTTTATAATAAAGTTGGTATTTTTTTCGCGAACTCACATATCACAAAATGAGCGCGCAATTATTTGAACGTTACGGAGTTCGATAGCAGATCCGGTAGCAATGAGCTCACGGTACATTTAGATAAGCTTTTCCCAATCATTTGTTTCCATTCCACTATCTGTCCTCACTTAAACTTGTTTAAAATTCGCTAGCTCAGGTGAATAGCAGTTTAAAACTCAAGATTAACTCTCGAAAGGTTTTCTGCGGGAGACATTTTGAAATGGAAACTTAGCAAAAACATATCGGAACATCGCCTTCAATGTATCCACTCGTATCTATCATTTGGTATTTCATCTTCATCATCATCAAGTGATGAAAATTGGTTTTCTACGATCAACTTAAAATTCAAAGGTCTTGCAATGCTGTGGGAATCGCAGGAAGCTACTCAAAACATAAACGACGCATTGCGTCTCGCTTAATGATATTTGCGCACGGAGTGACACTGTAGCAACGCTGCCTTTTCCGAGGATTGTCACTATGCATCTTCGAAACTTGGAATTTGAGACCACCTTCATCCGGTTTTTGTTATATATCCATGACAAATAGATTACGTTTAAAAATACTGAGACATAGATGCAGTAAATAACGTAATTAGTAGCGGATTCATCATCATCATGATCAACCCATTGCTGGCTCACTACAGAGCACGGGTCTCTTCTCAATATGAGAAGGGTTTGGTCATAGTCCACCACGCTAGCCATGTGCAGATTGCTAGACTTCACACGCCTTTGAGAGCATTATGGAGAACCCTCAGGCGTGCAGGTTATCTCACGGTATTTTCCTTCACCGTTAAAACGTGATATTTTAAATAATTGCTTAAAACCGCCCGGGTTTGAACCCCTGACCTTTGATTAGGAGGCAGATGTCCTTACCACTAAGTTATCGCAGATTCTATTATTAGTAGCTGATTAAAATCATGAAATGGCAAGAGTGTAGCTCTGTTCTGATTGCGTGAATCTGAATTCGAGATTCAGTAGCTACTGGATTGACATTCGTTTAAAGTTGAGAGTTTGTTCTTATTATTCTTTGGTTGAGTTCTTTCCTTGTTTCGTTATTTCAAATTACTTATTTGAATACAATTCTGAATGCAAGTGATGCCAGCGATAATTCTCTGTGGCGTCTCACAATAAGAGTGTATTCGTTCATTCATTATTCAACTTGCTTTCAACGCGCTGTCTAGAATGAATTTATCATACCTGGGAAATTGTCCAAAGCATATTTTATAATACTTTTTATCGACCGGAAAGTTTTGTGCTGAGAGCTGAGGTGAGTCTTGACAATTATCAAATTGAAAAAGAAACAAAACGCAATATTAATAGCAGAATTTAAGCAATATACTTATGAACTTGCGCAGAGCTGGTTTTGTTTTGCCCTTTGTGCTGCGGTTTGTTTCACAATAATTGCATAAAGCTAAATTTATACTTTGTGAAGTCGATATCTGTGACAACTACGTTCCGCAGCTTAAATATCAGGTTTTGTTTTTAAGTAGTTACTTCAACTTTTCTCTCGATGAAATACAGTTGGGAAATACAAATTTTACTTCAAAGTCTAAACTTTGAAGGTATAAATTGTTGCTCGAAAACGTTTGTCTCGTTCTCAAACTGTGGTTTCACGATTGCCTGTCAAAGGGCCTGCCTGAGTTTATACAGCAAATAACGAAATGTCGATGACTGCTACTTTCTTCAACTGAGTGTTAGTTTGTAGATGGTGACATCAGTTTACAGGAAGTGGGCTGTGGCCTACAGTTACCACATTAATTGTTATTTTTGTCAATCGCATATTGTTGTGCCATAGATATCGGGAAGACACTGTCTCCTGTAACACAGTTTAAACTATAGCAGGAGCCAGGGCTTCATACTTATGAAATGTAATTATGCCTTTGATAAAAAAAAAATTATATAAAAAAAAAATTTAATAACTAAGTGTGTAAATTAGTTTGATATTCTTTGAATGGTTGTTTTTAAAAGGTTTTACTTTAAGGAAAACACTAAAAAGCGAAAGTGACTTTCTTTGTCTGTTTTCTGTTCTGTTTCCGTATGTGCGGTGTACAGTAAAAGCTTTTCATTCATTTACGTATTATTTTTATGCAGATAAACATTACTGGATTTAAGATTTCGTATCAAATTGCCATAACAGATATGACCCTTATGTCAGTTTCTCTCCATCGTTTTATTGATTACATCCAGACCAATTTCGTTTATTATTCTTTGTTACTCGTTTTCGCTTTGATTATAAACTCTCGGAAATTTTGATCACCAGCTCAGTCTGGAGTTAAATAACAAACAGTTATTAAAATAATATAACAAATCATATAACAGGAGTTATGTAAATAGTTAGAGCCGGGCCCGGGGAATCCCTCATGTGTATTATAAACAAGAACACTCCATTTTATCGTGAACAGTAACGCTATTAAGCATGTAAATAAACGATATTCAGTGGAATTGTTTGATAATGATATATTATTGCTAATGCCGTGGCGGCGCGTTCGTTATCTATAATTATCTATTCCGCTATCTTTTCCTCCGCCGTCAATCTCCGTTATTTGCTCGACTTCACGAGTGCGCTCTGAATTTGGTATGTATCAGTGAACGAGCAGCCCTTCATTGTAAAACAAATCTAAATGTGGGCCAAGTGACAGGAGCAGGCGACTGAACATTTTGCAGCTGTTATTAGGCACACGAAGACTGTATATACAGTCTTTCTGTCCTATAATATAATATTAAATATATAATAATAATTATAGATAACGACAAACTTACAGAAACAGAGTAGAAAACAGACACAGAATTCACTTTCGTAACTTGATGTTTTATTAAAACAACCATTAAAAGAATATCAAACTAATGTACACACGCTTAGTTATTAATAAATGGTCATAACTATAGATCACAGCCCACTTCCTATAAACTGATTTCACCATCTACAAACTATGACACTCAGCAGGCAATACAGAGAGTTTGAAGTATCTGTATCTGTTCAGGGCAAAAATTAGGATCTTAATTCTAGTTTTGCGCAAACTTGAGTGACAAAAGACGGGGCACGCAATACGGGCCGATGTATGTTGGGGTCCTCGAGATCACCGCCTTGAAAGCCCAATGTTGGTAAGCCCCAAGATGGAGGGATGACATCAATCGAATTTTCTGGGCACATGAAGCATCAAAACTATTGACATTAAAAGTCCTCACAACAGTTTTATGCACAAATGTGGACGTCTATCGGTTGAAATGAATAATGTGGACTGCATGGATGTGTTTTACCTGGATAAAAAGCCTATTTGCTGTAAAGGTAGATTAGTACTTTGTAGGTTTAATTATTTTGTTCAACTACCTCTAAAGCAAAAAAATTACGTCTATTAGTTTTCTGTTGCCACGTCAAAAACGAGTATTAAAATATTAGAAATGATAAAGCACACTGTGGCATTAAATTATTAGTGTGATGTGATCGTATTATAGTTTAAGGAATGTGTTTCAAGAGGGGAATGAAATAAGTTTAGTTAGTTCAGATAAGTTTGTCATTAGAAAACATCTTAGAAAAGGGGTCGTAGTGAGTGAGTGAGTGAGTGTTGAGTCTTGGCGTGAAAATATCAAAATACTTTCAATTGTCTCATGCAGTTGTTTAAGGTCGCGTCAAGCGGACGAGCTTATAACTAAAGATAGCGTGGGTGTGAAATTAGTCGGGCAAGAATAATTAAATGATTTTTAAAAGTTTCTACAATTTGAATAGAAAATATACTTCTCAAGATAACAAAAATATCGGTAGCTCATGACTTGCCCCGCCGCCCGAACCCGTGTCGCTTCCAATGACGCGTGTCAGTCTGTGCCCGACGTGACGCAACATGATTAATACGCTGTCACCGCGATATTCGCGAATTCCCCTCTAAATTACAACCTTCGCCACATTCTACACACTCTATATCGCTCATTTGGTACAACAATGACGTAATTACACTTTTTTTCAAAAACAAGTTGAATATGTCAAAATGTGCGGAAAGACTATTTACGTCGGGAGAAACATCGACAGAATTGAATTTGTAGTGATTTGCCGCGAGATGGCGCGAATGTCATTGTAGGATTGAGTAAAATGGCGCCATTTCTGCTGCTACAACGTCTGGATGGCCAGTTGCGCGGGGCGCCCCGCTGAGTGTGATTGTGTTTTGGAGCTACAACGACGTAAAGGTATTTATGACATTTAATCCGATACTTTTTGGTGCAACAATGCCGTAATTGAGCAATTGCGGCGTTGTTGCTCCAAAAAATATTTAGTTCTTGGTAAAATAATGACAAAATTGCGTAATTACGTCAGTGTTTGTCCAAGTAAAGTATCTTTCTGGTGAAACAACGACGGAATTTTGTAAATATGTCGCTGTAGCTCCAAATATGGTATTTTTTGATAGTTCAGTGACAAAATTGAGTAATTACGTCGTTTTTTCTCCAGATAAATTATTAATCTGTTGAAACGATGTTAGAATTGTGTAATTACGTCGTTATTGCTGTAAATAAAGGATGTTCTTTTTTTTTAAATAGACGAAATTACAGAACTGTGTCATTGTTACTCCAGTACTTTTACGTGTATTGTGTGTATAAGGCTGATTTACAACTCAGCCTAAATAATTATAATTTTTATGAGTGAGAAAAATGATGACTAGGCATCGATCACTAATAAAAAACTAGATAGGTACACAATCCCATACAAAAGTTCTCTAAAAACTGTCGCCAAATGTTTACACGTGATTCGAGTTGAAATAAATATACATTAATGTAAATTCAACCTTAAATACATTGCCTAAAGTTGTATTCACAAAGCTACGTACAAAAAGCAATACATTTTTACGACCGGTACGTATCTAGTTTTTTATTAGTGATCGATGTGACTAGGAGATAGTTAAATACATTAAAGAATTTATGCCTATAACAGCCAATACATCTAGGACTATATTAATTTAAACTTTCAGAGAATATTATTAATGATGGAAAACCGTGCAAGGAGATTGGTGAATTATTGTCTAATGGAAAGGAAAGTACCACCATTTGCAAAACCGAATGCTTCCGAAGCTAGTAAACGATGCAAAGATGGTAAGTATGTAGTATTTAACTTAATTCTTATTTAATAAATCACAATTAAAAGTACCTATCTCATTCATCTATTAAAAGTAAGTAGTAATCGATTGAGATAGACAATACTTTCGAATATGATTTATTTAACACATAAGTATTATTATATATTTTTGTTGCAGAAAATGATAAAGATACATTTACACCAAAAAAAAAAGTAATTCATTATGAAAATAATATGCATACATCAAACTTTCAAGCTCCAATTGAGTCACCAACTTCTGTTAACCAAGCTATGGATTCTGATATTATGACCTTGGAAACAAAGTCAAAGTCACTGACTTATCATGATGTACCGGAAATGAATACACGAGATGATGCAGATTTTTCTCCACACGACGGTGGAGATGAATACCGTCCTGAAAAAGTTAATAATATGCCACGAAATGATGTGCCTGACTTAGACATGCATACATCAAACTTTCAAACTCCAATTGAGTCACAAACTTCTGTTAACCAATTGGAAACAAAGTCATTGACTTATGATGATGTACCAGAAATGGATACACGAGATGATGCAGATTTTTCTCCAGATGACAGTGGAGACGAATATTGTCCTGAAAAAGTTAAACGTACATGTCCAGTAATAGGTAGTAGACGAAGATCATTATCATCAAGTTCTTCTTCTTCAAGCTCTTCCTCATCATCGAGCTCTTCCTCATCATCGAACTCTTCCTCATTATCAATTTTGTCGCAGAATCAACCTTTAACTTCAAACCATGAAAACAACCCCAGTACTGTTAAAGATAGTCAAGATCCACCGGAAGACAATAGTATTCAAAACCATAAATCTACTGACATTAATCAAAATCTAGAATCAACTAATAAAAAAACAAAAAAAAGGTTAAGAAATCCAGCGGCTTGGAAGAAAAATCAACGTGCTCAGCTGAAGAATTCAGGTCATGAGTATACTTCTCGGACGGGCAAGATCATTCCTGCAAAAGAGATTAAGCCTCCTTGCTCTAACAAATGCAAACATAAATGTTCAGAACACATCTCAGAGGAGCAAAGATATAATATTTTCAAAATGTATTGGGGTTTATCGTCTCTTCAAAGACAGCGTGATTTTTTGAATTCATCAATAACTGTGCTACAATTGGCACATCGTCGTTTGAAAACTGGTGTAGAAAAGAACAGAAAACCTAATACTTATTGTTCCTTGATGAGTAATGGTAGGAGTTTCAGGGTATGCAAATTATTTTTGTTAAATACATTGGGGATTTCCGAACGTACTTTACGTACTGTAATCGAGGCCAAGACAAGAAATGAATCTAACGGCGTAGCACCAATTGACAAACGTGGCTGCCATGGAAATCATAGAAAGACTAGTTCTGAGCTACAAGAGTCTGTTCGGAATCATATAAATTCAATTAGTAGAATTGAGAGCCATTATCTCCGGGCAAACACCACTAGAGAATATATTGATGGTGGCCTAACAATAGCTCATCTACATCGCGATTATAAGAGATTAAGAGAATCCGAAAACAAAGAGGCTGCAAATTACGATTCATACTTTCGCATATTTAATACGGAATTTAATATTTCTTTTTTTGTTCCAAAAAAAGACCAATGCGATATCTGTGAACAATATAAAAATGCTGTTGGAGAGGCAAAAGAAAAAATAGAGACTGACTACGCAGAACATTGCCGGCAGAAAGTACTTAGTCGAATGGAAAAGAAGACTGACATAGAAACATGTAAGAATACAGATAGTAACGAAATAGTCGCAATTTATGATCTTCAAGCAGTTATGCCAGTGCCAGTCGGCGAGTCCTCGTCTTTTTACTATAAATCAAAATTGAACTGCTTAAACTTTACAGTACGTACCTATTATAGCTCAAAATATTCGTTTATTCTCTTTTTTTTGACAATAGTTTGAAAACTGTCTTTTTTTATAGGTATCAGATGTAAAGGACCAACAAACCTATTGTTACTTTTGGCATGAGGCTCTAGGAGGTAGAGGACCAGTTGAGATTGGTTCTTGTGTCTTTAAGTACCTGCAACGTGTAGCTGATAATCACCCTGGTTGTAACATCACATTTTATAGTGACAATTGTGGCGGGCAGCAAAAAAACAGGTTAGTTTCATTTGTTAAGAACTGTTTTTGTAGTAGTGTTGTCACGTGTCTAATATTTTGTAAATTTTTTTCAGGTTTATTTTTTCCATGTACTTGTATGCAGTCAAAACTCTACGAATTAATAAAATCACACATAAATTTTTGATAAGGGGGCATACCCAAAATGAGGGAGATGCAGCCCACTCCATTATTGAAAAGGCTATAAAAAGAGCCAAAAAGTCGGGCGCTATTTATGTACCAGATCAGTATGTCCAAATAATAAGATCTGCAAAGGTAAAAGGCAACCAGTTTAATATTGAAGAACTAAATTTCGATGATTTTTATGATTTGAAAAAATTATCTGACGAAATCGAACTTAATACTGTCAAAGATGTGGATGGGAACACCATTAAAACCTCAGATATCAAAGCAATAGAATTTACGAAAGACAACGATGCAGTATACAAGTACAAACTCAAATTCGACGATAACTGGAGTGAAGCTGAAATAAAAAAAAAGAAACAAAGATCTACTAGTCAACGAATAACTAAGGCTATAGAAGATATTAATTTGGTTCCAGCGTATACTTCAAAACGAGAAATTTCTGCTAACAAGAAAATTGATCTAAAAGAACTGTTACAAAAAAACATTATTCCTCGCTATTACTCAGCTTTTTATGAAAGTATTTTTTAAATGTTAATTTTTTAACTTTAGAAGTGTTTTTGAGTTTTTAAATATTTAATTAATATTCATAAATAAATGTTTACGTTGATTAATTCAATTATTTAGTTTTATTTTGTCACAAATGCAAAATTTCCTAGTGAACGCGTTATTTTTTATTCTGAATTCTGAAGCAACAGTGACGTATTTACAGGTACCTTTTTTATTTATGTCTATAATTTAGGTTGTGTACAATGTACCGAGTAGATTGGGACTATAATAGAAACTACACATATTGAACTTACTTTTAAAATCACGACGATTATAATAAGTCCCTTAAACATCCCATACCTTTAATAGAAATCTTTGATTGGCTCTCCTGTAAATTTTCTAAAAGTGTAATTTCGTCATTGTTGCACCAAATGAGCGATATACAGAACCGTCTATTGAGTGGTCATACTCCACTTTATTCCATAGCCGATTATCTACTCTATGGCTGCAATGACGGCCACATTCTATCTAACACACATTCAAAAGTGTCAATTTACTGACTATACGCAACTAGTTGGAAAGTAAAGTTCTTACACTGTGGCAATGGTCTGCAATTAATGATTTTAGTGTAGGATTTGTATCACTGTATAATGGACATATTTGATACAGGTGAAGAAGTTATGATTTTTTATGTCGTGTGTCGCTCTGACCTAAGATCGATTGTACGATGTATTTACGGCTTAGCAAAGGAAAATTAAAGAATTATTTCGGGATTTCTTGAAATTTGTATGATGATGATAATGTTATAGAAGCTTGTTTAAGTATAGTTATATATATAGCTCGTATACCAGTTAGTAAATTGAGTATACATTAACTTCGATTTGGAAACGTTGAATCTACATATCCTCAAAAAAATATTAAAATTGAAAATATCTTATTATTTAGTATCTATACTAAAATTTTAAAGCGAAAAGATTTGTGTTAGTTTTTAAGTAATCGATAAACTCTGAAACTACGGATACAGATTTCAAGGATATTTTCATTTATAATGTAAAGCAATATCATTCAGAAATATTTGTCTTTACTATAATAAGATACGTGGATTTACGTGGATGATATCTGTGTATTAAAGATTTTTTTTAAGCTATTACATTTATATGGAACACGAAATAGCATTTAATATTAAATAGTTGTTTGCATATCTGTTCGCGCATCACGTTACAACTACTGCATTTGAATGCAACTAAGTACAATTATGGTCTATACTGAGTCAGATTTAAAGCTATTTTATATACCGAAAAATATTTTTTTTTTTTTGGGAAACGGGATACTTTTATTAAAATTTTACTTATTGTCTTACTTATATATAAGTCGGAGGAAGTAGTCAAATAAGAGTTGATTGTTGACTATGATACGCGAGATATTAGTTTTCAACTTAGAATACTTTGTTAAATCTTAATCTTATTTAATTTGATTTATAACCTTTTTATATTGCCGTTAAGCTCTTTATTTAATTTAATGTCACTATTTTGAATGACGTCCAATCAGAATGGAGGTTAGCGGGGTCGAGGTGCCATCTTGTTTTTCATGCGGGAGTCAGGTGCATGTTTTTGCAATGTTTGTTGATCGAGTTGGATCATTTTGAGAGTGTTTTTGGTTATAATTGAAAGAAGGACATAGATGTGTGTCGCGAATCCGCTATTCTGATTTAATTGTTTGATTTAATTACCTAATTATTAATTGTGGTGTAATTATTCGTATAGTGAGCATTGTAAAGTTGGATTAATAAAGTGTACGAAACTGTTAATATTTTGTTAGTGCTTGCATTTAACCCTGTTGACGCCCACTGGAAACGTGTACGATAAAAATGACAATAAGGATCCTCTTTCTCCGACATATATATATTTAAACAGATTTTGAAAATTAATAAGATTTTTATATTAGTTTACTGTTGCTCGAATTATGTTAAAATCTGGTGAAAATTGAAGGTTTATATAGACAAAACTTTTTAGCGATCAGCAACAAGCCCGCCGCTGAAGACTTATCGACACTTATTACGTGTACTCATGCCACGTGAGTGAGTGCGCTTAATAACAACGGTATAAGGTTTCTAGGTTAACCTACTGCGTGTGTGTTACCTAAAAAATATTGCGAGGCTTACTTTAAAGATAATTACTTTTCGTTGTAAATGAAAGGAACTGTGCATTTTGCATCAGCTTGTTCATAATAAATTCAGACGCATGACGTAGTGTATTAAATGTTAGTATTTTACATAAAGTAGGTACTGATTAAGTAACTTATTTTCATCGTCCTGTCGGAGGTCTGTAAAATACTGACAAAGTTGTGAGGGGAATGTATTTCAATGAACGTATGTATAAAATAGAAATAGACTGAGAAATATATGATATGATAACGCAATTTCGAGGTAAACTATTCTAATTATCTAGACACCAGTATATCTTTCCACTTGACGTCCAATGGCTCCAAATTGAAATAGAGTTACCAAATTAAATGGGAAACCGCAATATCCTGCCATTTTCATTAATTTTAAAAGCAATCAATTATTCAAAATAATTATGAATTTATTACAATGCAGTCAATTGATGGTGATGACTACGTACTATGATCGTAAATATAAAACTGCTAGGATTCCAAAAGCGTCCTGGTCTAAGAAAAATCCACTACACACAAAATCACTATTTTTACATTGTCACTTAGAATATTTACTTGCAATCTTATTAAGTAACAAAATTATACTCTAGCTTTTGTTATCATTTGCATAAAATCTCACTAAAAATGTTTTGACTAAGAGCTAAAGTTTATAAGTAAGTGCCACCTTTGGAACATATTTAAGCAGACTGCCATTGTCGGTAACAGTTTATCGAAAATTAAAGGTTAATTACCAAATGCTCCTGAGTAATAAGATGAGACGTAGCGGATGAGTTTTAACGGATCGCCGTAAAAGTTAAATCCCCCTTAGAGAGATTGGATGCTGAACTGTGATGGGCCGCAATCAATCTTAGTACTGAATATTTTCGATTTCAACCCCAGAGCTCGGGGGGTTTGAACCCGCCCGGCCAATTTCCACCCTCATCGGTAACGTGGCCGGGAAATAAGGCACACTACGTGCAAAATACTTGCAGCTGATTTCAGACCTGGAATAATATATAGCCTGAGAAAGATGCAAAAGAGTTTATGAAGTTTTTTTTTACGCAGACTTACTTTTGGAGATTTCTGACAGGTGTACGTCTGATTGTAAAATCTAATTTTTGGGTTACGTTCACATTCAAATCAAATAATATGACATAGGTATGAGCATATAATATTCAGCGTAATAATAGGGGTCGGCCATTGGACTCTCGTATAAGTTCGGTATGTAGTGCTGCACGTTGCATAAATTTGGTTTAAAAAGTCTAAACGAATATGCTAGTGATAATTTTCGGATCCGATAGTTGTACACGCTATTTGAGGACCGGAATGGACAAAACCTTTTCTTAACAGAAAATCCAATATTTACTTATTTTTTTGGCTCAATCTTGGAATCGACTGGATTGAATTGACGCAAATGTATATTAAAACCTCTTGCCCTAAAACTATCTTTTCGCTGTATCAGAAAGGTCACGCCCTCAATTCTCAATAATTTATTCGCCTGTTTTATAGCTTACCAATATCTAAAGGTCCTTAACATCGAGCAAAATATATATCAAGAATCCAATATTGATAAATTTGATAAATCATTACAGAGACGACCAATAAAGCTAAACAAAAATATAATATTTTTCTTCTTTTTTCTGTTACTTGCTACTGTTTTTTTATGTTAGGTTAACTGTCCTTAATTTTTTTTTTTGTATGTAATTTAATCCATCATCCAACACTTACAGAACATAAACGGAAATTACATACTTTCACAGCATCTTCTCTTTGCAAATAAATTTAAAATGTATTTAAGAATCAGCTGATTTATAATACCATCGAAATCACTATCTAAATAGGCCCCATTGATGTAGAAAAACTTTGTTAAAGAACTAATAATAAATTAAAAAAAATAAGATCCAATCAGAGTACCTGGTACTGCCATTCCTTTTGAATATATTATAAATGGCAAAATACATCTCAATAAAAGTTTTAATTTCATCAGTTCCCTTTAAGAAGCCCGCAGGTCCTAGCAATTAATTATCTCGCGAATAAACTTTATCGAGGCCGCTGTTCCAGCAACGACAGCGAGCGATGAGAAGCCAAGCGTATACTAATAAATAACTTACTTCATAGGTAAGAATCTATATCATTAATGACACACTAAAATAATAATAGTTGCATATTTTACGGATTAAAATTCAAAATAATCTTAACCATGAATGGCACTTTTGATGCTACATACAATTTTTAATATTGTAATGAAATCCTTATGAGATGCTCGTAACTGCATTCGTAAACATAAAAATAAAACTATGAGGGTTCCCACGCACCCTGATCTTTTTTTTTATATTTACATCGCTAGCAAAGGAGCAGACTCACCTGATGATAAGTGATAACATCTGAAGCACCAGAGGAGCCACCGATGCGTTACCGGCTGAACCCATAGACTTCTTATCGGTTTCTACACCGAATAATACTGGCACGCTTATTTACTTGGTCTAAGAATAAGCTCACAACAAAGACGAGATTTTTTGTTATTACCATCTCATATTGTCACTTAAACTATTTAATAGCAACCTGATCAAAGTAGTAGTGTGGCGTTAGACCCAACTAAGGAACTAGTTCAACTTCCGGTGGGGCGGTAGGATATATATCAGTGGCGTGCACTTCATACATGCATTAAAGCAGTGCATAGCCAACCCCAGGAGCCTCTTAAGAAATGGTAAAACATATTCATGAGAAATCTGAATCTTTATTGTTGGGAATATACTAAGAGTTGTAGGGTACACTGCATACATGCTGTTAAGAACTGTCTACCTCAAAGATCCATATCAGAGATTTTTTTTTCAATATTGAATCGTCTGGTCAAAAACCCTATGCAAGCCTCTGATATTTATTAAACTAACTGTTAAATCCTAATATTTTTTTAGTGTTCAGGTATGATGGTTCTTTAAAATGTTATGTACCGCTGCACAGGCCTGTCATAGAAGAGAGGGTTCTAAAGCACAAATGCACCACGTTGCTCTAATGCGGGTTGGTGGCCTTTAATTATTACAGCTGGCGTAATGTGTTCTCCAAAGCGCTGCGGGGGGACTTCGGCAATTATTTATTCCATCATTGATATTCTACAATAAATACAAATAATACTGAATATTAAACATGTGTTACGATATATCGCTTACTCCTCGATAGTGAGACAGCTGCCTTACGAAGTTTTTGACACAGCCAACAATACGTTTTCGAATACAATGGTCACATAGAAATTTCCCATTTCATGTCAAAATTATTTTAACCTATAAAGCTCTCGCGAAATTCTTTAACACATATATTGTTTTTACGCAGTTAATTAGTCCATTCTGTGATGGGTAGTAATAATTATGAAGAGCACACCAAATACATAGCGTTCTTTCGATTAAGTTAACTTTTACATGATCGAATAATTATAATACTTTCTAATCTCGCACTCGGCACTCTGAACGATCAATTGCCTAACGTCCGATGTTAATAATAATCAATCTAATCTGAAAACTTCTGATTATAGTTTGAATTTAGTAGCGCCATCCTTATCGACACAGAAGAGTAGGAAAAGGACAGACATATGTGCTATCTGAAGATATTGGATTGGATTGATTATTAATTTCGGCTGTTAGTATATGACAAATGTATTAAAGAGAGCAAGTACAAACAGTGTATGGAAATATACATGGGTATGAAACAAGGTAAGAAATCTTTTCTTAAATATCTTGTCATATTATGTTTCGTTACTGAAACAAGTCTTGTCTACTCGTCTGGATAATTCCTTTTAAACAATAGTTGAGGTACTTCAAAAGAAAAAAAATACTCGTCAAGAATCATCATGCTCGCAGGGCAGGTATGTGTAAAACACATTGTTTGCAGGGTTTTCTTCGGTTTAACAGTCGCAGGAGTTGGTTTCGATACGGGTTTGTCTGGTGGGAGGCTGTGGTCGTGGCTAGTTACCACCGTACCAACAAAAACGTGTCGCCAAGCGATTTAGCGTTACATCAGAATGTCGCCAATTAGGAGTATGGGTTTACCATACCTCTAACAGGTTAGCCCGCTACTATCTTAGACTGCATCATCACTTACCATCAGGTGACGGCAGTCAAGGACGAACTTGTTGTGGATGAAGTGTAGGTTAAAAAAAAACTTGAGAGGTGTCAAGGGACACCCGGATGGAACGAAGTTCCTTTCGATTAATTAGTGAAGGAATTGTAATAAAATTTTATTTTATTTAAGTTATAATAATATTTTTTTTATTATTAACAAATATAATGTTATATAAACTTAATCAGTAGGCTCAATTTTGTACTCCATCAGCAATATCCGGAACTTGTGCAGAAACACTGTCAGGATTCATTATTATTATAATTTTTTATTATTTATTATTTACAAAAAACCTGTATACACTCAACAAAAATAATCGTCGCGACACCACACTGTTGAAATAGAAATAACAGATCTGGCTTGCTTTCTATAAGAGATAGAGAGACAGACAGAGAAACATGCGACGCCGCACAGCTTACAAGAACAAAAAGTGTCGTGACAACTTTTCGTAAGAATTTTTTCCGTCTAGCCCCCTTTCACAATAAGGAACTTCGTCCCAATAAGATAGCAATTAAGATCTACGAGTATATAGAGACTGATTCTTATGTTATAAGTTGTAGTTTGATTGTAACCATTTTCTTGAGCTCTGATATAACCACTGCTATTAGTTTGGAAATTTCGATTTGACCGCGGTGTGGGTATCTCTCTCGGTGGTTTTTGAATAATTCCAACATCAAACATCTGAACTTGGAACTAGAGAATTTTGGCGGTATCTTTGCAAACTTTGTCGCTCTAACTTTAAATTGTACACGTTTTAAGTCGGCTCGTCCCAGGAGCTCCTCCGTATATTTTTACCCACCTTTAACAGAAGAAGAGTAATGTTTACGGGTGTATTAATATTTTGAGCGAAGAATCGGGTCATGTTAACCATTTGCAAACTTTAATGGTTTAATTAATTCGTGTAATTCACATTGATGGATAAACGAGTACATAAAAGCATTCTCTGAGTGTCTCGAGCCCATAAAAAAGTCTTAATGATTCCAGATCGGAGGCTTAAGTGATTCTTAAAAACATGATCTCATCTGTGATATGTTTTGTTTTTATGTCCGCGTAAAATGTTATGGTGGCGTCTCACGTTACGCAATGCGGGGAACCTCTTTGTTTGATGCTTGTAACTCCACATCATCATATCGTTATCATTAAGATGGACGGATGTCAAATGCTTGATCTTGTAGAATTTCAAAATTCAACGGTCTTTTATGTCCAAAGTCGTCCAAAAAGACTCTTTTATTAATATAATATTTTTTATTAATATTTATTATCTAAAATAATAGTTTTTCGGACGCCGCTGGCTGCTTTGCGTACGAGTGCGCGAGTATTCCCGTGACCATTGCTGGGTTTTTGTGGGTATTCTGGTCGCCAATATGGCCACCGGGGACTTCCACATACTCCGCCGGAAGTGAAGTTTTGCCTCTGTTGCTTCCGAGGAGATATGTAAACGCATTTCCCAGCGTTAAAAAAATGCATGGTTATTAATCAATTAGCTACTAGATTCGTTTCAAGGTGAAACTTCGACGATTAATACGATTAATAATTTATTCAATTATTTAAAACAATTATGTAGTAAAACAATAAAAATTAATTACATTTTTTCGTGATTCAATAACATTGAATTTGTGATTGGCGTAAGTAATGTTACTAAATACTTTTCGATTAAATATCACAGCCATTTTAGCCAAAAGTAGAATAGGTCGAAATGATTATGGTAACATTGTTTACAATTGTCTACACAACCCAAAACGGTATACCTAAATAAAATTCATCTATATTTACCCAGAAACTATGTGTCCTTTTTCCATTGCACTATAGCCTTGGGACTAAAGTCCAAATCAAGGTATAATCCCTCGTAAAGAACACGGACGGTAACCACGTCCCTCGCAGTAGGGCGAAGTAACTGCCCTGTGGTCTATATTAATGAAGGATGAGCTGTTTCATTTTCTGTGAGGCAGCAATAACGGCAGCGGCACCCGTGCAGCAGCGAGCATGATTTTCCTGAATCGGATGGAAACTAAATACCTGATGGAAAAAAACGAAGTGTCGGTGGACTGCCAAAGGCGAACCGTAGAAGAATCCGTTACTGTCATCCTACCTTATTATTATAAAAGCCAATTCAATTACAATTTACAACGCTTTCACGCCTACACCGCTATACTGTAATTCAAAACTCTTTCACCAATGGAAAGCTTTTTTTTTATCCACTACAAGTTAGCCATTAGCGGCAATCTCATCAGATGTTAAGTGATGATGCAGTCTTAAATAGCGGGACATGGGTAACCATTTTGGACCCCTAACAAGGGGTATGGTAAACACATACTCCTAATTTGTTTCTACGTGACATCGTGCCGGAACGCTAATTCGCTTGGAGACACGTCTTTGTCGGCAGTGTGGTATCTAGCCACGGTCGAAGCCTCCCACCAGAACAGACATCATAATGCGATAGAGCGCGCACTGCGCCACGGAGGTCGTCAACATACATTATCAGCGAACAGCATAAGCGATATTTTATCCGCGCAGAGCCACCGGTACGAGACCTACGCGGGACGCTGCTATTATTTAAATAAAGAAACTTTAGCTTTGAGTTTTCGGAGTTTTGGACTTTCACACTTCCATATTTTATATAAGTTTCGTTATTATAATCATTTTCTTGATCTATGTTTTATGTTAGGTCCCTAACTTAATTTCGTCAGTGTCTCGAACGTCCAAAACCCTCGCTTCAAAACCTGCAGTAGTCTCTCATCATTAGTATCACGTATTCGGCCACAGACGATATATTTGACTACATGGATTATTAGACGACCTCATTTTGACGACCTCCGTGGCGCAGCGCGCACGCTATCACATTATAAAGTTGGAGTTCCTGGGTTCGATTCCTGGCTCGAGTCTGGTCTGGTGGGAGGCTTTGGCTGTGGCTCGTTACCCTCCGACAAATACGTGTCGCAAAGCGATTTAGCGTTCCGGCACGATGTCGCGTAGAAACCAATTAGGAGTATGGGTTTACCATACCCCTAACAGGTTAGCCCACTACCATCTTAGAATGCATCATCGCTTACCATCAGGTGAGGTTGCCGTTAAGGGCTAACTTGTAGCCGATTAAAAAAAAATTAGAGAGCGTCGTTCGAGGGCTTTCTGATGAATAACTTATCCATTATTTTAGAGAATGTGGGACCACATTCACTCCAGATCAACACCGCTCTCATAAATTTATATTCTATGTGAACTCTTCGCGTTCAGCGTCAACTTCGATACGTAATCTTTGCGATGACATCCGCTTTCTTAGCAAGTGTATTTATATTTTAATGTAATGAAGTCACTTTGCAGAGCAGGCTATTGTTTGCGTCGCACCATGTGAAGCCACATTTATACGATAAACGATCTCGGGAACCGATGTCTTACATCTCGCGGATCGCTCGCTGCGAATGAGGGATGACGCTGAGCCGCCACAAAAACAATCCGAATGGCTTTAATGTCTTGCGACGTCATCCGTTACGTTAGACGGATAAAAACCATGTTTTTTCTTCATCTTTGTGAACTGCTCTCACTGTGAAGGCAACATCTCTTGAAGATGCTCTGGTATCGAATCTAGAGCGAAACGAGTGTAGTATGGAAAAAAATTAAGAAATATTAATTATACACTGTGCAGTTATTTCGTGTATTAATAGCAAAATAATTTTCTCTCAATTTATAATTATATGGCTCTGGTCCAGTGATGAACATATTGTACTCTGTTAACTATGTTACAGGGGATGGTGATGAGAACAATTAATATCCACTACAAGTTAGCCCTTGACGGCATCTCACCTGATGGTAAGTGATGATGCGGTCTAAGATGGTAACGGGCTAACCTGTCAGGGGTATGGAAAACCCATACTCCTAATCGGTTTCTACGCGACATCGTGCCGGAACGCTTAATCGCTTGGCGACACGTCTTTGTCGGTAGGGTGGTGACTAGCCACGGCCGAAGCCTCCCACCAGACAAACTACTGATTTCCCAGGACGGTAGCACGCTCGGCATACGTCTACAGTGCCGCCTTTATTTGTGTGTTTCCGGTAGTTATTCGTCTTAATAACTTCATCCATGAAACCCTAATTTTCCGCGAAGACACCTCCATACTGTCAACCAGATACGGAAGCAATGGGATCTATGTCTGGCCCTGTTAAGACCCTGAGAATCTACCACACAACGCCATATCGGTAACGATCAGAAGTATTAACTACTATGGGCCACCGCCAGTTCTCTTTACCTAAAGATAGCGGTCAATTGCAACCACATCCCCATGAATACTAATGTTCATATTGAGAAAAAACTATATAATTATTATTGTTATAGTGACTAATGACCATTAACAAGTGTCATCTGACAGATATGGGAAGTAGTCATTTGATTTCAAATTGTGACTGATGCTTAGGCTGTTTTTGAAGGTTTCCTTAACAAAACTTTTTTTGAAGCGGTGATAGCCTAGTGGTAAGGGCATCAGCCTCCTAATCAGAGGTCGGCGGTTCGAATCCGGGCACGCACCTC
Source organism: Lasiommata megera (assembly GCA_928268935.1). Lineage (NCBI taxonomy): Eukaryota > Metazoa > Arthropoda > Insecta > Lepidoptera > Nymphalidae > Lasiommata > Lasiommata megera. The sequence goes on along the minus strand of OV743317.1, from coordinate 17,604,526 downwards.
TAACATTTCGGTGTTATGTGCATTTAAAAAAAAAAACAAATATTACTTGCTTCAACGGTGAAGGAAAAACATCGTGAGGAAACCTGCACGCCTGAGAGTTCTCCATAATGTTCTCAAAGGCGTGTGAAGTCTGCCAATCCGCACATGGCCAGCGTGGTGGACTATGGCCAAACCCTTCTCATGTTGAGGGGAGACCCGTGCTCTTTAGTGAGCTGGTAATGGGTTGATCATGACATGAACAGTTTTGACTTTACTTATTTATCTAGTTAATAATACATAGTTTTGTAGTGCGGTTTTCAACGCCTATGTTTAATTGTATAATAGCTGCACTTATAAGTCATAGCTGTTTTGGTACCAAAGTTAGTCATAACAGTGCGTGTTGCCAGTGACGACTTGCAGATCCGAAACGTGGTTGCTCACTATGGGCCTCCTAAGAAGGCTCAGAGTCACTCAGCGGGCGATGGAGAGAGCTATGCTAGGAGTATCTCTACGTGATCAAATCAGAAATGAAAAATCCGTAGAAGGACCAGACTTACCGACATAGCTCACACGAGCACGAACATAGCTCGGAGGACCGATGGACGTTGGGGTCCCAAGGTGCTGGAATGGCGCCCCCCCAAACCGGTAAACGTAGCGTTGGTCGACCCACAACAAGATGGACAGACGACATCAAACGAGTCGCAGCGAGCCGCTGGATACAAGCGGCCCAAGACCGTGGCCATTTGAACTCCCTACAAAAGACCTATGTCCTATGTAAAGTCTATCGGTTGAAATGATGAGAACCTCGAGACACAATCCGAACACGTATTATATTACTCGACACTGTAACAGACTCACTTTCTTCGGAGAGGCAAAAAGCACCCACACGCAATAAAACAAACACGAACGCGGAACGGGTATTCCTTCCGCGATCCTTGGCGGGTAATAAAGTACCAATCAGTGGATGTTTGAGTGGAGTCTGTAAATTTCAATGGAACCTTATTAAACGTCTTTCATCGCAGTCAATACTGTGCCACGTTCGAGTCTCGATTTCCCTTATTAAGGCTCTACATTTCTCTTATACAATACATTGTTTCCGCACAATACAATGCCTGCTCCATCAAACTCGGTTGCAGTGCTGTAATTATTGTTTTCTTTGTTGATTTAAAGTAACGAGCTTACTCGACATACAATTTTCATCATCATTATTTTTGAGTTACTTCAAGAAATACAAAATAAAAATCATTTTCTTCAATCCCTGTGGGCCAAGGGTCTCAGGCTGAGATCTATAGAGCGTACTTAGATTTTATTTATTTATTTATTTATTTATTTATTCATAAGGCATGCCAGCGACAAGTTGTAAGTTACATTTTAAATCAATCTGAATAAGCAAGTGCTGGTGCTGTTACAACTTATCCATTACAGGCACACTCAGCATTGCCAACATTCTCCGAATAATAATTATTAAATTGTTTATAAAAATTTACAAATTAATAATTAGATTAGAGTTATTAAATATTTAAAAAGTCAGGCGAAAAATGGTTACAATATAAATAGAATTAAAATTAGGTAAATTAAATTAAAATTACAAAATATTTACATAAAATAATCATTTTCACTTTGCTGAGCCAAAGTTAGTGTTAAAACAGTTAGAGTTTGTAATTGAACTAGTAATATAAGTCTGTCCAAAAACAAGTTACCAACAAACAGTTGAGAATGAACTATTGATGATATCGTATTTTTTGCTGGCAAGTCTTTTTTATTCCCTCTAAATCCCAGTCATCTTACATTAAATGGATTTATCTTGTCCTCTTCAAAAGCGAGGGACGCAAATCCCTCGATATCGCTCCTTAACTATCTAAATAGCCTCGTCGTAGCCTCATTACGTCGCTATTCATAGATCTTAGGTGCTTATATAAATACAGGCAAATACTTCACCAGCATTGTTCTCAAATTCTTATGAGGCATGTTCTTTATTAGCTACTATTCTTTATGATTTATTATAATATTTATACTTGTTAATATATAAAAGAACAGCTCGTTTGGGGTTCTTTTCACATTTGCAAATAATGTTTTTGGAACGACTAAGATAAGCTTAATGTCAATACTATGTAGTATTTGATTTTAAAGTACCTGTGGTGAAGAAACATAATATTTATAAACTTACACAATTTACACGGACAAAAAGTTCTGACAAGTGAGATGTGAAAGTTGAAGTAATTTAATGATGAGGCTGACATGACATTTTTGACATGAATGATAACTAGCTTTAATTTACTATGTTAAGCGGTAACAGCAACCAAGTGCTTTATGTTTCTCTATGCAAACCTTTTATTTGATAATGAGGAGCAAATTTTTTTCAGTTTACATGTGGCTCGTAGATGGAGGGTTGGAATTTAAATCCAACACACTGCTTCAATGCGGTTTGGCGGACTTCTAACAAAGCCTGATTCTTAATTCTCTTTTTATTAAAAAGAAAAACCTCTCATTCGGTAGTCAAAAGATCTCTATGGGGCAATTCAACGCGTTATTCCGCCGCGCTGAGCACGAACAGCATCTAAAGTAAAATGAAAATTTAATTACGCATTTTATTTTTAACATATTTTTTATTTATTTATTTATTTATTTTATTTGCTAACAATTACAGTGACAAAATAATTTTATGATCTCCCACTTTCCAAACTAGTGTAAACTGTATCTTGGAAAGTGGGAACTTCCCTCTGTGATACAAACATAGTTGCTAGCATGTGTTGAGTATGTGCGTGCATGTGTGAGTTGTATGTGTATATGTGTGTGTGTGTGTGTGCTTGTGTCTGCGTGTGTACGTGTGCTGTTTCTTGAATATGGTGTTTCACATGTTTTATGTCTTTTTATATTATCTCTATCAGAAGATCTTCTGTTTGATTGTAATTTAGTGTATTAAGGTATTTTAATAATTGCTCTTTTAAGTTACGGACTCTAAAATCTCTTAATCTTATTTTCTTGCTTATTGCATTATACAATTTTGGGCCAAGGTAGTTGATAAATTTATGAGCAAAGACAGTTTTTTGGTGAGGAATATTGTAGACCTTATCTTGTCTTCGATTCAGTGATCTATCAGGTTGATTTTTATGTTGAGTGATGATTGCTTGTTTTATAAAAAGTTGACGCACGGAGAGAACCTTCAATTCAGAATACAATAAATGAGTAGTATAAGTGAATTTTTTGAAAGTCATTACTTTTAGTACAGAGCGCTGTGCCCTTTCAATACTTAACAAAGTAGTTTTGGATGTACCACCCCACGCTTTAATCCCATAGGTAGTTACTGATTGACATAGAGCATAGTAAACAGTCAAAAGTAGGCTAGGTGAGCAAACATTTCTAAGTAGCTTAAATATATAGATCAGTTTCCTAATTCTACAACTTAATTTTAAAATATGTTCTTTCCAATTAAGATTCTGGTCTATTAGGATACCAAGGTATTTAATACTTCCAGTCGCTTGAATGCTATAGCACAAACAATTAGCCAATACGCTTGTGCATGAATGAACTTTAATACAAATATCATTTGGTCGAGGCTGGGTTTTATTGTTTATGCTAAAAGTCATATATTTAGTTTTATCTAAATTTAGAGTAAGAAGGTGGTGATCAAGCCATTTGGCCACCTGACGAAGTCCTTCATTTGCGAGCTCACAAACTTCTAGCCATGACTTGGCGCTAAAAAGTAATACGGTATCATCCGCAAAAGATATAACTTTTCCTTTATTTAACTTAATATTACACAAGTCGTTTATGTAAATCAGGAACAAAGTTGGACCAATGACGCTTCCTTGGGGCACACCGTACTTAATGCTTTGTTCCTGACTTTCATAACTATCGATTCTTACCCTTTGCCGCCTATTAGAGAGATAGTCGATTATAAGTTCTAAAGGCTTACCCCTAACACCTATATACTCAAGCTTCCTAATTAGGATCGGTATGGAAACCGTGTCAAAGGCCTTAGCTAAATCTAAGAAAATTCCGATAGTCCTGTGTCCTTTATCCAGATTTCCTACAACATAGGATGTTAGTTCATGGATTGCGTCATCAGTCGATTTATTCTCTCTGAACCCGTATTGATTGGGAGAAAGAAGATTATTACATTCAAGAAAACTCTTAAGTCGACTATTTACTACTTTCTCCAAAACCTTGGCGAGCACAGAAAGAAGGGAGATAGGTCTGTAGTGCGATACCTGATTCCTATCTCCAGATTTATATATTGGTATAACGATGGACTCTTTGAGAGCATCGGGAAATATACCATCAGCTATACAACGGTTACAAATGGTGCAAATTGGCAATGCAAATATTTCTATTCCCTTTTTGAGTAAGTATGATGGTATACCATCTGGACCAGTAGAATTAGTAGATTTTAGGTTTAATATTATACGTTTTATTTCAGACTCATCCGCTGGGATAAATGAAATAGAATTCACTGGTGCACCAATATTTTGTGGTTTTAGTAGCCGGGTCAATTCAATTTCGTCCTTATGAATTCTTTTCAGGATATTATTAGCCAAGTCATTACCTACTTTTATAAAATAGTTATTTATGAAGTCAAGTGAGGCTGTTGGAGTTGACTTGGTTTCTAGAAGTTCTGTTGTAGAATTTTCTCTTTGATTTATATTACACATTTTCTTTATAACTTCCCATTTGTCTTTTAGATTTCTGTTATTTAGTTCATTTTTATAATAGTTATTCTTTAAGGTTTTTAATAGATTATTGCATGTATTTCTATAACGCTTATACGTGACTTTTAGTATTTCGTTATTAGGGTTTTTACGGAGTTTTTTATGGAGATTGTCGCGATTTCTCATGCATCGACATAGCCCAGGGGTTATCCAGGGTTTGATATTAGCTTCTCGCCTTGATAATTTAAAAGTAGTCCTAAATTTATTAATAGTGTTGGTGAGAATTTCAACAAAAGTGTTTGTCATATCATTTGCATTAATGTTACTTAATCGTTTGCTCCAGTTAATACTAGATAGTTCAGCTATTACTGCTTTGTAGTCAGTTTTTGTACGGTTTATCGTAGGTTTTTTAGATTTAGCTTGTGTTATTGGTAAAGCTGTCATAACACAGTAATGATCAGTAATAGTGGAGTTGCAAACTATTGTTGATGCATTATTTTTAGTTTTAATAAAGCAATGATCTAGACAGTTATTTTTCCGTGTCGGAAAGTTATGCGCCGGTAATAGTCCATGCGATGCTAAGAGATTCACATACTCAGTAGTGTCTGTAGCAGTTAAATTATGGTCTGCAATATTGATATTTAGATCTCCCATCATTACGATAGTTTTATAGCTTCTAAGTTGATATAGCACTTTGTCTAGTGATTCTAAAAACGGTTGTAAATTTTTAAAAGAGGGCGGCCTGTATATTGAGATTACTGCAAAGTCATTACCAATAGTAGTAACTATACAATTAGCATCATTGACGTATTCGGGTTCATTGACAACACTAGTGATGTTATTATTAATATAAATTACAAGTCCGTCATTCTGATTGATATGGTTTTTAGTAGCATAGGAAACATAGCTGTTAATGTTTGGTATGCTAGTGTTTTCAGTCAACCAACATTCTGTGAGAATTATCATGTCATAGGAGATGTCTAAACGTTTAAGAAGTACCTGAAATTCATCGTAGTTACGTGTAAGGCTTCTTATATTTTGAGTCAATATATTAAATTTTATACTATTTTCTTTTAACAACTTCCTACATTGTTCTGGATTGTCCGCAATCACAGCTTGGCCAACATTAATGTTATCATCAATGTCAGCTGTTATTGTTTGTACGTTAGCCATTGTCGGTAAAAATGATTTTGAATGAGTTTTTCCAGGTACAAGTTCTGATGCGGACATGAAGATCAAACATTATTAGGGTGAAAGCTCTTCTGATTGAATGATATAATGTAACATGTGTGAGTGAGGTAAAGTAATTTATGTACGAATGTGTGATTTTGTGTAATATAATGAAGAGTGTTTGAGTCTTGTAATTTAATAGATGAGTGTTGATTTGTTTAGTGTATATTTTATGTAAAAGATTGCATGCATTTATAAACTTTACTAAAACTAATTTATTTTTAATCTTACTTAAGCCTGTGTATAGTCACGCTGTTTTCGACAGTTTCTTGAGGTCGTCTTCGCAGTTGATACGAATAGCGCTTGCTCCGTCTTTCATTCGTACATATATAACGCCATGAGCAGTCCAACAATATTTATAGTTGTTGTCCTTAGAAAACTGACGTGAATTGAAAAACAATTTTCTTGTCTTGATCGTAAGGTTTTCTGATATGAAGATCGGTACGTCAGGGCCGCCTAATTTAATATTACCAGTAGTGAGATTTTTTTTCTCCTTCTTATATGTTTTTATAGATGATAATAGGTTTTCCTTGTTGTGGACTGTGGTAAATTCTGCTATAATTGGCTTCATGCCATTTTTTGAGCTCGAACGAAAGATATCTTTGATTGAACCTGCATCAACAGGGGATCGTATTAAAGCACCTACATTTTTGACAATCTTTATTAGATCTTCCTTCGTTTCTTTTGGGCTTGTCGGCACGTTTCTAATTTCAATACTGGTTGATCTCGCACTTTTTTCAAGTTTATCTACTCTATTCTCTAGGTCCCTCATATAGCCTAAATTTTTCTTATTTTCATCCTCCATGTTCTTGAGTTTGTCCTTTAATTCATCATATTTGGCCGACATAAACTCAATTGAACGACTCAGTTCTTGATTCTGGCGCTCAATAGTTTGGAGACCTTTCTGCAGGTTTTTAAATTTCACATCATGTCTGGCCGCCGCTTCCAAGAGAAGACTTTTAATTTCGTCCATAAAGGACCGTAGGTCATCATCTCTTGTATCTTCTCTCTTCCTTTTGATTCGATCTGATACAAATGCCATTGAGGTATCTAAATCACGCGTTGTACAGGTTGATAGATTAGGCTCTGATTCGTACACTTTACTTGGCGGTGAACGGTCGATAGGCATGGCTTACGCGAGTCGAGATACCAGGGCAACAGAAAATCCGAGGATCGCTTGTGCTTCACTTCTCAAAAACGTAGCCGATGTTGCGGCAGCGTCTGTAGCGGCAAGCAGGCTGGCTACGCAAAGGGGGCGGAGCGCCTGCAGCTGTAGTGTGAAATTCGTAGCGAGTGCGGCTGCTTACGTCGAATAGAATGAGCTCCTGGTCACTTATGCACTCCTAATATTTTGATTATATTTTTATCGCAAATTTTATTTAATTTAATTTTTTATTTTAACTCGACAATAATTATGCACGTCTGCTCGTATTCGAGGTCCGGGGGGAAGGATATTCTCCTGCACTACTATGTTAAGCGGCAACTTCGCCCGCAATTTAACCTCGTGTCGGCGAAAAACAACTTGCCCACTCACTGATAGTGACTAGTGATGAAGGTATAATAATTGCTTAAATAAATATTTTAGTTAATCAATTTTAATACAAAATTTGACAAGTATCTAATTCTTACTGAACATTTATTCAAAGGGTACAAAAACCCAACTGTGTTACATACATTTTAGCAATCAGATTTAGTTCAGCTGGTGATCTCCTAGGTTACCTCACTCACCTGGGCGGGGGCAATCGACAGCAAGGGTGAAGCTTTGGCGGTCAGCCTGGATATTGCAAAGGCCTTTGATCGGGTTTGGCATAAGGCACTTTTATCCAATTGCCTTCTTACGGACTCCCCGAGAAGCTGTGTGATTGGATCGCCAGTTTTTTGAACGGGCGTAGCATTAAAGTCACTGTTGACGGTTTTTGCTCTGAACTGAAGCCCATCAATGCTGGTGTTCCGCCAGGATCTGTGCTTTCACCCACGCTGTTCATACTGCATATCAATGACATGTTACATAGTAACAATGTTCATTGCTATGCGGACGACAGTATGGGTGATGCCTTATATAAAGGTCGTGCACAGCTTTCTCGTGCTCAGCTGGAGGAGTGTAGAAGTACGCTTGTGTCGAATATCGAGTTCTGTCTCGACCAAGTATATCAATGGGGCTCACAAAATATTGTGAATTTCTACCCCACGAAGACAAAAGTATGCGCGTTTTCGGCAAAAAAGACCGCTTTTACAACTTCTATTATCTTCCAGAGCACTCCCCTGACTCCATCTAACAGCATAGGGATCCTCGGTGTTAGCATATCGAATGAAGTCCAGTTCCGCGAGCATCTGGTAAAGATAAACTAGCCTCCAAAAAACTCGGGGTGCTCAACAGAGCGAAAAGCACACTTTGCACCTAAGCACAGGCTTCTGCTGTATAAAGCGCAAGTTCGGCCCCACATGGAGTACTGTTCTCACCTCTGGGTCGGAGCACCCCAGTATCAGCTCCTTCCATTTGACCGGATACAAAAGCGGGCAGTTCGACTCGTGGATAATCCCAAAACTACTTGCACGCTGGAGTCCCTAGAGCGCCGAAGAGACGTTAGTTCTCTTTGTGTGTTCTATCGTCTCTAAATGGAGAGTGCTCTGAGGAGCTATTTAATCTAACCACCTTCCGTGTTCTCCAGTCGCACTTTTGGTCACAGAAACAAATTTCATCCTCACCACCTGGATGCCTGGTTCTCTTCCACCACCCGCTATTCCAGGTCATTTCTGCCACATATATGCAAATTGTGGAACAAGCTTCCATCTTCTGTGTTCCCTAATGTTTATAATATGGGGATCTTCAAAGGGCGGATAAACAAATTACTCAAAAGCCAGCAACGAATTGGCGGATCCTCTGGTGCTGCAAATGTTCAATCACTTACCATCAGGTGACCCGCATGCTCGTTTGCTCGCTATATATATAAAAAAAAAATCAAATCATATCTACAATTATCTACCGATTTAGTCGTTTTTACCGCTTTAGAAATTATTGTTTATTTTATGTGAGTATCGATAAGAAATATTTGAATAATTAATAGTCAGTATCAACATACAATGACAATTCGTAACTACTAGGGTGTTTTCTTTTTTTGTTAATTTTTTACGTAGTTTTATAATAAACAATGAAATGAAATGAATGAAATACCAATGAATTTTCCAACCTTAAGCAGCCGTTATAAGAATTATAAGAAGTAAATCTCACAATGTTATAATTTCTATAATAATAATAATAATAAATAATAATAATAAATCATTTATTTGCCAGAATGTATGTACAATAGTCAGATGTCAATTGGTCATTACAGATCATTACATTCTACTAAATCAATAGTGTGCAAATTTTTTATATAAATTATTAACATTATGAAAAATATTGAATCTCCAATCAAAATTAAAATGAATACAATAAATTAGATGTCCCAAAAATAATTAATTATATATTAGATATTAAGTTCTATCCATTAAATATTGTTTAATGTCATAATAAGATTTTTCCAGAAGCATTTTATTCAATTTTTTCTTAAACATATTTAGATTTAAATTTTCAAGGTCCGTTGGTAGCTTATTGTATATTGTCACTGCCATGCCACAAGCACTTTTCATATAAGTTTTATTGCAACGTTTTGAAACACAAAGCCTGTTGGGATATCGAAGGGATCTGCTGGTATTCACATCACAGTTTCGTTTAAAATATTTCGGATATCTCTTAACAAATACGCATAGGTCTCTTATGTACATACATGGCAGTGGTAGAATACCTAATTTCTTGAACAGTGGTTTACAGCTATCCAATGGCCCAACATTGCACATAGCTCGTATGCACTTCTTTTGAAGTCGGAAGGCTATTGGAACATCAACCGAATTACCCCACAGTATCAAACCATAGCTTAGCACGGAGGATACATATCCGTGGTAGGCAGCCAAAGCCGCACTTGTTGACACCGTCTTGGCCAAGCGCTTCAAAGCATAGACAAATTTATTTAATTTCGTACTTCAACTTTCGTATCGTTGTATTTAATGGCTTTTGGCAGAGTCTTAGTATTATAATAACAAAATTGTACCATCTTGGTTTTACTTAAATTTACTTTTAAATCATTATTACTAAGCCAATCAATTATATTTTGTAAAGCGTTATATATGTCTTTTTCGTATGTCGTTATATTATTACATTTTACTAGTACCGTTGTATCGTCCGCAAATAGCACACAAGGATGGGTCGTCGCCTTAGTAATATCATTAATATACGCCAAAAAAGGAAAGGTCCTAAAATACTACCCTGTGGTACTCCCCTCTTAATGTATTTTAATTGGGATTTATATAGTACCTTGGTATTATCTTCTATTTTAGTAATTACGGTACATATTTTCCTATCACTCAAGTATGACGCTATCCACTCATAGGCCTTCCCTCTGACGCCGTATTTCTCTAATTTGTTCAATAGTATGTCATGATTCATAAAGTCAAAAGCTTTAGTCATGTCCAGAAAAATAGCAGTAACATGTACTTTGTCATTAAGACTGTCATTTATTATTTTGTTCAGATAAAAACAAGCCTCTGTTGTAGAACTATTATTTCGGAATCCAAACTGTTCATTTACAAATATATTGTTGTTATCAAAAAATTTTTTAAGACGCTTTAACATAGCTTTTTCAAAAATTTTCGCTATAATTGGCACCAGTGTTATCGGACGGTAATTACTTATGTCACAGCGATCACCTTTTTTAAATAAGGGCTTAACAATGGAAATTTTTAAATTGTTAGGGAAGACTCCTTGTTCAAATGACCGATTGACTATTTCTGCCAGCGGACTGCATATGTAAATTGCACATTTTTTTATAATGTCAGTCCTTATCTCGTCGTAGCCCACAGCTTTTGTGTCATTTAATGATTTTATTATACCTAAAATTTCATATGGATCAGTGGGGCTCATAAATACTGAATTGTTAGTAGATGCTATGAAACCCTTTCTATTATTATTAATGGAATTTGTGTTCTTGCCCAGATTAATAAAATAATCATTGAACATTTCACATATGTCATCAGGATTATCACAGTATATACCCAAATCAGTCTTAATCAAAGAAATGTCATTATTTTCTGTTGCTTTACCCAAATTTTCATGAATGAGCTCCCAACTTGCTCTGCATTTATTTTTTTGGATTGCTATGTATTTAGTATTTTGTAATTTCTTGGAACTATAAATACATTTTTTTAATAAAGAATTATATTTAAGAAGACGTTTCTTAGCAGTATTTTTGTTTATTCCTGAAAATCTGTAGTCGTCTTTTTTGTAAACAAGATTTTCTAATCCCTTTAGTTAACCATGCTAGCCTACTTTTATTATTATTTATTTTCACTTTCTTTAGTGGAAAACATAGCAAGTAGAAGAGGCGTAGAATGTCATGAAAATAGTCAAATGCTTCGTTCACATTTTCTGTGCTCCAAACTTCGGAAAACGAGAGGGATGAAATGCATTCTATGAATTTTCTACTATTATCCCTATTGTAGTCTCTTCTGAATTCAAACCATGAAGATCTGTTTGGTAATTTCTTAATTTTAACTGTTAATGTTTGTGCAGTATCATGGTCCGAAAGGGCTAAATGGTGAATTTCTGCAATTGATGTCGTGATGTTACTGACCATTAAATCTATACAAGACGATAACCTTGTCGGGCAACTAATATGGGAGTTTAGGTTATAAGTATTAAGCAAGTCTATTAATTCACGGCTATTTTTATTACTCTTAAGTGTATCAATATTCCAGTCTCCACAAAGTATGATCTTTTTCTCCTTTTAATTTTTATTTAATGTATGCAGGAGTAAATCGAGTTTATCGATAAAGATGCATGGATCGCTTTTTGGTGTCCTGTATATACATATAACAATCATATTATGGGGTAAAATCTCAATTCCACAGCATTCAAAGACGTTTACTATACTTATGTCCCGTATTAGGCAAATTTCTTTACAATCTATATTCGTTTTTGTTAAGATACAAGAACCACCGCGATTTGTATTTCTGCAGAAAGAAGCTGATAGCTTATAACCAGGGATATGTAGCAAGTTCTCTGCACCTTTTTTAATGAATGTTTCAGTCATATTATATCCAATTTGTACGTAACTTGCTTGCCTAGTTCCAGTAGAGATATATGCAATATGTCTGATTTATTGAGAGCACCGGCAATATTCTGATGAAAGACTGTCAAATTATTCACGAAAAAATTCTGATCCACTGATTTTGTCGTTATATTTTTTAGTTTCCTTTCTATCATCTACGAATTTCTTAAAGTAAAATGGTATTGTTCCTTTTTTGTGTTCTATATCTCTCCGTTTCTTTTGTATTGTACTAGGTGAATATCTATCCATGTCCGTTAATTGATTAGTCACTTGTTTAGCTTTAAAATAATATGTTATTTTATTTTTATCTTCTTTAATCATAGTCCGCTCATTCTTAGCTAGTCTCTCTTGTGTGTTGTCCTTTTTGGTTTTATTAAAACTCAAATATGTATCATTGTAATCGCTAAAGTCAATATTGTAATTAATTTTGTACGTCATGTCATTTAAATATTCCTTAACGTTATAGTATTTAATGTCAGATTTTATAAACCTACAGTTCTTATACAATTTTATTAAGCATTCTATATGATTATTAATAGTACTCGTTCTTAGGTAATCATTTGAGTATACTTCTAGTACATAAACTTTGAATTTTCTAAGTTTATGGAGCGCAATTCCTAACTCATTTAATAGGGCGCAGGGATTTTTGTCATTTGCACCCACTGCTAGTACTACTATATCATTTTTATCTAACGTGTATTTAAGCGTTTTACAGGACTTAAGTGACTCGCAAGATAAAGCATAGGGTTTCACAAAGGATGTTACTTTGTAGTTATTATTCCATTTTCCCTCCCTGCTGATAATTAAAGAGTGCGAAAGTCCTTTAACATGTTGTTCTCCTAAGATACATATTTTATTCTTTTTAGAAAGATCTGTATTACGTAGTTGACCCCTGTCCAGTAGTGTACCTTTAGTCACTGGTGCCTTAATTTGGTGGTCTTGTATGTCTTTTGACTTTGCTTTCGAAGTCACGGTATCATATTCATGCACTGGTTTTTTGTCAATTTCATCCCTATCTTCAATTTCCAGTTCAGCTATACAATTTTGACCTTCTTTCTCATTGTTATCATTCTGGATGCCGTCATAATCATTCAGAAAGCTTTCTGACAGCCGCTTTCTTCGCATTCTTCTTTTCCGATTTGTGTTAGGCTTTGTGCTAGATATAGGGGTATTATTGATGAGGCCTTTTAGTGTATGAATTTGTTGACTAAGTTTAATGATTTCGGTCTTAAGTTCTCTGTTTTCCATTATTACATTTTCTAATTCACATTGAGTACTGTCGAGAAGAGATCTCAATGTGGAAAGTTCAGCTTTTAATTCTTCCATAGCAAAATTCGGATTTGTGGATATGTCAATGCTTCTTGATGTATAGTCAGATTCTACCGTGTTTGAGGGCGACAAATCCGTTATATCCATTATTTCACAAGAGTTTGATCTAAATAATGGACGTTTTCTGTGCGTGACATTTTCCATTTTTCGGGAATTTTGTAGCACATACAAAATAAAATAAAGAGAGAGAGAAAAAAAAAAAAAAACAGACTACAAGGCTTAGATTTGAACCCGGTATCAATAAGACGGTGTAATGCGAATTTATATGTTTCACCAATCAGTCCAACGTAGCTGTCCAAGTGATGAGTGAATTTTTACGATATTACACAGTCAATGTCAACAAACTGTTTTATGAAGGTCACTGCACCGCAAACCAAATGAATGCAATGAACACTATGACGTCATTTAGTTTGAATATGCAAACGGTCACTGATTTCGATGTTTCACATATTAACATTAGTTTTTATACATTTAACTTGATTTATTTGATGCACTGTTTATTATATTTATTTACAAATTAGAAAATGTAAGCAATGTTTATGGCTTCGTTGTTAAATTCACTTCATATTGTCATCAAGTTCCGTAACGATTTTTATGAAAATCACTCCACGAAATTGTTTGCTAACATTTCCATGTCGTATTTGCACTTATATTAATCGAATAGTCACACGGAAGAAACTCACTTTCTACGGAATTTATTTTTACAACAAAGTTTATTACAGAGCTAACCTTCACTTGGCGATGCTAGCGCCAAGATCTATTTCCGGAGTTAATATTCTGATGATTCATAAGTAGCTTACGGTGGTCTAAATCATAATTAACTAGATTATGAACTATTCTACAGATCTAACAAATCGCAAGCCTTACACAAGAACCATTAGCAAAAATGCATGGAATCTAGTTAACACACACATTCAGGTCTAGAGTAGTTCCTTGGAGTTAGTGTGCAGTTACCCCCAGCACGACATCAACTAGGTGTATGTGTCAATACGTTTCACTCACCTACACTTCACGGCTTAGTTCGCTAGTAAATTAGCAAGAATGATTATATCAATTTAAAAACGTTTAATTTCGTAAACTAATAGTTTATGAATTTGTTACAAAAACCGCAAAAACGAAAGGAAATTAAAGGAAGTCTGATACATTTTTATATGGATTTTTATCACATTTCAGACATTAGATATTTACCTTTAAAGAGGAAGGACTTATTCCTAACAAAATATTTGTTATGATCTTCCATTTGTTTAATTTTTAATAATATTTGATATCCAATCAACGACAGGACTGACCATCGAGACTTCTGCTGCTGCGTATCCTGGTTGGAGGGTGTGGCTGAGCTCGTCACAGTCTCCCCAAGATGCTGAATTGACGCCAACAATTCCTGAAGCATGAACGACAGGACCACCGGAGTCCCCACCGCAGATAGTCGCCTTCAGGTCGCAGCGTGGTACAACACATAGAAAACCAAACACTGGGCCCTCTGCTTCATCACATTTTGTTAACATGCCTCTCAACACCTGCAAGGGCTTCTCCGTCGGAGTCGCGTTGGTGCCACCGAAGCCTAGTACGTCGGCTTCGTGCCCTACAAAGGCCAAGTAGTCAATTGCACTTATCTTTCCATACCGACTGACTGTTACGTTTTCAGTCTGGAACAGTGCGATATCGTAGGTAATTCTGAACTGTCTATTGTAACCACCCATAAAGTAACCAGGGTAGGACATCACTTTTGTAACAGGACTCAAGCGTCCCAACTCATTTGGAAAGTAGCTGTTGTACCTTGCGAATTTTTGCGGTTTTCTAATTATTATGTTATATCTCAGCTTAGAATAATCATCATTGTCACAATGGGCAGCAGTTAATATCCAAGATGGCGTGAGCGCCGCTCCGGTACAGAACTGGTGATATTCAAGTTGTATCTGGCCATTAGTAGAAATGTTATACGCCTTCTCCAAGCGAACTGCAAATGGAAACTCGTCTTGGCGAGCATCCCTGCCTCCCAGCACACGCAGCCCAGCTTCACTAATATCGAATAAATTAACTATAAAATATATTATAGCAACGATTATATTCGTTTGAACCAAATCCTTTGATACCATGACATTATGTTGATTGTGCATTTTAATTTATATTATGTTTTTATAATGATTTATAATTAAATTAAATATGTTGTTACTTCGCACCTAATAGTTGGTACAGAAAATTGTATCAAAATGATTGGTAAAAATAATAAATAAAACCTGCACTAAATTGTAATGTTTCAATTGATTTTATAGTTTACGATGCAATATTTTTTCAACCAACTCAACGAAACGAAAAAGTTGTGTTATTAGGCGGTCACATTCAAACAAATTTGTACAGTATCCTCGAGGGGAGTAAAACCTAATTGGCATCGTTATAAGTATTATAAGACTCCTCAGCACAAGATCAATTAGGTATATGTGTCAATACACTTCACGGCTCATTTGTTTGTTAGGTACCAAGCGTCGTAAAAAGTAGTTCGCTAGTAAATTATCCGACTAAAAAAAAAATCGTAATCTTATAGCTTAGAAAGCACTTGGCAAGGAAGACTAGGTTGATATTGTGGGTTGAATGATAAATTTGTAAAAAAAACCGCAAAAACTGAAAGAAAGGTGGTCAGGAAACGTAATATTTATAAACTTACACAATTTACACGGACAAAAAAGTTGAAGTAATTTAAGGATGAGGCTGACATGACATTGCATTGACATGAATGATAACTAGCTTTAATTTACTATGTTAAGCGGTAGCAGCAACCAAGTGCTTTATGTTTCTCTATTCAAACCTTTTATTTGATAATGAGGAGCAAAAATTTTTTCAGTTTACATGTGGCTCGTAGATGGAGGGTTGGAACTTAAATCCAACACACTGCTTCAATGCGGTTTGGCGGACTTCTAACAAAGCCTGATTCTTAATTCTCTTTTTATTAAAAAGAAAAACCTCTCATTCGGTAGTCAAAAGATCTCTATGGGGCAATTCAACGCGTTATTCCGCCGCGCTGAGCACAAATACAGCATCTAAAGTATTTATTTTTAACATAATCTCCTGCACTACTACCTTAAGCGGCAACTTCGCCCGCAATTTAACCTCGTGTCGGCGAAATACAACTTGCCCACTCACTGATGGTGACTAGTGATGAAGGTATAATAGTTGCTTAAATAAATATTTTAGTTAATCAATTTTAATACAAAATTTGACAAGTATCTAATTGTTACTAAACATTCCAAAAACCCAACTGCGTTACATACATTTTAGCAATCAAATAATATCTAAAATTACCGTTTTAGTCATTTTTTTTAATTAATAGTCAGTATCACCATAAAATGACAATGTAGTAACGTAGTTTTATAATTAGCTATTACGCAGACGTTGGAAAATTCATTAGTATCGTTATAAGAATTATAAGAAGTAAATCTCGCAATGTTATAATTTCATTTACGGAGTTAATATCGTGATAATACATAAGTAGCTTACGGTGGTCTAAACCATAATTAACTAGATTATGAACTATTCTACAGATCTAACCCGGCGCAAGGCTTACACAAGAACCATGAGCAAAAATGCATGAACTCTAGTTAACACACGCATTCAGGTCTCGAGTAGTTCCTTGGAGTTAGTGTGCAGTTACCCCCCCAGCACGACATCAACTAGCTATATGTGTCAATACGTTTCTCTCACCTACACTTTACGGCTTAGTTCGCTAGTAAATTAGCAAGAATGATTATATCAATTTAAAAACGTTTAATTTAGTAAACTAATAATTTATGAATTTGTTACAAAAACCGCAAAAACGAAAGGAAATTAAAGGAAGTCTGATACATTTTTATATGATATTAGACATAAAATTACTTATGTGCCAGTAACGGCAGGACGTATAGAGAGAATAAGAACAAGTTTAGTTAGAGACCTTCCATTCTTATCGTCTACAATTGGTCCTAATGAAATGTATAATACTTTTTTTAGTAAGTTTAATATGATATTTAATTCTATATTTACTAAAAAGTCTGTCATGGTTGCTGATACATTGGTTTTTAGTGAGTGGGCTACAAGTGAACTACATAAAAATAGGCAAACTTTATATGAAATGTATGCGGAAAGAGAATATAATACGAGTGATGAGTTTAAAAATTATGTAAAATTATTTTCCAAGAATTTTAAACGCGATTGCATTTTGGCAAAATCGCAATATATACAGAACAAAATAAAAAATAGCAATAATGTAATTAAAACAACCTGGAAAATAATTAATGAGGAAACAGGAAGAATAAAACCCAAAACTAATAACTTTAAACTTGATATAGGTAACAAATCTATCCCGTCGGATTTTGAGGTTGCAACTGCTTTTGAAACCTTCTTTACCGACGGTCCTGTCTCCATAACAAGATCATTAAACTCTTCACCAGATACTGCTCTCTGTTTGTTGAAGGATAATGTGCCAGAATGTAATAACGCTCTTAAATTCAGACATGTTAGCAGCTCAGACGTTATTAAGGCCTTCCGATTAATAAATATTAAGAAAACAAATGACTTGTGGGGCATTTCCGTTAATGTTATAAGGTCTTTGATTGATATTGTTGCACCCGACCTAGCTTTTATTTTTAACAATTGTATTGACTGTGGTGTGTTCCCTGACTTAATGAAACATAGCAAGTTAATTCCGTTATTTAAATCTGGTAGTACTACTGACCTCACTAACTTTAGACCGGTATCAGTACTGCCTACTTTCAGTAAAATCTTTGAAAAACTTATTTTAACGCAATTAATTAATCATTTTAATAGTAACAATTTATTACACGCTAAACAATTTGGTTTTACACGGGGTCGCTCAACAACCGACGCTGGTGTTGAGTTAATACACAATATATTTAAAGCCTGGGAGGAGTCACGTGACGCACTTGGTGTTTTTTGTGATTTGTCCAAGGCTTTCGATTGTGTTGAACATGAAACATTAGTCAGAAAACTACACCATTATGGACTTCGGGGTGTAACTCTAGATTTAATGACCTCGTATTTACGTGACAGAGTTCAACAAGTAGACGTAAACGGGAAACGGTCTAACGGGTCATTTGTGAAAATAGGGGTTCCTCAGGGATCAATATTAGGACCTTTTCTGTTCCTCATTTACATAAATGACCTTCCTTACCTTACTAAGGACAATAGCGGGATAGTATTGTTTGCTGATGATACATCACTCGTTTTTAAAATTAAAAGACGCGAAACAAATGTTGACGATGTAAACAACTCTCTCGCGAAAGTAGTACATTGGTTTGAGGCTAATAACTTAGCACTTAATGGGAAGAAAACAAAGTGTATTAAATTCACGTTGCCCAATGTTAAACAGGTGAAAACCAGTGTACTACTTAATAATGAGGAATTGGATCTGGTAAATACTGCTACATTCCTAGGCATAACGTTAGACGCTAAACTTCAATGGGGCCCACATATAAATAATTTATCGCACAGACTTAGCTCTGCTGCTTACGCGGTAAAAAAGATTCGTCATTTGACGGATATAGAGACTGCCAGACTTGTATATTTTAGCTACTTTCACAGCATTATGTCATATAGTATTTTATTATGGGGTAATGCTGCTGATATTGACACTATATTCGTTTTGCAGAAGAGGGCTGTTCGTGCGATATATAAATTAGGTCCCAGAGAGTCATTAAGAGATAAATTTAAAGATTATAAAATAATGACAGTGCATAGCCAATATATATATGAAAATTTAATGTATGTTCATAAAAATATTGATAAATTCAAGAAAAAAATGGACTGTAACGCACTGAACATCAGAAGTAAAAGTAAACTTGTAGTACCATTTAGTAGGCTGCACAAAATTAGTAACTCATTCAAAGGAAATTGTATTTTATTTTATAATAAATTACCTATTGATATCTTGGAGATGTCTATCAATAAGTTCAAAGTTTTTATAAAACGAAAGCTTGTAGAAAAATCATATTACGATATTAAGGATTATATAAACGATAAAAAAGCTTGGGTGTGAATTGCTCTATCTCCATAGGTACTATAGTTTGTTATTCATTATGTGAGATGGTGATAACCAAAAAAAAAGAAAAACCCCGGCTAAGTTTGTTGTGGGCTTCTTCTTAGACCGGGGCGCGTTTGGAACCCTCATAGCTTTAGTTTTAAGTTTACGAATATAGTTATCACCATGAAATAACTACTATGTAAATTATTGACGCGTCAAAAGTGCCTTTTTAAGGACTATTTGAATAAAGATTATTTTGAATTTGAATTTTGAATTTATGGATTTTTATCGCATTTCAGACATTAGATATTTACTTTTAAAGAGGAAGGAATTATTCCTAACAAAATATTTGTTATGATCTTCCATTTGTTTAATTTTTAATAATATTTGATATCCAATCAACGACAGGACTGACCATCGAGACTTCTGCTGCTGCGTATCCTGGTTGGAGGGTGTGGCTGAGCTCGTCACAGTTTCCCCAAGATGCTGAATTGACGCCAACAATTCCTGAAGCATGAACGACAGGACCACCGGAGTCCCCACCGCAGATAGTTGCCTCCAGGTCGCAGCGTGGTACAACACATAGAAAACCAAACACTGGGCCCTCTGCTTCATCACATTTTGTTAACATGCCTCTCAACACCTGCAAGGGCTTCTCCGTCGGAGTCGCGTTGGTGCCACCGAAGCCTAGTACGTCGGCTTCGTGCCCTACAAAGGCCAAGTAGTCAATTGCACTTATCTTTCCATACCGACTGACTGTTACGTTTTCAGTCTGGAATAGTGCGATATCGTAGGTAATTCTGAACTGTCTATTGTAACCACCCATAAAGTAACCAGGGTAGGATATCACTTTTGTAATAGGACTCAAGCGTCCCAACTCATTTGGAAAGTAGCTGTTGTACCTTGCGAATTTTTGCGGTTTTCTAATTATTATGTTATAGCTCAGCTTAGAATAATCATCATCGTCACAATGGGCAGCAGTTAATATCCAAGATGGCGTGAGCGCCGCTCCGGTACAGAACTGGTGATATTCAAGTTGTATCTTGCCATTAGTAGAAATGTTATACGCCTCCTCCAAGCGAACTGCAAATGGAAACTCGTCTTGGCGAGCATCCCTGCCTCCCAGCACACGCAGCCCAGCTTCACTAATATCGAATACATTAACAATAAATATTATAGCAACAATTATATTCGTTTGAACCAAATCCTTTGATACCATGACATTATGTTGATTGTGCATTTTAATTTATATTATGTTTTTATAATGATTTATAAATTAATTAAATATTTTGTTATTTCGCACCTAATAGTTGGCACAGAAAATTGCATGGAAATGATTGGTAAAAATAATAAATAAAACCTGCACTAAATTGTAATGTTTCAATTGATTTTATAGTTTACGATGCAATATTTTTTAAACCAACTCAACGAAACGAAAAAGTTGAGGTATGAGGCGGTCACATTCAAACGCACTTGTACAGTATCCTCGAGGGGAGTAAAACCGAGTGACGCTCTGCGTTTACGTCCACACTTCTATAGCCAGCCAACGGAACGGAAATTACGCCTCTAATTGGAAAACATAAAGTCCATTTTACTTTGACGTTATGGTGTATCGATACACGATAGCAACTCCACGATTGCAAGTGCAAATCTTATGCTTCTTCCCCTTCCCTTTCTGCCCGCTGTCCGATCTTTATATCGTAAGCCTCTTATGTTGGAGGGCGTTTATAAGCAGTAAACTCAGTTTTACTGTTAATTAAATAAAATCCACGGAAATCATTAAGAGTTTATAAAGTTAATATAAGGGCATTCTTAACTTTTGGAACACAAATAAAGAATGTCATAGCAACCCTAAGTTCAAGTTGAAAAATAATTTAAGTATGTTTACAAATAAATAAAGTTAGTAACAACTTCGCACTGATTCTGAAATTTCTGAATTTCTCAGTTCACTATAGCTTACTTTTAATACAACTGTTATTAATCAGTTTAAATTTTTTGTTGTTTTATATTAAATCTGAGTATGGAAAATCTGACGACAAGAAATTCTAAACGATTGGCTCCCAGCCATTGTGAAAAATAAAAATAATGCTTTCTGTGCCACAAAAGCTGCTCTTGTTGCTTCGGGCTAGCAAGGTTCCATTGCAGCACCTTGGGGTTATTTATTTATTTATTTATTTATCTCCTCTTAATCTAGCTTAACAGGATAAAAACCTAATTTGCTAGAGTAGCCTAATATAAAAGTATATATATATATATATAAAAATTGCCTAAATTTAAATCCGGTAACATATCATCCATGATGATACTCTTGTGAGTTCACTCAGATTGCAACTGAATAAGTCCAGCCTCTCTGCGACATCGTTCAGAGTGATAAGTGCGCGCGTCAGGGGCGCCTGGTTGAGCAGGTTGGTGCGTCCCCTCGGCACAGCCAGCAGCGGCGGCCTGCGCCTTCGATACACGTACTTATCTGGGACCCTAAGCCGAACCTGCACTAACACTTGTGCGTTAAATATCTGGCCTCTCATTAATTAAAATATATATGTTACTAGTGTAAGCTCCCTCCTAACCCTTAACTCGTTATATTCGGTGGGGGACAGATAAAATTATCGTTCCTCTCTGTGTTGCGGTGGTATCCCTATTGATTTCCCCATTAGAAAAACGATGTTAAAAATCCACACAGCATTTTACTAGATAAATCTATACATCCAAAAACCAACTTATAGGTAAAAAAAAACATTTTACATTATTTACAACACTTTTGTTGTTTATTTAAGTCTGTATAACTATAAGTGGCAGGAAAGCAATGTAATAAAAAACCCAACTGTGTTACATATATGTTACAAATAAAATTTTACCTTCCAGTCCCGACTTAGTCGTTTTTACTGCTTTAGAAATTATTGTTTGTTTTATGTGAGTATCGATAACAACGAAACGAAAACTATTTGATTAAAAATAATAGTCAGTATTACCATAATATAATGAATTGCTTTAACTAAAACGAGTTCTTAACAACTAGGCTTTTTTCTTATTATCCTAGTTTTGTGTAAATTTTTCGCGAAGTGTACAATTGAGTTTTTACGCTGTCCGATTATATGTTTTTTATACACTTTTTATTTAAGATTCATTGGCATCGTTATAAGTATTATAAGACTCCACAGCACAAGATCAATTAGGTATATGTGTCAATACACTTAACGGCTCATTTGTTTGTTAGGTACCAAGCGTCGTAAAAAGTAGTTCGCTAGTAAATTAACCAACAAAAAAAAAATCGTAATCTTATAGCTTAGAAAGCACTTGGCAAGGAAGACTAGGTTGATATTGTGGGTTGAATGATAAATTTGTAAAAAAACCGCAAAAACTGAAAGAAAGGTGGTCAGGAAACATAATATTTATAAACTTACACAATTTACACGGACAAAAAAGTTGAAGTAATTTAAGGATGAGGCTGACATGACATTGCATTGACATGAATGATAACTAGCTTTAATTTACTATGTTAAGCGGTAACAGCAACCAAGTGCTTTATGTTTCTCTATGCAAACCTTTTATTTGATAATGAGGAGCAAAATTTTTTTCAGTTTACATGTGGCTCGTAGATGGAGGGTTGGAACTTAAATCCAACACACTGCTTCAATGCGGTTTGGCGGACTTCTAACAAAGCCTGATTCTTAATTCTCTTTTTATTAAAAAGAAAAACCTCTCATTCGGTAGTCAAAAGATCTCTATGGGGCAATTCAACGCGTTATTCCGCCGCGCTGAGCACAAATACAGCATCTAAAGTAAAATTTAAATTTAATTACGCATTTTAATTTTAATATAATCTCCTGCACTACTATCTTAAGCGGCAACTTCGCCCGCAATTCAACCTCGTGTCGGCGAAATACAACTTGTCCACTCGCTGATGGTGACTAGTGATGAAGGTATAATAATTGCTTAAATAAATAATTTTGTTAATCAATTTTAATACAAAATTTGACAAGTATCTAATTCTTACTAAACATTTATTCAATGGTACAAAAACCCAACTGCGTTTTTTTCAACAAAATTTTAGCAATCAAATATAATCAAAAATTACCGATTTAGTAGTTTTTACCGCTTTAGAAATTATTGTTTATTTTATGTGAGTATCGATAAGAAATATTTGAATAATTCTTAGTCAATATCAGCATACAATGACAATTCGTAACTACTAGGGTGTTTTCTTTTTTTGTTAATTTTTTACGTAGTTTTATAAAATGAAATGAAATGAATGAAATACCAATGAATTTTCCAACGGCTGCTTAAGGTTGGAAAATTCATTGGTATCGTTATAAGAATTATAAGAAGTAAATCTCGCAATGTTATAATTTCTATTTCCGGAGTTAATATTCTGATGATTCATAAGTAGCTTACGGTGGTCTTAATCATAATTAACTAGATTATGAACTATTCTACAGATCTAACAAATCGCAAGCCTTACACAAGAACCATTAGCAAAAATGCATGAACTCTAGTTAACACACACGTTCAGGTCTCGAGTCGTTCCTTGGAGTTAGTGTGCAGTTACCCCCAGCACGACATCAACTACTTATGTGTCAATACGTTTCTCTCACCTACACTTTACGGCTTAGTTCGCTAGTAAATTAGCAAGAATGATTATATCAATTTAAAAACGTTTAATTTAGTAAACTAATAATTTATGAATTTGTTACAAAAACCGCAAAAACGAAAGGAAATGTAAGGAAGTCTGATACATTTCTATATGGATTTTTATCGCATTAAAGACATTAGATATTTAACTTTAAAGAGGAAGGAATTATTCCTAACACAATATTTGTTATGATCTTCCATTTGTTTAATTTTTAATAATATTTGATATCCAATCAACGACAGGACTGACCATCGAGACTTCTGCTGCTGCGTGTCCTGGATGGAGGGTGTGGCTGAGCTCGTCACAGTATCCCCAAGATGCTGAATTGACGCCAACAATTCCTGAAGCATGAACGACAGGACCGCCGGAGTCCCCACCGCAGATAGTCGCCTCTAGGTCGCAGCGTGGTACAACACATAGATAACCAAAAACTGGGCCCTCTGCTTCATCACATTTTGTTAACATGCCCCTCAACACCTGCAAGGGCTTCTCCGTCGGAGTCGCGTTGGTGCCTCCGAAGCCTAGTACGTCGGCTTCGTGCCCTACAAAGGCCAAGTAGTCAATTGCACTTATCTTTCCATACCGACTGACTGTTACGTTTTCAGTCTGGAACAGTGCGATATCGTAAGTACTTCTGAATAGTCTATTGAAACCACTCAAAAAGGAACCAGGGTAGGATATCACTTTTGTAATAGGACTCAAGCGTCCCAACTCATTTGGAAAGTAGCTGTTGTACCTTGCGAATTTTTGCGGCTTACTAATTATTATGTTATAGTTCAACTTAAAAAAATCATCATCGTCACAATGGGCAGCAGTTAATATCCAAGACGGCGTGAGCGCTGCTCCCGTACACAACTGGTGATATTCAAGGTGAATCTTGTCATTAGTAGAGATGTTATACGCCTCCTCCAAGCGAACTGCAAATGGAAACTCGTCTTGGCGAGCATCCCTGCCTCCCAGCACACGCAGCCCAGCTTCACTAATATCGAATACATTAACAATAAATATTATAGCAACAATTATATTCGTTTGAACCAAATCCTTTGATACCATGACATGATGTTGATTGTGCATTTTAATTTATAATGATTTATAATTAAATTAAATGTTGTTATTTCGCGCCTAATAGTTAGTACAGAAGTTTGTAATAAAATGATTGGTAAAAACAATAAATAAAACCGGCACTAAATTGCTATGTTTCAATTGCTTTTATAGTTTACGATGCAATATTTCTTAAACCAACTCAACAAAACGAATAAGTTGTGTTACGAGGCGGTCACATTCAAACAAACTTGTACAGTATGCTCGAGGGGAGTAAAACTGAGTGACGCTCTGCGTTTACGTCCACACTTCTAAAGAAACATTCTAGCGTCCACCAAGTGCACCGCCTAACGGAGCACGTGGCGCGAGGGCTTTACGATTGGAAACGTGGTCGCCTCACAGGAGCCGTATTCTTCGACGTAGCCAAGGCTTTCGACAAAGTCTGGCACGCCGGTCTCATTTATAAACTGCAAACCCCGGGTATCCTGGATAGGCTTTTATACCTATTAAAAGACTATTTAATCGATCGCACCTTTAGGTTTCGAATAGATGGCACTCTGTCGTCTAGGAGACCCCTAAAAGCCGGTGTACCCCAGGGTTCAGTTCTAGCACCGTACCTCTATACGCTGTACTCGAGCAATATGCCCAAGAACCTTTATGTAGAGCTAGCCTAGTACGCGGACGACACTGCTCTTTACACAATCAGTCGTTCGCTACCGTACATAGTAGCCCGTCTTCAGAAAGCGATCAAGCGCTTAGGCGCTTGGTTCCACCAATGGAGGATAGAGGCTAACCCGGAAAAGAGCAAAGCGCTTCTTATTACCGGGTTAAACCGCTCTGACCCCAGATACAAAAAGGACCTTAAATTATTTAATCGTGTGATTCCATGGGAACGCACTGTCAAATATCTAGGTGTAACCTTTGATAGTCGCCTGTCCTTTTCGCCGCACATACGTAGAGTCAGTCAGAAAGCCCGTTTTGTTCTTAACAGACTCTACTTCATGATTAATAAACGCAGTAGGCTACCTCTCCGTCATAAAGTGACATTATATAAAACTTGTATCCGTCCAATCATGTCATACGCGAGCGCCGCTATAGCGCTTCGTCTCACGTATAAAACCTTTCAAACGATTCAGAATCGTTTCATGCGCACGGCAACCGGCTGTCCCTGGTACGTGCGTAACGTAGATCTGCACAAAGACCTAGAACTTGACAAAATCGGTCAGCACTTTAAGAAACTCTCGAAAAGCCATTTCAAGAAATCAATCCGACACCCAAACCCTCTCGTAGTTGCGGCTTCCTTTTACTCCCCCGATCTAAGCGCTCCTCTAGTCGATCTAGGGTAGTTCCTTGGAGTTAGTGTGCAGTTACCCCCAGCACGACATCAACTATAATTATGTGTCAATAAGTTTTTCTCATCTGCACAGCTTAGTTCGCTAGTAAATTAGCAAGAATGACTATATCAGTTTAAAAACGTTTAATTTCGTAATCTTATAGTTTATGAAGCCCTTCGCAATGAGAACTAGGTTGATATTGTTGGTTGAATGATAAAATTGTTAGAAAAACCTCAAAAACTAAAAGGTAGTCCGATACTTTTCTATATGGATTTTTATCGCATTTAAGACATTAGATATTTACCTTTAAAGAGGAAGGTATTATTCCTAACAAAATATTTGTTATGTATCTGCCATTTGTTTAATTTTTAATAGTATTTGATATCCAATCAACGACAGGACTGACCATCGAGACTCCTGCTGCTGCATGTTCTGGATGGAGGGTGTGGCTGAACTGATCGCAGTCTCCTCACGTTGCTGCATTGACGCCAACAATTCCTGAAGCATGGACGACTGGACCACCGGAGTCCCCACCGCAGATCGTCGCTTCCAGGTCGCAGCGTGGTACAACACAAAGGAAACCATACACTTGGCCCTCTGCTTCATCACATTTAATTAACATGCCCCTCAACACCTGCAAGGGCTTCTCCGTCGGAGTCGCGTTGGTGCCACCGAAGCCTAGTACGTCGGCTTCGTGCCCTACAAAGGCCAAGTAGTCAATTGCACTTATCTTTCCATACCGACTGACTGTTACGTTTTCAGTTTGGAACAGTGCGATATCGTAAGTACTTCTCAATTGTCTATTGAAACCACCCATAAAGTAACCAGGGTAGGACATCACTTTTGTAATAGGACTCAAGCGTCCCAACTCATTTGGAAAGTAGCTGTTGTACCTTGCGAATTTTTGCGGCTTACTAATTATTATGTTATAGTTCAACTTAAAAAAATCATCATCGTCACAATGGGCAGCAGTTAATATCCAAGACGGCGTGAGCGCTGCTCCCGTACACAACTGGTGATATTCAAGGTGTATCTTGCCATCAGTAGAGATGTTATACGCCTCCTCCAAGCGAACTGCAAATGGAAACTCGTCTTGGCGAGCATCCCTGCCTCCCAGCACACGCAGCCCAGCTTCACTAATATCGAATACATTAACAATAAATATTATAGCAACAATTATATTCGTTTGAACCAAATCCTTTGATACCATGACATGATGTTGATTATGCATTTTAATTTATATTATGCTTTTATAATGATGTACAATTAAATTAAATATGTCGCACAGGTACAGAAAATTGTATCAAAATGATTGGTAAAAACAATAAATAAAACCTGCACTAAATTGTAATGTTTCAATTGCTTTTATAGTTTACAATGCAATATTTCTTAAAACAACTCAACAAAACGAAAAAGTTGTGTTATTAGGCGGTCACATTCAAACAAATTTGTACAGTATCCTCGAGGGGAGTAAAACCGAGTGACGCTCTGCGTTTACGTCCACACTTCTATAGCCAACCAACGGAACGGAAATTACGCCTCTAATTGGAAAACATAAAGTCCATTTCGTTTTACTTTGACGTTATGGTGTATCGATACACGATAGCAATTCCACGATTGCAAGTGCAAATCTTATGCTTCTTCCCATTCCCTTTCTGCCCGCTGTCCGATGTTTATATCGTAAGCCTCTTATGCTGGAGGGTGTTTATAAGCAGTAAACTCAGTTTTACTGTTAATTAAATAAAATCCACGGAAATCATTAAGAGTTTTTAAAGTTAATATAAGGGCATTCTTAACTTTTGAAACACAAATAAAGAATGTCATAGCAACCCTAAGTTCAAGTTGAAAAATAATTTAAGTATGATTTCAAATAAATAAAGTTGGTAACAACTTCGCACCGATTCTGAAATTTCTGAATTTCTGAGTTCACCGTTCGTTATAGCTAACTTTAAATACAACTGTTAATTGTCAGTTTAAATTTTTTGTTGTTTTATATAAAATCTGAGTGTGAAAAATCTGACGACAAGAAATTCTAAACGATTGGTTCCCATTGTGAAAAATAGCCATTGTGAAAAACAAAAATAATGCTTTCTCTTGTTTGACGAAAGGAAAATAAATAAATTATTACTATTTCTTAGGTAGAATATAAACCTCGCATTTAAAACTCAATGCGAATAATAAATAAAGGAAGTTTACTACAAGCAGTCATAAATGTTATTGTTCTAAATTGCAATTGACGAAAGGGACTTTACGATGCAATATTTGTTCAACCAACATCGTCAACGAAATTTTTTTCTTAGAATAGATTCATTCAGTTACCTTTAAGTACAGTTTCCTAAAGTAGAAAAAATACCAGTAAGCGCAGCGTAGGACGCCCTCCTACGTGATGGCTCTCGGAAAGGCCAGTGTATGTCCAGCAGTGGGCGTCTATAGGCTGATTAAGTAAGAGAAAAAAACAAGAACGTTAGGCACCAATCTATCAGGTGAAGTCGCTCAAACTTAAGAAACAAATAATTTTTCACTATTAGGTAGTCACTAATTCAGTGGAAACTTAGGCTGTGTAGAGGAAACTGCAGAGATAGCGAGTCGACTAACGACAGATCAAAGTCTGACGACCTCCGTGGCGCAGCGCGCGCGCTGTATCTCCTTTACACTGCTGACATTCCCACAGCAGAAAATGTACTCACTGCTACTTTTGCTGATGATACTGCAGTGTTGTGCAACAATAAAGATCCAACGATGGTATCAGACATATTGCAAAACCATCTGAGCAAGATAGAGAAATTGATGACCAAATGGTGTATAAAAGCCAGTTCAAATAAGTCAACACATGTAACTTTTACTCTCCGCAAAGATATCTTCACCCCTGTCAAACTTGGAATAAATATCATACCTCATAGTGAGACTGCGAAATATCTCGGGATGCACATAGACAAAAAACAAATTTGGAAGCCCCACATAATGAAAAAAAACGCGATGTCCTTAATCAAATCTTCAGAAATCTTAATTGGCTTATAGGACGGCACTCGCAAGTGTCTCTGAGTAATAAGCTACTTATCTATAAGACCATAATAAAACCAGTGTGGAACTATGGCATTGAGCTTTGGGGCACAGCCAAAAACTCAAATTTAGAAATACTAGAAAGATTTCAAAACAAAGTCCTTAAAAACATAGCAAATGCTCCATGGTTCACTTAGATGTCGGAGCTTCATGCGCATCTCATCATAAAATCAATAAAACAAGAAGTTGAACACAGAGCAAAGACCTATAAAAACGGTTAAACAATCATGCAAACAATTTGGCTACAGCACTCAGTTTCCCAATGGAATTTAGAAGGCTTAAACGCGCTTCCATATGAGACTTCACAGATTGAGCAAAACAATTATCTAAGAGGCAGATCCGTTATTGGATGGACAGCCTCACATGTCAACGAAATCTGAAAAAAAAAACTGCTTATAGCTGTTGTAGCTGATCGCATGATGGGACATACAAATAAAAAATAAAAAAATAAATGAACAAACAATTTGTTTGATATAAATCATTTGGAGTTATTTAGATTCATTAAAATATTTATTATAATAGATAGATAGCTGGTTACCCAGTAGTTGGAATTCGACCAGTATTTTATGCTTATAAAATTTAACTTTCTACACTTCCTCTTCAGGTACATTATAATTATAGTAACACGTATGTTCGTCCATTATGAGGCTCACTGCGCGTTTAATCTTATGAATTCCTAAAAATATAGTGAAATGTAAAACGTGGTAAATTTTTATATGGACTTTTGTCATCTATATTAAATAGAATGTACGAATAATGAAATCAAATTAGAGCATTTGATATTAAACCATAAGAAAAAGTATGTTAATAAAATATTTTTTACGATCTGCCATTTGTTTTATTGGTAATAATATTTGATATCCAATCAATGAAAGGACTGACCATCGAGACTCCTGCTGCTGCGTGTCCTGGATGGAGAGTGTGGCTGAGCTCGTCGCAGTTACCCCAGGCTATTGAATTGACGCCAACAATTCCTGAAGCATGTACGACAGGACCACCGGAGTCCCCACCGCAGATAGTCGCCTCCAGGTCGCAGCGTGGTACGACACATAGATAACCAAACACTGGGCCCTCTGCTTCATCACATTTTGTTAACATGCCTCTCAACACCTGCAAGGGCTTCTCCGTCGGAGTCGCGTTGGTGCCACCGAAGCCTAGTACGTCGGCTTCGTGCCCTACAAAGGCCAAGTAGTCAATTGCACTTATCTTTCCATACCGACTGACTGTTACGTTTTCAGTCTGGAACAGTGCAATATCGTAAGTAATTGTTAATAGTCTCTTGAATTCCATATGAAAGTAACCAGGGTAGGTTATCACTTTTGTAATAGGACTCAAGCGTCCCAACTCATTTGGAAAGTAGCTGTTGTACCTTGCGAATATTGACAGTTTACTTATTATGCTCAGCTTCATAAAATCATCACCGTTACAATGGGCAGCAGTTAATATCCAAGATGGCGTGAGCGCCGCTCCGGTACAGAAATGAAAATATTCAAGGTGTATCTTGCCATTAGTAGAGAAGTTATACGCTATCTCCAAGCGAACTGCAAATGGAAACTCGTCTTGGCGAGCATCCCTGCCTCCCAGCACACGCAGCCCAGCTTCACTAATATCGAATTCAATAACAATAAATATTATAGCAATAATTATATTCCTTTGAACCAAATCCTTTGATACCATGACATTATGTTGATTGTGCATTTTAATTTATATTATGCTTTTATAATAATATATAATTAAATTAAATATGTTGTTATTTCGCACCTAATAGTTGGTACAGAAAATTGTAACAAAATGATTGGTTAAAAACAATAAATAAAACCGGCACAAAATTTTAATGTTTCAATTGCTTTTTATAGTTTACGATGCAATATTTCTTAAATCAATTCAATAAAAAGAATAATTGTGTTATGGGGCGGTCACATTCGGACACACTTGTACAGTATCCTCGAGGAGAGAAAAAAAGAGTTGAGCTAAATAAAAATAACCATAATGCTTTATCAGTAACATCTGTTGTAACATCTTGTGTCTTCGGAGGATTTGTGGGCGATGGAAACGGGTTGGTCTATCACTCACACGGTCCTCGAGTTGGCTGGTATGCTGTTATTCCAGCACGCCTCTAACTGGCGAAATTGGGTACGGTACGGTACGGGTGAGGCGGGTCTGCTGCGGGAGTCGCGGTTTTGTGCAAAAGCGTTCCCGTGGCTCCACCATACAGCGGTGAGTAGGAAGGAACACGTGATGGTTTTAGGTTGTATTATACTATTTCGCAATATTTCCTGGTAATCAAAATTATAACACTCTATTTGATTTCACATGGAAGGTTAATCAACTCGATTTATTACACACGTATAATTCCAACGGATTGGTTAAAATCTACATTTGTAACTTTGCCCAAAGTTAAAAACCTGAAAGTTTGCAGTGATTTTAGGACAATATCTCTTATGAGCCATATTGTGAAGATATTTTTAAAAATCATTCACAAGAGAATATACCCAAAATGCGAGCGGCTATTGTCAAGAACGCAATCGGGCTTTCGGGATGGCTTTGGTACTAGGGATGCATTATTTGGTTTCTAATTTCTTATGCAGATATGTTTAGATATGAATTGTGATCTCAACATCTATTTCATAGACTATGAAAAGGCCTTTGATCGCGTACGCCACACAAAACTCATGGAGGTCTTGGAAACGGCTGGCCTAGACGTCAAAGATATTCGTTTTATAAAGAACCTATACAGGGAGCAAACTACCAATGAAAGGATTGAAATTTTTCGTGGTGTACAGCAAGGCTGTATATTACCTCCCCTTTTATTCAACAGTTACGCTGAGGCAATTTTTTCCGAAGCACTTGACGGCATTGACGAAGGAATAATAGTAAATGGCGTTCCCATAAATAATATTCGCTACGCAGATGACACTATTTTAATAGCGAATAGTATAGAAGGCTTGCAGTCATTAGTTGACGTAGTTTCCTCTGCAAGTATCTCATATGGCATCAACATCAACTGCAAAAAGACTAAATATATGATAATCAGCCGTACACCTGAACAGAACACTTTCTTGTATCTCAACCGTAATGCCTTGGAAGGGTCCAACGATACTGATATTTAGGAACCATGATACATGAAACTGGTGATCACAAGACTGTGATATTATATTTCCAGACGGAAATACGTTGCCGCATTGAACAGGCAAGAAGCGCATTAATAAATTTATCTTCGGATGCGGGTAGCGCGATGCTATGTTTTCTCCGTGCTGTTGTACGGGGTGGAGGCCTGGACACCAACGCAAGCGATGAGTAACAAGCTGCAAGCGTTCGAGATGTGGGTGTACAGGCGGATGCTGCGAATATCATGGAGAGATCATGTTTGCAATACCACTGTGTTGCAAAGAATGGGAAAGGCTACTGAGTTACTCAAAAGTGTAAAAAGGAGAAAACTTGAATATCTGGACCACATAATGTGAAACTTCAAATATCACTTACTCTAACTTATAATGCAAGGCAATATAAAGGGCAAACGAAGACCTGGCTGAAGATGAATATCCTGGCTTAAGAACCTTCGCCAGTGGTTTAATATGAGATCAAGTTCATTGTTTAGGGCGGTAGTGAACAAGATCGAATTAGCCTTAATGATTGCAAACCTCCGAGACTAGATAACTTGAGATCTTACCAGTAAATTTTTCTCTTTTTTCTTTCATTATTTTAAGAGCAAAGTTGACAACAATTATCTCCTAACCAGTATTAAGCGTTATGAGAATATTTTAAAAGATCAAACGAAGGAACTTTGATGAACTTGAAACTGGGAATGTTCAGTGAAACATACTTGTGTTTTCTCCACAAAATTCTAATATATTAATGCTGTTAATGTTGTGTCAGGATTTTGTAACAATTCTTTTAGAATTATTATTTCACAGGTTAACAAATATTATAGCTTATTCGTAATTAGAATGTATGGAGTGTACGGTACAGATTTGACGACCTCCGTGGTGCAGCGCATGTACTGTTTCATTTTAAACTTGGGTTCGATTTCCGGCTCGAGTCCTGTCTGCTAAGGTTGTTTTAGTTATAAAATTGTTATATTTAATTACGAGATGATAGGACTTATACATATCCGCTTCGGACAAAAGTACCGTAAGTTTCTAGTTGCCACCCTACCGACAAAGACGTGACGTCAAGCGATTAAGATTTCCGGTACGATGTCGTGTAGAAACCAAATAGGAGTATGGGTACTATACCCCTTTTTTTTTAACGTGGGTAATCCTCATGGATACCCCGCGTCCGAGGAGACGCGGTGGTTATGTCAGACTCTTACTCACTAAACCCCCACGGTGCATATAAGGATACTATACCCCTGACAGGTTAGCCCGCTACCATCTTAGACCGCATCATCACTTACCAATAGGTGAGATGCCGTCAAGGGCTAACTTGTGGTGTATAGCAAAAAAAAAGATACGCAAGATGTAATATTTTATTCACGACTGTATCTGTAAGTTTGAGATTTGAGGGAGTTGATTTTTAAAAATATATTACCTCTTCTCCACTTTGTAGTAGTTAGAGGGTTTGTAATCATTTGCTGTTGTTTTAATGTAAATGAATTATTGCTTCAATTTATTTTTGAACTATAAAATGAGTTATTAGAAGTTCATAGAAACATTGTCAGAAGACATGTGGCCGGCTCACGACTGCAGTCCACCACGCCGGCGAGTGCGGATATTATGACCATTATTGCAGGTTTTATTCACGATGACTCCTGCGCCGATGATTTTAATAAGGGTACATTTAAATATTAAAAACTTCAATAAAATAAAAAATGCCCACAACTCAAAAAAAGGAATGATGCAGTCTAAGATGGTAGCGGGCTAACAGGTTAGGGGCATGGTAAACCCACACTCCTAATTGGTTTCTACGCGACATAGTGCCAGAACGCTTAATCGCTTGACGACACGTCTTTGTCGGTAGGGTGGCAACTAGAAACATACGGTACTTTTGTCCGAAGCGGTCCTATGATCTTGTAATTAAATATAACAAACTTATAACTAAAAAAACCTTAGTAACCAAGTCAATGTATGTATCAATCAATATATTATGTATGGCAATCGAATCTATGGAACGCGCTCCCATTGAGCATAAGATAGTCAAAGTCACTTACTGTTTTTAAAAGTGCCATCAAATGTTATTTTCCAACGCAAAAATGACGACTTTTATTGTTATATTAAATATATATTTTATTTATATGTTGGCGCGAAGAAGTTATTAACTTTATTAAACGGCGCCAAAAACCTCAAGAATTCAATAACTACCCACATTTTAACTATTGATGATTTTGCTAACACAATTTAGCCAGTAACAATCAATTTTGTACAAGCATGCTTTGTGCTATAAATACGGGCGGTCGATGCCTTTCGCGGATTCTCTCGCTCGAGACGTCGGCCTGTTCGGACCTCTTAGTTATTATCGCAATAAAAGTGTAAACCGGCAAGTTGTGGTTTTAATTACTATGAGCGAAAGTAAACAAAATCGTGACGTCAGCAATGCTGACGTCACCCTTACAAAAAACAACTCGGACGCTCTTGACTCGACATATATTATAAGGTATTTATTAGTATATTTATTTATATTTATTATTGTGTATTATTTATGTAACCTGGTTTATGTATTAGTATGTAGTTATGCGTATGCAGGTTTTTGTTTATATATTACGCCAGCTATTTCTATTTCTTGTTCTTTTTCTAATCCTAAGGATATACAGATATTGCTACTAAGCGATAAGGCCGCCTTTTGTATCCTACTTCTTATTGTTTCTGTTTTTCTTATTTTATCCATTTTGTTGTGGTGTAAAAATTAAGAATAAATAAAAATTATAAAGCTAACAATTAATTTGTGCCGTTTCAAGGTATACCCTCAATACGCTACTTTGACTCATATTGGACTGGTGATTTGTGAATAAAGTCTTTTTAACACGTTACCTTCCAGTGTGATAATAAATACGACTCGAGAGTCAAGTGGAGCCACGGGCAAGGCTTGTCAAAGGGGGAAGCAGACGTGTTCCATGTCATACCTCGCTGTGAGCTATGAATGCGCATGGCATGGTAATATAAACGAATATAATATCGCTTCCCTTTTGCATAGTTTATTTTCACAAATAAAATTGTTGAAAATTCACGTGCGAAGTCCTCTTTCAACTATTATATTACATAACATGTCATGCTAGTAAAACGTCGGCGTCGGAATATAAAGTACTACACAATATATAAAAGGTTTTATTATTATAACGTGAGCGACATTTTTCACAGGAAATAAATTCTTGGAACGGTATCAGGTAATAATGTAATGTAAATAATGAAAACTTAAAATAACTTATCTTAATGTACCGTGAACCCAATTTCGCTTGAAATTGCTATTGAATTCCGTAACGTAAAAATAATGGCATCTACGTGTCAGGGCTGTGACTGCGTCTGCTTTTGAGCGGACTTCAGGAGCTATACATATTTGGATATAATCACAACTTTTATTTGTATCCATTCATCCCAGTTCATCATCATGAACAACCCATTACCGGCTCACTACAGAGCACGGGTCTCCTCTCAATATGAGTAGGGTTTGGCCATAGTCCACCACGCTGGTCATGAGCGGATTGGCAGACTACACACGCCTTTGAGAACATTATGGAGAACTCTTAGGCGTGCAGGTTTCCTCACGATGTTTTCCTTCACCGTTGAAGCAAGTGATATTTTAATTATTTAAAAACGCACATAACTCCGAAAAGTTAGAGGTGCGTGCCCGGATTCGAACCGCCGACCTCTGATTAGGAAGCTGACGCCCTAACCACTAGGCTATCACCGCTTCATCCCAGTTGTGGCCAAGTAATATGTGTGATAGCGACGAGTGCGGAATGAGTTTAAAAATGGATGGTTGAATTGTGCCTGTGCCGGCCTTCATGTGATAGTGGTGTAAGGCCCAGAAAAGGGACAAGGAAAATATAGACGCATAGATGTACAAAAAGAACTTATAAGGTGTTAAAAAGGCGCCTTTGAATAACGCCAAGAGCAAGTGCCGGCTAAACACAAAAAGTATAAAAACTTGAAATTTTAATAGCTTATTGAGAAATCGTTACACATTTCCCTATTCAATTAAGTAATCATAGTTCTCAATTAAGATTGAAGAAGAAGGAAAGTTTCCTTCATTCGGATAAATCCACTTTTATCTGATATCACGAAATAAATAAAGTTTAACTAATTATCTGTAAACCTCGGGTACATAGTCTATCTATACCTACGTATAATAGTCGATAACATATCTAAGAATTAGCGATATTTAGATTGTTACTAAGAGAGTCCTTAAGTGTCGTCACCGATCCGTAATTTGTCTGTTTGTATGTATAATCTGTTTCGACGTTCGAGAGAGTAAACTTGTTTAGCTGTTTTGTACAACATTATAATTAATCCTTATACTGATTTTCAAAAATGCACTGTCAACGCACGACATTATTCCGACACCGGAGCATCTCCAGGAGACGTTGATTTCGCAATGCACAATTGATTAGTTCAAAGCAAGCAGATTGGCCTATTTTAATCATATAGATAATATAACTATATTAGTTTATTTTCATTGTATATCAAGAACTTAAAAAAAGTAGATAGTAGTAGATATATACGATTGTGTTGCATATGGGTCATTAGCAAGCCCTGCGGCTGGCACGCTTGACGTTGTGTTTGTCCTCTAATCGTAAAAGACGGACTAATTGATAACTCTAAATATGAGTGGCAACCCTAGGTGCCTAACGAAATTACGAATCACTGTGCAAAGAAACTCTTCGAAAGAAATTGTATACAGGTAGATACCGTTTATACTGCAATTCTTTTTCGTACATTAATATATTAAGGATTATATTTATCCGCCAGGAAAATTGGGCAGCGGAAAACTTTAGATTACGCTATTAAAGAAACGCAATACAACTACTGTTTTGGTGACTGAGTTTGAGCATAACTTGCCTCAGAGAGTACGTAAAGCAAACGCTTCCCATAAATGACTCCGTGGCGCAGCGCGTGCGCTGTTGCATTTTAAAGTTGGAGGTCCTGGGTTCGATTCCCGGCTCGAGTCTGGTCTGGTGGGAGGCTTCGGCCGTGGCTAGTTACCACCCTACCGACAAAGACGTGTCGCCAAGTGATTTAGCGTTCCGGCACGATGTCGTGTAGAAAACAATTAGGAGTATGGCTTTACCATACCCCTAACAGGTTAGCCCGCTACCATCTTAGACTGCATCATCATTTACCATCAAATGAGATTGCCGTCAAGGGCTAACTTGTAGTGGATAAAAAAAAAAATAGCAATGATCATTACCAGGCAGTGTTGGTTACCTAAGTCTACCGACCAGAAGATGAACCGCGATATGTCAAGAGGGTACCCTCTTCCCTCTATTAAGAGGCAATGCCCATGCCTAACATTTTGTGCTCTGGTCAGAGTCTGGTCTAGCGGTTTACCGATGTAGAAATGGAACCGACCAGCCGACGACGCATCGTTCCATCCTCAACCGCTACAGTTGTTCATAGGCGGCGGTAATCACTCAACGTCAGGATATTAATCTTCTCGTTTGGGCATGATGTAAATATAATTAAAAACAATATGGATTCAATATAAAACTACTGTGGAACTATTATTATAATGTCCCGGAGACTGGCAAGCAGTAATCACTTTGGGCGCAAGTACCGAAGATGTTGGGGCAAAGTGGAGCGCAGTTATAACAGCAAATATTGTATAATAATATTTCAAGTTACCGTCTCAAAGGCTAAATCATACTGTTTTGAATGTTCCATACAAGAGAAGTGCATGCTTAGTAAACAACAAATATAAGACAAAAGGACACTTTGAGCGCAGCTTTGTGCCGTTTCACAAAGTATTTGGCTTTTGAACGAGCTTACTGGACTGTGAGCCGTCGGGAGCTATGTGCATACGACAATATTTTGTGTCGATTTATTATCTTTCTTTCTTTGTGTCATATTACGAAATATGTGTGAAAAAGACATGTCGAAAACAGTACGAGTTTTTCGTCACGCTCTGCAATTTAAAATACGCTGCAAGTTTAAGTGTGACCAAACACTGTAATAACACGATTTTGACGTCAATCCACGTTATTTTAAGGCCATTGTTTGTATTTGGGTTTTTCTCAAAGATTATCTTACAGATGAGAATTCCATTTTTTAAAGTATTTTACGTTTGATTTGAATAAGAATTGTAGTACCGGAAAAACTTAACGTTACTAGCGATAAATTCAAAATGATTTCAATATTGTTAGTAAAATAACCATTTTGTAATATCACTTTGTAAATAAAGTATCATGGTAAAGCTGACATGGCATTTTACTATGTCATCATGAACAACCCATTACCGGCTCACAACAGAGCACGGGTCTCCTCTCAATATGAGAGGGTTTGGTCATAGTCCACCACGCTGGCCATGTGCGGATTGGTAGACTACACACGCCTTTGAGAACATTATGGAGAACTCTCAGGCGTGCAGGTTTCCTCACGATGTTTTCTTTCAGCGTTGAAGCAAGTGATATTTTAATTTTAACGCACATAACTCCGTAAAGTTAGAGGTGCGTGCCCGGATTCGAACCGCCGACCTCTGATACTACGTAAATAGTGATGCATGTTCCCCTATGCTAACAATTTGTTTTATAGTGACTAACAAAATTATGTTAGCAGTAATAATTTTTATTTAAATGCTTCTACGTCCTATACCTTACATATCCTCAAACAAAAAGCAAGAGGGCTGGTTAATCTGTTGTAATCGATAGTTTCCTAATCCAGTTCCAAAAGTTTATCAGCAAATTGCAGGCATTAATGTTATGTTAAACGTAGTGCGACATACCTTTCGATGTCTCTATTAGTTCACCCGAAGATGGCCACCAGATCCGTAGAATCACCGGTGGTAATATACGATGTTAATCCCGATTTAGTAAACAACCAATATAACAAGTTTAAAGGAGTGACTGTGTCAATACGGCGGGCGGACTACGTGGATCCCAACCGCTGAACGAACTGTCAGGTGTAAAAGATCGAGAGACGCGGATGGCAGTTTTTTAACTACTATACAGAAATTCGCGATGAAATCTACCCGTTTTACGAAAACTATCGACGAAAATCATTATTTACTAGAGTTTACAAATAGTTCTGTTTTGTTTGTTTGCTATTTATTACCTGTGTTCGGCTAAACCACTACACCGATATTGATGAAGTTTTAATACATAAACCAACTCAATGATAATAAAGAGTAATGTTAACTATTCGAAATCTGATGAAAAAATCATCTGCATTTTTCCACCTTTTAAGATACCGAACTGAAATTATATATTTACTTTGAAGATATAATTTTTTTTATGTTTTATACTGCGACTTCACTTGATATTTCCAGCTGATAATCAACGACGTGTATTATATTTATTAATAATTTACTACATACGCTGAGCACGTCAAGCAGTTCTCAGTGGTGTTACAGACAGACATAACGTTTTTTTAAGATGTACTGTTTGTAACACTGAACAGGAATAAATACGTTTTCGTTATTCCTTTCGAGTTTCGTCAATTCTTTCAGGGTTTTTTTTCTGAGGGGTTCTTGCTCATTACAAGAACCTTGCACCCAGCAATGGGACGTGGACAAACTAATGATGATAATTCTGAAGACGATGATGATAGTGTACATACGAACGAATATATTTGATCTTGGCACAGAGACGAGCGCTTTCGTAAGTGGGAGATCCCAGATTCGATCGCTGGGAGGCACAATTTGTGATTTATTATTATAAATTCTGAATCTTCCCTGGACTAACCTGATAAGCTGATAAAAGTCTTACCATGAGTCATCTGGTATTCTAATTCCAAATTCCCGAACCGAAGCACGTAACAATTATAATTATAGGTGTGACATAGATTTGCTCGTAGTTCGAGACGCGCCAGATCTCTACTCCCACTTGCACTAATCCTTTAATTAAGTACGCCGAGCTCCGGGAAAAGTTACTCCCTTATAAACCGGATTATAAGGGTTAGTGGGGGCTAGTGTAGAGCTCGAGATTACCGCTTAAGGGTCGGAACATATCGACGAGGATACCTCTCTTGTTTCAGTGAATATTTTAACATTGAAATTCCTTCCTTATATCCAATGCCTTTCAGTCAAGAGTATAACGCATTCCCCGCGACATATTCCGGTTCAGGTTTTTCTAATTGCAAGTCAACAGTTGGTTCGTGCAAGCTGAACAATGTCCTATGCCCATCTTCATGTATTCAAATTATGGATTTTGAGCACGCTGATTCAACGCGGCTTAAAAGTCTTTTTCACACTACTTGTCGAAAATGCCTTATTACCTGACGTAAAGGAACAATTACGTTCGTAAGCCAAAGGAGGCTTGTTAATATTGAAACTTACTAAGAAACATCTTGCATATGAAGAACATTCTGTTAATTCTAGTATTGCTATTATTACAAAGATTATTGAAAATACCCGCCAATTCTTATTTCTGAAACCAGCAATGGCATTCTTATGGCATCAATCATGCGAACCTCTAGAGAAACAAGACAGCAGAATTGATGTAGATGAAAGCAAATAGTAAAATACCAGGGTCGCATAACTTTATAAGATACCTCCTCTAAAAAAATTGTCCTTCAAAGCTTATTTTGTTTAAATATATAGAAAATTCAAACCATCGCTTGACTGCAATTAAAAATCGGCAAACATATGGCGCGAAAATCGTTGAACGAACACAAAAGTAAACGCAATCGAAGTTGGCTAATAAAATAGCAGGGAATACGAAAAGATCAGCCCAAATCAAGTAATCAATATTCAGCTAGCTAGATACCGCTCTGATATATTATTCGTGGAGCGTAGGTGGTAGGTGGCCGAGTACGTAAGCACCCGGAGCCCTGTAACTGATAACAAGAGCCTGCGGCGAGCGTCGGTAATCCTCACGGATTGTGTGTCGGGACCGAATGTATATTAATGTTCCTTGTACTGCCAGCGTATTATATTACACGCCGATTTGCATTCGGCACTCGGAATTAGATGTAGGATGTCGGTACACGCCAGTTTAACATGATCTACTACTGCTGTTATTGAAGCGAGGGCCTTAATGTAACATTAGGCGTAAGTTACACGAATACGACGTCTGTGGCTGCCGTGACGAGCGAGCGAACGAACAGCAGGTCTTTTAGAATTTTATACATAATCATCTCTTCTAAAATGCACTAGAAAAGAAATAAAAAAATGTTTACAATACAATAAACCTTGCCTGCGAGTGAAAATTTGGAAATTTTAATAGGTATGTATACTAAAAATCAGCCTGATTCGCAAGTGGTTCTATGTGTTGATATACCATCAAGACAAATATTTTCATATTTATTATGATAAATAAAACCTCTTGCTCTCTATCTCTTTTATCAATTTATAATTTTTTTGTTCAGTGAAATACTTCTGTACTATATATCACAGGGGTGCATGAGAAAAAACCCCAAAAGAGTGGCGCTAAAACCAAGCGCGCTAAATCTTAGGTTTTATGTTTAAACTTGTTAGAGGTATGGCAGCTACATAAAATCCATAATCGGTTTGCACGTGTTATCATAGCTCTAAACGGATTGGCGGACCAAAGTAAATTCAGAAATTATACTTTCTCACTCAACAATGTGCCAGCAGAGGTGGCAAAAAAATTTAATGTACTCGTATGTCAGGTACGCGAAAAATATATATCAGCAGGGCTGTGGAACAGAATCAAGACGTAGGTATTCGTACAAAATATCGATGCACATACCAACTCATTTATGTATTACGCCGAGGATATAATAACGATGATCATAATAAAATATCTAAACGCATATAAAAGAACATGAGAGGGTATTTTCTGGATCGGACTCACGAATCCCGAATGTTTCTCCAAATCACCGTGAGCCCGTCTCAGACGTTTTGTTTTTACGCCCTCGTAAAACCTCCGCGGCACAGATTCCCTACATCTCGCGGGCCATTCGCCCTGATTGAGGGATGAGTGACGACAAAAAGCGTATTAATTCGTTTCATGTCTGTGCTGTAACAACTTTATGCGGTTACTGACTTGCGCCCGCGGGTCCGCTCGCGCTAAGTTCATTGTTCTCGCGATGGTGAAAACTGAACTTTTAAACTAATGTTTGGCCTCCGTAAGGTGTGAATTTTCAAAAATCCTGCATGACTTGTATTAAATGAAAAACCTTATATGCCAACTTTTACCACGCCCCAAATATTTTATTTGTAAATCGGCTTGCATTACGACACACATAGATTTCGCGCTCTAAGCCCGGGACGGTTCTGGCAATAGTAGTATTCGAAATCAATCTCGACGAGTTTTATTATTGCGTCATACCAAGATGCCTTATCGCTATGTGGTACTACTCACGATTGAAGCCTTCATACTAATCAAATTTACAGCGGTCGCACCGGTCACAAGGCTGCAACTCATGAGATACCTCGACATTTACAAGAATAACATAAATAAGAATACATTTGACATTTAGTGGTACAGATAAGGTTCCATGAAGCGTTTATTATTGTCCAAGACTCGATTACTTCTGGAATAATATGATTCATTTTGCAATCATGTTCGAGTCCTAAATCTTTATCCGGATCCCGCCGGCGGCTAATTGACCGAAATAATTCGCCCAAGTAATTACAGCTCCCCATACGCGATGGCCGGCCCGCCGCTTCCAGTAAACAACTTGATGAGTTGCTGTATTAGCCATTTTATTAAATTACATCCATATTTTTCGGAACATCTTAGTACATGTATTTAGTTTATGCGCATCAGAAGTGGGAGCGAGATTTGTTCCAGCTAAATCTATGTACGACCTACTCAGAGAACTTGGCCTGGCGAGATCAGCCGCTTGTTTTATTTTAGATAAGTCACAAGTCAATAAAACTCCAGACTGGGACTGTAGCCAGAGCAGTGTAGATGATTAAAGGGTGTGCCTTATATCTACACACAAGTTGCAAGGTTTGGGAGCTGCTTAGCGTTTTTTCATTTTGCATCTGAAGATTTTATTTCTCTCTCTATATTAATGTGCTTCTACTTACACTTGCAAATACTCGTACGACGATGATCACCTAGTCTTATCTGTAACCGGAATGTACCTCCGACTTTTGCGCAGAGTTAAGCAATTAAATATCACTTGATTTACCGGTAACACATCGCGACGAATCTGCATGCCTGAGAGTTCCAAAATGCTCTTAAATGCGTGTTAAGCCCACCGATCTACTCTTGGCCAGCGTAGTGGAATGTAACTTAAACCCTTATTGAGAGAAGTCCCCGCTATGGGTGGGTAATTATGATGATGACTTACGCTTGGAAGAACTTCCGCAATATTTATTCTTGACTAATATAAAATTGTTACTTACACTGATAAAAAATCATACGGCAGTCATCATGTCATGATTAACCCATTACCGGCTCACTACAGAGCACGGGTCTCCCCTCAACATGAGAAAGGTTTGGCCATAGTCCACCACGCTTGCCATGTGCGGATTGGCAGATTTCACACGCCTTTGAGAACGTTATGGAGAACTCTCAGGCGTGCAGATTTCCTCAAGATGTTTTCCTTTACCGTTGAAGCAAGTGATATATTTTTTTTAAACGCACATAACTCCGAAAATTTAGAGGTGCGTGTCCGGATTCGAACCGCCGACCTCTGATTAGGAGGCTGACGCCCTAGCCACTAGGCTATCACCGCTTACTTACGCTTACCACCGCTTACATACGGCAGTATCTAATGTAAATTCATTTAATTCTACAACAAGGAAGTTAGACTGGCTAAATTACAATCAAACCTATAGGCAGAAAGCAGGTATACAATGGGTCAGGTCTCAGACTCAAAAATACTCCACGCCTTATTTT
Source organism: Lasiommata megera (assembly GCA_928268935.1). Taxonomy (NCBI): domain Eukaryota; kingdom Metazoa; phylum Arthropoda; class Insecta; order Lepidoptera; family Nymphalidae; genus Lasiommata; species Lasiommata megera. Next base: position 17,560,219 of record OV743317.1, on the reverse strand, counting down.
ACCCTCCTAGGGACAGTTTGTTAAAAACAGTTTCCCAGCATAAATTTTGTTTACAACCAATCTCCAGATCCTTACCGGCGAGCTCGGCAAGAGGAAATTGCTACTTTTAAAAATCTAATTTTTTCCCGATATAGTATTTTCCGTCAGAGCGAATATATTGTCGTTTTCTTCTTAAGTACTGCATAAAATATATTGTGTGCTAGTCTCAAATTCAAAACCCATTTAATTCAAGTTGGCTTATTTTATAAGCTTAACGTCAAATCTACCTCTACAAACTCGGTTTTGACAACATGTAAGCTAAGCTTGCTGTCACTTATTCACATAATCCAGTCCTCACTATAGAATGATGTATAAATACAGTTTATATGTTGATTTAAAAAAAAATGTTTTTTTTTTTTAAATAAAATGTTTTAGTTAGTTCAGGCCACAGCTCCATTGAGCTATTTTCACTTTTCAAGAATTGTATTCAAGAAGTAGTGGAAAAAAGTAAAAAGTAAAATAGAATTTTTGAATGAAAGCTATTCTGGCGGCTAGTTATCACCCTATCGCTAAAGGCCGTCAAGCGGTCTAGCGTTTCAGTACGATTCATGTACAAACTGATTATTGATATGTAACTAATGCAACTGATTTACTCTTGACAGGTAATCTATATATATAAAAGCGAAATACCACTGACTGACTGATGATCACGATATCTCAGGAACTATAGAATGAACGAACTTGAAATTTGGAAGGTAGATTTCTTTTATGAAGTAGAGGTCAGCTAAGAACCGGTTTTGAGAAAATCCACCCCTAAAGGGTTGAAATGGGGGTTGGAAGTTTGTATGAAAGTCCTTTATTTTTGAAGTCAGAGACATGAAAATTGGCAACTAAGTTTTTTATTATAAATGATAAAGATCTGTATAATCAATGTTACAAAAATTTACCCCAGGGGGGGTGAAATGGGGGTGGGGCGTTTTCATGAGGATTCTATGTTTTCGAAGTTAGGGACATGAAAATTAACATTTAGGTTATTTGTTTTAAATTATAAAAACCTGTATACGCAATATTACAAAAATCCACCCCTAAGGGGTAGAAATGGGGGTTGGAAGTTTGTATGAAAGTCTTATATTTTTGAAGTTAGAGACATGAAAGTTGGCAACTAAGTTGTTTATTATAAATAATAAAGATCTGTATGATCAATAATGCGAAAATCTACTCCAAAGGGGGTGAAATGGGGGTAGGAAGTTTTCATGAGGATTCTAAGTTTTCAAAGTTAGGGACATAAAAATTGGCATTTAGGTAATTTGTTTTAAATAATAAAAACCTGTATACGCAATATTACAAAAATCCACCCTTAAGGGGTAGAAATGGGGGTTGGAAGTTTGTATGAAAGTCCTATATTTTTGAAGTTAGGGACATGAAAGTTGGGAACTAAGTTGTTAATTATAAATAATAAAGATTTGTATGATCTATAATGCGAAAATCTACTCCGAGGGGGGTAAAATGGGGGTAGGAAGTTTTCATGAGGATTCTAAGTTTTCGAAGTTAGGGACATGAAAATTGGCATATAGGTAATTTGTTTTCAATAATAAACACCTGTATACGCAATATTACAAAAATCCACCCCTAAGGGGTAGAAATGGGGGTTGGAAGTTTGTTTGAAAGTCCTATATTTTTGAAGTTAGAGACATGAAAGTTGGCAACTAAGTTGTTAATTATAAATAATAAAGATCTGTATGATCAATAATGCGAAAATCTACTCCGAGGGGGGTGAAATCGGGGTAGGAAGTTTTCATGAGGTTTCTATGTTTTCGAAGTTAGGGACATGAAAATTGACATTTAGGTAATTTGTTTTTAAAGTTTTAAATAATAAAAACCACTATAGGCAATATTACATAAGGGGTTGAAATGGGGGTTGATAGTTTATATGAAAATCCTATACTTTTGAAGTTAGAGACATGAAAGTTGGCAACTAAGTTTTTAATTATAAATGATACAGATCTGTATAATCAATGTTGCGAAAAATCACCCCAAAGAGGGTAAAATAGGGGTTGGAAGTTTTCATTAGGATTCTAAGTTTGGGACATTGGTTTGTCCTTCAATCACAACAGAGCAATGGATCGACGTGATTATTGAAATTATAGTTGAGGACCTGGAGAGTGACATAGGAGAGTTTCCGTTGGAATTTTTATAACTTATTCTGACTGAATTTAAAAACTTATCCACGCGGGCGAAGTCGCGGGCGCCAGCTAGTCCCGTATAAAATCATCAAGTGATAGTGGAATTAAAAAAAAAAACCTCCCCTTCAAAGTCTCCCGTTTGCAGTAGAGAGGTTTGTGCAGCACATTGAGACGGCTGATGATGAACTAACACAACCAAACTGAGAATAAACTTTGGCAGGCAATCGACATTTTCTCTGTCCGAGGTCAAAGAGAAGTATTCAAGTAAGAACCAGTGTCGCTTGTATTACAGGGAACGCAAGACGCCGCTAAACTTCGTAGTTTGACAGCGAAACATACTTCCAGTATACACGCTTTGTGAACCGTTTAACTTTGAGAGGGGCTGGACAGAGAACATTGTTTAGCTAAATTCCGTAACGGTGGGTGAAATGGGCTACCGAAGTCATATTTCGAAGCATCTCTCTCTACTAGTTTATAGTCGTGCTTATAACGTCATCGTCATCACACTAATAAAACGTCCTGTATGGGGTTAATCCCTACTCTTCTATAAGATACCAAAACATAGCATACTTAAGACCTAGAAGGCTACATATGTGACAGAAGACAGTCATCATCATTGACATTATACCCCTTTTACCAGCCAGCGTACACAGCTCTGAAAAGTGCGACTGTCTGTATGTTCTTCCAAAAAGAATCGTCCTTCCTTCGTTAGTATTAACCACTGGGCTATCACCCAATTTCTAATTTTTTTTATATACCCTACAATTTAGCCCTTGACGGCTATCTCACCTGGTGGTAAGTGATGATGCAGTGAAGGATGATAGCGGGCTAATCTGTTAGGGGTATGGTAAAACATTCCTTATTGGTTTCTACGCGACAGCATGCCGTAACGCTAAATCACTTTGCGACACGTCTTTGTCGGTAGGGTGGTAACTGGCCATGGCCGAAGCCTACCACCAGACTAATAATTCCTATATCCAGTAGCAGTAGTAGACGGTGGATAGACTTTTTCTACCCCTCCCTACTCTCTTCCACAAATCTCCCCCTTCGGTTGAGATATAGTGATGCAGCGGCTAATTCCTTCGAGTATATAACATTAAGCCAAATGTAAGCGCAGCGTAGGACGACCACCTGCTCGCTGGACCGACGACCTGAAAAGGATCGCTGGTGGCGGGTGGATGAGGAAGGCGGAGGACCGTGTGTGGTGGCGCGCTCTCGATAAGGCCTATGTCCAGCAGTGGGCGTCTATAGGCTGATTGATTGATTGATTGAAATGTAACGCTAAATACCATCAGTTTATACTATTACTACTTCTTCTTAGGTAACATATCATCCTTAGCCTTATAACCTCCCACTGCTGGGCACTGCCCTCCGCCCTACTGGACACCGTCAACTTCCGTTCTCTGAGCTGTTAATAAAAAAAAATTAACAGAAAAACAAATCTCAATTTCTTGATCACCATATTTTTTCATTCGTGAATCATACAGAACAGGTATGGCTTTGTCTTAATAATTTCTAGATTATGTTACTTTTCATATTGCACCGTAGTCTAACTTGCAATTAACCGATTTTTAAGGTTTGTCGGTTTGGAGTTTTTCTATAAAGACCAGTTTAAATGACCTCGCTAGAGTATCAACCGGTTGACTGCTCAAAAATAAAACATCCATACATTTCGAGGGCGGAATAACATTCTTATTTGCTTTGAATACAGCTTTTAAATATTAAAGCGGGTTGCGAGCGTGATTTCGTGATTTCAATAAAAGCCCAATGGCCGCCCGTTACATGTGATCGGTAATTTGTAATTGACCATTGGGCTTTATATCTGTTTCACTTGTTTGTGGATAAAACCAAATTATTGGTTATTTTGCTTCGTCTGGCCGTGTGTCACAGAGCACGTTAACTTTCTCTGTATCGTTAACTTTCACTGGCATCTATCTACTCACAGGAGCCGTTCCCTCAGAAGTCGTCGAGCCCAGGTGCTCCTCTCACAGGCTGAGCTTCATGCTCGCCAAAAACCCTCAGTGACGCAGTAGTAACATTATGGTTATCTGCAAGTGGCAATTCGAAAAATAAATGGCATCTATCTATCTTTATAAATTGGTATAAAAAATAGAGTTGTTTTTTTTTATTTGGACGCGTTTATCTTTAGTACTGTCATTGGGTTTAGAGTGTCTATTCTTGAATTCAGAAGCCTCTCCAGTAAACAGATTCTCGATAAGGCTAATTTTAAAGACGGAATAAACGCTATGTAAACTTAAGTAATCACAGATGGGCAGTGCGGCGTCGTGGACCGTAAAATAAAAGATGAAAGTTTGTATCGGATTTTTTTATCTGAAGATGAATTCTCGAAAACCGCTAATGCATAAAAGCGCGTTGAGTTGTCGTCTAGATTACTCAATCTTTTGAGAGTAGGCTTTAGCCCAGGTGTGGGATACGTTGATAATATAAATATAGTGTCGGCGTCACGAGTTACAGCTACAGTAATTGCCCAGCATCCCAGCGCCGCCGGGATTGCCATTTCTACACGCTCTTAATCTTAGAGACACATTTCTGCGGAGACCCTGCGGCTGGCGTTCCCAAACACATTCTTGTGTTTATTTAGAACTTGGTGCCAAGATTTAGCAATGAACTGTTTTATACGAATTTTAAGATACTGAGCAGCTGTGTTGGGTTAGGAATAAAGAGTGTAACTTGCACACCGACATCACGTTCCTATAGACGGACGTAGGATCTTCTTCCATTCATACGCAACGTTATGTTTAGATCGGGTGTAGCCTTCAAGATTGATTGCATTGTCAACTTTTGTAATACATATTTAATACTAGCTGACGCCCGCGACTTCGTCTGCGATGAGTTGGTGTGTTTGTTTGTCTTTCAATCACGATTTTTATTACTATCATCTACTTGCGATTACTAACCCGAATTACTTGAAATAATTACAGGATAAACATTAAAGTATATCCTTCCTAAAAAAAAAAGAATGAGTGAAATCGGATATTGATTCGTTGGTGGGATAAGTTGTGGGAGGCGCCCAACACGTGATGGCAGAGGCGGTGGCATGCGCGTGAGCTGCGCGCGGTACTGGACAGTACTTGGACATTGCAACATTACTTTAATTTTCTAAAATAAAAGACTTTTTCTAAACTAAAAGTAGCCTAAATTACTCCTTATTACATCAGCTACCTGCTAATAAAAGTCCCGTAGAAATCGGTCCAGCCATTTCAGAGATTAGCCGGAACAAACAGATAGACAGACAAAAATTGTAAAAAAAATGTTATTTTGGTGTATGTACCGTATATATATTCATATGTATGCAGCAAAAAACGGTTATTTCAATATTACAAACAGACACTCCAATTTTATTTATTTGTATAGATAAATAGCAGGCAAACGAGCGGCAAGCCACCTGATGTGACTGTCTAATTAACGTCGAAAAAAAAACTGCAACACCAAATCTTCCAAATCATTGCCTGATATTGAATTTTTTTATTCTCTTTAAGGGTATCAAATCGTAAGTTTGAATAAACACTATAAATGGAGATCAGTTACTTAGTTTGTAAACGCGTTTCTTAGTGTTCACGTTCTATTACATATATTACTGTCGTTTTATATGACTACATTAAATATATAACTAACTTTTATGTGACGTTTGTTAACTTGAACGTTAGAATATGGGCTTAGTTATAACGGATAGTAGAAGAAAGAATAGGAAATAGATATGAATTTAAATGGTACAAGGTTATGGATCAGGATGAAATACAATCAAATTTATTTACTTACTTATTTTTGACGCACTCCACGGCCGCTGTCGCATTATAAAGTTGGAGGTCCTGGGATCGATTCCCGGTTCGAGTCTGGTCTGGTAGGAGGCTTCGGCCGTGGCTAGTTACTAGCCTACCGACAAAGACATGTCAAGCGATTTAGCGTTTTGGCACGATAGCGCGTAGAAACCAATTAGGAGTATGGGTTTAACATGGTAGCCCGCTACCATCTTAGACTGCATCATCACTTACCATCAGGTCATCAGGAGATTGCAGTCATCAGCTGACTCGTAGTGGATAAAAAAAAACACATTAAATTATATCGGCATTTTTTTTTCTTATCCATGTTCATACGTTGTGATCTACAGTGAATAGTTTATAAATAATTAAAATATTCAAATAGTTTCATAAAAATAGTTTCATATTTTGATAAAAATTCATAAAACTTGTTCATGTTTGAAAAATGTTATGAAAACAACTTGTTTTTCTTTTTAATCCCACGTTTCCGATCAGGTTGTTTCAGATTATATTTCGGGATGAAAGTACACTACGTCTTACTCAAGGATGCAAGTTAAATAAAGATTGATGTAGTCTTATAACAAATAAGGATGTAGACACACTTTGTTATTTATAATATTAGTATGGGTACGTTACATAACCGTTATATAATTTGGTTGGTCAATTCGGCCTTACCTGGTTGCCATTCTAGCGGGAAGGATGTACGTACAAGCGATGCAGCGATGTCGAAGCAACTTTTCAGTGTCTGACACGAAGGGAGACACTAAAAATACAGACACAAAACGAGTATACCATTAACGCTATTAAAACAGGCAGTTCAAAGCGATCGGCAGTCAAAACACAGACAGACAAAACTGGCCATTCAATTCTATTGAAACATTAATGCCCCTTTGGAATGTATCGCCGCATCTGCATATAGATCGAACGCAGCGGGGAATAGCTTTTTGTCTCCATTGAGCATGTATTATTGCACATGCTTCTCTCAAATCCATATTTACTTGTATTATTAATGCAAAAATGTGTCTATGAGTTTTTCTTTCAAATTCAATTTCAGGTTTCATGTTAACCTATTACAGGCATCTATGAAACTTCCATAATATATAGTATATTTTCCATTTTTTTTTACAAGTCACCTGATGGTGAGTTGTAAAAGAGAGATTATGCAGTATAAGATGGTAGCGCACGAAACTTGTTAGGGGTATAGTAAACCCACACTCCTAATTGGTTTCTACGCGACATCGTGCCGGAACGCTAAATCGCTTGGCGACACGTCTTTGTCGGTAGGGTGGTAACTAGCCACGGCCGAAGCTTCCCACCAGACCAGACTCGAACCGGGAATCGAACCCAGGACTTGCAACTTTTACTATGCGACAGTGCACACACTGCGCCATGGAGGTCGTCAAATGAAGTCAGTATTTCAATTTGTGATGTGATACACTACACTCATCAACTAAAACTTAAAACTAAGCTAAAAGGGTTCTAACTAGCCCAGTACAAACTTAGCCGAGGTTTTTTTGTTAACACCATTTCACATAGTCTTTGTTATTTAACATTATTAACTAACTTAACTTATATAACATTACCTATTTTCTTTCTAAAAACTATCAATTTGTAAGATTTGCTTACAAATAATAAGCTATTAATAGAAATTGTATAATGTTGATGTTGAAAATCAACGAAAAGCCATCAAAATATGTTCGTGAAATATAATTTATCATGTATAGGAAAGTTTTATTTTGTTAGTTTTATTTATTAAAAACGCCAATATGTTGTAACGCAAGTATAATCAAATTCTAATGAAATAAAAATAAAATGAAATAAAAAGCAAGACAGTTTTTATATTCAGGGGGGAAATTCACAAGTAGACTAACAAATGAAATTAATTATCAATAATAATCTAAAAAAAAAAATCACTTGCTTCAACGTCGAAGTAAAACATCGTGAGGAAACCTGCAACCTGTTCTCCATAATGTTCTCAAAGGCGTGTGAAGTCTGCCAATCCGCACATGGCCAGCGTGGTGGACTATGGCCAAACCCTTCTCATATTGAGAGGAGACCCGTGCTCTGTAGTGAGCCGGTATTGGTTTGTTCATGATGATGAATAATCTAAAATATTCAGATTGCCATTTGTATTTATTATTGCCATCCCAATCTACAGGGAAGGGTAAGAAAAGCATAGTAATACTAACTTCAATCTGCTTTCTAAAGATGTATATTGATTGTGATTTCGGGTGTAAGAGATTTAATAAGATTTCGCTGATTTATTGGTGGGTCTAATAAGTGTAACATATGTGTTTGGAGGTCTGAATCTTTCATTTTATATTGCTGATACAGTCACATATTGTTTTAATACAGAAATGCGAGTGGAAATACTAGTTAAATTTTCAAATAATCTTTATTCAAATAGTCCTTTAAAAGGCATTTTGACGCGTCAATAATTTACATAGTAGTGATTTGATGGTGATCACTACATTCGTAAACTTAAACCTATGAGGGTTCCAAACGCGCCCCGGTCTAAGAAGAAGCCCACAACAAAATTAGCCAGGTAAATTTCCTTTTTTGTTATCACCATCTCACATGCCGCTTAAAATGATATTAAGAGCTATCTTATTAGAGCGATATTTCATACCCATGCTTGTTTATCATTTACATAATCCTTTACACTATAGTAGGGCTTTTCTACAAGCTAACGTTTTATGTAAACTTTGAACTTATTGAGAGACATCCCAGAATAAACTGTATGAACTAACATGTGCAAGTTGACCTTATAATAACGTTTTAAACAACATTCTATTTTAACGTTGGTTAAACACAGGGTCAGTTACGAAAATAATGATAATCTAATTGCGAGTATCGCAATTGATTTTGATAGCTGTAATAATGTTAATAATAGTACTCTCCCTAAAATTGCTCATTTTAACCATAACAAATCAAAAGTTATTTATTCATGTTGGCCTATCACAGGCACTTATGTAGCGTTCATATATATTAGTTATTTTTTTTTTTTTTTTTTTTTTTATCGTGGGTAAATCCTCATGGATACCTCTGCGCCACGGGGAGGCACAGAGGTTATGTCAGACTCTTACTGACTAAAACCCCCACGTGTTCCTACTCACCGCTGTATGGTGGAGCCACGGGAAGGCTCTCGCATACAACCGCAACTCCACCAGCGGGTGTCCGCCGCAGCAGACCCTCCTTGGGCACGACGTGCCCAGTTTCGCCTGTTAGAGGTGTGCCAGAACAACAGCACACCAGCCAACTTGAGGACCGTACTGTGAGTGATGGACGGCCCCGTTTCCATCATCCACAAGTCCTCCGAAGGCACAGGAGCAAGAGAGGTGGAAGAGCTCTCTCGCACCCGGCCTTCCATCGCCGACGGCAAGCGCAGCGAACGCTCGCCGTCCACCCCGGCCCACCAGTCCCATTCCTGGACGGGCCCGGCCCGCCAGTCCCATACCTGGACGGGCCGCAAACTTCCAATGGGGACGACCAGTCACAGTCGTCACCCCCACCTCCAGCAGCAGCCTGCCGCCCACCCCCGCCTGCCAGTCCCATACCTGGACAGGCCTTCCACCACACGGGGTGATACACCCCCTGGGTCATCCACTGCGCCCTCAGCTTGGTCAGAGGGACGCGTGGAGACCCCCTCCGCGTCGGGTCATTGGCCATCGGCTAACAATCTCGCACAAAAGAAATTGTTAACCGATGTTACCAGGGTGCACCGGCCCGAATGCTGCTCTTCCCCCCGGACGAATCAAGAGGGACCCACAGCACCCGGGCACACGTGGAGGTTACCCGACCTGGCACCCCATATATTAGTTATTGCTTCTTTGTGAGGCAACGGTGATATGTAACTTAACTTATAAACTACAGCTAAGAGGGTTCCAAAGTTCAAGTCCGCAATAATTTTTTTTAAAATCACTATCTGATAGTTAATGCTTAATTAGCTATGAAGTACAAGCAACTAATACCCAAGCCTTTTAATTGTTAATGTAACTTGTTAATTTATAGTATAAAGATTTTTCTATGAACTTAAGTTTAATAAACATTTATTGATGATTAAATTCATGATTTAATTCGATTATTTATTGAGAATTAATAAACAACTTGTTAAACATAAGTAATAATTTTTTTTAAAGTTTATTTTTACTTGTTATGACAACTTTTGTTACGACATTTGTACACAACTGAATATAGATTGCTACATTTTTAAATTAATTTTGTAAAAAAACAAAACTTTCAAGTAAACGAGTATATTGTTTATACAATGGCAAATTTATTTCTTAATGACAATAAGACCCTTTTTGTATATTGCAGGAATAGACGTCTTCTGCAGTACGAATAACCAATGAGAAGCAATGTTAGCAGAATAGTAGTTTGACGTCATTCAATACATATTCGTCGAGCATTCGTCACATTGTCGCCATCGTTTAGCGACGTCTCCGGAATCTTTTATAATATTGTAATTCTGTAAGTGCATCACTTTGTTTATTTGTACGTTTGTAACTTTTGGTCGACTCAACAACAACCCAGATCTGATGACATAAAGCACAAAAATATCTTGAATCCTGGAGACAGACATAAAACCGTGAACACGACCTCCGTGGCGCAGTGCGTGCGCTGTCGCATTATAAGGTTGGAGGTCCTGGGTTCGATTCCCGCCTCGAGTCTGGTCCGGTGGGAGGCTTCGGCCGTGGCTAGTTACCACCCTACCGACAAAGACGTGTCGCCAAGCGATTTAGTGTTCCGGCACGATGTCGCGTAGAAACCAATTAGGAGTGTGGATTTACCATACGCCTAACAGGTTATCCCATCACTTACCATCAGGTGAGATTTCCGTCAAGAGCTATAATATGGATTAAAAAAAACAGTGCCCGTGGGACTGAAACTTTTACACTTTTTACACGGCTTTGCGTAATTTTTACAAATGCTAGTGTAAGATAAATCAAAACATACTTGTACAGTCGGTGGTAACTATAGAGCACTTATGGAGTCGAACTTGGAAATGAAGTTAATTAGGTATACTTAGCTGAAAGAGCTTGGCAGGAACTAGGTAGAAGTGGATTTCAAACTGTACACGCTTTTACTGTTTCAAACATTCTGAAATTCAGCTCACTACGGAATTCATTAACTTTGTAGTGTTGTAACGTTAATGAGAAAATACAGGGCTCTGTATACAGTACTGTGTATCTCGTAGTTTAGTGGTTAGCGTGTTGACTGCGGATCACGACATCTTGGATTCGATTTCCGGGCCAGGCCTGAAACAATTTGGTGTCCACCTTTTCTTTAAGTAAATTACCAGTCTTTAGCTAGGAAATTGTCACTATCTAGCACGTGTTTGGTTTAGCATGTTGAGCCGATGACCCTTTTGGTATAACTAGTCGACGACCGCATATGTTTTTATTACAATGTATGTTTTCTTCAAAGCTATTAAACTGTTATGCCCAACGCCTTACAGACGACCTTCCCCTGCATCGTTCCACATAAATCCAGCCCGCACCCCGCACCCCGCGCCCTCCCCCCGCGCCTGCTTGTTCAGCCCGAGATGGGAATAATTGAGTTTAATTGTCAGATCTGTTTTCGTAAATTATACAACGGAATTATTTACTAATGCCTGGCAATGAATAATGAATCAGCCTCCGATGAAAGGCCTCTACAGATATGGCAACTTTTAGCCGCAACATCAGTCGGATGAGAGTGTCTCCTAATTAACTTTTAATTGAGACCCAAAATTTTTTGTTCAGTAGTATTTTCTTAACTCGTAACTACAAAAATTTACACCAAAATATCAGTTCTTGTGTGTTGCAGGTGCTAAAACTGCAAAAACCTGGGCACCCAACGCTAAGAACTGTTAGTATATGGCTTTAGCTAAAAGTAATTTAATTTAAAGGGTGTGAGAGTAAATGTTTAGTAAAATTTTGTTTACCCATTTTTACAGGTACGCGTTCCTCCATTTTGAACCACATCTGGCCTTAATAACTAACTGTATAGCTAGTAATTTGTATTCCTACTAAATAATTTTAAGACTACACTTCCCATCAGACGTTTGCAAATTTATATACCTACTTTATTTTAAAGGGGTCTGGTCACAGCGTGACTATGACATCCCCATTTGAGCGAAGCATATAATAAAAAAGACAACATACGCTAAATAATTCTACAACTTTAGTCTAATAGAATATAGGATGTAACACACTAATTATTTAATTAGTGTGTAACATCCTACATTCTTACTTTTCAGCCTCGACGTCCGGTACGAGGCTGAAAAGTAAGAATTAATTGTAAAGCTAAATTTGAATACGAGCATGAGAAATACAGGATTGTGGAACAGCATTCTTGCTTGCCCAGCATCCGAAAAGGCAAGGATGGTGTACAAAATATATTTTTAAGACAGCTCCGATTTAAATGATAGTAATGAATAGAAGCAGGCGTTACTTTGCGGAAGTCCATGATAAACAACAAACCCGACCCGAAAAGTAACTTTTCGCGCTTGTGAAGTTAAGATCTCCTGAGGATGGTCCGGTGTCGGGTCGAAACGTGCGTAGAGGTTCTGGTGGAGGATTTTGTGTGGTGTTATATTATACAAATCTCCCGGTTGTCGGCGGAATATAGCAAATTATACTTGCTGTTTGTTGTTTAAATGATAGAAGTAAGTCATAAGTTGTTATGTGTCATAAGTTTATGTCCCGTTCGGCTCGTGCCGGCTCGTTGGATGTCTGCGGACGTGTGTAGACGTTTAAAGGCAATATTTCTGCGCTGCGAATCTTTGTTGATGACGTTATGAATAGTCGCGGCGGCATTGTTCTCACAAAGCGTAATGATTTTTGAGATATTGAAACACTTCTATGGCTCATGCTCCTATGAAGGCTGACTTTTTTGCCTTTACCATTGAACAAAACACAATCAGTGTCTATTGTTCATCGGTAGCAAACAATTAGATAAAGAAATTTTCAATATACTTATATTATAAATGCGGAAGTGGACTCATGGGTTTGTTCTTCTTTTTACGCAGCAAAAGAGTAGAGATTGACGTGGTATGTTGATAATTTATCGGGCGGAGTGACAAAAGAAATGATTTAAAAATAATCGTTTCTTTTATTTTTTTATTACCTTTTCATACTTGAGGGTATATTAGTAGGTTACATAAGGAAACGGTAGTTCATTAGTCGGTTTGTTCCAATTACACAGCATATTTTGCCTTCATTTCTCATTCAACAGTAGTAAGTGGATAATGATACAGTACAGCGAATAATATACGTCGGTGAAGCCCCTGACAGAGAACGGTATGTTCAAGAAAATCATTATTAATTCATTGCATTGCAATACTTGTGTGTAATAAAATAATTACGCATTCACAATGTTATTTAGCATGCGTAATTATTTTACTACAGCGGTGATAGCCTAGTGGTTAGGGCGTCAGCCTCCTAATCAGAGGTCGGCGTTTTAAATCCGGGCACGCACCTCTAACTTTTCGGAGTTACGTGCTTTTTTACACATTTAAAATATCACTTGTTTCAACGGTGAAGGAACACATCGTGAGGAAACCTGCACGCCTGAGAGTTCTCCATAATGTTCTCAAAGGCGTGTGAAGTCGGCCAATCCGCAAATGGCCAGCGTGGTGGACTATGGCGAAACCCTTCTCATATTGAGAGGAGACCCGTGCTCTGTAGTGAGCCGGTAATGGGTTGATCATGATGATGAATATTATTTAGTACAATAAAAAAAAATAAGTTTATATTTGTCGCCTATAATCATTTTCCTGGCGATTATCTACCGAGTCTAAAGCTTCGAGTATCATGTATCATCAAACTATAAAGGTAATTCCGAAACAGGTTAATTGAGACTAAAATAATAAAACGCATTAAGTGGGCACCAAAATGAATATGTGATTTCCCAAATGAATAACTGATGACCAAATATTGTTAAATTATTTATTTTATTCGCGGTCAGCTTTTGCCTGTGGTTTTAACCATCACTTTATAGTTCTCGTATTTCTAACTTCAATACTGAAAGTAATACAATTACAAAAATATTAATTTCAAGGCCTTTACCAATTTAGGCGATTTACATTTACCAAAATAACCAGATCTAACCAGAAATGAGGAGATCTCAAGGAGAACTCGAGTAGTTGATTGCTCACGAGTCAGAAAGATGAAGTGTCAACAGGCATGTTGCTAGGAGAATCGATGGATGCTGGGGTCCCAAAAGCTGTAATGGCAATCCCGCACCAATAAATACAGCATTGTTAGAACCCAAAGTATGTGGATAGGACATAAAAGCCAAGTCGCTAGGCCGCTGGGTACAAGCGGGTTCCATTATGAACTACCTATAAAAGCTCTTTTTTAAATACAACGCGGGTAAACGAGCGAACTGTTTACTAATGTTTAGTTAGTTTTTACCGCCGCCTTTTGCCATCTGCCATCAATGCGTTGCCGACTAAACCCAGGATGGGTTGTCCTAATCTGTTTATACGCGACATCATAGAGGAAAGCTAAATCGCATAGAGTTATGCCTTTGCCATCAGATCAGACTCGACCCAGGAATTGAATCGTTTCATGTTCAGCAGCGGAAGACTGTAGTAAACGAAACCGCACTTGACCAGCGACGTGGACCACGGCCTAAGCTTTCCGAGAGGCGGCCTGTTCCTGCAGTGGGCCGGGAATAAGACATAATGGTGATGATCTCAGTGAAAAAATATTGTACGTTATATTTGTATGAAACATGGCTGCAAATTAATTGTCACCCAATCAGCCGGTGCCATTGTAAACTGGTTAAATGTTTAAATCAATTGAAAGCCTACAAAATATATGACGATTTCGTCAATGTTTGCGCAAATAAATATCGGTATTTTTTTAAATAAAAAACGTGCAGCTATTAAAATGATCCTTCAGTTCTTTTTTTGGCCGAAAAGCCGAGAGAGTTATGATTTTCACCTGTATTTTTGTTTACGAGTATATATTGATGTCCCTTTACAGCTACAAAAATACATACTGAAAAATGAGTAGTCGTTTTTCAATATCCGTTTTTTAGTATTAGATATTAAAAATGTGTGAGCTGTAAAAATTTCCTTTTTTCTTGGAAATGCAAATATATACACGTTTTACATAAGTTTAAGGAGCGGGCGGTACTTTGGAATAACATTTATTTTAGTTATTCCAGTAGTTTTTTTTAAACTTCAGGCATAGTTTTCTCGATTATCCGCTATGTGATTCTGAGCATGGTTATCAGACCTATAGTTGGACTTTATTAAGAACTATACGAGCATATGGAAGTCTAGATAGATTGACAGGTTCAAATTCAAATTTTCAAATTCAAATAATCTTTATTCAAATAGTCCTTTAAAAGCCACTTTTGACGCGTCAATTGTTTACATAGTAGTTTGATGGTGATAACTACATTCGTAAACTGAAATCGTTACGTTTTCGACCTTATATTGCAGCATTTTAATAATAACTTTGTTTTTTTTTATACACTACAAGTTAGCCCTTGATTGCTATCTCACCTGGTGGTAAGTGATGATGCTGTCTAGGATGGTAGCGGGCTGACCTGTTAGGACTATGGTAAACCTACGCCCCTAATTGGTTTGTACGCGACATCATGCCGGAATGCTAAATCGCTTGGCGACACGTCTCTGTCGGTAGGGTGGTAACTAGTCACGGCCGTAGCCTCCCACCAGACCAGACTCGAGATGGGCATCGAACCCAGGACCTCCAACTTTAAAATGCGACAGCGCGCCCACTGCGCCACGGAGAGAGTCGTAGGTGTTTCTCTACGTTTTCCTGAGATCACACTTCTAAAATAAATAAAGTGTTCTTTAAAATCAATTAAACAATATATTTTTCTACGTTTACATTGAAGATCAAAATAGTAAATACTATGTGAAAATTAATTAAATTTTAAACTTGAGTGAACTTCGGATCCGGAGCTCTTCGGTTCATTTTTCACGTAAATTTTATCATCTTATATTTATCCATTATACTCCTTACTATGCTTAGAGGATGAATTTTTAACATCAGTTTGCGTAGACAAATCATTCGGGATGTCTGGGAATATATATATAGGCTTGGCTAGATTTAATAAAATTGTTAAAAGTAAATTCAAATTCAAATTCAAAATAATCTTTATTCAAATAGTCCTTAAAAAGGCACTTTTGACGCGTCAATAATTTACACAGTAGTTATTTCATGGTGATAACTATATTCGTAAACTTAAAACTAAAGCTATGAGGGTTCCAAACGCGCCCCGGTCTAAGAAGAAGCCCACAACAAACTTAGCCGGGGTTTTTCTTTTTTTTCGTTATCACCATCTCACATAATGAATAAAATTAATAATAAACTATAGTACCTATGGAGATAGAGCAATTCACACCCAAGCTTTTTTATCGTTTATATAATCCTTAATATCATAATATGATTTTTCTACAAGCTTTCGTTTTATACTAGTACTTTTTATGAGTTAGTTATAAGACATATTTAGTGCTTTGTTATATAAACCCCTGTTGATTCAGGTGATTTATTAAGGCCCAGGTATAGCGGTGTAACAAGCGTCAGTAACTTTAGTTGAAATCATTAATCAGCATTATATAAATGCTATTATTTTACCATAATATCATAACAGGGAATATATTTGCGCAACTCTAACCCCAAGTTCTGTTATCATTGCCGGCGCTAGCCCCAGTCAACCCTCAGTATGTTTCCAACTGTCGGTGAGGGTGCACGTCTTAGCGCCAAAATTTTCGCGCAGCATTGCGGCTCACGTGATAATTTTCCGGAAAATAAAAGGGATGTTTGCGTGAAGTGCTAGTAGTTGATATCACAGAATAGTCGTTGTGTATGTTGTGAATAATGTGAATTATGGTTTTCAAGTGACGTTTTATAAAGATGGTGGTGTTAATCATTCTTGGCGTACTAATAGGTGAGTGCCAACTTTAAGTATGGAAAATAATACCTAAAAGAATATTTATCTTTAACACCATTGGTTAATAGCTTAAATATTTAAATATATTTGACGGATTACGCGATAAGAAAACTAGACTTATTTATCCAACCTCCTGTCAACAACGAAATCATTCTGTGGCTCCATAAACTTAATATTCTAACTGTGATCGCGTTAGTCACAGCTCGTGCAGCATTTTTTTCTTCTTCTTTAGGTGCCTCTTCAACTAGTGAAGGTTGGCAGTCAGATGGCATATTGTGCCTTACCTCTCGCGAGGCTGAAAAGCTGGGCGGCACTCGCGATACCAGTCCACTACCTGATGTTTCGCAACCAAGACTTCTTCTTGCGACCGATGCGCCTCTTTCCCGCTATTTTGCCTATCATTATGAGTTGCAGGAGGCTGTATCTGTTATGCCTAAGAACATGCCCCAGATAAGCAACTTTTTTTTTACAGTTTTCCAAAGTGCGCAATGACAAAAAACACTACATAATTCAGCATTTCTTCTTAACCATAATTAAAGTCACTTTTTGAGATTCACATATTATATGACAAGCCGTTATGTGACTCTTAAATTGAGTTTTTCACTCGACTATAATCCATTAGTGGGCAAAAAAAATGCAGAACTGATTTAAATATAACGTAAGTTAATAATGATTCGGACTAATATGGTAACTATATAACAACTTGTAAGTTCACGAGCTGCCTTCACGTTCTCAGTGGTTTTTGGGTCAAGGTATATATCGCGGGCTCTGTAGTGAACGGATTTTGGTCAAAGTTGTATTAGATGTACATTTTTGGTACTGTGGCTTTTATCATCCATAATCATTTCGATTTACCGCACATACGAACGTTTTGTTATCAGTTTCTACTAGAACTTGCAAGGTACCTTTTCGTAATATCTACTGTATGTTTATGACATAAAACACGCTAGGAGCGACACTTGCACGATTGATATCATAACCGCTGATCACAATTACAGCCGACGGCTTTCAAAACGGCCTAAGAAATTCTGTGGGCGAAGCAAATTTGGTCAGTACTTACGAACTCACGAATTATGTAAGTGTTTACATAAAGGTAATTATACAATCTGTAACTAAATAGTAATCTGCAAATTTCATTGTTATGGTAATTGGTGCCTAACTGATTCCTCGTTATTATGTTCCAAATGAAAAATCTAATCTTAATGACCTATGCCCCGAAACTGTACTGAAACTGGCGTTGTTCACCGCCGGACTTTGGAGAGCACGTAAATTTTTACTATTTCTCTTTATAAATACGCCACGTAATTATAATCCATTAAATCTACTAACCCGCATTGAAATCAGCTTAGTGAGCCAAGCGGTGTGGCGCCATCAACCTGAGGATGATGATGATCAAATAAAATAAGATTTTAAGAGATAAATTTAAAGATTATAAAATAATGACAGTGCATAGCCAATATATATATGAAAATTTAATGTGTGTTCATAAAAATATTGATAAATTCAAGAAAAAAATTGACTGTAACGCACTGAATATCAGAAGTAAAAGTAAACTTTAGTAGGCTGCACAAAATTAGTAACTCATTCAAAGGAAATTGTATTTTATTTTATAATAAATCACCTATTGATATCTTGGAGATGTCTATCAATAAGTTCAAAGTTTTTATAAAACGGAAGCTTGTAGAAAAATCATATTACGATATTAAGGATTATATAAACGATAATAAAGCTTGGGTGTGAATTGCTCTATCTCCATAGGTACTATAGTTTATTATTCATTTTATTCATTATGTGAGATGGTGAAAACGAAAAAAAAAAGAAAAACCCCGGTTAAGTTTGTTGTGGGCTTCTTCTTAGACCGGGGCACGTTTGGAACCCTCATAGCTTTAGTTTTAAGTTTACGAATATAGTTATCACCATGAAATAACTACTATGTAAATTATTGACGCGTCAAAAATGCCTTTTTAAGGACTATTTGAATAA
This sequence comes from Lasiommata megera, assembly GCA_928268935.1. Classification (NCBI taxonomy): domain Eukaryota; kingdom Metazoa; phylum Arthropoda; class Insecta; order Lepidoptera; family Nymphalidae; genus Lasiommata; species Lasiommata megera. The sequence continues at coordinate 17,541,378 of OV743317.1, read as the reverse complement.
AGATTATTTTGAATTTGAATTTTTTTAATTTAAATAATGTACCGGTATGTATCTACAATTGCAACCATATGATTTTATTTTTTATTATTGATAAGAGAAATGTATAAAAAAGGCTTCTTACTTCAACAAAGACAATTGTTCTGTTAATTCTCAAGGATTCCGATTGTAATAATTAAAAACTTTAAAGGTGTTTATTTTTTAAATCTTATTTATTTATGGTGTAGTTAGAGCTACATAGATAAATTGGCTAACTTTTTGAAAGTTTTGACTCATACATCGCCGGGTGATTACGCAGTAAACTTGTCGCTGTATATACATAAGCCAAGGTCATTTCATACTTAAAGTAAAATATTTTACCAAAAACGAACGACCAACCTTATTACATAAATTACAGTTATTTGCTATCCTCGTTCGACTACTTTACCCTAATTTTGTTGAAATGAAAATAGTGATAGCTTGAGTTTAGGAGACCGACCTAGAATTCTCCTTATTAAAAAAGTAGCCCTTAAATCTTAAAAATAGCGTCACAGTTTTTTTTTTTGCTTATGAACAACAAATCTATAGATGTCACGACTGACAGACAGACGTGGTTTCACCCACTGTACTACGATACGAAAAGAAAAAAGCTTAACACTTTGGTTTTAGATGAGCGAATCTTTGGTTAACTCATTGGGTCGGGGATGAAACAAGTGATATTTTAATTACTTAAAAACGCACATAATTTCGAATATTTAGAGGTGTGTCCCCTGGATCGAACCCTCGACCTCTGAGTAGGAACCACTGGGTTATCACAGCTTTTTTAATGGCTATATTCTCAAATAATTAAATGAACCTAAACAGTTTTTATTTAAAATGCGAAGAACCTTTTCCCCGAACTATATATATATTTTTTATTCACCACAAGTTGACCCTTGACTGCATCTCACCTGATGGTAAGTGATGATGCGGTCTAAGATGGTAGCGGGCTAACCTGTTAGGGGTATAGTTAACTCATACTCCTAATTGGTTTCTACACGACATCGTGCCGGAACGCTAAATCGCTTGGCGACACGTCTTTGTCGGTAGGGTGGTAACCAGCCACGGCCGAAGCCTCCCACCAGACAAAAAAATATACAATTGGTATACAGAGTGAAATATTAATTAGTATGGTTTGTAAGTAAACTTTCTATTACACAGAGAAACGTACTTATTTCGTTCATATGTTATATTGTATGTGTCATCATTCACAATTCTTCAGTAGTATAAATACAGGTCATCACACAACTGTGCCACATGGAAGCGAAGTACCTTTGATATTGTAGATGGAACAGTTTACTAAAGCTGGAACTCATTTTAATTTAAAAAAAACAATTCGATATCCATTTATTGATAAAAAAAAAACAAATTGAAACGGAACGTCATCGTCATCGCTATATGAGAAAATTACCCATACCGATCAGAAAGTTTCATCGTAAGGATTATTTTATTTTTTTGCTAATTAACATAGCATCAGAAATAAAAGGAAGAAATTTTTATTGTTGTAAATATATATAAAACTGACATTATAATTTTAAAATACCCATTACTAATGAGTATTACTCGAGGAGTACGCATCATTTCCCTATTATAATTTATAAGTGCATGATAAATGATTATAAAATACGTAATTAGTAGATACCGGTTAATTATAACTATTATATATCGGTCGTGAAACAGTTTTTTTTTATCCTTTATTTTAGATGGTAGCGGGCTAACCTGTTAGGGCATGGTAAACCCACCCTCCTAATTGGTTTCTACGCGACATCGTGCCGGAACGCTAAATCGCTTGGCGACACGTCTTTGTCGGTAGGGTGGTAACTAGCCACGGCCGAAGCCTCCCACCAGACCAAAAAGCACCAGTTTTGTACACCACGATGCGGCTGATTATAAAAAATAGTTTTAACACATTTGTGTTTCACTTAAAAAGGTTAATTCTGTTGTTTTAGTGATTTTCATTTGAGTTTTTCTGTTTTGTATTATGACTTTGTTACATTTACACCCAACATTAGATTAGCAATGGATAGATAACCAATCTTATTATGAAATACTATATCGATTTTTATGAAAAGGTTAGTGAATAATATTTCAAACTTAGGACGTTATGATCCTCGAAACCGCGGCACCAAATGACTAAACTGACGATGAATTCGACGTTTTTATTCTAAAAGTTCGATGAGGGTAGGTGAAGACGATATTGGAATTTTGAAAAAAATAGTAGGTACACAGTGTCTTGAAAAAAATACAAATCAAAGAGTTACATGATGCTGACAGATGACTTATGCTTGTGGATAGGTCATCATCATTATCAAGCTAGTTTCAAAGCCAAGTTGGGACTCGAATTCATATATGAATACAATAATAGTGAATCGCCCTGAACTAAGGTATCACGTTTTAAGGAAGAGATCATTGGTTAATATAAAGTAGATTTCATTATTATCATCATCATCATCCGACCAACCAATTCTCGACTTACTACAGAGCACGGGTCTCCTCTCAATATGAGAAGGCTTTGGCCATAGTCCACGCTGGCTATGTGCGGATTGGCAGACTTCACACGCCTTTGAGAACATTGTGGAGAACTCTGAGGCATGCAGGTTTCCTCACGATGCTTTCCTTCACCGTTGAAACAAGTGATATTTTTTTTTTTTTTTAAACGCACATAACTCCGAAAAGATAGAGGTGCCTGCCCGGGTTCGAACCCCCGACCTCTGATCAGAAGGCTGACGTACTAACCACTAGGCTAAGTGGATAGGTATTTCCAGCATAATACTATCTGGTCAGACGAGTCAAACATCAATCGTATAAGTTCAGGGAGAATTCCTGACGTATCTGCGAGACTAATGGCCGAGCGCGTTTCTCATTCGCCGATGCTGTGGGACTGTGAAACGTCGGCGCCTCTTTATAAGTTTTTTCAAAGGTAATCCTTGAGATTTTAAGGAGCGGGAAATATATTTTACTAAAGATGGTATCTTATATTTCACCAAGACGGGGCTTCAACGCCTTACAGTCAGAGAACAAGGAACTTTCTCAATGAATTCTTACCTTCTTGGATCGGGGCTAATGTACAGATAAGACGGCCGCCGAGATCACTGGATCTAACTCCATCAGATTTTCTATCGGGTTATGCAAAAGATTTTTTTATAAGAACAAGTAAAGAAGTGTCTTCCAGCTAGGAACTCAACTTAGGCGTATCATTTCAATGGTTCACCATGAAAAGATCAAAAAGCCAACCGGGGGCGAGGTAATCAAAAGAGTGGGATTTTGTATTCAATAGCGTACATGTATTCAATGGGACACATTTTGAACATTTGATAAATGAAATTGGTTATTTTGGAGTTAAAAGCTCCTAATCCTAATTATAATTTGTAATGCAAGTAGAATGTTTAAATTAATTCAATTCATATTTATCAAAAAATAATGTTTATAGTGAAGCCAGCAACGCATTGGCGGTTCCTCTGGTGCTGCAAATGTTCATGGGCGGCGGTAATCACTTACCATCAGGTGACCCGCCTGCTCGTTTGCTCGCTATATATATATATATATATATATGTATATATATAAAGCCTGGTCGAAAAAAAAAGATAGGATCCGCCAGGTTAAACCAGGTAGTTTTGTAAATTCGTTTTTTAAATAACAATGTTTCAGTAAAATATTTTTCATGCAATATTTAAGGTATTTTCCCTGCATGTAGCCTAGCCGTGGGACGCCATGATAATCATATACATACAACCTATAGTTACTTTAATCTCGGGAAAACAAACGGTTTCCGGGTAAAGAACAGAACTAAAACCGGATGAAGTTGCAGGCAAAAGCTAGTGATAAATAATCGCACTATTATTAATCAGATCTCACCAAAACCAGTTTAGATTTAAAACTATGCATATTCATCTAACTTTATTTTTCTAAATCTAGCGTAAAAAAACCTCTTATGTTCTTTTTCAGATCACAAACCTGTGCTAAATTTTGTTAAGATCGCTGGAATACTGAGCCTATCATAGCAACAAAAAAAAAACAAACAAATAAACATAAAAACATACTTTCACATTTAAAATATTGGTGTGAATTGTGGGAGACTGATCTTTATATAAACGCAGCGAGAATTTTCGCTCAGACCTGAAAGCGGGGCGTAGGTATTCAAATAAAGGATGTTTTTATTTCACTCATTTTAAACACAACACTACTTGGAAGGATTAAAATTTTCTGAACGTTTTATATTCATTTTGTGAGAGCATTGTTTTTAGACGAAACTGAACATTATCTGTGTTTGTTTTAATTTGTAATGGTGCTATATTGTTATTTACTATTTTATACATCCTATTCTAAGCTGTGATAGCCTAGTGGTTAAGACGTCCGCCTCCTATTCAGATGGAATGGAGGTTCAATCGTTATTTTATAATAAATTTATAACATATGTCTTTCAAACAATTCAAAGTTTTTTTAAAGTAAAAGCTTTAAAAAAATATAAAAATAGTAATAGGATGAAATTAAGGATTATATAAACGATAAAAAAGCTTGGGTGGGAAAAAAAAGAAGTGATTTATCGTGAGGAAACCTGCACGCCTGAGAGTTCTCTATAATGTTCTAAAAGGCGTGTGAAGTCTGCCAATCCGCACATGGCCAGCAGGGTGGACTATGGCAAACCCTTCTTATATTGAGAGGAGATCGTCCGATCTTCGCTTCGGCTTCGCTCGGGGCTAGCTATCAGCGATTTCGTATATCGGTCAGCCGGCAATGCATCGACGGCTCCGCTGGATGTTCACTTAACATCAGGTGACCTTTCTGCGTATTTGTCTGCGATGTAAATATTAATATAAAAAGATACTTCGTGCTTAGTTAGCATATTTCCTGTAGAGTGACATAGGCTACGTTCAATCTTCAAAAAAAAAAAACTTGAGAGGTGTCAAGGGACACCCGGATGGAACGAAGTTCCTTTCGATTAATTAGTGAAGGAATTGTAATGAAATTTTATTTAATTTAAGTTATAATAATATTTTTTTTATTATTAACAAATATAATGTTATATAAACTTAATCAGTAGGCTCAATTTTGTACTCCATCAGCAATATCCGGAACTTGTGCAGAAACACTGTCAGGATTCATTATTATTATTATTTTTTATCATTTATTATTTACAAAAAACCTGTATACACTCAACAAAAATAATCGTCACGACACCACACTGTTCAATGCGAAATAGAAATGAAAATATCTGGCTTGCTTTCTATAAGAGAGAGAGAGAGAGACAGACAGAGAAACATGCGACGCCGCACAGCTTACAATAACAAAAAGTGTCGTGACAACTTTTCGTAAGAATTTTTTCCGTCTAGCCCCCTTTCACAACGCGCGATAAGGAACTTCGTTCCAAAAACACATTTACTGTTTCGATGGAGTACATAAAGCGCTAAATATTATTACTATTTTTTATATTATTTTTCAGGCGTCTGGTATAGGTATAATTAAAGTTTATTCATACATTGCGATAGGTTTAATTTTAAACCTCAAAGTTTTTAATTTTAATTTCAAGCGGCTGAAACAACAACGAGTAATTATACGTTTATTTGTATAAGCTGTAGTAAGAACTAAGACGTGGTTTAGGAAGCTGCAATCTGTCTCGGTGACGGAGTGCGCGCGAGGCTGGCTTACTAATGAGCCAAGCTGGGAGCGGAACCGCAATCTTGTAGATAAAATCACATTGTCGGAATCTTGCGTGCTCTATAACTTCTTTGTTACTCTTTTTTTTTATAAACACCCATCCCTCCGATAGGGGCCTTAATGATGAAGGAATAGCTCTACATACCACCGGTGCTGAAATAACTGCATGGCTTTCGCGAACTAATGGCGTATCTAGTAGGAGGCATTGAAGTTATTTTATAAAAAGCAATGTGTCATCTCCCGTTCAAATGTGTCTTATTGTTATAAATCTTTGAATGGTAGATTGAAAATAAGTGGTGTTGGTGGGTTGTGATGACGCTAAGATAGGCTAAGGTAGGCTTAACGGGGCGCGTTTGGAACCCTCATAGCTTTAGTTTTAAGTTTACGAATGTAGTTATCACCAGCGAATTACTACTACGTAAATTATTGACGTATCTAAAGTGCCTTGTAAAGGACTATTTGAATAAAGATTATTTGAATTTTGAATTTTTCTTATCAGTTGTCGCCAAGCGATTTAGCGTTCCGGCACGATGTCCTTACAGATTAGCCCATTACCATCCTAGATAGCATCATCACTTACAACCATGTGAGATAGTCATCAAGGGCTAACTTGACTTTAACTAGTGTATAAAAAAAAGTTGGTAGCGAAAAGCTGAATCGCGAAGCAGCGTGTTTTTGTCTGGGCGTTGTAATAATACCAAGTTTCAACTGATGAAAACCAAATCCAGGATATCTCACTAACCAATGCGTAACTTATGTTTCTCGTAAAGATTAGCTAAGCAGGCTGGGTATGTTGTGAGCTTCTTCTTAGAGCACGTCGCGTTCGGAACCCTGTTTATGTGGAATTTTGAGGACTATTTGTAACGATCATCATCATCATCATGAACAACCCATTACTGGCTCACTACAGTGCACGAGTCTCCTCTCAATATGAGAAGGGTTTGGCCATAGTCCACCACACTGGCCATGTGCGGATTGGCAGACTTCACACGCCTTTGAGAACATTATGGAGAACTCTCAGGCGTGCAGGTTTCCTCACGATGTTTTCCTTCACCGTTGAAGCAAGTGATATTTAATTTTTTTTTTAAAACGCACATAACTCCGAAAAGTTAGAGGTGCGTGCGTCCGGATTCGAACCGCCGACCTCTGATTAGGAGGCTGACGCCCTAACCACTAGGCTATTACCGCTTCCACTAGGCTATCACCGCTTACTTATACCACCACTTATTTGTAACGATAGACCGAAGTATTATATGTTCTCAATAAAAGCCTGGTTATAATTAGAGTTAAAGTTCGCAAACCCACACTGGACCTGCGCGGAGGCTCTTCACCAGCGCCCAGCAGTTTCTACATTACAATACTACGAATGACTTTGCTACAAAGCAAAGTTGTGATGATAAGAAAAATCTAGTGACGTTAAGTAATGATTTAGATTTCCCCACATAAGCCTTCGTATCTTTGCGAGGCGTCGAGAGGCGGCAATCTGTCTTGCTGACACAGAGTCACTAATGAGTAGCTTACAGCGACGCCGCCGCCGGGCGAGATTACGAGATAATGTATAACTGTTATCCAGTTAAAAGCGGTTATGTGGGACTTCGTTTGTGTTCATAACAATATACTGTAACCCCGCGCCTAATCGTATTTAGTTAATTTCGTTGTAGTCATCATGATCAACCCACTACAGGCTCACTACAGAGCACGGGTCTCCTCTCAATATGAGAAGGGTTTGGCCATAGTCCACCACGCTGGCCATGTGCGGATTGGCAGACTTCACACGCCTTTGAGAACATTACGGAGAACTCTCAGGCGTGCAGGTTTCCTCACGATGTTTTCCTTCACCGTTGAAGCAAGTGATATTTTAATTGTTTTAAAAACGCACATAATTCCGAAAAGTTAGAGGTGCGTGCCCGGATTCGAACCGCCGACCTCTGATTAGGAGGCTGACGCCCTAACCACTAGGCTATCACCGCTTTTTAGTAGTAGATATCGTAATAGATATCGTCGTTGTAGTAAATATCAATAAATATAAAGAACCTACTGAGCCTCATTCATAATCAACAAACAGCAAGTATAATTTGCTATATTCCGGCGACAACCGGGAGATTTGTATAATATAACACCACACAAAATCTTCCACTAGAACCTCTACGCACGTAAAAGTAACTTTACTTTTCGCGCTTGTGAAGTCAACATCTCCTGAGGATGATCCGATGTCGGGTCGAAACGTGCGTAGAGGTTCTAGTGGAAGATTTTGTGTGGTGTTATATTATACAAATCTCCCGGATGTCGGCGGAATATAGCAATTCATACTTGCTGTTTGTTGTTTATCATGGACTTCCGCAAAGTAACGCCTGCTTCTATTCATCATTCATAATCGTTCTCGACGTATCGTGGTCAATGAGTCAATGACCTTTCTCTTTCATATTGTCCTGATACAATATGTTAGGCAATTAATAAGATTTGCCCGCATAAGCTGTGCAAGGCGTGGAGAGATGACTTATTTGATGAAAAAGATTTTAATGACTAGCTGGAAATAAATTAAGCATTACTATACTATAAGATAATGATAAATAAACACCCGGTAGGTACATTGAAAAATATTATATTAATAAGTTAATTTGTTTGCTAGTGAAAAAGCAATTTCGCAATTTTTGGCCAACCATTACAATGAACATTACAACATTCACATCTATAGTTTTAAAATGAGTCTACATAATATGATCATAGACTGGCAAAGTCCCACCATAAGGGTAGGTTTTCCCATTTTTATAACGATACCTTAAAAAAGGCGATACATAATTTTCGAGGGGTTACTATTGTGTTGTAATAAATTCACTTGGTCACTTTAGAACAGATAGACGGACATTAATCTTTATTTTACACATGTATAAAAAGAAAAGTTAACATAACAAGTTCTACTAAATACAGCTGCGTAAAGGCGGCCTTACCGCTTGAGCGATCTCCTATAGTCAACCGGTTGAAGAATCGTGAAACGGACAAGTGCAAAATAATATACACAACATACTAGATCTATAAATATATATGTTTGTGTATTTTTATTCACAGAAATTTTTTATATATTCGCTTTAAGACTAGAGTAGAGTTTTCGAGTCCTGTGGTTCATACAACTGCTTAAGTTGCAACAGTAGGCATCCACAGTAAACAGTCCAGTAGCTGAGCTAATCTGTGCGTTCATCCGTCAGCTCAGGCCGCCTGCTGCGGTGCTGCTGAAAGCCAACTCATTAGTTAACGTTCTTGCGATACATCTTACACAGTTCGCAGACCCGGGCCAGACTAATGACCGCTTTGCTACTCCATTCTGATTTAATCTCATACATTTATTTGATTAATTTCTGCTTACTAAGTATAGGAGATACGCAATGAAGCGGACGCGTTTTGAAACGGACAATATCTGTTTTAGCTAAAGTTTCTGAACGAATGAATGCAAACTTTAATGTTGGCAGCACTGACCCCTATAGACTGTACCACAAAGATAACAGTTCCCCTCGATTACTTTTGTAGATTGTGTGTGCCATAAAAGTTTTTGTCATAAAATGTAAAAAAGGGGTAATTTGAATTCATTGCCACTGTCCTTTTAATTGCACATAGGATCATGACGGACAAAAATGTTTTTTTTTTTTTAAATAAAGGCTTCTTACAATTTTCTAATATTTTATTTTGATTTTGATTGATTTTCTAATAAAAAAATGAATCAATCTTAAATGTCCGTTTCATTGCGTGTCTCCCTACATTTTCTATTGAACAGAAGCAGGAGATATTTTGCGGAAGTCTGTGGAATGTGCGGATTTAGCGTTTCGGCACGATGTCGCGCACAAACCAATTAGGAGTATGGGCTTACCATACTTCTAACAGGGTAGCCCGCTACCATCTTAGACTGCATCATCACTTACCATCAGGAGAGATTGTCGTCAAGGACTAACCTGTAGTGGATAAAAAATATATATATTAATGCTAAGCTTAAGGGATTTCAATATTTTAGAAAATTCATATTGCAGTTACGTAAATAATTACCACGTAACTCAATTCCGTTCACGTCTGAAGTAGTCACCCATCCTACTTCGCTGGAAATTGCATATTCTTTCTATTCTAAACTGTGTTTTGCGGTTGTGATGAAGTTTTCTGTAATGCGAGAAAATTCACAAAATTTATGGTCTTAAATGTTTGCTAAGTTTCGAAAATTAACGCTGTATATTATAAAGAAGTTTCTCTATTAAAAGCTTTCGATTGTAAAACACAACTTTATATTGACCAAAGTTCTATATCTTCAGATCGTAAAAATTAGTACCATATTCCCTCCGGAGAATCTTTACTTAAGTACCTACGAAAAGTTTGTCCGTGCACCGTCAACTTTATCAACTGCGACGCTACGTCGAGTTTAGGCTGAGTTCTCATCGTTCCAGAAGCCGGATGTCTTCTAGCACTTGCAATAAGCTAAGCGCTTCAGTAAGTACCCCGACGACAAATTTAAAGTTCTAAAACGACAAGAGTTTTCGATTCAGAACCAACAATTGGATAATGTTATTATATTTACGTATTTTTGTTAGTGATATGTTGATGGTTTTAGCATATTTCTGTCGGTAAAGTAAAAAGTAAAACTACGAGTCGATAAAGTGTGGAACACCATTCCGGTATTTGTATTCTATCGGCCACGTATAGCCCTAATGCTGAGTTAAAAGTAAACCGGCATAATCTAAGAAAGTAGGGTAAAATCTAGATTTGAACATTTCTGTCCATCGGGCATGAAGGTCACAAATTTAAGCGCTAAAAATTCACATATAAACAAATATACATATTATTATAGGTGGCAATTCAATATATGCCATATAAAACTGTAACTTTAAATTAATATTTGCGACGGTTTCTAGTGACCCAGTCCCATAGTACTTTGTTACAACTTTTACTTGTACATAATATTTTAATTATGCTTAAGAATGAACAAAATAATAGCGAATAGAACCAATCTAACCCAATTTTTTAATAAATTGATGTAGAAAGTGGACATTCCCAGGCGTCGATTCCCGCTGGAATTCGCGTGGCGGCGTTGTGGGAACATGCTCTTACTTAAGGGTGAAATTTAAGACATTCTGCCCCACGGACTGCGGAGTGGAGTCTCTTTATCTTGGAGCCAAAACTTTTATTGGGGAACTTTGAGCGAGGCAGTATCATAAAATATACGTCTCGGGGTCTCCTCTCTTTTCTAAAGACCTTAGCGTATCTAAATTACTATTTTATAGGATAATAATTTCGGTGATTTTCTTCGAGCGAACCAATTTTCAATAAAAAATCTTTCTTAAGTATACTTTTTTTCGTATTTTATTGGAGCTTACTTACGCACGTACGGGATTTGTGGCAAACTCACCAAAGATACTTTTTTTTTATCATATATACAGGCATTACCGTAGGCAGTAATGTTTTACATTACTGCTTACCAGAATATCAGAATAGTTTTCTACCCTCTTTAGATAAAAAATCAGACAAAAATTAAAGCAACAGAGATCTAAGGCGAAAGAGTCTTGATCGGACAGCATATTTGCGGGTACTCGGGGAGATAAAACGCGAGAAGCAGATTACAGGGTTTATTGCACACAGTACTGATACTATTTAATTCACAATTGCTAACATGAACACTATGTAAATAACCCACTTGGTAAATACACTGAGCAGAATTATATAGCTAACAATGGGTTTGATGGTGCGTTTACTTGCTTCTACGAGTGGAGAACTCAACTGCCTGGCGGATACCAGTCCCACTTTCCATAATGACTACAGATCAACCCTAGAGTCAGATGATTTGATTTGTGGTACAAAATTTGAGTTTGCTAATAGATGTCGCTTTTATGACGTAGTACAACAAATTTACAATAGATGGCGTTTAAATAATCATTGAATTGTTAATCTCCACAATTTTTGTGAGCCGTCAAAACATTATGACCACCTGTTTTGGTTACTTTGCTCTGAGAAATTCAATGCGCAGGTATTTTTTACACCCGAATAAGCAAAATATTTGTCGGACTATCCAATTTTAAGATCTTAGACATTATTATATATATTATAAGTTTATTCAATATACTTAAACATATCATTGTATGGAGTTAAAGTAGAAGAACTTAAGACTTAAACTTTGAATAAAAACAGAAGTCTAGTGCGGATAATGTACTAGATCCATGAGAAAGTATATTATCCGCACTAGACGGTACGTGATTGCAACTAGAGGGTACATTAATAAAACAGTCTTTATTATTAAATTAATGTTAAGCTCGCCTTATTGGATTAATAAGCGAAGTTGAAAACACAGCTTATTGTCTCAGCGTGCTGAGGTAAACAGACCGCTTACAAAAGGCCCTGCCTTTTGAGACTCAGTGCTATATTGCCTCTAAGAAATGCATTGTGATACCTCTGTAAGGAGCTTGTGCATACAAACAATAAATTATTGTTGCAGTCTCGGTGAAACACTACTTTTTAAGAAACCACTTTTATTGCGCATTGTTGATATTTAGTTCAGCAAAAGAGAATTTTGTTTTTCTGTCTGCGTGACATTCTCAGTCTATTAACCTTTCTATAAGATAAAGGAAATACGTTATCATAATTTCAGCCCATTATTTGTCTCATGAAACGGCAAGGGTCTCGTCTCAGACGTCAGAGAAGGGCATCGGCCGCCAACTGTGCATTGGTAGAGCTCCACACGTCTTTAAGAACTTTATGGAGAACTCCAAGACATTCCGGTTTCCTCACAATGTTTTCCTTCCACAGTAAGTGACAATAAGTGATATTAATTTGATTTAACAAATATAAATCATCGGTCGAAAATATGCCCGTTTGTGAACACACTGATTTAGACGATTAAAGCCTACATTTGAATGTTATCATACCATTCTAACCTTGTACACTGAGCCTAATGAACTCGTCATATTATTTACGTCTCTGAAAATAAAAAGAACTACAAGATGAAGGAAAATGAACAAAGGCAACAAACAATACCAGCTCACAAAATATGAAATAATATTAATACGAAATTCTGATGAGGTTTCTGCTCATTACGCCTGTGTAATAATACAATAGTGAATAAATCATCATATATTTATTTCTGTAAAAGATTCGGCACAAGATATTTGGACGCTGTGATCACGGAGTAAAGGATATTATTTGCATTACAAACGGTTCTTTTTATGTAATTTGCGTTCTTTAGCTGTTCTGTTTTGTTTCACGTTACTTATTTTAACATAAGCTAAGAAAGAGGTTATCGATTTGACGCCTTGAAGTGAAAACTTATTCAGCCGCGTGGGGCGTTATATATTGGCTTACTTTACTGATGTGCGACAGGATTATGTGACATTTAACAAGCCTCCTGACAGTCTGAGGGGGAAATCGCTGTCCCAATCCTCTCCCATCTCCGCGTGGAGCCGAGCCCCGGCACATGGCTAGGGTGCCTGTTAGATGCCCGGTAAGAGTGCAATGGTGTTCCCCATGCGTCTGAAAAGCTCAGCGTAGGGACACGCCGTGGTGGTTTTTAGTTTGGGTATACGGAGTGGTGAGAGAGTCCCATATAACAATAAAGCTTTAAAAAAAGGCTGGTAACTCGCAGCAACCTGTGTACATGTATGTACACTTAAACATCCAGTAGTTGCCACATCTTTGGGCACTCCCCATGGCCGCCTGTTATATTTATTCCTGTTGTTTGTATTATTATTTAAGACTTTAGAGTAAGGTCTCCTGTCTCACAGGAGTACTGAGATTCAGAGGCAGTAGTTTTTTTTTTATTAATTTTCATTCTGTATGATGTAGACTGAGTTGGAGTCTAAACAGGTGCAAGACAGAGTCACACTGAGATAAATAATACATAGTAACAATAAGATTAGCATGTATTCAGATTTAGGAATTTAAAAACTCAACATAGAATTTAAGATCATTATTATGAGTTTGATGATGAAAAAAATTAAATGAAAAAATCATTATTGTGTCTCAAATTTACAGAGGAATCTTAAATTTACTGAACGATAACATCTGTATAAGTAGAAAACTGTGTCATAGGCATTAACACCTCGGGACTTCATTGGAGCTTAAAATTAAATATATGTGTGCTTCAAGTGTTCAGATTAATGTTTGTGAGCGAGCGCGCGTGTATGAGTTGTAGGTCTGAGACCTACTAGTTATTGCAGTAGACGTCTTTGACGTCTTACACACGGAATATTAGAATTCTGAACCATACAAAAATGCAGAACGCACTGCTAAAAGGAACACTCCGGTGTTCTGTTTAATTAAAACACATTCCTCTCACAAAGGAATAATACAAAAAGGGAAAATATGAGGAGGGAGGGCTCACAGCGTGCAATATAACTGGGCCAGTACAGAAAGGAGTCCGATGTTGCACTGCGTCCGAGGAGCGGACAACCATCCTTTCCTCTTAAAGGATTAAGGTGCCATGCGGACTTATTACACTATTAGAGAGGAAGGACAGAGATAAGTAGATTTACTTATGATATGTTAGGAAGATACTTTATGTGGTTATGTGGTCTTATTATATGGATGTGCATCTAGTATTAAGCTGGTTCTTAATTTCATGTATTAAGAAATAAAACTGGAGTATTTCTCGTCTGGATATAACTTACTCTGTATATAACTCTGTGTTGTCAAAAATGTACCAATTTATTATGGACATAATAAAGTGTAAAGTATTTTTATTCAATTATAATTAACAACTAAAACAATGTAACTTTAAACACTTAAAATAAACCTTAAATTGAACCTAAAACTAAAACTATAACTAAAATATATTATTTAAAGGAGTCCCTTTAGGCAAGGTTCCGAAGATACTGGCAGCGTTTCCCCTTTGGATTGCAAGACTAATTCGTTGTCCGAGGTAGCTGGCAGCTCTTCGGTCTCCTGTGATGTCGACTAACCTTTTTGCTATTTCTCTAAAAAGCCCTATAGCGCTAGGACCCCACGGACCAAGGGTCTCGACACCGAATGGGACAAAATCATATTCAGAGCCTACACCCCTGTATTTGTATGCTTTGGCTTTTTCAGCCGCTTCAGAAGCCGCAAGTGTAAAGTATATTTTTATTCTATAAAGGCTTAAATTGGATTAGTTACAAGTTACACAATGAACACATGCTAACAATGACATGACACTTGGTCGGAGTGTTACAATGGAATGGGTCGCCTTTTCATGTACACATCACACAAAGATAGAATATCGAGACGCTTTTTTACGGCACTTCCTTGTAATATTATAATTTCCATCAGTTTAAGGCTCATAAACGAAGTTATTAAACACGCTTATTTCAGTTCACGTTGCCACACTTGAGTTTTAAGAGGTTTAACCAGCTAAAGCAAAAAATATTAGGTACATATATTCTTGAATACACGAATAATTAATATACATTTTTAGTAAACAAATAAACATTAAATTTATAATTTTAACTTTATTAGCGCAGAATGATTTCTAGAAGCAGCCGTAATTTAGCAACTGCATTAAAAAAACTACCTTTCTTTAATTATGTAAAAATAATAATAAAGTTAGTTTTCACAGAAAAGTTATTTTATAAAGAGCCAGCCCACTTATCACGTTTATGTTACTCGCAAGGTTTTTACTGTGAAGTTTAAATTTCAGGATTATTTAACTTATTTAGATATAAAAAAATTGTCAGCGAAATCGACAACCACCCATATTCTTCATATTGAATCGCAGCTCTCATTTTCACATTTACTGATTTATATGGGATTGTTATTTTAAAGCTGTGATAGCCTAGTGGTTAAGGCGTCACCTCCTAATCAGTGGTCGGCGGTTCGAATCCGGGCACGCACCTCTAACTTTTCGGAGTTATGTGCGTCTTTAAAAATTAAAATATCACTTGCTTCAACAGTGAAGGAAAACATCGTGAGGAAACCTGCACGTCTGAGAGTTCTCCATAATGTTTCTCCATGGCCAACGTGGTGGACTATGGCCAAACCCTTCTCATATTGAGAGGAGACCCGTGCTCTGTAGTGAGCCGGTAATGGGTTGATCATGATGATGATGATGATGATTATTTTAATGCCCTGTGCAATCCACTGTCCAGCAGTCAAACGTTAATGCCCCATTATGGTGATCTGGCCTAGAATACACCGTAAATAAAACAGTTTATGAGTGAAAATCCAGAGCATTCCATTCGAAGTGAATCGCGTCTATTACAGTGCTGAAAGCTGCCTCATTAGGAAGCCAGCCTGCAGTCACTGCGAATGTCAACAAGACGAATTGTGCTCGCATCTCCGCTCCGCTGCAACAACTTCGCTAATTTAACAACTCAGGTACGAGTTTGATTAATGTGTTGCCGGCTCCAGGTTACAGCTAATTAGTTACAGTTACTCTTGAGCTGGGCTGTCTTATTGTACGTTTGCCTTACAGGGATAGTTCTAATGCCACATACATTTTTACATTTTAATCAATACACCTACTGTGTTGTCCCACAATTACGATTTGACGACCTCCGTGGCACAGTGCGTGCGCTGTTGCATTTTAAAGTCGGAGGTCCTGTTTCGATTCGATTCCCGGCTCGAGTCTGGTCTGGTGGGAGGCTTGTGGCTGGTTACCACCCTACCGACAAAGACGTGTCGCCAAGCGATTTAGCGTTCCGGCACGATGTCGTGTAGAAACCAATTAGGAGTATGAGTTTACCCATACCCCGCATAACAGGTTAGCCCGCTACCATCTTAGACCGCATCATCACTTACCATCAAGTGAGATGCAGTCAAGGGCTAACTTGTGGCAAATATAAATAAGATTTAGGGTTCTGTTAGCTCCAGCAACGCCTTGTTAGCTCTTCTGGTGCTGCAAAAGGTCATGGGCGATGGTGATCACTAAACATCAGGTGACCTGCTTGCTTGTTTACATGCTTTTTATACTAAAAAAGAAACGCTCCGTCTGGTGGGAGTCAGTGTCCACGGCTAGTTCACTTCCCAAAAATCCGTGAAATCAACCGATTTAGCGTTCATATACGTTGCTACGGAGAAAGTAATTTAGAGGTGTGGTTTGAATTTAACAGCCTCTCGCAGATCTTCCTATCACGTTAGCTAGCTTTTATCATCATCACAGCTGGACAAAAGTGTTTAATTGGAACTTCCTTTCTACTACTTCCCTACATTCCTCTGTCTTGCGTGGCTTGTATTCAGTACCTAGCTGGGAATGGCCGTCTGTCTAGGATGATGACATAATATAACGAGAAGTCTACAAATGATACGCTTTCTAGTGTGATCGCATTACGAACGAGAACCGAGGTCCACTTACAGCCTAAGAAATGGCTCCTAAATATAATTTCTTACTACGAGTATAGGCCTAATAAGAAAGCCAAGAATCTTTAGTGACGGATAGACAGGAACTACTACTAACGATTCAAATTCAAATTCAAATAATCTTTATTCAAAATAGTCCTTTAAAAGGCGCTTTTAACGCGTCAATAATTTACAAAGTAGTGATTTGATGGTGATAACTACATTCGTAAACTTAAAACTAAAGCTATGAGGGTTCCAAACGCGCCCCGGTCTAAGAAGAAGCCCACAACAAACTTAGCCAGGTAAATTTTCTTTTTGTTATCACCATCTCACATGCCACTTAAAATTATATTAAGAGCTATCTTATTAGAGCAATATTTCACACCCATGCTTGTTTATCATTTACGTAATCCTTTACACTATAGTAGGACTTTTCTACAAGCTTACGATTAAAGCGAAACTATGATATACGTAGAAAAATTACCCATATAACTCACGGAGTTGCGATGTTTAAGTGGCAATGGACGCATTTTATGGCTGAAGTTCTGATGGGCACTGGGGATTCACGGTGCTATATTAGAAACCCACACCAGGAAATGTGTTCAGGTAGCTCAAAACTAGAGTTTGGGAATCCTTTTCGACGCCAAAGCCTTTAGAGCTAAGTATATTCAGTTTTACTTTTTGCCACTATGAAACATTTCCAATTTGAAATTCGTTGACCTAGGTATGTCCAGATGGTATTAAAATGATTGCTTCCCCAACATTTCATATATAAACATATGGCATAATTATAGCATTACGTAACGTTAATTCATCTGTATATTCAAAAGTTTGTCTGTCTGACTAACTGGTCTATGAACGCACATCAGGCTGAAATTTGTCATATACATAGAGCTATTATGTTATAGGCGTCATTCTAGTAAGAATTACTAAGGGGTTTCAAATGTATATGAATGTCTATCGATTTTGAAGCTAGACACACGAGAACGGTAAATTCGGAAGTAATTCCGAGTAAGCGAAGCGGTCAGCAATAGCTGAGTTGCAAGACATAAATAACAATGGTAGCGGCTTAAAATAAATATTTCATTTATATATTCATCATCTTTTTATATATTCGTTATATATTCATTATCAAGTTTAAAAAATGAACAGGCAAAGAATGATGGAACAAACAAACGAAATTAGGCTCAGCCACCGGGTCAAATTAAAATTAATATGAATTTTGATGAGTTCTTTCAAGATTCCTCATTAGGGGCCGCGTGTAAACAGCAGAAAGGTGAATAAATTATCATATGCTTTATTTGCGAGTAGAATATCAAATGAGATACTTGACCTTTGGATTCAAGAACCCTAGTATAATGGGCCCTATGTAGATTTGAATCATAACACGTTTCTCTCTGAATTTTCGATGTGATTCCGAACCTTATAATAGACAAACGGAATCCTTCGAAGATCACGTCTTTGTCGTCCCAAAGCTCTTGATATCAAGTTAAAATTTATGTTTAGCACTATGATAAACTTTCGAGTCCCGTATAATCTTTAAACGCATTCGATTTGACGATATCGTCAACGCGTGTTGCGCTGACTATGATGACTAGTTTGATTATCATTGATTTAAATCCGCGTGTAATATTGCACGAAGTGGAGGAATTGAATTGTGAAAGAAAGAATAATATTTGAGGCCGCTGTCTTTCGGAAAATCATTTTTTGCGACATCCATCTAAAGCATAATATTTTATCCACAAAAATAATATGTCCAACACAGAAGGTCGAACTCTGAACTTTGTAGGTCTGGCCAATATATGTTAAGAAAACTATAACATATAACAAAAAGGTACACAGGAAATTGAAATAAAATAGTAGTCCAACTAACTCCTAGTAATATGATTAGGGTTGGCAAGTTTTAAGTAAGTAAATATGACCCACGGGACCTTGAAGGGACTTTAGTATAATGGCCTAAGAGCTCTTGGGAAATTCTGTTGAGGCACTTGATAAAAGCTAAAAGTTTTGTAATATAATTTAGCCTTTTGCTTGAGTATCGCTACCTTCACCTGCTCCACCAGTCGGTTCATTGTGGATTCACGGGTCTTAAGCCTTTTTAAAATATAAAATATAAATATGAAATATGTATATATATACCGAACAGAGTGGAAGGCATTAGTTACCAACTTAGCGAAGGCACTTCCATGTGGACACGACCTTCAGTAATGAAGTGTGCGACCAAGAAGAAGATATATATATCGAGTGTATAAAGAATTTAAGTTATACATTCTAACTAAGCGTTAAAAGGTAATGACTACGCATGTTTAACAAAACAAAGTTTTGCCTGTTAATTATATTCAAATTAATGATATTTGGGTTTTCAAGGAGAAGATTTTTATTAGACGAGTTTCTTGGGACGATTCAGATAGAATCCGAACTCATATAAAATGAAACGAGTCAGTCTAAGTACGAAAGTGCTGTGATCTTCGATTAATAATTTACTAGATAGGTATTATGAAGTCTCATACAAATTCTATCAGAAAAATGTACGAGTTATAACTTTCACTCGCGGTTGTGCTTCAGATAAGTGTTAATAAACATAGAACATAAGTCATTTTTCTACCTTTATCAGACGTGTTGACAAATCACTGAAATATCGGTTCTCAATTCATGATTGAATTTTTATTATTCTCGAACATTTTGTACTCGCAGCTGATCTATTTGATATATCATTCACCGAATGTGGTGATTAATTAATTGTATAAGTGTGTCAGACAATATGAACATATACAAAGCACCCTCTGCTTCTTTTGGGCGTATCAAAACACTTGAACTTCAATCTAATAAGTCATTGTTATTTCCACGAACAGACGTAACCTAGATCTAAGTGTCTTGTAGAAATTTCTAGATAGTGATGCTTGTGCGTCCACAAATGTCCCCGCTCCGGTCATTCTCTCAAGCAGGTCGCTGCAATCTATCACCAGCTCTCGGGCTACGATGTTACGCCTAAATAAAGCGACATTTATAGGCCTGCAGGTAAATGTGTACCTTTCCGGTAAAGTGAGGTCTTTGGGGGACCCTCGTATGTTGTCAGCGGTGACGAATTTGTCTGCGGGCAAACTTGGCGAAGTAACCACTGACACAAACACGGCTGCTCGTTATAACATTTATGTACACAATATAATATTTATATGTAAACTATCTTTTGCTCGTGGCTTCGTTCAGTCTAATTTCAAAACTTCTTTTTATTCGTTCACTGTTGGCAGAGTGGTCGTGGTTATGATTTGGCCTTCACAGCAGCTCTTACGATCGCCCTCCAGCGATTTCTGTTGGTGGCATCACGGGAGAACTCGGAGATCGATAAATCTCTAGCGGAAAGGATTGAGTCCGTCCACCTAGTAGGAGAGCGACCACGTGGACGTGTGCCCTCGACTCGACCTTGTATCACGAGATGTTCGATGGTACCAGTCTTCCTTGTTATGTGCCCAAAGAACTTAAGGATTCGCAGTTGTACAAGCGACGAAAGCCTTTGTTTTACTTTCAGCTCTTTGAGTATGGAGGCGTTTGTAGCTTCAAAACTAAAAACTTTATATCCAAATATTTTGCCCCTTTAAGGGATGAATGTGCCGAACGCCTACACTTTAATGGCTACGAATCTGCATGTTAAATTTCAGATCTACCCGTCCATTGATTAGCGTTATAGAGTTGATGTTGATCAGTCTGGCGGCCATCTTTTTTAGGGATTATTTATACTATTAAATATTATTATACTACGATATGTATAATCTGTCAAGTCTGCCACTTGTGATCATTGTCGTCACCATCAGCGTCAGTGCATCATTTTATTTTCAAAAATTCTTAAATTTGGGTAAAAAGTTTGTTTTTGTATAAAAAAATGATGTTTCTAAGAATAATATGAACGTCTTTACGCCGATCCTTTCAACTTTGCAACGGTTTCAAAGATTTGTATGAAATTTTGTAAAATAAATACATTTTTGTGCCCTTACATTGCAAACGCGAAGCTTTACGAGACAGAGCATAATAAAATAATACGGAATCCCGTATCCCTGATAAAATACACATCAAAGGATAACTGTAAAACATCTTAAATA
This sequence comes from Lasiommata megera, assembly GCA_928268935.1. Lineage (NCBI taxonomy): Eukaryota > Metazoa > Arthropoda > Insecta > Lepidoptera > Nymphalidae > Lasiommata > Lasiommata megera. The sequence continues at coordinate 17,520,346 of OV743317.1, read as the reverse complement.
TATGATTCATGTTATATTGTTAAAGTTAAAGAAAAACACGGTAGCTCTGTCTACAAGTATATTGGCAAAGGATAATAGAAAATTTAATAAGCTAGATATGAAACGTCACAATGTAAGATATTTCAGTAGGGATAGGTATCAGCAGCAATACTGCGAAATCCAACTTACAAGCATTGCTTCTTCTTTCCAACGTTTCTGCAAATTCTTGTACACGTACAACAGGCGACGGCGGAGGCGGTTTCGGGTAAAGAATAGAATGGTTATTTTTTTCTTAGCTTGATAACAAGTTTAAGACACCTAGTTTCAATAGCACTGCAGACTTCTACTGCTTCTATCTTTCTAACTTTTATAATCAGAAGCTTTAGCTTTTATTGTTACATCCCGTTAAAGTACCTACTATTTATAATATAGATTTTTTGACGACCTCCGTAGCGCATCGCGTGCGCTGTTGCACTATAAACTTCGAGGTCCGGAGTTTGATTCCCGGCTCGAGTCTGATCTGCTGGGGCGCTTCGGCCGTGGCTAGTTACCACCCTACCGACAAAGGCGTATCACCAAGCAATTTAGCGTTCCGGCACGATGTCGCGTAGAAACCAATTAGGGGCGCGGGTTTCCCATACTCCTAACAGGTTAGCCCGCTACCATCCTAGACAGCATCACCACTTACCACCAAGAGATAGTCGTTAAGGGCTAACTTGTAGTGTATAAATATATATATATATATATATATTTCAATATGATATAAAAGCCATAGGTAAAAGCGTATGCTTTACGAGGAAGACGTTAAACGGATGCCGATAGGCACCGATGTTTTATGTTTTCGCATAACAACGGCGGCAGCGTCTCAAAAAGGATCATTTGCAATGGTCGAAAGGATAAAGTTCTTTGTTTTTAAATAATCATATTATTAATTGCTTGTTATCGCGCCCGCTGTCGCTTTCTCTTATCAACGTGAACGAGCACTAGAGCGTGGCCTTCGTACGACGAATGTGGATGTTATAGCAGTTCTATATATATTTTCCTACAAGAAAATACTAGACTAATGCCGAAACATTTTCTTTTACATCATAACTGATTTCCTCTTTGAGCGGTCGTTTATTATTAAACCGGATTTATCACAGGCATGGCAAAAAGCAAATATTTAAATTATTAAAGAATACTATAGAATAATTTTATAGTGTTTATTTTAAAGTTTTTCTATAAGCTAACAAGAAAGTCTAATTACCAAGTACCAATCCATTACACACACTACAGCTTATCATCATCATCATGATCAACCCATTACCGGCTCACTACAGAGCACGGGTCTCCTCTCAATATGAGAAGGGTTTGGCAATAGTCCACCACGCTGGCCATGTGCGGATTGACAGACTTCACACGTCTTTGAGAACGTTATGGAGAACTCTCAGGCGTGCAGGTTTCCTCACGATGTTTTCCTTCACCGTTGAAGCAAGTGATATTTTAATTATTTAAAACGCGCATAACTTCGAAAAGTTAAAGGTGCGTGCCCGAATTCGAACCGCCGACCTCTGATTAGGAGGCTGACGCCCTAACCACTAGGCTATCACCGCTACAGCTCATAAGGATATAGAATTTTACATTAAATAAAATAAACTTAATAAGTTTAGTGGACAAACTTAATGACTCAATTTAAAATATGAGAAGTCTGTAATTCTTAATTTTAATCTTACTTGACCTTGCCGACAGATCTTAGATCTTTTTAATCTGACATTATTTGAAGTGCGATTTTATCAACTAGGATTTATGATCCTCACGCTGAAGTAACCTATTTTCCTTCATGCCCATGTTCTAGCATTTTCAAAAAAATGTTGACGTCAGACGTTCTAAAAGAAAATATATTATATAATATTGTTTATATTAAATCAATACCACGATTACGTTCAAATTAGTTACATCTTACGTTGAAGGATTTAGGGTTTTTTTTTATAATTTTTATATACAAAGCGAGCAAACGAGCAGGCGGGTCACCTGATGGTAAGTGATTACCGCCGCCCATGAACATTTGCAGCACCAGAGGAACCGCCAATGCGTTGCTGGCCCTTGAGCAATTTGTTAATCCGCCCTTTGAAGATCTCCATATTATAACCATTAGGGAACACAGAAGATGGAAGCTGGTTCCACAATTTGAAATTTATATTTATGTTTTTATTTAACCTCCCGTTTATCCAGTGGCTTGCGTGAGAGACCACAAGGTCTTAAATTCTAATTCTCTGGTTAAGTCTCTCATTTCAACATGCTTTACGTAGCCCTCGACTTTAACCACTTTTAAAAATAACCTCCGGTTTGTTTCTACACAATAAAAATTATCCTATACTCGTCCCCCAAATAACTGAAATAGGTAGCAATCAAACAAAAATATAACAATTTTTCTAACTTTTAATTAATAACATCGATAAATTATTCTCACAAATGTAGGCACCATAAGATGGTAGATACATTTTACCAACCTTGCTGTATAAAAATTACACGATGCTAAATTAATTCAAAAATTAATTATAATAATGGAAAATTAAATACGAGAAGATATAATATGACGTGAGAAAATGTTATATCGCTAAATGTTACTATAATAATCACATTAACCCCTGAACAAATACAGCGTAATCCGCCCTTCGCCGCCCGCACACTAAATTACGCGTCACCCCATTGTCACTAAATTGTTGCCAAATTATACGCGTCCGTGAAGAGTACACGCTTGTACTCGTTGCGAAATTAATTCATTAAATATTGAGGTGAGCGCCCTAACTAGCTGTTTACTGTTTCTACTAAACTAAACATATTCAGTTGCTACATTTGAATTCAGTTACTAGTTATGTTTCTGTCTAAAAGAGCGAAGCAGGCGGTTGCACAGACCGGACTACGTCACGTTGATCCAAGTAAGGTTATCGTATTAGGTATAGGTAGGGTGAAGCGGTGATAGCCTAGTGGTTAGGGCGTCAGCCTCATAATCAGAAGTCGGCGGTTCGAATCTGGGCACGCACCTCTAAGTTTTCGGAGTTATGTGCGTTTTCAAACAATTAAAATATCACTTGCTTCAACGGTGAAGGAAAACATCGTTATGAAACCTGCACGCCAAAGTTCTCTATAATGTTCTCAAAGGTGTGTGAAGTCTGCCAATCCGCACATGGCCAGCGTGGTGGATTATGGCCAAACCCTTCCCATATTGAGAGGAGACCCGTGCTCTGTAGTGAGCCGGTAATGATCATGATGATCATAATGATTATAGGTATAGTGTGATAAAATATTGCGTCAAGTTTATTTTATAGTTACAATATTCACGCACAGATTCTATATGAGGAGTCTCAGCATTAGGAGGGTTTTGGTTGTAGTCCATCACGCTGTCCCACTGGATTGGTAGACTCACAAGCCTTTGACAATATTATTTAGATTTCATAGGATAATTTCCGTCACGGATAAAGCAAGTGATATTTATTTTGAGAAAATTAAAATAAGGTTTAAAATAACAAAAACGTAATCCTAAGTAAAAGATGTGAGATAAAATGAACTTGATGAGGGTGTTAATATGATTCTACAGCTGGTTGAATATCATAATAAATCACAGCAAACGTTGTGTAATAACGGGCCCGCGGGTCCAGTGGCTGTAATATCTGGGGTGAAACCAATAAAACTAAGTTGGGGCAAAGTTTACAATTAAACCTAACGCCTAGCGCAGACGTGCATATTAATTTACTAATATAATAGAGGCGGTCAGATATATAGTTACTCTCTATGTATGACTTTGTGTGTTGTTCCGATAAATAAAAAATATTTGTTCTATTCTATTAATTCCCTCACTAATATTAATATATAATACTACTAACTAACTAATATTAATATAATAATTATAATATAGGTAAGGAATTTCTGTACGTACATACATATTTGGATGTCTGTGGACATTGTAGGTTTCTCGTTAAAAATATGCCTGCGGTCTGCATCCGACCTAAGTTGGGAGCAAGTTTAAAATGAAGTGTGATGTTACGGCCAATTGATAGGGTGAAGTGGCGCTCGAGAGGGTGAGAATAGTTCAGTCCCTATAAGTTTGAAGGGTTGATACAAACGTTGGGGTCGAAATTGTTTTGGAAATACGAATAATTTGTTGGAATTTACCTTTTCCCTTTAAATCAGATAAGGTAGGGTCATGATTTTTCGCAGCTCATCTAGAAATGTGAATATTATGCGATGACAAAAATCTGAGATGGTGATCACAAAATTATTACCCAGCTCTCAATCCTTAGATTGCTCAGCCTGAGCGGTAGCCCAAAATCTGGTAAGTGATACGCCGCCAATGTATTAAATCAATGCAGGTCGTGCCCACACCAATATCGTAAGTATAAACGTGTTAGCTTAAAATCTTAGACTCGTTTTAGAACATCGAAACACACTTCCGTCACAGTACATTGAACGACCACACTTACAAAATCAGCACAAGATTGTAAAATAAAATAAGCTGTATTGAAATTGCAGCTCTAATTTGGTAACATAAGGTGGACATAAACAACCTTTGTTACATTCAACGTTATAGTGATTCAATACTCAAACCTAAGACCTAATAATCTTTCTTATTAAAGAACTGTAACACAGTGCCAACCCTAGCAACTGCAGTTAGTTCAAGACTGTAGAACTAATAGTTGTAATTCAGGCTGGCTATCTGACAGGTCATCTAATGCTCGGCTTCATCTTCAATCAATATTGTCTGACTGCGGGCGAGCCGGCCTCTCAATCAGGCCTGATTGAGTTTGCGTAAGTGATTCATACCTAGCTATTCATACTACTGCAGTGTATCAAACAGCTCATATATCGAGGAAGTTGCTGCTACGTTGTATACCCGTACTAGATCTGAAGCCGAAGTGATTTAATATTTTTTAATTCTAATACTGGTTATATTTCTGGATTATTTTATTCTTATCTTTTTTTTTTGTTATACACTTCAAGTTAGTTAGTGGTGGAGAGTTCTCCATAATGTTCTCAAAGGCGTGTGAAGTCTGTCAATCCGCACACGGACAGCGTGGTGGACTATGGCCAAACCCTTCTCATATTGAGAGGAGACCCGTGCTCTGTAGTGAGCCGGTAATGGGTTGATCATGATGATGATGAAGTGATGACGCTATCTAGGATGGTAGCGGTCTAACTTGTTAGGAGTATGGAAAACCCACGTTCCTAATTGGTTTCTACGCGACATCGTGCCGGAACGCTAAATCGCATGGCGACCCGTATTTTTTTGCCGGTAGGGTGGTAACTAACCACGTTCGAAGCCTCCCACCAGACCAGACTCGAGCCGGGAATCGAACCCAGGACCTCCAACGTTATAATACGACAGCGCACGCACTGCGCCACGGAGGTTATTCTTCTGAAAAGAAAAAGTGTAATTTTTTGGTTTGTTTTATTTTTGAAGTGAAAACTTCTTTAGCGGCGTTGAGCACTTTTTCTGTAATGGGTATAAAATCTTAAACTCGCGTCAGGACACGTGACCTGATCGAAAAAGCGTAAGACGGATGGAGAGTAGAGCGCAGGGCGCTTGCGCGAATGTTCGTATATGTTACAGCGTGCCACGCGCATCCATGGATGGTGACAGCTGATGGCTCGACCGTCTGTGTAGTGATCACATTGTTGTGTATTCGTAAAATTCGTGAATGTAAAGTGCTTAAAATATGGAAATTGATATAGATAAACTTTTTAATGTAAAATAATTGTAATAGTTTTAAAGTGTTAAATTTATACTGATAAAGCAATTGGTGCAAAATTATTCTCTAACCATTCCAAAATATCAAACATGCTCAACGTTAATAATCAAGTTTTCACTTCTGCCGGCACTCCCGGAGTGCAACCCGTCTTTTTTTTAATTACGTACTTGTTGACTTGTGTTGACTAAGCGAAAAATCTTGATACGTCACATTAGAGTTTCAATTGTGATAATAGCCTACAATGGAAATTGCCTTACCGGTCCAGTACTTAAAAGCTTAGGTCGATTTTTGGTCTGACTGGGAATAAAACCCAGACCCACGTGATCCGTATTCGAGAAAGCTTACCATTCAGTCTAATGAGTAAGAAGGCAAATAAGTGTAATGGAATATCAATCAGCTTTAGGAGTCCGAATAGTTAAGAATTTTTTAAAGCAGTACTAATAGAGTCATAATATGGTTTGATTGATAATCTTTGGTACTACTAATCCGATTTTTCAAATTTTGCCACCATCGGAATGCTACGTTAATCCCACGGGAACGGGAACTACGCTAGAAAAACCCGGGAAAGAGTTTCTTATTTGGACATCGTGCCTCGCTTTTTTGGTGGTTAGGGTCAGATCACACTTTGTTAGATTTCCGAATTGGGACAGAAAAATAAAGTGGTTTTCTGTGTAAAACAGAAAAACTAAATGTCAGTAGACCCGCTGTCAGAATTTTTTTCATATCCATGCCATTCTGAAATGTTCTAACAATCACATTTTTCCAATGTACCAGTTAAGCAGCAAATTATAACTTTCACTTGTAATATCTGAAATGATTTTCGCCCACCCAACTAATGGCGTGCCTAGCGCAATGTAATAAAAAGCAAATAAAGCTAAGAGACGCCATGCTGGCTTTTCAGGGTCACGCGGGATTTATTGCAGAGGTCAAACCACGAGTACCCTTCGAACATTAATAATGAGCTTGTATATAGAAGGTGAACGAATATAACATATTGTTTCGTATATTTTTACAAAAAGAATGACTGATTTTCTGGTTTGCATTTTATATATTGAAATGCAACGTAGGTTTTACTGAAAACGGCTATTAAATACTTCGCTATTTAAGTTTGAGGATTGAGGACGGCACAGAACGTGTCCCATTGAATAAATATCGTCATTAGGATATCTTCTTACACCAAAAATTCATGCCAAAATTCCAAAAAGGTCGTAGCGTAATCTTTTCCTTTAAATTACTCTCATACAAGTTAGCCCTGGAAGTTAAACTTCTATGGTAAGTGTTGATTCAGTCCAAGATGGTTGCGGGCGAACCTTTTATCGGTATGGTTAACCCACACTCTTTATTGTTTTCTAGACGATATCGTGCCTTTTTTGGGTGGTAACTAGTCACGGCCGAAGCCGAAAATAAGCCGTTTGTATGCTAACAGATCAGTACAAAGAAAAATTTAGAAATGATAAATATCTATTTGTTAAACGGAAATTATTATTTTCAGTTTTAAATGTGTATTATTAAATGATGATTTGAAATGTTTTTCACTCTGTAATTTTTATAAAATTCTCATACATTTTAATATAAGAATTTCATAAAATGAATTATATATCCGATGCCGTAGGAGCTATCTACTGGAATGTTTTTTTTCCATTAAGTGGCCTGAACCCTTTGGACCTTTTCTATATCAACTACTTCAACATGCAAAACTTTACTTCGGTTTTATTCTTGAAGATTCAATGATAACAAACTCTCAGTAAGAACGTTAAATTTTGTTAACACTCACTACAAGTTTTGTAACACGTCGTTTAACGCGGAAAAAGTTATTTATTACGTAAAATAAGTATTTTACGAACTCGACACATAATTTCAGGCGCTTATTCTATTGCGCTGAGTTCTTGACTTAAAATTGATTGATTGATTGATTGAATTTTGTTACAAAATAAATCCCTACCAGTTGTATGTAGCCTTCTCAGGATTATTAAACTATTAAATCGATCTTGACTAAATTTGGCCTTTCAAAGCTCATATTACATACCATAAAACATCAATCTTTGGAGCAAAGGATAGACAGTTTACAGATAGTGGATTCTTAATTTTATCTATTAATATCATAGAAGCTGTGATAGCCTAGTGGTTAGGGCGTCAGCCTCCTAATAAGAGGTCGGCGGTTCGAATCCGGGCACCTCTAACTTTTCGGAGTTATGTGCGTTTAAAAAAAAAAAAATATCACTTGCTTCAACGGTGAAGGAAAACATAGTGAGGAAACCTGCACGCTTGAGAGTTCTCCATAATGTTCTCAAAGGCGTGTGAAGTCTGCCAATCCGCACATGGCCAGCGTGGTGGACTATGGCCAAACCCTTCTCATATTGAGAGGAGGCCTGTGCTCTGTAGTGAGCCAGTAATGGGTTGTTCATGATGATGATGATGTGATAGCCTAGTGGTTAGGATTTCCGACTCCTAATCAGAGGTCGGGGTTCGATCCCTGGCACGCACCTCTATCTTTTCGGAGTTATTTGTATTTCTGAATTTGATGACCTCCGTGGCGCAGGGCACGCGCTGTCACATAATAAAGTTGGAGGTCCTGGGCTCGATTCCTGGCTCGAGTTTGGTCTGGACCCGTACTCTTTAGTGAGCCGACAATAAGTTGATCATGATGATGATTAATATCATAGATACGAAAATGGCTTTGTTTTTATTTTTTTTTCGTTTATACATTACCGGGTCTAGTTTATCCAGTACACTGAACCTGACAAAATTGAGTACAGCTGTAGCTTTAATCCTGGAAAGGGGTTAAGGATACTCTATATCCCCTAGTATATCCATAGTGTTTAAAATAAGAAGTTAAGTTACCTATTTACTAACGGCCTTCCAACAAAATAGATTCTGACATTCGGGTGATGGATATAGTATGATACCTTTTAGCCCAAAAATAAACGAGGTCGATTAATATATGTTAGAGGCTGCAGCTAGTTATATAGAATTTAACTTTCTAATACAAAAGACATCCAGGGTTAAACAAACGTAATAATCGCTTAGTCATCCCAAGTCATAATAGTTAGCCATTTCCAACCTTTTCCGGAAAACCGCCCCCGGGATTTTCACTAACATAACACTCCATTTTAAACTTTGCCCTTAACCAAGTTTTATAGGTTCAGGCGGACGTATTACGACGGTCTACAGCTTGACCCTTGGACCCTTTGCGATTATTTATTGCTGACGTTTTATTTCAATAAAGCACTTCTATGACCATCTTGTTGGTTTAGTTCTTTGTTTGTCGCTTCTACGCGCAGGAAAGAATTAATTTTTTAATTCAGCCTCTCTTGTTTTTTTTTTTTATAAATAAAAAAAGAGTTAGTGTTATTTATGTGTTGTGATATCTGATGATAATATACCATACATTATTCAAATTCAAAAAATCTTTATTCAAATAGTCCTTTAAAAGGCACTTTTGACGCGTCAATAATTTACATAATATTGATTTGATGGTGATAACTACATTCGAAAACTTAAAACTAAAGCTATGAGGGTTCCAAACAAGCACTAGTCTAAGAAGAAGCCCACAACAAACTTAAACCACGTAAATTTTCTTTTTATCACAATCTCACATGCCACATAAAATAATGTTAAAATCTATCTTATCTATTCTTATTTGTAATGAGTATGCTGACTATTTGATTTCTAGTTATTTCGTTAGGTTAATAAATATGAATAAAAAACCAACCTGTAAATTTTCAGCCGAGTTTGTTGGGGGCTTTTTTTCAGCGTTAGTTGTTTTAGTTTTAAAAGCTACTCGTAGTTATCACCACGCATTCAAAGCAAACGGGCTTTCAATAGATGCCCGGTTAGGTGAACTTGAATTTCTATAGAATATTGCCTTTAAAACATTTAAAACAAAACCATCATCGCTATTATTAACCCTTCAGCGATCCACTACAGGGCACGGGTCGGTCTCGGAAAGAATAAGGGTTCAGGTTGCAGAGTACCACACTAGTCAACTGCGAATTGGTACACTAACCACACCTTTGCCTGAGATTCTTCACAATTTGTGTGGAGAAGAATCTCTAGACACGTTTTCCTTCACTGATAAACTCACGGAAGTTTATTTTTTAAACCTAACGTAGTCACTCCGAAAAGTTAGAGGTACGTGTCGGGGATCGAACTCATGCCACCAACTTATAAGGCATTTACAATTACTTGAACCTTTTAGGTTATTTATGATTGTGTTATTATTTGTGTTTCTAATAAACGAGTACAACCTGATAGAAAGTGAATGATCACTGAATACAGAGGAAGTCACGAGCAACAGCTTGTTCTTTAATAAACAGGCAGGTATTATTATTTCGTTCGCTGTAGGACTCCGCCATACTTATTAATGCATTAATCTCGCGGCTCGGCTCCTCGCAGGGCGCCGAACGTGTGTAATTTAGCAACAATGGCTGCTGTAATTTATTGCGCGGTACAAAAAGGCATTGCCTATTATTTGTTTAGTAAGAAAGAAAGAAAATTCTTTTATTATATAATTGTATGATATAATATTCTCTGTACCTTTTTCGAATGAAATTGGTCATTCAGCATCATAAACCATGATTTCAAATGTAATTAGCATTTGTTATATTAATTTTGTCCTTTATAATATTAAGTTTTTTATTTTTATTTTAATGGATATAGATAAGATAAATAAAGATAAAAAGATTTTCACTAGGACCAATACAAGAAGCTTAAACACATGAAAGCGATGATCCTGCTGAAGTATAAACTGTGTAACAGTAATCATCGCCCTCCATAAATAAATACAGTGTTCCACAAAAGCAAAATACATAGGCCATATGTCACTAAAAATGAATCAATTAAAAGGAATTATGGCAGTTAATAAAGATAAGATGAACAATATGCGAATGTATCTAATTGAATGCGGTGAATGTTTGTTGCAAGTGTCAAGTGTGTATGAAATATATTTGTGTGCGTGTGTGTGTGGGTATGAATGTATGCATATGTGTTTTCACAGTTAAGAACCGTTTCTTTTGTGATTTAAAAAAAGTTTATGGTTATTTGTATATACAAAAACTGTGCCAGCGTCAGCCATTATCGCAATCTAGCATCTTCGCAAGCAACTAAAACAGCTGGAAAATATTCATACTACCAACAAAAAAGTGCCACCAAGCGATTTAGCGTTTCGGCACGATGTCGCGAAGAAACCGATCAGGAATTGGTTTAACAAACCAAACATAATTACAACAAATTAATATTCTTTTTTTTTTTTAACGATAACAAGGGAAATGCAGATTCAGATCAATTTCTTAATCAACAAAAACGGATTGAAGAAATGTCGATCGCTTCTTTTTCATACCTTAATCATCCCATACTCTTTTCTTTGTGCCATTATGAGGTATCCGTAATATCGCCTTGATCTGCAACTGCCTATCCCTAATTTTATCTTGTCGCTGATAACTTAGTACCGACAGACGGCCCTGTGGCTAATTTTAACATTGCTGAGCAATATGAGATTTAGAAATAAACCAACTAATAGACAAAGAAATCATTTCTCACCGTAAATTATAAGATTTCAGCAAAAGTATTGTGAACGAAGTAACACTGCTCCGAAAAGTCGCCAGTCCGTATACAATGGCCGCATTTATCGGAATCTTCGGAAAGTGGATGCAATACTTTTGCTCGGAACTGGGATTCTCCGCAAAAATCTTTTTCAATGCACTGAAAAGTTGCTGATATCGAAATTTCGTATCGTGTCTCCTCTGTTGAAAAATATAGCGTTTGTCCAGTTTCCTTTGCAGAACTTTTATTATATTTCTAAAATTATAGCTTGAGATGTGGTTTTTTAGTAAACTTAACACACAAAAAAGAAATGTTATAAGATTATCTGCCTGTCTGTGCGATTATGAATCTTTATTACAGACACACTGATTTATCATTCACCTTTGAATGTCTCGCTGCTGGGCACACACCTCCTATTTCTTAACATAGAGGGAAACATAACAAATTACAAACATCTAAGTTCTTATAATACTCGTGAGTAAATATTAAACGTACGGGTAATAACATTTAATTGCCCACCAAACCATATTGTAAACGTGTGATGGGTCAATGCTCAAAATCTCTATTTGAGAGGAGGCCTATAACCAGCAAAAGGACAACAATAGATCGAAAACAATTATGCTGAATAAATTATAAAACACATGTAACAAACAAATATGTGCCGTAAAAATATAACTAAAATAGAAATTTTGAATCCAAAGTAGCAGTCTGCAAGTTGTAAGTAAATATGGACGGCGTAGATAAACTTCATCCAATATTGTAACATCGGAATTTCAGTTTGTTTGCGACAACTTTGAGAATGTGATCGTTGCCTGGTTTTCGTCGAGCTTATAAAGGATTTTCAAAACATGCTGAGCGGTTTGGAAACATAAAATGTGTTTGATAATTTAAGTTTTTATCGGTTTTACGAAGGAGTGCTTAAAATCATTGTAACAGAAAATTAATTTTGTACTGCCTAGTAAAAAGAATATACCATCAATCATTAACAGTTTTGCAAAACTACCTATATACAAATAAACATAAAGAAAAACTAATATATTAGTATGTAAAAATACTAATATATTTATAAATATAATAATGTAAAATTATTTAGCGTTAACAAAGGCATTGTTATTATAATTATAAACATTTTAATAACGGCCCCAAAAGTAAAAAGTAAATTGAAATCCCCAATCGCAACAGAATGAACGAATCAATTTCAATGAAATACAAATAATGATTAAATTTCGAAAATAAACAAATGCAGGTAGGTCTCTATCGTGCAAAGCGTATAACTTAGATAATTTCATATAGTGTTTATATCAGTTACGCTGGATTTTTTTCTGCGACACTTGTCGCTTTGTTATTCTAACACGCGAGATCTAACACAACTTTTTAAGAGCTAGGAAAGTTGAATTTTCAGTTTATCGTGATAATGTTATGATTCTAAATGTTATTCTTATTACTTAAGTTCTACGGCGTAGTACTTTGGTAACAGAAGGACAGCGCTTTTGTTGTTCTCTTTAATTGTTTTAGTGTTAAAAAGTATGTAACCAATTACCTTTTAAAATTTGAAATTACCAATTACATTTATCGTGAAATACTGACAAAAAATCGCTTAATGCACGTCACGTATTCATTCATCATGAGTTTACAAGACACTGAGTGATTGTAATGATAATGAATGAGAGGGTTTCGTTTAACTTTTTGTTGCGCAAATCGTCGCGTACTAATGTCTTTACTGTTCGACTTTCTTTGGGACGTGGGATGCTGAATTTTTGTTTTACATGATAAGCGAATTCTCGTTCAGAATGTTACCAGTAACTAGAGTTCCGCGGCGCGTTACTTTTTATAGGTCTCACGTGGACTCTAAATGGGTAAACATTTGTGTCGCGCTGTGCAAACGTTGCTGTTTTTGGTGTTTTGCCACCACCGGCTTGTTTGCTGATGTTTTATTCAACTTACCAGCTCGTGGCTCCGCGTCCTCCATCGTTGAACCTGCCCACATACTGTACATCTCTTTTGGACAGGTATTTTGAAAACACTTTTTAGAATGAAATATACCGTATGCATGTACTTATGAGTACATCATGCTCGATCCATACTTTCCTAGCAATGCGTATGTGTATATGGAATGTGTGTCTGTTTGCGCATTACATATTATAAGCTCAGACACTGAGCTATCACTGTGTATTTCGAAAAAAAAAATTTGGTGTGCAATATACACTTGGTGATGGATATAGGGATCTTTTTATTCCGAAAAAGACCGGCAAGTAACTTTTCTCATCTACGAGGTATAGGATACCTTTTATCCTGAAAAGACTAACAGTTCCCGGGGAATTTAAAACTGATAATAGCACCGAAAATGCCTGCAACGAAGGATAAGCATATAAATAACTTTTAATTCAGCAAAAACTATAGCAAGTCAACTATACCATAATTTATTGATAAAATATCATCTGTAACTGTAACTCATCAATTTAACACACGTCACAAAAGTTGACGCTTACTTTGCTCAACTTACACTAAGACAGTAAGCTTAACAATCACCAGTAGTAAATAATTGAAGTCAGATTATTTTATTAAAATCCCATAACAGCGCGCTTGGAAAAGTTGGTCAAGTGGGAATCGAAATACACGAGTCGGTGAGCCGAGTGCGGTGGGGGGGGGGGGGGGGAGAGTATTTTCAAGAATACCTGCAATGTTTTATTTAACTTTTAATTTTAAGCCACAAATTCGCTGGATATTATTCTGTGACCCAATATTTTTTAAACCACGTATGTTTTACTGTTTAAGGTTCCATGAAGCTGTGATAGCCTAGTGGTTAGGACGTCCGCCTATTAATCAGAGGTCGGGGGTTCGATCCCAGGCACGCACCTCCAACTTAGGGGCGTTTTTAAGTAATTAATATATAACTTCCACTCCATCATGTTCTCCAAGACGTCTGAAGTCGACCAATCCGCTAATGGCCAGCGTGGTGGACTATGGCCAAACATTTCTCATATAATGAGGAGATTATGATTATGACATGAAGGATGCCAATGGGACCCTCAGCTGTTCGTCTCAGAACTCACTAACCTTAGCCCTTTAGGTAGAGAGTTAATTTACATTGTCACACTTTGCCACTATAACATAATACACTTTGGTATGGAATCCACTATGTGCGGATCCAAAACGGACCTTAGCGTATATTTGGGTTGACATCTTAAGTTATTCGCTGAATATTTTTATTTAACCAATATTTTTTTAAATTAATTTTTTATGTAATGTGTGTGTGTGCGTGTGTGTGACTTTTCCTTTATTACTGGAATATATCCTATAATCTGCTGCCGCAGTGGTCTAAAAGAAAATGCTACTAATGCTTGGTGGGTGGTACAACGTTGATATAATATATATTAAATAATATAGGCAATTAAAATATCACGAACAGTGAGGTTTTTACAAACATCACAATAACGATTGCCTCGTGTCGTGCGTCGGGTGCGTTTTGCGTGATTCCCTGTGATTAGGCATTCGAGTGTAACTCGTGTTAGTCGTAAAACATGGGAAATTGCTTCTTAAAGCCTTTTCATAATCCTACAATATGTATATACTTACTTATGAAAAAAGTCCGTTTAGAGAAAATAATTTATATTATGTGGTAATTAGCCAATGCCAGAGACTCTCACCAGACCAGACTCGAGCCGGGATAGAACCCAGGACCTCCCACTTTATAATAAGCGCACGTAGGTCACACAGTTAATAGTAAATCTACGCGGGCAACTTAGCTACTTTGTGATTAGCTACAAGTGTACAAATTTGACCTTGTTTGTTTGTTATTTTATCAGCTTTAAAGTCAGTATATATTATCAAAACTATTATACGTATGATAATAATCATTGATGTTCTTTTAAACGGTTAAGACTAGGTGAAGACTCCAGCGTTACTCTTTCCGAGGAGCCGAGTTCGATTCCCCTTTACTTTTAGAGTTATGAGCGTTTTTAATTTAAGCATTCTTGAATTAAATACCACTTGCCTCAACGGTGAAGAAAAATATCGTGAAGATATCTGCATGCTTGAGAGCTCTGAAAAGCTCTCAAATGATGTTCTCAAAGGCGTGTGAAGTCTACCTATCCCCATTTGGCCGGCGTAGTATGTAGGGACGGGTAATATTATTATTAACCTATCTTACGTCGAAAAAGATAGTTGAGAAACTAGAACATATTATGGCAGTAAAACAATACTGGTTGAGGGAGCACAAATGTATAATAACCTACCTAAAGAGATTTTCTAGGCGAAAAAACCTTTGAATCTTTCAAGAAGAAACTTAAAAAACATTGTTTAATTTATGAACGCGCCACTTTTTGCCTGCTACTTCTTTATGTAAACTGTTTTTATTTTATTTTTGAATTTCTCATTAAGTGAAATTGTTTCTTTTGAGAATAAAGATCTTTAAACCTAGAAATACCACTTTGCTCCAATGTGGGCTTTCGGGTTTGGGTATCGAACACCGAATATAATGGAAGAATTACTATCAAGTATTATTGATAATGATCAGTGAGCCCGTGGACCACTTTTTTGTTTTGACACAATAGTATCGTCATTATAATAACTAGCGAGCTGCGAACGAAATGGTCTTAACGGGTAAGAATTACCCTAACTTTGTTACGACGACCTCCGTGGCGCAGTGTGTGCGCTATCTCATTATAAAGTCGGAGGTCCTGGGTTCGATTCCCGGCTCGAGTCTAGTCTAGTGGGAGGCTTTGGCCGTGGCTAGTTATCACCCTACCGACAGAAACGATTTAGCTTTCCGACACGATGTCGCGTAGAAACCAATTAGGAGCGTGGGTTTACCACAACAGGTTAGCCCGCTACAATTCTAGACAGCATCATCACTTACCATCAGGTGGGATAGCTGTCAAGGGCTGAGTTGTAGTGTATAAAAAAAGGCATAATTAATTATTACTTAAGTAATCTTACTCAAGACGACGTATTAACGAGAGATATCCGAATGCCCATACGGAAAGAAAAGACCATCCCGTTGTTTTTTTTTTGTTTTTGTACTACCCGCGTTGCAACCGGTACTGAAATTTATACTCTTACTCAGTGTTGATTCTATGAAATATTTCTTACCCGATTATTAAGTATGCTAACAAACTTTTTTTCCTCCTATGACGATTTCCAACAGTTAATTCGTTTCAAGTTAAAAAACTTGGTTCCAAAATCTATTTATATAACTTCTATTTGAATTTCAAACTTTTTTAAATGTTCTCTCACATTTAAACTCAAGCAAAAGAAAGTTAGCGCCGGACAGAATTGGATTGTTTGCACATACTCTCCAATCTACATCGTACGTCGTAGATTTTATTTTGTTTACGTACCGCGCAGGGCCACGAACTCGCCGCGTTAGCAACAGCATGGTAAAAAGAAAAACGTTAACATTCTCCTCAGATTTTCCACAGAATAATTTTCTTACAACCGTCTGGTTCTATCTTGTACATTCCACCACGGAACGTAGAAATAATGACAAGAAACCCGCTATATAATTGAAATGTAATTGACTCAGACGAAACGTTTTGTAGCCTAGGTTTTATGTATTTATTTAAATGGCACATAGGCACAAAGGCTTGTTCACAAAAATATATTTAGCTTATAACACATACGATTCTAAACGGTTATATATATATATAATGACCCAGCTAACGTTGTTTTGCCATATTTGTAAATAATTTCTAGAGAATTTCTCGTGTAGAAAAAAAATAACGACTTTTTTGAAGTGTGTAAGAACGTGGTATATGAGTGAAAAAGGCATGGAGCAAGCAAATTCAAATACCGCCCAATTTTGATTCTTTAAAACAAATAAGTATGAGATAGTTTCTACAAGTGGAGGTTAAAAATCATCTATTAATAAAGAACTAAATGTGCTAGAACCGTTTTGTTTTTTTCTACCTTTTGCATAAGGCTGTATATCAAACACATTATCGACTGAAAGGTAAAGACATTTTAATAATATAAAAGAACCCCTAGTGGAATGGAATGTGAAGGACATATTTTATGCGACTAGGTTATGGCCCAGCGTTAAGAGGAAAGTTGGAGGTAGTAAAGAAAGCCACTTGGAGTGGAACCCTATTAGGTATCCAATAACCTCCCCCCTCCTCTGTAACGAGTGGAGACCCGAATAATTGTAGGATACTTTGGTCTTATGATATTCGTTGTTATTATATTAACTTACTTGTGTATACCTGAACATATGGAAAGAGCTGGGTGGGCCTACGCCATAACCATACCGTAGGAGACTTCTGCTACATAATATATATATCATATGTACGAGTATGTTAAAATTTATTTAATTATTAATTAGACAATTAGTTGTTAGGAATACATATATAACTTAAAATAAAACTTAGATTAAGATTAAGTGGTATTAATTATATATATTATGTATGCGTATAAGTTTTATATTTTTGATTATGGTATATACATAATATAATAATACAGAAAATATAATTGGACCGGTAATTGTTATAAGAAGCATTAATAAGTTATGTCCTAGCATAATTATTCTTTTGTTGATTTGGTAGAAGAATAAATGGAGTTTAATTTAATTTTTAATTTTTTATGTATACCAGTCATCGCTAGCCAGCAATCGAACCCAGGACCTAGCCCTATATAATAGGACATTGCACGCGTTGCGCTACGGTCGTCAGTGTTGACGACATGCAAAATCCCAGCCACATCACGGAAAATCCAGCTCGACATCATTTAAACTGGGGCTTGCACAAATTCGTTTAGTGTAAACACACAGACGATCTGAACTTCACAAGCCCGCCCCAACTAGCTTTGCCAATCACATGTCCAAACTTAACGTAAACACACTCGGAAATTTCCATGTTACAATATTGACAGAAGTTTCTGTTTGACCATCTATAATTTAGTTACGAACCGTTCCTATTATTATTTAAGTTTGTTGCGGGCTTCTTGCGAACCTTACCTTGCGAAGACTCATATCTTTAGTTTAAAATTAATGAATAAAGTCAAAGTTTCCTAATTTAAATAGAACCAGACACGTTAACAAAACTAAGTAAATTTGCAGGTACTTGTCAGAATTTTAAACGTTAAATGTATAGTTATTTGTAGTTAGGAAATTGACCGTGACAGTGCCTCAAACGTCTAACTGTCGGTCACAAAATGTAGTCATAGTACGTGTACTTTTATCTAACTTTAAAATCTGCTCAGTTTTTCAAAACATTAGTTTAAAGAACTAATGTAAACCTAAGACACATCGAACAGATCTTAAATTTATTAAGAATTTCAGTAAAAGTACGAAAGTTTTAATGTATATGTGTAATGTAGGAGTGTATATGAGATCAGTAAGTGTCGAGTGTAACGCGCATTTATATGTTTTTTTTTATTTATATTTAAGTTAGCCCTTGCAAGCCCTTTGTAAGCTCACCCGGCGTAAGTGATGTTGCAATCTAACCTGTTAGGGGTATGGTAAGCCCATACTCCTAAATGGTTTCTACGCGACATCGTGCCAGAAATCTAAATCGTCTCTGTCGGTAGGGTGATAACTAGCCACGGCCAAAGCCTCCAACCAGACTAGACTCGAGCTAGACGCGACAACGTGCCTAAACGCTGAAGCGCTTGGCGAAAAGTCTTTGTCCGTAGACGATCCGATCCAGAGTCCGATCCGGGAATCGAACCCAGGACCTCAAACTTTATAAAGTGATAGCGCACGCGCTGCGCCATGGAGGTCTTCAAAATATGTTTCATTCAGCATCAAACATAAAACTGTACAGCTTTATTATCGCCTTTTGGTCCCAAGGAATATCAGTGATTAAAATCTTTGCCCATCAAAATGTGTCGTGGCAACCGAAACGTTTAACAAAATTGAAACTATTTAGACGAAAGCTCTTAAATATATAGGCTGAGCGGCGTCAATAAATTATCAGCTTATCGGAAAACGCAAAGCGAGCCGCGGTGTTTATTTTACTATGTATATCGGGAACTCTGTTTTCCAATAAAAGAGAATAAAATAAACCACAACCTAATAGTAAAAAAAAACATTTTAATGCATACGAGGTTTTATATTATAGGCGATACAGTATTTTTGGGAAGCTTTTATTTATTTTTCTTTCGCTGTTTTAATTCCGGATAAAAGAGATTTTTTGCGTTATTTTTTATTATAAAATATCTTTATGCCACGGTGCAGATTTATATACTATGCAAGCTGATGCCCGCTACTTTTCCCGCGTAGATAAAGGTGTTTTTAATTCTGTGTATCTTTCCACATTTTTCCATATTATATTGACATTTGTCAAACTTGATACAAATAGTCCTTTGCGATGCGTCGATAACTTATATATCAGCGATTTTATCGTGATAAGTACATTTGTAAAATTAAATCCAGAGTGACGAGGGTTCCAAACGCGCCCTGGTCTAAGCCTTATAATATTCTTGTCGTTATCATCACCTCACATGTCAATTTAAGAACCTTTTAAAGCTAGTATTAATATAGCAAACGATGGTTGTTACAATAATGAAGGCAAGCCCGCAGTATTGTCGGGCGTCACGTACAAATCCTCTGGCAGTGGGCATACGGGGCGATAACGCCGCGATTATGATGATAAATGTTTTTTCTCTTGCCTAACTGCATGACGCTGTGTCATTACATACGTATTATTATGAGTTATTTTTATATCTTAGAATATCTTCATCCTACTGATAATATTTATTTATTTATTTATTTGGACAACCAACAAAATTACATGTAAAATAAATAAACTTAATTAGATATTATGAGGTAATTTGGCACATGTAATTCTACTTATAGGTAGCCACATCATGCATGAATATTGTAAAGGTCGTACATAATAACAAATTAAAGCTGTTACCTGACTTAAAACTAAACTAAGTTAAATTAAAACAAATAAACTAGACGCGTACATCAAAACGTATTTCGGATCTTATCTTTAAATTTATTGATATTGTCACAGAACAAATCGATAGAATCGTCTTTAACCGACAGTTCCTTGTACAGTCGACTTAGCCGGGGTATTAAGGAGTGATAACCAAATATGACGTTCTATGTGCTAACAGATTTTAAAACTAAAGTCATTGGTTTTGTGTTGATGGAGTAACTATGGCTCTCCACCTTTGGGCTTCTTCATAAGATAGCATTTGGAATCCTCGTAGCTTCAAATCAAAATTCACGAATGTAATTGTCATCGCCATTTGTTACCTGTTTAGTTTTTATTTACCTGCCGAAGATCTCCGGTGATAGAGGATAGCCAATTAACCTATCCTATTAAAACTTCAAGTGTACCTCTCCATCGGTAATTAAAAACGGGTTATAAAATAAAAGATTTTAGAATCTAAAAGCTAGGTTTCGTATATCACATTAATTAAAGTTAATTTACAATCGTACAAATAAAAAATAAACATTATATATAAGAAAACCGCTATCATAGGTATTAAAGCGAATGATTAAACGAACAATCCATCTCCTTGATACTAAAATTAAGCATTCTTGGATTTAAGTTTATAATGGATATAATATCTTTAAACGATGAAAAACAAATGATAATTATAATTAAACTTTAATTATTAATTGCTCCGATTATAAGCTAGTATGTCCCCGAAGTCACTGTAAAGGTTATGGGAAGTCATTTATTGTTAATGCTGTGCTGCTGTGGAATAATTTGCCTATTGATGTTAGAAGTTCGAAATCGTTAAACATTTTTAAAAGTCGACTTAAAAAGTTTTATTTGTCTAAATGCCATATTAGTGAATAGTTTATGTGTACTGATATATATTTATTTATATATAAAAGTATATATTTATATATTATATTTATTGACATTTTATTTTATGTTTTGTATTGCGCCATTACCCTCGTACTTTAATTAATTCTTTCCCCAAGGGTTGTCTGGAAGAGATTGCTGAAGCAATAAGACCGCCTTTGCATACTTATGTGTTAAATGTTTTTGTATTGTTGTTTCTTTAAAGTTTGTGTGCAATAAAGAGTATTTATCTTATCTTATTAAACGCTTACATAAATGTAAGAATAGAAACTTAATTATTAAGCGATCCGTCTAAATCTAATAGCTAGGATTACATGTCAGCTAAGTTGGAGAAGGCTAAGCTTATTACACTCCACGCGTGTTGAACTAAAAGCTTATTCGATATCTAGGAGTAAAGTCCGGCGAGGTCCAACAAAGGATCCGACTTGCAATATGCACATCGAATAAAGGCTTAAATATGGCTTCCAAAGGTATTATGTGGTCAAAGTTTGTAGCTGGAAATTAATTTGCTACATTGTATTAGCTTCTTTGACCTCACATATTGCAATATCTAATCAGGGAGTTTAGTTATTTCGTAGTAACATATAAGTATACGTTTATATGAATAAGCAAATTTTAAACAGTCACTTTTCCATTGCTAATGCTTCCAACTTAACTTGGCTAGGAAATATGTACACCTCATATTTTATTATGCATAATGTTATGAAGATAATATCACACGTTTTCTATCAATATAACTTGCAGAATCAAGCATTGAAATTATTTTATAGATACCATTTCATAGAGACTTATAACACATTCACTACAGTTCATAAATTTGCAAATTTCCCTAGCTTTCCATGTGAGGGGTCACAGGACCCTGATTTGGGGACATTAAGCCCACCTGAACAGTATACCATAAGAAATATTATAATATATATTTTAATAGGTCTACAGCAATTGAAACATCTATGGATACACATAAAATATA
Source organism: Lasiommata megera (assembly GCA_928268935.1). Taxonomy (NCBI): domain Eukaryota; kingdom Metazoa; phylum Arthropoda; class Insecta; order Lepidoptera; family Nymphalidae; genus Lasiommata; species Lasiommata megera. The sequence continues at coordinate 17,498,369 of OV743317.1, read as the reverse complement.
CATACAGTTTTGAATAAAATAATAAATGCCTGAAATAGAAAATTCATTTTGTAAGTCATTAACGTTTTAACTTGGACTTTTCTGCCTTTTGCTGGAAATAGTTCAAAGTGAACAGCTATTCAAAAGAAAATATGTACCTGTAATTTTCCTTTTTATATCTCAAAAACTCCAACGACAAACTAAATAACACTACAATGTATTTAAATAACGCAAAGAAAGCGGAATAAGAGAGAGACACGAGTAATTGACCACGAAATGGCTGCGTCGGGGTAAAAATACCCCGAGTGAGGGTAATTTTATTCGACTCCTCGCCGTTCCGCTGATGTATGGCCGTAATGTGGGGGTAATCGCGATGTCACTGTTACCCTCGGATAAAATAAGCTTGAATTGAAATATTTTTTTTAGTGATAAAGTAGTAGAAGCCTATGTGAGGGTTTTCGAACCACCAACGCGATAAGCGAAACAGCTGTTAAGGCGGTTATAATTCCTATCCCGGTCAATTTCCTATCCCGGTCTAACAATCATCAAAGAAGTTTAGATCATTGTACTAGTATCATCTTCACGATTAAAATACTTGTAGTAGTGTAAAAACTTAGATAAATACGAAATGTCAGGCAAAAAAGGCAGTTTTAAAATCTCCTAAATTCGCGATGAAAATAGTTTTTTTTTTAACTGCCTATGATAGGCGAGCTGTGTGACCAGCTGAGGGTTGTTATGATTATGAGTGATGACGATAATCCGGTGACAGCGAGTGAATATTCTCTAAAACTAAAAGTTTAACATGTTATAATTGGGGGACAGTTCGTTATTTAATTTTTTTTATTTTTTTTATTTAGGTTTACCAACAGCTTAATACAATATAATTAGACTAAAATAATTTATACATAATAAGGAATTAAATCTAAATGCTAAGCTAATTATAGGTAAACACCGCATGCAAAGGTGTATTACATTAAAGGTGGAAAACTAATTAATAAAAACACTAAAACATGTGAATATGTGAAATAGCAAAAAGGAAAAAATTAGAATTTAAGTGAAAAACAATTATCAAAAATAAATATAAAAAAGAAATATAATATTGATTTTTCCATTGTAATTGGTGCGTTTTAAATCTAAAAGTACAATAGCACTTACGAAGTACTCGTTAATTAATAATTATTATTATTAATAGTGAGTAGTATGAATTATTGTTTGCGGTAGTTCATCCACAATTTTGCTGTTATTTGGGATTTTGTGTTTATCAAGAGTTATGGTTCCCGCGGGCAACTCGGCAGATTACAGTCTTCTACCTGAAAATGAAAGCAATATTATTTCATAAAAATTAACCTTAATAGGGTAAAGAGGTGTAAGAGTTAACAAGTGATGCTATCATCATCACCATCGCTTCTTTTGTTCCTAGAACCCTCCGAGCCTTAGTTTTGTGTTGGCGAGTGTAGTTATCCCCATTACCTCACGAATTAAAACAATGAAAAATATATTATATATTGAACGTTTCACCGATGCCTGTAATAGGCTTACATGAATAAACCTATTTTGAATTATGAATTTTCACAGGCCTTTACGAATTAAATATCTTGAGTATGAAATTAAATAAAAGATAACAATCTTTGGGGCCTACTCTGGAATCGAGCCCGGGTCTTTGAATCCATAGCCATACATGTTTATCACTAAACCAATAAGGCAGTTATTACATTACCCAACATCAAAATTGCAGGCATTTGGGAATTTCAGAGATAGTGTACTTTATATCATTAAATTGAATCGAGAGTTATAGTTCCCAGGGGCGGCGGCGAGTTACAAACTTCTAACTGAAAATAAAAGCAACATTATTCTGGCAAACTAAACCAAACAAAACTATGAACTAACCGAAACAAATAATGTTTCATCTTTGTGTCTAATATAATATAATATTAGATAGAGTACTATCGAGAGATATTATATTAAAACTAAGTGTATGTTATGACTGATATTTAGTGCTTATTTGAGTAATTTAACCTTTTTTTAGAAATGAAATGAAATCAAAATGAAAATACACTTTATTGTACACCACACAAACAGAAGAAATACAAGACAGTAAAGAAAAAAACACAAAGAATAGAAGGTACAATAGGCGGCCTTATCGCCACAGAGCGATCTCTGCCAGGCAACTTATAGACCAGGATTTAATACATATACAGCAAGCTTAGGGTGTACAATTACGAAAATATAATATAATACACCAATTTAATATGACGACGTCTCTATTGACTATCAGTTTAAAATTCAACATCTCCTGATGATGCTCCGGCGTGGGAGCGCAGCGTGCGTTATGAGAGCATTTTGTAATATAAGTATGGTGCAGTGAATGATGATGAAGATATTATTAATTGCACTGTGCAGATTGACCTGCTTCTATTCCAACTGCTACTTGTACTAGCTTTTAATAATTGTGATTTAATTGTGACAATAGAAATAACCAGGCTGATTTCACGAGGGGGTTTCTACTTAGATCATGGCGCATTTGGAAGCGGCGGAACTTGTAAATATAGGTAAAACTAATCCTCAGAAGTAGAAAAGAATTAAATTAAAAGGCAATCCCAATGAGCCTATTTGAATGAAAGAGTTTAAAATTTCAGTTTGTGCGCCTTAACCTAATAAATGATAGTTATTTTAGGCGCAGAGAAGTAGGTAGGTAAAGGGAAAACCGGCCGGGATCCGACGTTTCCCAGCCTTATATAACAAAGCGCGAGCAAACAGTTATAATCTAAAAACAGATCCCACGGGATCCTTGCGTCAACAAGCACCACGCGTTAAAGAAGCCTGGTCGATTTCATAATACTTATTATTTGTTTAGTGGCTTAAGATGTAGCCTACATTACTATTAGTTGAATTTTTCATCACATTTGATACAAAATGCAGAATAGGACGCTATGTTAACATTACTGTACCTGGTTCTAATACTCGCCAAGAATGCTTTGGCTTGAGATAAATAATGATAGTTTCTTCTTCTTCTAGCATACGGAATCCTCAGCGTATGACTCATTTTAGTTTTTAGAATGCGGTTGACATTGATGAAAATCACGTATAATGGAAATCGAAGAAAGAGAGTGAAGTAGAACTTCATTCATTCTTCAAGTTTGTTTCCATTAAGCGATGAACGTATCCAAAGGCCTTCAAAATATATCATCGAAAGCCAGCAACATAAATGTTAATCAAAAATAACCTCTAATCATTCTTCATGACCTTCCGATAGAGGACTACGCAAGAAATAAGTTATAACATGATCTTGCTTATGAGGAAAATTATACCTTATCTTTTATATAAATAGACCGAGTGGCCTTATTCTGTGACAGAAGAAACTTTTGAGTAAAGCTTCTCCCCGTTGACAAGAGAGAAGCAGCTTTTGGCCTTTCGCGATGAATCATCGCACGGCTCAAATCCCTATTCTAATCTCAAGTAAAATAAAACACAAATTATTTTAGATGTTCCTGAGTTAAGGTGTTCTTTTTCAAAGTGGTTGTTTCGTTTGGCGAAATAAAAATATCGTTTACATTTGCCCTATCGTATGTTATACCTGCATAATATATAAAATGCTAATACGAGTATTAAACATTTTTGCGCTTGTGATACTTCTATGGCATGGTTTGCTATTACTAAAAGTAAACTTGTAATACCGTTTAGTAGGCTGAACAAAATAAGTAACTCATTCAAAGGAAATTGTATTTTATTTTATAATAAATTACCTATTGATATCTTGGAAATGTCTATGAATAAGTTCAAAGTTTTTATAAAACGAAAGCTTGTAGAAAAATCATATTACGATATTAAGAATTATATAAACGATAAAAAAGCTTAGGTGTGAATTGCTCTATCTCCATAGGTACTATAGTTTATTATTAATTTGTGAGATATATATGTGTGGTGATAAGGAAAAAAAGAAAAACCCCGAGTAAGTTTGTTGTGGGCTTCTTCTTAGACCGGGGCGCGTTTGGAACCCTCATAGCTTTAGTTTTAAGTTTACGAATATCCACCATGCAATAACTACTATGTAAATTATTGACGCGTCAAAAGTGCCTTTTTAAGGACTATTTGAATAAAGATTATTTTGAATTTGAATTTACTAATGGTATTCACGTTGGTTCGAGAACTGGATTTGTGTACGACAAATGAGTATTAATTTCCTTCCTATTTCAATACGCATGTATTACTAGCACTGAATAAAAATCTAACAGTTCTTCGTATCTATCTTCTTAGTTATGACTTACAGTACCCAAGCTCTTATTGGATCAATGCGGTCGCCCCGGCTTTTAGCATTTCTACAATTTAGTTGATGTCAGCTTACAGCAGAATTTTATGTATTAAAAGGATTGGACCACGCTTTGAGGCAATATTAAATATAAAATATTTTAAAATGCATGATATAAAAGTATTTTATTGAAAACCTAAAATATTTTAATATTTAAATTAAAATATTTATTTATTTCGTTTCATATTGTGTACACATACCCAGTTTGGGTGTTGCAACTGGGTCTGGAATCGACCGTAGTAGAGAGACCGATTTCATTTATTTTTACTTGCATCGTTTAAAAAATCATTTACTGTGAATTAACACTTCTCCAATAAAAAATTCTTTAATAATTATATATTTTCACAGATTAATTATAATAATTATATATTTTCACAGACATGCCTATTTTCACATGACATATTCAACACATGCCTATTTTCTGTAGCTTCTTTGTCGTCGCGATAAGACCATTTTGTATACTCTATGTTTTGTGTGTGTTTTTTATTGTACACCGGTACTAAACAGTGACGCATACAATAGAAGTGCTTTCACCAATTAATTATTATAAAAAAGGAATGTGACATCTTGCGTTAAAAGTTTATCATTATTTGACTAAAATTGCAATAGTTTCTGCGAGATGGTGTTTACAGTCACTTGAGGCTGATAAAAGGAACAATGAGTATAGAGTGTGCGTAGTGGAGATGCTGGTTTGAATCCCGTCGGTTCTTAAAAAGTTTAAAATTTTAAAATTTTATATTTTTGCTGAACAGACGCACTACCCCACATTGCGGCTCTCACGTAAAATGACTCCAGCCAGCTGCAGTTGAAACAGTGCGAGTAAAAATGTCTCTGACAGAATTTAAAGGTTAAACTTTGAACACCTTTGAAGTTTATTTTTCCTTGTTTCTTTGTCCCTTTGATACACCATCGCATTGTTCGACTTTCAAAGGCGTCACGGTTTCCATCGCAGCGTTCCTGAAACTGGCAGTGCCGTAACAGTATGACTGAAGCTGTGATTGCACTGCTGCCTGGCTTAGCTTCGCTTTTCAACCGAAAAGAGAAGGTTACCAGTGCACTGGGAGTGATGCGCTTTTGCTAGTTCATTATAATTTTTTATATGTACATCGCTGGCAGTTTAGCGGACGGATCACTTGATGTTAAGTGGAGGCAGACGAGACGCCCATTCGTTGCCGGCTGTACCCACCCTCCTAATCGGTTTCTACTCGACATCTTAATGCTCCATTGCTTGGCGGGATGTTTTTGCCAGTAGGAAACTAACCGCGGCCAAGCTTCCCACCAGATCAGATTTGAGTGGGGAATCGAATCCGGGACCTCCCACTTTCTTATACTGCAGCGCACACACTGCACCACGAATGTCGTGAACACATATGATTCCCTCGTGCCAAAAACGTGTAACTATCGTATCTCAGATTTAAACAAAGAATCGAAAATATTCTAGTATCTACTTAACGAGTAAACTTAAGAACTTAACTACGAATTTAACCGTAAGTTGGTTGGATGCACAGGGATGCCGTTTTGAATAAGAAATCCTCCCTTCAACTTTTATTTTATTAATGAAAACATTGGGTACATTTTATATCAAAAAATACAAAAGTTTCTATAGTTTTAAAAGCTAGTTAGTACTCGATAATTAATTATGAAATGTTTAACGTTTCAATTAATCAAGACTCGTACGTGAGTGATAAATGCTATTCGCATTTAATTCACTCGATGTTAGGAATGGCGATTGAATAGCAAAGTGCAGTTGCATTCAGACTTAAGTAATTAATTTCGCATAATAAACTCTAATACTAACGGCGAGCGTTGGTGAAATTCCACGGAAATTTCATGTTTTCATTTAAACTCTAATTCAAATGTACAATTTACTTGATGAAATGCTTGTCATATTCCCGTGAATTCAAAATAGATTTCGTTACACAGCCTTTTTGTGAGATAAAATAGATCGAGACTAAGTTGATTGAAAAATACATTGATATTCTGTTTTTAAGATTGAAAAGATAATTGAGTGATATAGCAATTTTACAACAAAAATAGTCGGTTTGGTCTCAAATTTGACATTTAAATAGTTATTGTAACGTATTCCGTGTAGAAAGGAATTTTGAAAAATACATCCGTTATAAAAACATAGGGAATGGAAATTTGTCTCTAAAGTCTGCTGATTGTAAAATTACCTAGATATAAATTTGAGACGATAGAAAATGTAACTGGACTATGAAATAAACAGATTCCCTCGTTGAGGAATGGTGAGTAAGGAGTGGTAAGAATGTTTGATTGTGAAAAATAAGATTCAGCAGTCAAAACCAATTAAGCCACAATAATTGTTTGAATTTTCTGTCGTACTAAATTTTATACATTTATATAATAATCGTTAAAATCCACCAACACGCATTAGTGCAGCGTGACTGGATTAAGAACTTAAAGACTTTTTCTTTCTTTAAGAAGATGCGTGTAGGCAGTATAACTATATTGTTAGACTGAAGAGGAATGGAATGGAACTGTTTGTCTGTCACAAATGAAGTCAAAAAGTTCCATTTTATAATTTTGTTTCAGATTTTAAGCAATAATGACGATGGATTATTTAAAGGATGAATGACGTAATATATTCTCAGTAATCATTCACAGCCTATGAATAATACCCCACGGCTGGGCCCAGGCTTTCTCTGTCATAGAGGTTGAAATATGTTAATTCTTTTAAAGTTGGTTCGTATATTAACCTTCTAAAGTTATTAAATTTATGATTACGAGTCGAGCTATTATTTGAACTTTCCCACATTTATTTAGTTAATTTGAATTTATTCGGTTAATTTATTCATTTGGAAAAGCGGCCATCTTATTAGTTATTCTGTTTGCTCCCGTATCCGTCGAGGGCTGTTGAAGGATAGTGCCGGAACCGACGAAATATTGCTACAAATCTGGAGAGAATGGTAAATCCCGCGGGAATTCTACGAGTACATTTACTTAATATCAGTCAAGCATTCGTCACCCCATCTGTAAAAATTATGGCTTATTAAATTTTGGATCCATAACATCGACTTCTACTTCTTCTGGGCTTACTGCTTTTCGTCTGTAACACGTAGGTAACTTAAACTAAGCCCGTCGCCAATGCTACTACCATATTCACCCAGGCTTATCCCCAGACACCTAGCATGCGCTCAAATCTAAGCTGTACACGCCTGGACTCACCAGATGCAAGGTCAGTTGCACGCATCAGTGTGTTCCGTACTGCACGTGTTAAGCTTATGAACAAGAGCATCGGTATGGGTTCGAAACTAGTTAGGCATACTCGGAAAATAATTCGCGTGAGTCCACCCGTGAATAATAAAGATGTGTTTTCTATGGCGCTCTTTCGATACTGTACAAAATTAACTTAACTTTAAACAATAATCAGCATGTTAACTTCACAAGCGCGAAAAGTAACTACTTTAGTTTTCTCGCTTGTGAAGTCAACATCTCCTGAAGATGATCCGGTGTCGGGTCGAAACGTGCGTAGAGGTTCTAGTGGAAGATTTTGTGTGGTGTTATATTATATAAATCTCCCGGTTGTCGGCCGAATATAGCAAATTATACTTGCTGTTTATTGTTTATCGTGGACTTCCGCAAAGTAACGCCTGCTTCTATTAATTATTTAACTTAACTTTCACGCGATGAGTGATGATATAGTCTAAAATAATAGCGGTCTAACCCCTAGTTACCACACTGGTAATTGGTTTGCATGAGAGCGTACGTCCTATCGCCTGGTGGCACGTCTTTGTCGGTAGGTTTGTAACTAAGCAAGGTCTTCCATACTAGACTAGAGACATTAAAAAAATGGAAAAGTCACGTAAATTGAAAACTAGCCTCATTTTTTCTTTATAATATATTATATTAAACTTCACACACAAAATCCGTGTTGAATGATGTTGCGTTGGAAACAAAAACACTGAATCAACGTAAACATTTTTATGCCCGGCTTCATTCGGATGCAGTTTAAAAAAAACAATTTTGATTTTCGTTTTCCTTTCGAAACGGGTGGATTTTAGCTCTAATGGATTGCATGGACCTTCAATGGATTGTACAAATGAAGAGTTTTTACAATCCATTAAAGAGAAATACAAATGTGTACTAAATGGTTCATATTTAGAGATTCTTTCTTAGTAAAATGCAATTACTTATAAAACATTCTTCTCTAGCTCCAAGTTTAAACTGTCTGGTAAAATTGATTAAAAAAACTGTTTCTATTTTTGACTCGAAGATAAAAATGATAAAAATTTGGGAATGTTAACATTTTGAATTAAGTATGAGATGATGATAACAAAAGTAGTACTCAGCTTAGTGCTGACTATCTCCTTCAGGCCGTACGATACGCTTTCCTTATTGCGTCTAAAATTAAAATTAAACATGTATTTTTGGTGTTTCCGCTCGATCTTAAAAATGCCAATCCATTACAAATTGTCGCGGAAACCCTTTGTGTGCGCTTTTTGGAATGTGACATTTTTTTATTTAACCCAACACTAGGTTCCAATAAATTATTTAGTGGGATCCAAGAGTTGTACTCTGCCTCAACGGACCATAAGACTTTATTCGACTTCCAGCTCGCGTTAAAAAAATTGGGCGATTCTTTCCTGAATTTTTTAATACCTCATTCCTATGCGTGAAGAGCCGTGTGCCCTGATGTGGGCATGAAGACCGATGGTGATAATGGTGAAGCTATCTACATTAGATAAAGGATCCAATATACAAAGATAGGTGTGTATGAATGAAACGACTCTCTTTGTTAGAAAAGTGTTCTGTCACCAAACTCCGCGAGGCGTGATGGACTAATAAATCCACGTCACACTGCGGAACTAGCTATCAGGGCGAAAATGTAACGGCATTCCTGGTAAAGTGTTGAGCGTCTATTATAAGTGAAAGGTACTGGGTTCAATCCCTGTCAGGAACAATTTGTGAATATAAATTTTTTGAGTTTTCTCTGGTCCGGTCTGGTGGGCTTGGGCCGTGGCGAGAAACCTAGAAAGACGTGCCACCAAGCCATTTAGTGTTCCGGTAGACATGCCGTAAATGGGTTGCATTTTGTGTTCTGGTACGATGCGCCAAGAAACCGATTAAGACTATCGGTTTAATATAACTGCCATTCCAGTAACAGATACGCTACCATCTTATGCATCATCACTTCACTTCCAGGTGAGATTGTACTTGTACTGCAATCTCACCTGGCGCTGGCTCACTAGTAGTGATAAAGCTTTGATATTGTTTTAGTGTCTAGTGTGTTAGTCTAGTGTGAGACACTAGGTGACGTCAACTTTACTGCCTCACGAGTCTAGTGGTTGCTACTACGTATCACGAGGCTCTGACAATTTCACTACAGAGCTCGGGTCTCCTCTTAATATGAGAAGGATTTGGACATAGTCCACCACGCTGGCCATGTGCGGATTAGCCGACTCCACACGCCTTTGAGGACATTAAGGAGAACTGTCAGGTATGCAGGTTTCCTCACGATGTTTTCCTTCACCGTTGAAGCGAGGGATTTTAATTGCTTAAAAACGCACATAACTCTGAAACGTTAAACGTGCGTGCCCGGGATCTAACCCCCGACCTCTTATTAGGAGGCGGACATCTTAACCAATAGGCTATCTATCACAGCTTTGCTTTCGGAATAATAGATAAACCGTCTAATACCAGAACATATGATAAAAATCTTGACTGACTAAAATGGAGATACTAAGTTTTACCGTTTCCCTCGGTATAAAGTTGCCTTAAATATTTATTTATCGTCATACTTTCTAAAAAACTGGCTTCGAGTTTTTCTCTAAATAAACTTAAGTCACCTGTGAAGGACCTGACAAAACCGTTTTAACTATTAAACTTATTAATCAAGAAACAGAAGAATCAGTTCGATAATATATCGAATTTTAATCATGAGTTTTAATTATGTGATATTTCACATGATAGATTAATAATAATAACAGGTATATGCAATATTAATAAGCAATTAATTAAATACGAGCAGCAAAGCAAGCATTTGAATGTAATTTAAATCCTGTCATAGAAACCAACATTCCAATTTAAAAACGTTATCCTACGCATGCTTTTGCCAACACGTGATATTAATCTCTACATATTCGTTTAAACGCAAACAGAATTAATTTGAATAAACATAAACAATCCACGTGGAAAACTTTGGCGAACAAATAAATAATTTCCAACGTCGAGCTTTCACGTCAAAAATGGTTTTAATTAATTTTGTTCTCAATTTATTGCGTACGTGTGACGTTTAAATGAGATTATAGTTTGATTTTCGCTTTGAAAAAGAAACCTAGTTTAGAAAAGAATTGCTTTTTATTTAAACCTGAATTTAATAATGATCGACTATCAGATTTCAGATGAAATATTTAAATAACTGCCAAAAAAGCATCATTAACATTGGACTTAACGGAAATACGTTGAGTCAAACAAATATTTTACTATTTTCTTGTTAACTATTACTTGTTGTTTCTGTACAAAAAAATAAATTATAAACGCATTTATAAACATGCAAATCACTTTTATAAGATTTGTGATATATATCAAGCTTAAGTAGTAGAAGTGGGCAACCTTTAATCGTGATAGTGAATGAGGAAACCTATTTACCTACCTATTGACGTGTTTTGCAATGTATTTCGTTGTTTCGGAACTAGTTCTTTAATAATATATCTATAATAATATATATCTAATAAATATAAAAATAAATATCTATAGTAATATTATTCACCTTTGTATTTATTGTGTGAGTTATAATTAATTAGTATGTAAGACGCTGAGTGCGGACGACATTGAGGCCAAACCTCTGTGGTTTTTTTCAGTTTCTTCGACGATCACTGTAATTTTAACTATTTTGAACTGTAAACAAAAAAAAGTATTATTGTTTACCCACTTTACAAAATTCACTGTTGCGCTAATCAAATTCGTATCGTATTTACACATTTGCAATCGCCAAAGTCATTGTATTTGTTCTTTATTGTCCCGGAAACACAGAAATAGAGCCTTTGACAGTCGCACAATGCGCACAAAGTGTATAAAAGAATACCGGTTCAAATTGTTCAAAAAAGAGAATAGTGCTCTTGTTTATTTATGGTTTCGCGCTTTGCTAATATAAAAACTGATGATACAGTGTTAAAAAATTTCATATGTAGTTTTTTTTCGCATTCTCTATTCAAATTCAAATTCAAAATAATCTTTATTCAAATAGTCCTTAAAAAGGCACTTTTGACGCGTCATTAATTTACACAGTAGTTATTTCATGGTGATAACTATATTCGTAAACTTAAAACTAAAGCTATGAGGGTTCCAAACGCGCCCCGGTCTAAGAAGAAGCCCACAACAAACTTAGCCGGGGTTAACTTAGCATTCTATGTTAGTACAACATATTATCGAATGTTTTTATAAATTTTAATAGCTAATAATCTTTGAGATGAACAGCGATTTGTGTTATTCGTTCGTTTCCAAACATAACTAAAAGTAATAGTTACTTAAGTATGATTGCAAAAATAATAATTATGTTTTTAAGGGCCGTTTTATTATGAAGTATGTATGCATGTAAGTACGTGCATACATACTTCATCATCATCATGGTCAACCCATTACCGGCTCACTACGGAGCACGGATCTCCTCTCAATATGAGAAGGATTTGGCTATAGTCCACCACGCTGGCCATGTGCGAATTGGCAGACTTCACACGACTTTGAGAACATTATGGAGAACTCTTAGGCGTGCAGGTTTCCTCACGATGTTTTCCTTCACCGTTGAAGCAAGTGATATTTTTACTTTTTTAAAACGTACATAACTCCGAAAAGTTAGAGGTGCGTGCCCGGATTCGAAGGCTGACGCCCTAACCACTAGGCTATCACCGCTTCACTACATACTTGCATACTACTAATCAAGCGTAAGTGTATTTCAAGCATAAGTTCTTATTTATAAGTTCTATCCTGAACATATAGGCATTCTATAGCATCAATGCGCACTTCTACGGCTTCTTGCTTTGTCAGGCAATATAGGTAACAGTCAACTGCAATATAAAAACAAAACTTCTTCAGAATAGCGGATTACTATCTTAAATCATCAAATATAGTTAGTCTCTACGAAAAGCTACCTAACTTCAAAATACGTATATTAACATAAACTGGCTTTTGCAATTGGTTGGTTTAAAATATTTTATATTTTCCAACGTAGGAAATTGAATACATGTTTTTTTCAAACATTTTTTAAAAGGCCTAGAGCGAAAAACGGCGTTTTAAAATCAAAAATGTATTCATCACGTTCTGTGCTTATAAATTATTTTGCTATTATTTCCCGCCGGAGAAGGCCAGATTTGCAGGCGCGGGCGGTATTGTAACGAGAATTTAAACGATGTTAAGTATCAGGTGGTAATTTGTAGGTAATACTTACAGTCTACGATTTTACTTGCTTCGTTTGTATGCTAGTTTTTGCAAAATCAAAATTTTGCATACAATTTTATAGAACTTGTTTCATTCACAATTAATGTAAGTCATATAATTGCATTTAGATATTAATATATTCATATAAAAAACCAATGAGCATAGGTCTAATGATGGAATTGAAAATAGGTCATAAGACAAGATCTGCGCACACGTGCACCCACTGAGTTTGAACTCGTTACACTGTCTTATTAAGTTAAAAAAGCATGTTGTTTTAAATCTTAATTTTAATACTGAATATGATATGAAAAAAAAAATAACTTTAACTAGCTACTAAATGTGAAAATTAAGACTTATCGTTAAAGGGATGTCTCCCAATCAATTTTATCCCAAATTTATAAGGAACATAAATAACGCACGGCAATTAAATTTCAACTTTTTGTACAGTCTTCTAAATATACTACTGTGGGCTAATTTGTAATAGTAATATTATATAATATGTTTATGTATATTTCAACAATTTCTACATAATTATGTACTGTATAGAATTGTTCAGAAAATAGTCTTGAGGGTCAGCGATAAAAACAATAAATAACAAGAACGAGGATAATATCGAGTTGGTTTCTCAAGCTTTTATTTCGCAAATTGTGAACATGTTTATTTCAAACATTTGTATAAACTCCTAGAGCGAAAAACGACGTTCTTTATACAAACAAAAAATTGTATTCATCAGTTTCCGTGGATATATATAATTTTAGTGTTACTTCGCCCGCCTGCGAAGCCCTGATTTGCAGACGCGGGCGTTATTGTGGCGTGAATCAGAGCACTGTCACAATGTGCAGATTTTCATAAATTTTCATACATTGTAGCTTTTTTATTTACACGTCGGGATATGAAATTTAGTTTTTATTCCTCCGCCGCGGGATAAAAACTGCCAAGCGGCTCATCCTTTGTGAAATATCACGGGCAAACTATTAAAGTGTCGTGACTTTTCATTTCAGCTCCACGGATTTTATAGCTCACAGATTTCCCTCTTTTTAGCCCCAACATAGAATGAGCGTTATAAGTTTTATCGTTTTGTTTGTTTCTGACAGGCGCGGGAAGTTATGGTTTTATAATTTATCTATTGTGTTCAAATAGTACAAGATTGGTATTGCTTAGTATTTTTTTTTTTTACTTTACTAGTAGCTTCTCACGTGTATAAGGCCTTTTGGGGGCGTAACTTAAATGCAGGGATGACACAATTTGATTAATGAAGTTTCTAATTTTTATTCAATTTGTGTAATGAACTTAGAATTGTAACCGCTTAGTATACTAATTGGTACTGTACTGGTGTTTTGACGACCTCCGTGGCGCAGCGCGCGCGCTGTCGCATTATAAAGTCGGAGGTCCGGGGTTCGATTCCCGGCTCGAGTCTGGTCTGGCGACAGGCTGCGGCCGTGGCTAATTACCACCCTACCGACAAAGGCGTGTCGCCAAGCGATTTAGCGTTCCGGCACGATGTCGTGTACAAACCAATTAGGATTATGGGTTTACTATACCCCTAACAGGTTAGCCCGCTACCATCTTAGACTGCATCATCACTTACCATCAGATGAGATGCCGATGCCGTCAAGGGCTAACTTGTAGTGGATAAAAAAAAAACTGTAAAATTGTTTGGTAGGGTACCATACAATTTTACAGTTTTTTTTTTGTGGCAACCAAATCCAATTTGTCGTGTTAGGATTCATTGATTTTCTCTTAAATGACATGTTTCAAGATAATATTTAACAATGGACAATTCAATATAATATGTTAATTGATTACCTGATAGGCTAATGCCTATTAGCATTTGAACATTAGCCATGTATGCATTGCGGACTTTAATGGTTTTTTTGTTAAAATATACGCAAGCTTTTAGTTTTGAGGGAAAACCGATGGTAAGGATCTATAATTTGCAGTCTTTCAGTATTTAATTTACGTAATTATCTTAAAGTAATTATTTTATATGATGGGTTGTAGAACGAGAACGATGTTATGAAATTATTAAACTATGGACGGAGTGGTTATTTGGGGTGCCAGGTCGGGTAACCTCCACGTGTGCCCGGGTGCTGTGAGTCCCTCTTGATTCGTCCGGGGGGAAGAGCAGCATTCGGGCCGGTGCACCCTGGTAACGTCGGTTAACAATTTCTTTTGTGCGAGATTGTTAGTCGATGGCCAATGACCCGACGCGGAGGGGGTCTCCGCGTGTCCCTCTGACCAAGCTGAGGGCGCAGTGGATGACCCAGGGGGTGTATCACCCCGTGTGGTGGGAGGCCTGTCCAGGGACTGGCAGGCGGGGTCGGGCGGCAGGCTGCTGCTGGAGGTGGGGGTGACGACTGTGACTGGTCGTCCCCATTGGAAGTTTGCGGCCCGTCCAGGTATGGGACTGGCGGGCCGGGCCCGTCCAGGAATGGGACTGGTGGGCCGGGGTGGACGGCGAGCGTTCGCTGCGCTTGCCGTCGGCGATGGAAGGCCGGGTGCGAGAGAGTGTTCTTCTTCCACCTCTCTTGCTCCTGTGCCTTCGGAGGACTTGTGGACGATGGAAACGGGGCCGTCGATCACTCACAGTAGGGTCCTCAAGTTGGCTGGTGTGCTGTTGTTCTGGCACACCTCTAACAGGCGAAACTGGGCACGTTGTGCCCAAGGAGGGTCTGCTGCGGCGGACACCCGCTGGTGGAGTTGCGGTTGTATGCGAAAGCCTTCCCGTGGCTCCACCATACAGCGGTGAGTAGGAACACGTGGGGGTTTTAGTCAGTAGGAGTCTGACATAACCTCTGTGCCTCCCCGTGGCGCAGAGGTATCCATGAGGATTTACCCTCGATAAAAAAAAAAAAAAATGGACGGAGTGGTTAATACAGAAAACTGTTTTATTCGACATATAATTTAGAACCAAAAATTTAATTCTGATTTTGATGAAATACTACTGACATGAAAAATTCATTGATCGGACGCAGTTGAAAATTACAACCCATATACCAGAGTGTTAGGTAAATGGATTAGCCCAGTCTCTAGCGACTGAGACATTTTAAGTTAATGCCGACATCACGTGATTATATTTGTATAAATACATTATTAAAATTATTTCTTGTTTACTAAATTAAACAAGAACTGTTATCAATTTAGCAACATTGCACAATAATTTGTACATCGGTTCAATCCTTGATGTTAATATCTAGTTGTGGCCGTGGCTTCACCTGCTTATAATCCCTGTGTGACCTTTGAATTGAATACTATACTCTTGCTCTCTCACTGGTTCAGTCGTTGACTACAAAACAAGGGTGAAAGATTTCTTAAAAATTAGATTGGTCCAGCGGTTAGAATATAGGCAACATATACTAACAAAATATATGTAAATTCGGTAGTTTCTCAGTATAAGTTTATATTTTGTCTGTTTACAAGATATGCTATATTTTAAGTGGAAAATTTTGTTAATCAATATAGTGCTCGAGCCGTATAGGTGACAGTTATACAAACACGCTATATCACATCAGCTAGAATCTTCTGTATATATTATCAAATATCAGCCTACGCATAGCTCAAAGCATTGGAAGGATGGGGCTTGAGTTTTTATATGTCAAATTATAAAGACCTTTCCTAATGTATGTTTAATGTAGGTGTTTGTTAAGAGTGGATTTTGAAAACATGAAATGATATCAGATTTAAGTACTTATAACTACAGTAATGCGAGTTTCAATATGGATGTCGCAGCCTTTATGAAACAGTGTAATGTATTGCGCATAATAAAAATAATTACCGGCCGAAGTTAAGTTAAACTGCATTCAATTGTTATTTACATTGCCGGGGAGCGCGTTACGGCGGTATCATTATGTGGGATCGTGAAATACGCGTCCCGGGGGCGGCGGGAAGTTCAGAAGTTGAACTGTACATAAAACCGGCATTATGCGCGACTGTTATTATGAAAATAGTACATTTCGGTTAAAGTTGGCAACATTGGCGCAAGGCTGCCTTTCAGAAACTAAACATTATTAGAATTCTACCAACCGGCTGTTTGAACTAAGTTTTTTTTTTATTTAAATCTATTGGGAACTAGGTGTTGAAATGTAATGAATTATATTTATTTGCTAGGAAGGTAGTGCGAAAGTCTCCCAGATCAGTTTGTGTACGTCTAAAGAAAGATGGCGCTATTCCATAGTTGAGCGTGGCTTTACCATACCCCTCACAGGTTAGCCCGTTACGACCCTAGACAGCACCATCAGTTACCGTAAAATTAATCTTATTTTATAAATCTATTTTAAAATACATACTACTTTTTTATACACTACAAGTTAGCCCTTGACGGCTATATTACCTGGTGATAAGTGATGATACAGTCTAGGACGGTAGCGGGCTGACTTGTTAGGGGTATGGTAAACCCACACTCCTAATTAGTTTCTACACGACATCGTGCCGGAACGCTAAATCGCTTGGCGACACGTCTTTGTCATTCACAAATGAACACCCACGGTGCTTTATCAGATGTCTTATTATCTTTTACAGTTATTGTCAGGTATTGTTATCGTATTGCGAATTACGATATTGTTGATTTATCTGGCCAACAAAACTTAAGTTTTGTTTACGACGAGTAAAGTTTGTGAAAGTTTTGTACAACTTACGCGTGTAGCGGCACAGAACTTCGCGTTCGAAGACATTTTTATTTTATAACCTGAAATGAGAGGGTTTTTTTTCCGAATCCGGATTAAATCCAAATCATCATACGCTGGCTTGTGGCGGTCTCTTGTAAAAGGCTCGAGCGATCTGATTAACGCGATATACTTTTTGTCAACATACAGTCAGCGCCATCTAGTTTCAACTTGGCAAGTTAGTGCTACGAGTGAGTTAGTTACAGCTTAATATATGTCAAAGGGCCTTTTCTGTTGCGATAGTCTGTCTAGCAAAATAACTGCATAAAAATCGATCCAGTAGTTTTGAAAATTTTAACATAGTACAAAATATATAATGACAGGCACCTAAAGAAAAACCCACATTCCGTAAGCCCTCCATCCGTTAGAGTGCTACAGTGGAACATCAAACAATAATGATGACGACCTCCGTGGCGCAGTGCGCGCGCATTATAAAGTTGGAGGTCCTGGGTTCGATTCCCGGCTCGAGTCTGGTCTGGTGGGAGGCTAAGCCGTTACCAACCTACCGACAAAGACGTGTCGCCAAGCGATTTAGGGATCCGGCACGATGTCGCGTAGAAACCAATTAGGAGTAAGGGTTTACCATACCCCTAACAGGTTAGCCCTTTACCATCTGCATCATCACTTACCACCGGGTGAGATAGCCGTTAAAGGCTAACTTGTAGTGGATTTTAAAAAAAATATATAAAGCTGAATAATGGTTTATCGCAATTTCGAAGGGTAGTTAGGCCATTTTTTTTTTTTGTGGAATAAAAACAAACCAAGCTTTCAATTTTTAATATTTCTCGTTCTTGAATCGGAGTTCAAAAAATATATAGAGCAGTGGTTAAACATAAAAAACACAGACATTATATTTTTCTCAATTTATAGTATGATTCGGAACAATGGATTAAATTTTCAGTCTCGAACTCGAACCTTTTTACGGTTATATATGAACATCATAAGGATAAAAAATATCCTATTGTAATTTTGATGTGATATAACGAGCACAATATTACTGCTTCATGTGAAAAGAAAAATCAGGTATATCCCGGAATAAATGTATGAGTTATATCGCACGCGCGTCACGCACCTCCGTCGGAGCCTTTCACTGAATTTTCACGCGATTCCACGAGTTTTCACGCAATTTTTCTTTATAAATTCACCTATAAAATTTATGACGTCTGAAAATTGCGGCCGGAGAAGATTCTTAACTCGGAAATTTTTCTTAGAACGGTTTTTGATAATACTATTATATACTCGCTGCTATTTCCGGTGACTTTATCTACGTGGTATTTCTGGTTTCCTTTTGGACTAAGCCTCGTTAGTCTAGTTCGAGTGATGAGGCTCAGATCAAATTAGTCACGTTTAGCTCATTTTTTTTCAGGTTCAATCAATCAATCATACACTTGATTCAAATAATCCATTAAAAGGCAGTTTTGGTGCGTCAATTACATAGTACTGAGTTGTTGGTGATAACAAAATTCGTAAACTTAAAACTATATCTGTAAGGGTTCCAAACACGCCCTGCCCTAAGAAAAAGCCAACAAACTTAACTGGGTAACTTTTCTTTTTGTTATCACCATCTCATATGCCACTTCATTTTAAGTAATCAATTCTAAATAATTTTATTTTAGAGTTTCCTCATATTTAGAACAATATTCCATACCCAGGCTTGTTTATCATTTAAATAATCCTTTAAACTTTCATTACACACACAATAAGACTTTTCTACAAGCTTATGTTTTTAATAAACTTTGAACTTATTGAGAGACATTCCAGTAATTTCATTTGGCAATTTGTTATAAAATTCTATACAATTACCTTAGAATGAATGTAGTTAAGTAGCGTGCGACACAAGTTTATTTTTACTTCTAATGTTAAGATTGTTATAATTGGATTTTCAAATATGTATTGGCCATGCAATGTCATTAAATTGATTTGCCAATTTTTTTCTCTCAATGACTTTCTTGGACTCTTCTGCAGCACGAATTAGTGTCAATATCGGCAGCATTACCTCATAATAAAATACTTTATGACCTATGAACATAATATAAACTAAAATACACGAGCCTAGGCATTTTTTATTTGTCATATGGCGTATCTTTGTAACCGCGTATGCAACAGAACTAAGTCTGTTCCATAAATTATTTACCATAATAAGGCCCCACTGAAGATTTTCATCCTAAGTTATTCCAAGAACAACTGTCGTATTTATTACATTTTTGGTTCGCTTAAAACCAAACCAGTGGGTTTCCTTTATTAGTGCTGTAATAAAGATTCTTAAAAAGGAATAACAAATTTTTTTTGTAAACGTTGTAGCTTTTAGATTTTATTTTCATAATAACTAAAATTCAAACCAATGTTACGTAAGTTACGTTCGTTGATTGTCGAAAATTAGAAAACCAAATTCTATGAAAATAGATCCATTATAGAGTTAGTTAAAATTTAAAGTTGAAAGCAATTTGCATCCGAAACGAGGCAGCCCGTGGCTCGCCGTTGTTTAGATCTAAACGAAATTTGCAGTAAGACTTTCGCGATTACTTCCCGCTATTGAATAAATGCCAAGTTATAGCAAAATAGTAAAGACTTCGTTTGCTTTATTCACTCACTAACATTTTCGCGTTATATTATTTTAACTTAACGACCTCCGTGGCGCAGTGCGTGCGCTGTCGCATTATAAAGTTGGAGGTCCTGGGTTCGATTCCCGGCTCGAGTCTCGTCTCGTGGGAGGCTTCGGCCGTGGCTAGTTACCACCCTACCGACAAAGACGTGTCACCAAGCGATTTAGTGTTCCGGCACGATTTCGCGTAAAAACCAATTAGGAGCGTGGGTTTACCCTACTCCTAACAGGTTAGCCCGCTACCATCCTAGGCAGCATCATCACTTACCACCAGGTGAGATAGCCGTCAAGAGCTTGTAGTGGTTAAAAAAAAACTTGGAAATTCGCTATGCAGCATGGCTTTGTTCCATTTTACTGGGGGGGTATGAGATTTGATCTATACGTTAAACCACCAATTAGCTTTTTATAATACATTATAGGTATAACATTAATAATTTAAAGTAAATTGTAATATGTAAATATTAATTTACATATTACAATTTTGTGCCAGTTTTATATCTATATATTAATAATAAATATATTATTTAAGTGTTTTATAAGGACATGTCTATTGTCTAATTCCCGGGCAATATTCGTATAAAAATAAAACGCCTCCATTGATAAACGCAGCCGCGCGACACTCTTTAGCACTTAAGTTAATTCAATTTATATTTCGTTACTCCACTTCAAGTTGACATTCTTATTAATATTATAATTTATTCAATTCTCGACGTTTAGCCGTTTGGACTGTACTATTTTTATACTATGGGCCTCATAAGAAGGCTCAGAGTCACTCAACGGGCGATGGAGAGAGCTATGCTGGGAGTATCTCTACGTGATCAAATCAGAAATGAGGAGATCCGTAGAAGAACCAGAGTTACCGACATAGCTAAGCCAATTGCGAAGTTGTGGCAATGGGCGGGGCACATAGCTCGGAGAACCGATGGACGTTGGGGTCCCAAGGTGCTGGAATGGCGACCCCGCACCGGTAAACAAAGCGTTGCTCGACCCCCAACTAGGTGGACAGACGACATCAGACGAGTCGCAGGGAGCTGCTGGAAGCAAGCGGCACAAGATCGTGAGCATTGGAACTCCCTACAAAAGACCTATGTCCAGCAGTGGACGTCAATCGGTTGTTGATGATGATGATGATGATGATGATGACTTTTATAGTTATAGACTAGCGAGCTTTTTCCTGCGTCTTCGTCCGTCTTAATTTTTATCGTTATTTATTTATCATCCCGCGGAAATACAAACTGTATTTTCCTGGTTAAAAAAAAATAACAACTTCACCAATTCAATCGACTACATTATCTTTTACCATACTGTGTAACGTGATTTAGTTGTGAAAAAATAAAAGAAGAGTTACATAGTACCTCGGCGATCTCGATACGAAGCGCGTGCGCTGCCGTATTGTATAGTGGCAAGTCCTGTGTTCGATTCCCGATCCAAGTCCTGTATTGTGAGTTACCTCCTTACTGACAAAGATTAAGATTGACGATTGTTATCACTTAACACCAGGTGACCCCCTGCTCATTTGTCCACGATGTAAATACAAAACACCAGCATACAAGCCATTTTTGAATGTTTGCGAGACAAATAAGTTTGGCTGATATCTATGTTAAAGTTTGTTGTGACGTCATGAAACTCATCATCCTTGTAACGTAATAAATGATTAAGGGCACCACAAAGCATCATTTGCTAAAATTCAATTTTTGAAACACAAACAAGCCTTTGAACCGAGCGCTGCTGGCGGCGGCAAAGCTGTAACCTCACAAATAAATCATTTCCAGCAACGGTTTTGACGTCGAAAATATTTTCGTTTCACTAAGCCTTGACATATTTTACTTTTTAAGCGATCTTTTTTTCATTTGGCGGTCTTATATAAATGTGGTTTTAGCGTTCAGCAGCACTACAACATATGCCAACTTTATTTAATCGTTTATACCTTGCAAAGCAGTATTAGAACAGAATTGGCATGGCGAGCTTTTTCGACGAACTTACCTATTTACATAGAAGGAAAAGTTGACTGACTTATTACTTTCAACTTACAGTTCAAACCCTTTGAACTGATCATTGATATAACACAGGAGATTGCTAAAAAAAGAGTTTTTCTAAATTCACCACCTAGGGAGCAAAAAATTAGTGAAATGTATGTTTGTATGAGGCTCTGTCACTTTACGACTAGCCAAACGAGAATATTCTTCTCGGTCTCTTAATATGAGCGAAGCAAAACAAAGAAAAATAATGAATAATAAAGAATACTGTGCAGAATTGCCTGGTTCCTGCGGAGTATAGAAAATTAAGTTTGATGATCTCTTTGAATGGCATCAAGAAAGTAACGTAAATTCTATCTGATACATAACCATTTCTCATCCTTAGATACTTTTTTACGGAGTCCAAACACAGTCTGGCGGCTTTGTTGTGATAGTAGCGTAGCAAGCTTACAAACTTTGGCGTACTACGTGAGCAACTCTCTCTTACGTCATCCGGACGTAGGCTCCATCCAAGGCCTCGGAGACGTACGGACCACTGACAGTCCGACCCACCCCGTTACCCAAAACGTGGCCTAAACTGAGCTTCGGCCTCACAGAAGGCGCCCTTAGGTAGACGTTCCCTTAGTTTCTTTCCGAAGCTCGCCAAACAGCCCGGTTACGCTGTCGCAACGAATAGGGTTAGCAAAACTAACAGTCAGGCCGAAAAAAAAAAATGAGCAACTCTCAAGATAGCCAAGCAACTGAGTGCGTTAATTCCCGCGACTTTTCGCTTATTTATCACCACAAGTCCCCAACTGATGCTCTTGAAATAAAGCCGCCGACACCAAGGGTCGGTTTCAGAGTATAGATTGCTAAAGAAAGTGTCGTCGAATGACACGGCCTTATTTTCTATTTATTTAATGTTACCCCGATGAACGTGGGTGTGACCCAGTTGCTATGACGTACCGCGATTGTGGTGATTTATAAACTGTTGTTACACGTCAGGGCTTGAAGTTTCGATAACAATGTTGTTTCAGTCGAAGATTTATACATTTTAATAAAGCTTCTATGTTTGTTTCACACACTTGAAAGCTCTATGTTGTGTTTAAGTAATTTGTGCCAGTAACTTCATCAGTCAGATTTTGTTTTCCCAAAGCAGCATGGCTATCATAACGCATCTTTATGTAAACATCATATTAAAAAAATACTGATCTGATTGTGATTAAAGAACAAACCTATAACTTACTTTTCTAACTTTATAATTATAGATATGTTATATGAGTATAGTATATTTATAGCTATTTCCGTCAGTTCGTAGAGACTAAAGAGTTCTAACAGTTGTTATATGCAATTACTTCGCTCCATGATACCGTCTATAACTATCGACCGAATAGTATTAAAAGTTCGTAGTCGCTCAGCAATTCAGGGCGGTTCTGAAGATTGACATAACTTTATGTGAGCAGTCCAGAAAACAGACGCATTGAAACAGTTATCGATGTAACTTAATAAATCGATCAACTATAATGGCGATGGGTAGGGCACAATATTGGACAGAACGACCATTTTTTATTTATAGACTTAGTTGGAGGTCCTGGGTTCGATTCCCGGCTCAAGTCTGGTCTGGTGGGTCGCTTGGGCAGTGGCTAGTTACCACCCTCTCCAATCAAAATGTGCAACATTGGGGGATGATGGAGCGCCCTTATCTAGAAGATACCTATAGTTAAGGCAGGAGCAGGTATTTAAGATCCATGAGCCTGAAAATCCTACCCCAGAAGAAGAAGCTTTGGTAGACCCCATCTCTAGACCCTCTCATTACTTACGCTGATGATCATGATTATCTACATATATAGGGTGATAACTAGCCACGATTAAATACCAATACTCAACCCGCAGTTTTAAAATAGGTACAGACAACATTTTGATGCCTTCAATCAATTAATTCCCGCGGCAATCATAACTCAGTCGTTTTGTTACGGAGCAAATATCTTGCAGCCTGAGGTGGCGCGAACCGTTTGTCACGATGACAGATTGCGGATATTTTTACTTCTTTATAGGACTCTTTATAGGACAAATTAAAATAAATAAACAAAACATGAACATGTTTTTTTTAATGTTAACGTCTATTTTATATTTTTCCTGTCTCTTAATAAAAAACATTCTCAACTCCTCAATCAATAAATCTACTCTCATAAAAGCCAGGATTGAGAGATTAGATCCATTTCGCTGTTCCAAAAAGAGGTCTCGTATTCTGATGACTCATACATGTTGGTGACAATAACCTGGACCAACGGTTTAACTTGCTCGATGAGGCACGGAGAAGTACACTGCCAACTTACAAACTGTGGGATGATACATACTGAGTAATTTCAACATAAAAATGTAATACGGAACTATTCTTGGCCCAAGCTGACTAAATCGTATACCATTTGTCCGACTAGGAGTAATATGCTTTGAGTACCAATAATTACATAATATTTTCTTTATTACATTTATTTCTTGATAATTAACGCTTAGGCGATATTTAAAACCAAACGTCATATCATCTTATTTATTTTATATTATAACGGTACCGTAGCAATTTGCGGTCTTTAAGACGAAGCTTCAAGATTATTTTGATTTAAGACAAGTTAGCACCATAAAAAGCATGGCGGATAATATCCAGTCCCAAACATAAGTTTCAAAACCTTTTCGTAAAATAAATGTAAGGCGAGCGGCAAAATTCTAAGCGGATGTTTCTAGAAAACAAAGTCACGAAATCGAATAAATCCGCCATTATTGCGAAACCCGACCTCCATAGCGTAATATCGAAGAAGGTCCATACCTACTCCATATGTATACCCACTAGGAATCACGTTTCTATCTACGTTATGACATTCTCAACTTCACAATAAATAATGTATCCATCCTTTCTTATAAAATAAATACTAAAATGTTGTTTGTTTGTCCTTTATCAGGTTGTAATAGATGAATGGAATGACGTGGTTTCATCTTATAGATAGTTTATGGACTGGAGAGAAAAATCGTCTGTTTATGGTCTGGAAAAGTCCTTTGTTCTTTATGGGTTTGAACCGTAAAACACCATTCTACGTTTAACTTAATTTTATTTATTTGGAACAGTTAACATCATCATCATTATCAACCGATTGACGTCCACTGCTGGACATAGGTCTCAATGTCGACGGTCTTGGGCCGCTTGTATCCAGCGGCACGGTGTGACTCGTCTTATGTCGTCTGTCCACTTAGTTGGGGGTCGACCAACACTACATTTATCGGTGCGGGGTCACCATTCCAGCACCTTGGGACCCTAATTTTCATTGTGCCCCACCCATTGCCACTTCAACTTCGCAACTCGCTGAGCTATGTCGGTAATTTGGTTCTTCTACGGATCTCCTCATTTCTGATTTGATCACGTAGAGATACTCCTAGCATAGCTCTCTCTATCGCCCGCTGGGTGACTCTGAGCCTTGTTAAGAGGCTCATAGCGAGCGACCACGTTTCTGAGCTGTAACTCATCACTGGCAACACACACTGTTCGAAGACAGTCAACAATTGTATATTAAATATTAGTTCAGACCAAGATAAACATCACTATCCAAGACTTAAACCTTACGACCTTCTCAAGACAATATACTTTTTATCATCATACTTCAGACTGAAGTGTGATGAAGAATCTAAATATATATGTGTACGTGTATTGTTATAATTTACTCTTTTTTGGGGTTTCTTAAACCAAGAAATTCTGTTTGAAAGATTACTTTGGTTGTTAAAGGAATTGTGTGCAGTAAAGTTTTTCTTCCACGAACCCTTAGAGTCCGAATAAGTCAACTTAACAGCGGGCACTGTCGCTGGTTAAACTATATAAGGGTGAGCCGGGGTCAGACGGGGCACTTAATACGATTCAGCTGGAAGTGGCTTACTCGGTGGGCGGATTTCTTATCCTGCAAATAAAACATTGGTCACGCGGGGCAAATATCTTCGAGTAGAGTGTTGGACCAAGAAAACACTTTTCGGTCCCAATTTATGGTGTAAGGTATTGTTTTTTTATGATCAGTAAAGGGCGCATAAGTCGTGTAGGATTTTTATAACTTTGGCAGTTATTTTAAGGTTTACTACACACGAATATTATATAGCACCTCTCAAAAACTGTTTCAATTTAGTTGTTACCAGTTATCAATATTAATTTTGTTTTCAAAACTGATTGAATTTTGAAACAAAAAGATCATTCTTTCGAAGAAACAACACATCGTGACTAAATACTTTTAATTAAATAATTATTTTTTGTTTAGCAATGTAACTTAAAAGTTTTACATAATAAAAAAGATTTGACCTCTTTTCTTCTTCTCTTTTCTTTGAATAACCAAGGCTTATTCTTGCATAAAGGAGCAATTAGTTCCAACATGGCCACTAATATGTTTTTCTTTTCGAATACAGTTTACCTTTAGATCAATTTTAGTGATCAAATTTTCTTATTCCAAAAAACAAAAACTCGCTCACTTACAGTTAGGACAGTATAAGTTATAGTTAGAGGATTAGATAAAAAATAATAAGGCAATTGTAATTGTGTTATCCGGCACGATGTCGCGTAGAAACCAATTAGGAGAGTGGGTTTACCATACCCCTAACAGGTTAGCCCGTTACCATCCTAGACTGCATCATCACTTACCACCAGGTGAGATAGCCGTGAAGGGCTAACTTGTAGCGTATAAAAAAAACAAATGTTGCAGCTACATTTCACAAGGTTTGAGTGAATACCGAATGCTAACCTCGAACTCTTATCGTGTACGCAGCGCGTGTAACGAATAGGCAGGGTTAATAAGCAGACCCTGCCGTTTAGAAAGTTATGTACACACACTGCGGGAAAGAGAAAATTAATGAAATATACCTACTTCGATATAACACAGCATACATAATAGCAAAACAAAGCCTACTTTAACCCTTCCCTAACATGAAATTGATAATTTGATCTTTTATCTATTTCTCTCTGTAACGTTTGTGTCATAAAGTTAATATGTGTATCTGGCAGAACCATTCAAAAACCATTTTTTTTTTATAAGCGAACAACGGTCAGCGTAGTTTATTCAATGGTGTCAGCAGCACAAGTTGCCGTCAGGTGAAGTATTTGGGTAACAAATCACTTACCCATTTGACTATCTGAGATTGATCTGAGAGATAGTTCAAATACGTATGCGTAGTAACTATCGATTCATTATCAACGCATCTGAACTATCTCCGAGATCAATCTTGGAGATATGCGTAGGTGTAATAATTACTCTAACAGTAATATATAATAATAATTTTTTAGCGTTCCGGCGCGATGTCGCGTAGAAACCAATTAGGAGTGTAGGTTTACCATGCCCGTAACAGGTTAGCCCGCTACCATCTAAGACTGCACCATCACTTACCATCAGGTGAGATTGCCGTCAAGGGCTTGTAGTGGATAAAAAAAAAAAAAATTATATTGCCTTTCGTAAATATGTCCAGAAATTCCATATAATTTCGAGTTCATATAACATTGCCCTATTAGCCATAACTACTATGTAAATTGTTGGATATATATCCATCATTGTTATATTTTCTATTTCACTTTATTGAAAGTCTCTTTATAACTTTTTGTCTTCCTTATATCCAAAAAGAGATATACTCGTACATACACATTCATATATATCCGAGGAGTAATCCCCAACGTCAAAGGTCAATAAACAATCAAAAACAGCGATCGCTTTTGTTTCGCGACTTGTTTAAGATTTACAATGTAAGTTAAGGTTCAGTCGTGCCTCGAGAAATGCAAACAAAATCACACGATACCGAAATATGTGATCGACAGACAGATATATAAAAATGTATGTCAACCACGCGATCCTTTGATGTTGTAATATAGAAGTTATTGTTTGAATACCTTAAAGTATTGTGTAGAATCTCGATCCAAAACACAACAAACAGACAGACTTCGCTATCAAGGAATGATAGAAAGTAGACTTTATAGTACATTTTAGTACACAAAAAATACTTTAGAGACCAATTTTGTAAAATTTGGATACAGATAAATTTAACGATTGTTTCGTAGTTTTTGCTAATATTGCAAGATGTTTAATTTATTCATGAGTTAAAGTTTATCAGGCGGTATTGAAGCTGACTTTACGATGTGCGATGGGATGGGGGATCGTTCAAAAGTGATCAATATCTGCCGAGCACCAAGGTGCTGAGGAATGGGTGGCTGGTGACAAAACTGGCGAAACGTGGCGTCCTCAACAAAGTGCGATAGTTACATCAATCATATATCTTGAACTTTCAAATACTTATCAAAATATTTAACGATCCCTTTATATTTTATGGAATATTTGTACAGGTCCAAAGCTTCATTCTCAAACTTTAATTTCCCACTGCCAATCTGCTATCTCATAGGTGTTCATTAATTGCAAATAAATATGCAGATATATGTACTCTTGAAAGTAGAATTTCTGCGGATACTGCGGTATCAGAGCGAAACCGAATCGAACCGTGTAAACTATAATAAAAATATCAAGACAACCGATAGTCCGATAGTCGGATTAATGATTATTAAGAAATTCTCAGCCTTCCTATCATTGTCCAATTATATATATCTCTTTAAGTTTATTTATGTTTCATATTCATGTTTCATAGAACAAATTAATACAAATTCATCTAAAATAACCCCAACCCGTCTTAAATTGCAGCTAGCTTTTATTTCATCCTGTTACAATACCTTCTGGGCGATTATATAAAAATAACTTCAACTTTACTTGGCTGTGGTTCGATTCCTTTTATAGTTTAATCCCGTAACAGTACTCGGCGGTCATACAATAATTTCCTCAACTGAAATTTCCAGTAGATTATCTGTTTGATTTTATTTTGTTACAGTGAATCTGAATGGTTATAAAAACGGATAGAAACGTTTGAAATAAACTTTAACTTTGAACGTTTGAATAACTTTATTATTATGATTGTAACAGCTTAAGCTTTTTGGGGTAAAGATGTAAACACAGTTAAAATAACACGTCCTCGTGTATTCATTCAGCGGCCATCTAGGGTTGTCACACAAAACCGAGTGAATATGCTTTTGCCACCACCGTATCAAAGTTAATTGCGCTCGGGGTCCCTCCTCCATCACACTCGTTTAATACGTTTCGTTTAATTACAAAATCCCTCATTGGATGTACACGATCGTTTTAAAGTGCTATTTTTAGGATTCTGTACTTCGGGTACAGAATGACAACAGGACCGTAGTACCAAAACTCAACTGTTCTTCCGTCTGCTAGATATCGATAGATAGAGATCCGTCTATAGAAGATACGTCAATATTATAAAAAAAAAAAAAAGAAAAGATGTTAATCTGCGAAATCAGATATAAATGCGCTAGACGATGGATCAATCTCACATTATCTTGGACGATTCATCTCGTTAATTTCTTTGTGTTTTTGTACTAACTCTAAACCTGTCAGACTTTTAAACTATTCCAAGGGACGAATTTAAGCTAGTTTCAGACTATAACGCGTTTTTTTATCAAGTGTTTTATTGTACACCAGGGGAAATTACACAAAAATGCAAACACTACAGAGCGGTAATTCTTCTTCTTCTTCTTCTAAGGTAGGTAAGGTATAATTTGGCGGCCTTATCACTATATAGTGATCTCTTCCTGGCAACAAAGAACGCAGAAAGAAAATGGATAATTTTTTTATATACTATACTGAAGATTAACATTTAATAAATATGCAACGTTTATTATGAAACGGTATCGACGGTAATGTACGTGTGGGAGTCCAGTCCAAAAGCTCGTGATTGGCGGTCAAACATACCTACTAAATTATAGTAGCTACAAACTGTCTACTTAACAAAGTCGTCCTTTCTGGAGTGTAGTACATTGTCATACACGCGCAGTACTCCGTAATACGTTTTCATTTACATAATCTGGCTTTATGAGGCAACTGCCGACTGGCGGTATCTCGTTTACATTTTGTCTTTTAGACGTTTTTATTGAGATTTATTGTTTGGGACATTCTAAATGTGTCTCTTAAATTCTGCTATCTGAAGCTGTTACCCCACATATAAACCGCTATATATTTTTTCTGTTAAATAATCACTCTACAGCTTTCATAACTCATATTGTATATACAACATACATATAAAAAAAATACAGTTCCGTTTGGAGAAGTCGGATGAAAAACAATTCTAAACCAATTTAAGTTGTGAAGTTAACATAACTTATTTACCGTTTTTTAAAAATCAATCTCGTTCACACTTCAATCGCCATTGATGGAACATTAGTGAAATTAAATACAGTGGTACGGAATAGGCGACTCGAATTAATTTAATTTTATGTTATTGATTTACACACTCCAAAATTGCACAAGTGTGACAAATTTAATTGAAATATTACACTTACGATACATACATACATACGATATATTGTTGATATGTATTTTGTTGAAACAGCTATACTATCAATCTAACCTAGGCTAAATAAAAGATATGACCACGCCAGTTCGTAAATAACGGATGTGAATAAAATTCGGCGCGCAAATAGATCATGTGCGGGATTAACACATACAATTTAAATGTGGCATCCAATCAACTCACATAAAAGGTTTACTATTTACATTTCTGCTACAAACCGCTAAAGTGTGGAACTCCTTTCCGGCGTTTCTGTTCTCTACCTCGTATAACATTAACGAAGGTCCAAAATATAGTGGGGAAAACTGGCGAGTAAACTGGTAATTTTCTATCATAGCGTCATCATTCCATCATCATCATCATCATGATCAACCCATTACCGGCTCACTACAGAGCACGGGTCTCCTCTCAATATCAGAAGGGTTTGGCCATAGTCCACCACGCGGGCCATGTGCGGATTGGCAGACTTCACACGCCTTTGAGAACATTACGGAGAACTCTCAGGCGTGCAGGTTTCCTCACGATGTTTTCCTTCACCGTTGAAGCAAGTGATATATATATATATATATATATATATATAATTTTTTTTTTTTAAACGCACATAACTCCGAAAAGTTAGAGGTGCGTGCCCAGATTCGAACCGCCGACCTCTGATTAGGAGGCTGACGCCCTAACCACTAGGCTATCACCGTCTACATTCATTTCCATAAAAATCCGTGATCATCATTGGACCCTCACTTGAATGGTTCCGTATCGACGTGCAATACGAGTTTTGATGACATTAATATCGAGAATACAACACCAAATAAATACGAAAACAAATCATTTAAATCTTAAAATTTCTACTCTTATCTCTATCTCTATCTGTATCAATACCTGTTATGTACCAATGCTCTGTGTCTGTCAATACCTGTTAAAAATACAGCAGCCGTACTGTTTTACAGGAGAGTCTTGAATGCTCGATCAAGTCTGCTTTTCAAAAGCTGTTTACGTTCCCCGGACGTACCTAACGTAACGCCTGGATCGTGACTGCGCTTCAGGGTTCGTAAAGTCGAATGGAAACATAAAATATTTCACACCTTAAACTGTGGCTCTCGTCTTTATTTATTTATAGGACCGATTACGATGGTTCAATCTTTAAATTCGCTATCACTGTAGTAAATTTATGGAGCCGAATGTATTTCGAATCCATTAAAATAATGAGAATTAGACGGATAGTAAATGCTCAGCACGTGGACGGTTCGAGGGCTTCCAAGATGTTGCTTCCACTTCCACTGAAGGTGTCGAGGCCGAGTACAATCCAGAGACCGGTGGAGCGATGGAGTGGAGAGTGAGGGATTTGGGTATCAAGCCACTTGGTACCTCATCCGATAGAGAAATTTGTTTGAGCCAGGCTTAGGCTGTGATCATGTGTATAAAGTGTAAAAAAACCGGTTATCAATAAATTTGAACCTTTTCTAAAGACTATTCTAATTAGAATTTATGATAAAAAACCATCGATCAATCATATACTAGATGTGGTGTCAGTTGTCAAAATGTACGAGAGACAGAGAATTAAGGTTTCTCACACAAATCACTGAGATATACTAAAAAAGTCTAAAGGTCATCTATACACGATTAAAACCGAATGATTCCTGTACATTCAGTATTTATGCAGACTAAGCTATTATAAATAGAACACACGAAAAATCCATCAAACGGATTCGAATGCAATTAAGTGTTATAGCTGATTATAGGTCCTGGGTAAGACTTTCAAAAGACAGTAAATTTTACTTCATAACAGTATCAATTTTGACAGTTCTTTTTTATTGGAAAGGTTATATCATCAGATGAGTTTCGCCTAAATTTCATATATCTTACGATTTAGTGCATATAATTGTAGATATAAAACTGAACTCCTCAGGGGATAAAAGCTAACCCCTCACTTAAGACTTATGAAACTTATTAAATGCAGATCTCAGCTAAATTTGGCTCGAGCTCCCTCTCTTATATATTATATATCTATATCATCCTTTACATCCGGAAACGAACATAAAAATATTTGTATCCCCATATATTATCAAATATTTTTAATACCAGCGGATAACTATCAGTTAAAAACATAAAGTACTACTACTATTTTTCGGTATTTTCCCATAATTTTGCGAGGGACTGCATCTTGTACATTATTGATCGATTCTTCGAAGACTTCGAAGACGAACTTATTTGTTATGTATTATTGATCGATCAATAATACATAACAAATAAGTCTTGATTCGCCTGTCCTATCAAACGCCATTAAACAGTATTTTTGTTGATATTCATTGGGCTACCTATAGTTCGGTTTTCATTGTTATAAATGACAAATGGCATTAATTTGCCATTTCGCGTTCTTTTTGTCAATGTCATGGCATGAAATTTGAATTTGAAGGAAGGTGGTTAGGGGAAAATCGCGTCTGCGGGAAAACTTATCAAAGATATAAATGAACCACGAATACATTTCCCTGTATTTTGATCAGGATGTAAATACGGCATGATGGTAAAACGGCTGTCGACCAAAAAGTAAGGGACTGTTTGTTGTATTTCACTGTACTGTTATTTTGTAATTATAGTGGCCAGGTGCTCAGTGAGCGAAACAACTATTGGATCCACGGCTGTAACTGCATTTCTGACGATAAATGTACAATCAAAATCTTCGAAACATTACTTCGATCATATTATAGCACAATAAGTGTAGTGAAAGATGCAGGACCCAGTATCGACAAGTTAACGAAAGTAACGCAAAACTTTAGGTATTCAATCCAAGGCGTTAAAATTCATTGCCAGGTTTTTTAAATTTTCCAGGCTTTGATAGGCCCAACCTACCTTCCACTTCGATGATTTATATAATTGAAAGCCGACTTACGTAAGGTTGGCTGACTAACTAAATCTACAAAGCAATGTAAGTGCGTTTTATGTTAAGCTATAACTGTACTAAACGTGAAACAATTTTGGCTTAAAATTTTTAATCATCAGTATACGTGAAGACTTAATCTGCCATGAGGGATTTTAAATTTAATTTCAAATAAAGGTTGCATACCGTTAAACAGTATTTTGTGACACTCTTAGGTAGGTAAGTAGGTAACAAAATTATTCTGACGTTATGCCAAGTCAATTTTCTAAGAGGTGGAGTCTATCCAATCAAACTCCCTCTTTTGCTCTCTAAAAGGTTGAAAAATATTTCATTCCAGATAATAAACTCTTAAATCAAACGTGAATCAATAAAGTTGACTTTTTACTATGCAGATACCGATCTTCTTATCAAATTCATCACTTCTATTTCATGCGGGCAGTATCATCATGATCAGCCCATTACCGGCTCACTACAGAGCACGGGTCTCCTCTCAATATGAGAAGGGTTTGGCCATAGTCCACCACGCTGGCCATGTGCGGATTGGCAGACTTCACACGCCTTTGAGAACATTATGGAGAACTCTCAGGCGTGCAGGTTTCCTCACGATGTTTTCCTTCACCGTTGAAGCAAGTGATAATTTAAATGCGGGTAGTATATATATATAAGTAATCACGCAATTAATTTAACTCATGTCACAGTACAGAAGCTTAGTTACATAATTCAAATTACACAGGCCGAAACGGAAACACTGGCCTTCGTTCTCGCCTCGGCTTCTGTACTCTGCCTATAGAATTTTCATTACTTGAACTACAAAATAACAGCAAAGCTGGATTAAAAGGTCCAAATTAAAAAAGTAATTTCTCGCCACTCGTATACGGAGGCGAGATTATGTAAATGCAAGCGTATTAGAGAGATCTCGCAGCGGTGCCTGGACGCTGTTATTGAGAGGTTTTCGTCGCTTTGAATCTCACGGATGTTAAAAAGGAAAAAAAAACTGGAGTCCCTGAACCCAACGTGTTTGCTTTTATCTTAATATCACAATGACATTTTGTCACGACGAAAATTAATATAAAGCAGAAATTTATTTACATATAATTAAAATATTATTTTTGCACGCCTACTCGGCAGATTGTAAGCAACTCTAATGAAATGTAACACCAATTTACCGACAATCTATGCAAATAAATGATTTGATTTGATTTGAAAAGTGACGTGTTTCGGAGATTATCTCGTAACATATCAGTTATCAGGCATATGATAAAAGACTTTCTGTTAGTAAACAGACACTTGCAATGTTAAATAATTGAATTTAAAGTTACTGCGTTTCTCACTACAGGGCTCGAACAGACAGACAGATGAACGGACGGATAAAAGTAGTGCAATGAAAAAAAAAATTTTAATTTTTTTAACAAAAATTATTATATACGTCTAAGTTTTTTAACCGTTGGGGCGATTTAAATCACGGGAATATTCCAATTATAGGGATCGTTGTTTTTAATTTGTTTTGTTATTGTCTCATCGGTGCGGTAAATATTATATGCCGGAACGTTACGATAAAGAACTTGTTTTTTTATTTGTTTTGTCCGGATGTTTTGATGAGGCCCATACGAAACCTCATAAATTCAGCGTATTTTTTTAAATTAACGATTAAAATATAGTACATATTTGCATGAATTCCGAACTTAGATTTCAGAAAAGATAGGATCATGATTACTTTAATAAAACGTATAAAATAATCACAGGGTAACACGGGGGTGGGACATCGCCATTGAGAGATTTCAGTCGCTTTTAGTCACACTGATGATAAAAACAAACAAGATTTTGGGTTCTACGTGTTTCCTTTGACGCCGACTTGTTTGTTTATTTGATGAATATACAATATTAGCGTTAGGGAAACGTGGCATTAGCACATCCACGAGGTGAACACTAGGTATCGAGTAAACCCGCTGGTTTTCGCTGGACACAGGCGGTACGAGATCGTGCAGTGCGGAAATTTCTACAAGAGTAATGCCCGTTCATCAGTGGACTTCCCTCGGATGAGATGATGATCACGATGAAGGGAATATTAACTGCTGGTTACTTACAAAGCTTAATTGCAAATTATATTTACCGTAACAACAAATACTGGATTCATTATGTGATGTTTGATTTCCTCCGTGGTGACTTTTGTACAGTGGAAGGTCATGGGTTCGATTGCCAGCTGAAGTCTGGTCTGGTGGAAGCTTCGGCTAGTTAACACTTTACTGGCAAAATACAACCCACTAAGCGATTAACCCGTTCCGGCATGATGCTGAGTAGAAACCGATCAAGAGATGTTCTTAACCCGCGTTAATAACATGTCAGCTGACAGTGCATAACGCTTTCTACTTACGTGACGATTTCTAACAGTTATCTTCTACGGCGTAACTCTCAAATGAAACTATAAATACAATCTTTTTGCACACACAACGGGCCTCATAACAATTTTAATAACACAGTGAGTGATCAACATACGACCGAAATTAATTCATATACACTGGCTGGAACCATGGCGGCGACCGACCACTTTATGGAAAATTGAAACATAACATTAGATAAAACAGCAATAATATATTGGCTGTCCGATGAGCGCGAAATAAATTATGAGAGTATTGGGAAATTGGAATTGCGTCGCAAAACATTGTTGTTTTAGCCAAACTTTGTTGACTTAACTATTACAGGGACATTTACCAACAGTAAAGCGAAGGCCACGCCAACGCGTTCCAGCTCTGTTCTAAGCAACGTAGATAATTCCAACCCATCACAATATTCTTGTTCGTTATATTAATTATTCTTATTTGTACACTTTAATATTGTTAAATGTTTCCTGTACATAGCGGTTGCCTGGCAGAGATCACTTGCAGTGATAAGGCCGCCCTTACACCGTTTTTATGTCTTTTTTTTTATTTTTGTTTTATATGCTTTGTCTTGTATGTAATAAAGAGTTTTATTGTTATTATTATTAAACCTCTTTGTAGTTTCAACATCTGCTTCAAATGACAAAATGTATTTATTATAATATAAATTGAATACAATGTGTACTTTTCTGACGTCATGATCCTTGCGTAAAGCTTTATCTTGGATGATGATTATTCTTTATTTGTTGAGGATTTGACCTCGGGGCTAAAAATAAGAAATCCACTTGAATTACAAAATGCAATGTAAAATAACATCTACAGATTCTGAATAATGCGTCAGTGCTACAATCCCGAAAAAAGGCTCTAATCATCTTGCTTATCATCTCTACTAATGGTGATAACGAGACTTGCTGTAATTATAAACTATAAAGTTATAATGATAGTGGCGTGACCCAGTTAGTTCAGTCGGCGAGTCTTCATATTGCATTAATTGCTGACATTAATTTTATTGCTCTAACCCACAGTGAATTTCAGTTAGTCTACATTCAAATGTTGACCAAATTCTGGCGTTGCTATTTCGAATTGAATGCAGAGCAGTTTTTGCTTGATAACTCGGCTATGTGCAAATTGCTGTACAAAAATTATAAATTAAAATACATAAGACTAAATTATTTATAATTTGAATTTTTAAACAAAATTTAAATATATCTCGAAAAGAGACATCGGAATCAAATCAGAGATCAAAATATGAAAAAAATAAGTCAAGAGTAAAGTTATATACTACATCCAATTCTACAAGATATTAATAAATTACATTTTTATCGATTAAACTTTAAATCAATAAAGTATTAAAGAGCATCTAAATATAATCATAGATACGTACTTTAGTATATTAGTGAAAATCACATACGAAAAATTATTATGTTCTAAACCCAGCGGTTTTATAATTAATAGATAGTTTAGCGTTATCTAGCGAAAATGCAAAATAAGATAGTTAGAAATAACTTTAACACGTACAAACATTTAAGAAGCTAATAAACGTATAAATAAACTTTATAGGTACAATACCGAGTAACACTGATTATTTGAAAAAAAAAATTACTGCATTTATTTTCTACTACCGCTAGTGAGTCAGTAGAAAAGTGTGAAATAATAATAGCGGGAAATAGTTACTAACGATTCCGCGTTGCCGTCACTTTTTGACATCCGTTTTTGCATATTTTGTCTGCCTTTTTTTTTTCTCTCTTTCGTTTTATGGCTTTACACAGATTAGCCAATGTCAAGTTTATTATTTTATTAGTTCTCTCTTTTTATGGCCTTGCAGAGACTAGCCAATGTCAAGTTTATAACAATGTAGAAATTAGGGAGAAATGGCGGGAAACTTCGCACTCCGCGAACGCAGCTCCCTCAAACCTTTCCCAAATCAATACCTGTTAACCATTCAGAAAACCAGCTACCACGCAAACGAAACCAATACTGTCCACGACACAACCAACACCAATCCCTTTCAAAATTAGCCAACAAACATTAATTCAAGAAAAGCGCGAAAAAAACCGCGCCCGCCATATACGAAGTCTCCCGCCTTTCTCCTGTCCGCCTTTACAACCTGAAATAAGCTGCGGCTTCCACAGACGACAAAAAAGTAAATATTTAAAAAATCATTCTTATTGGAAAATAGTGGGCGAGTTGTTAAATCTGCGTGCGATATGTTTATTACATTCGTAACATCAAGAGGTCAATAAACACCACGAGCTAATCAATCAGCGAATAATTTGCATTTGAAACAAATTAATTCTACTTCTATTTCATGAAAATCATGCAATTCACGACAAAGGTTTGTCTACAGAAGACTCTCCTTTTAGTAATCAAAATAAAATCTGCTGAAAATTACATTTTTGCGAGTGAACTGAGCTTGGAACGTTCTGGATTCTTTTGTTTAAGTACAATTTAAATGCGGTTCGTCTGTTAGAAACAAAGAAATTTCATTATGACACTCCAATATTGCTTGAATCCCAACGTACTCTCGTTCGAGGGCCCCAAAATTTTTGTGTTCCGCATAATAAGCTAACGACTTAGACATTTATTTTTTAAGAAAATGATTTTTTTTCCTATCATCGTAATTATAATTTATTCAGAAGGACTGTGAAGAGCACTTGTAGTGCCATTGTTTGAGTTAGAGTAAAAATGCTATAAGCTTCACTCGGGCGTATTTATACAAACTCACTTACACGGCTTGTAACACATTATTTTACATGGAAGCAGACTTGTAACAAAGCCCTTAGAATTTATTAAATAACCAAATTTATTGAGCTTATGGTTTTACGGTTTTATTCTAGTAGATTGATTTACGTACACTGTATCCAACGCCTCTCGTGGTTACGAGATGCAGTGTTTCTAACTAGAAGAAATATATAACACTATATGCATCGTATTTAAATTTTACATGATAGAAGAATCCAAAAGCTCACTCTTGCTCGTCCCACCCGCTTCTTTGACTCGCTGTTTCAGCAAGATCGAACAAGAGTAACCAATCGAACAAGAGTATTTTTATGAAATATGTTTATGTGACAAAATGTGTTAGGCTATACCTACATCTTAAGATCTTTATATGATTGTACCACTTTCCTCTAATAAACGAATTTGATTTGATTTTCATTTGAATTTGAATCAACTCTGACAAATTATATTTTTGATCAAAACAGAGTTACCGCGCTAATGATAATTTAAATCGATTTAACAACTTTATCTAGGATTAATACTTTTAGGACAAAATAATATTCAACGTTTTTTTTAATCCGCTACAAGGAAACCCTAATACAGCAATATTAACTACTGGGTAAAAATGATGCAGTCTAAGATGGTTAAGACATTTATATTTAACCACATCTTACTATATAATGTATTGTACCCATAGCATCGCAACGGAACGCGAAATCGAAGTTGCAGAAGTTTCCTCCCATAGCAGATCAGATAAATCAGAAATTAACAATTCTCTAATTGCAGACCAAAGCGTAGCAAAGTAAGAGGAGTGAAAAATAATTATTGATGAATGTTGGTTCCAGCTCGCTCTGTATGCCACACGATAACGCTGCTGGACGT
The DNA here is from genome assembly GCA_928268935.1 of Lasiommata megera. Taxonomy (NCBI): domain Eukaryota; kingdom Metazoa; phylum Arthropoda; class Insecta; order Lepidoptera; family Nymphalidae; genus Lasiommata; species Lasiommata megera. The sequence continues at coordinate 17,459,216 of OV743317.1, read as the reverse complement.
GCCGCGCTGGGCCGACCCGCGGGTCGAGGCGGAGCTGCGCTGCAACTACACCAAGCAGCCGCTCGACCCACCGCTGCACTCCGTCAAGTGGTACCGCGGCACGCATGAGATCTTCCGCTACACGCCGCAGGAGGTAAATTATTATTATTATCAGCCCGTACTGTCCCAATGTTGGGCAAAGGCCTCCCTTTCTTCCTTATATTTGTGTCTGTTTTTGGTGCCAAGCCAACATATAGGCATCGAGTTCGTCACGCCAACAACGCCTCGGTCTGCCTCGACGTCTTTTTGTTTGTTGTGGCACCCAATGTGTCTTTGCCCACAGTTCGTCGAACTTGCACATAACATGCAGAGCCCAGTCCCATTTCAGTTTGGCAGCTTAATTTCCCACATCCATTATATGAGTATTGGAGGTAAATAACCTACCATTATTTTACACTCTATCCCTCCCCTCAAAATATAACGATTATGGATCTGCATACAAAATACATAATTATGTCTAATATAGATAGCTCTTAACATAATTTTAAGTGGCATGTGATATGGTGATAACAAAAAGAAAATTTACCTGGGTAAGTTCTTTATGGGCTTCTCACCACCAAATCTCCACTATGTAAATTATTGACGCGTCAAAAGTGCCTTTTATAGGACTATTTGAATAAACATTATTTGAATTTGAATTTAATAGATAACGATTTAATAGTTGCGAGTACGAAAAACTCTTTAGATAAAGGTAGAGTCGTAGATGGTAATATAAAATTATTAGTTGCAGTGATTTTATCGCCAATGCATTTGAACCATCACGTACCGTTATTATAAGGGGCAAACGATACGGCATTCCGTAACAGAGTGTTAGTGATGAATTTATAGAAAATATAAGAATCTGTGGTTTGACCACTACATTCTACTCCAGTCCGTTCATCATTATTATTATTATCAAAGTTAGAAGCGTTTAGGTCCTAGTAGTCTACGCTAGCCAAAAAATTTAGATAGGTAGTTCACACGCCTTTGAGCACATTATGTAGAACTCAGAAGCATGCAAGTTTTCTATCTTTATTTTCCTTCGCCGCTAACGCAAATGAAATATAATTTATATCAACTCGGCCTCCTCCAAAATGAGGCTAGAAATAAGCCCAGTTTATTCAACTCCACCTTATTTGTCTCCATTCTGTTACACAGTAATCCACTTCCAGCAAGATGTTCAAGGATTTTTCTCGATATACTCGAACTTCATTCTACTTAACTGTAGCTGCTCGTTTCTGATTTTTCTAATTAAGTATGAAATTTATAATAAAGTTGCTGACGAGTTTTGAATTCGAGAATCGAGTTCAAACCAGTGACACCACAATGCTGTGCATCAACCTAACTAAAATACTACCAAGAGGTGATTTACATAAATCAGAATAGGCCAAGGCCGTGTTGGCCAACCAAACAATTATGAACTGCCAAAATTACATATATACACTTACATAAATTTTCCATCTTGTTTCCTTCACGTAATTTACATTCTGGATTAGCATGTTGTTTTATTCCCTATGGTAAGGTTGGTCCGAGACTGCAGCAGTAACCGTTAAGAAGGGAAGAGCTTTTTGCAAGAAGTGCTACGTGAAATGATTAATATTCTGAAAATGCAAATGACTCCAGCAGTAAAATTTGAACGCATCGCACACTGAAAACATCCAGTGTTGTCGACTGCAGAACCCTTCTTGAGCCCTTGCAGAATTGATACCTTAACATTTCAGAAAAACGGATTGCTACCTCGAAGCAACAATCAGAAGAAGAATCCATTTTGACATCACAGAATATAGAAAATCAGAGCCAAGATCGGTCGCATTTTTGGACATGTATTTGTAATCGTGAAAATTATATTTTGTTTGAACAAGCTGTTAATTCATAAACTAACACGACTATGACTTTATAAATCGACACAAGAGTTAATAAACTATTGAAATTGCATATGACCAACCAAACAACTATGAACTTAAGCCTTCAGTTCCGGTGAAAATAATCGTTAAAGACCATGCAGCAATCGTTAAAGACCATGCAGCGTGGTGGGTCTATGATCTAAAACCCTGCCACTAATTTGAGTGGAACCAAATTAAGAGTATTATGTCTATGTCTCTAGCAGTAGTATGAGACTACCTTTTATACTTACTAGTTATAAGACACGAGCTGCTGTAGGGATATTTCATATTTGCGAAGTAATTTATTATCATTCACGTCGGGGGCACTGAAAAATGCACTCTCGTCTCCAAATCTAACTTCAGCCGTGGCGTCTGAGCATTCGCGATTTGTTCCCTAGATATTAAGAGATTAAAGTTTAATATATCCAGTATGAAATGTACGGTTTACTAGACTTGTTGTAAGCTGCTGCCGTCACTTTAATCTGTATGTGTTGACGACCTCCGTGGCGCAGCGTGTGCGCTGTTGCATTTTAAAATTGGAGGTCCTGGGTTCGATTCCCGACTCGAGTCTGGTCTGGTGGGAGGCTTCGGCCGTGGCTAGTTACCACCCTACCGACAAAGACGTGTCGCCAAGCGATTTAGCGTTCCGGCACGATGTCGCGTAGAAACCAATTACTCCTAATTGGTTTCTACGCGACATCGTGTGGGTTTACCATGCCCCTAACAGGTTAGCCCGCTACCATCTAAGATTGCATCATCACTTACCATAAGATGAGTTTGCCGTCAAGGGCTCACTTGTAGTGGATAAAAAAAAATGTGTGTGTGTGCACTAATGGCCAGATAAAAAACATGTACCACATGTAGAACCGCATGCATCCAAGGAATGAATTTGGCTATGTGCTGTTCCAGAATATAATCTATCTCTATGCCAAATTTCATTTTAATACCATCAGCCATTCTACTGTGATTGAGTTAAAAACATCAATCCGTCCTTTTGCATTTATGACGGAAACATAGTGGAATGACGCGCCCGCCGTCCGCTGCCACCCGGGATGGGTTTCATATAATGTTTCACATTTCGAACAATATTGAAATATTGTTACACTAAAGATTGTATAACTGGTTGGAAAATAATTATCAATAAAAATGGAAGAGAGTTTGGCTTACATAATATGTCATGGAATCTTTGACCACGCTTTGACGTTCGCGGTATATTTACTTTTTGATCATGAAAAACATTGATAGGAAATTGTTGATTGAATTTGCAAGCGTCTAAGAATGTTATCAATACTGGTTGATATAAAAACATTTCTTATTACACAGGTTTTTACGTGAACATTAAATATTTAGAAACCATTATTTATTAACATAACCTAATAAAACGAAACTTATATTTTGAGATCGCAATCTCACCAGATAGTAAGAGATGATGCATTTTAAGAGGATAATCGGTTAACCTATGAGAGTTATGGCAAACAGAATTCAAATAGTAACCTTTAAATTAAGATTTCGTTTCGTAGTAATCTTTAAGAAGAAGCTGCTGTCATCTAAAAAGTTGAATGAATATGCTCTATTGTTCTATCTACACGATTGTTTCTTCTTTGACTTACCTTTCCTTTGTTTTCAGTACGAGACGCGAGCCTTCAACACCAGTGGCGTGTACATCACCAATAGCTCCTGCGACTCGTTCACCTGCGTGATCACGTTGCGCCCCGAGCCCGGCACCGCCAAGTATACCTGCGAGGTCTCCAGTGAGGGCCCTCGCTTCGCTGTAGATAGGAAATCAACTAATATGACGCTAGCAGGTGAGGTTCCATTGTTATTTAGGCATAAGAAATTATTACCAATCGATTTTTGACGACCTTCGTGGCGCTGAAGTGCTATAACGTACCAAGGTACCTGCTTGATTCTGGTCTGGTAAAGCACAGCCTATGAATCATGATCATCATCATCATCATGATCAACCCATTACCGGCTCACTACAGAGCACGGGTCTCCTCTCAATATGAGAAGGGTTTGGCCATTGGCAGACTTTACATGCCTTTGAGAACGTTACGGAGAACTCTCAGGCGTGCAGGTTTCCTCACGATGTTTTACTTCACCGTTGAAGCAAGTAATATATATTTTTTTAAACGCACATAACTCTGAAAAGTTAGAGGTGCGTGTCCGGATTCGAACCGCCGACCTCTGATTAGGAGGCTGACGCCCTAACCACTAGGCTATCACAGCCTATGAATCACTTATACTCAATTTAGCGATTAGAGCTAGCTCAATTTAGCGAGTAATTTGAAACTATGTTGATATTTAATTTAATAAATATGGTAGGCATTAGCATATAAGTGATACTTTTCATAGGCTATCTTTGTACCCTTTTCCACATGACCTCTTATATATATATTTATTTATATATAAAAGTATATATTTATATATTATATTTATTGATATTTTATTTTATGTTTTGAATTGCGCTATTACCCTCATAATTAAATTAATTCTTTCCCCAAGGGTTGTCTGGAAGAGATTGCTGAAGCAATAAGACCGCCTTTGCATACTTATGTGTTAAATGTTTTTGTATTGTTGTTTCTTTAAAGTTTGTGTGCAATAAAGAGTATTTATCTTATCTTATCTTATCTCTTATGCAATGTACCTATGCATATTCACGTAGATAAGTTATTTTCAACAGTGCTGCCAGAGTACGAGCCCCTCATCATCGGTCTGCCCACTTACGTAAGCGCGGGCCAGCAGGCGCTGGTGAACTGCACGTCCGACCACACCCTCCCAGCCGCCATGTTGGATTGGTTCGTGGACTCCGAGCCGCAGGAGGTAACAGAACGTTCCACCTTCACACATTTTTTAGAAAACAGTGGTTCATACATATGTCTCTATTATGTATTGTGAGGTAATGGTTATATTTAAATGCATAGATGTATCATACAATCATATTTAGTTTGCTAAAAATTTGAGCAATTAACTAAGCTACTGCTGTCAGTCCACCCAATTTTTCTGTCTTAAAGCGGACTTTTTTTTTTATACACTACAAGTCAGCCCTTGACGGCTATCTCACCTGGTGGTAAGTGATGATGCTGTCTAGGATGGTAGCGGGCTAACCTGTTAGAAGTATGGTAAACCCACGCTCCTAGTTGGTTTCTACGCGACATCGTGCCGGAACGCTAAATCGCTTGGCGACACGTCTTTGTCGGTAGGGTGGTAACTAGCCACGGCCAAAGCCTCCCACCAGACCAGACTCGAGACGGGAATCGAACCCAGGACCTCCAACTTTTTTAAAATGCGACAGCGCGCGCACTGCGCCACGGAGGTCGTCAAAAACTTTGAAGATAGTGAGCTGAAATTTTCACAAAACATGTATTAGAACAGCCGTTATAGTTGTTTTGGTGATTTGATCTATATTAATAATCTAAAAAGGGAAACTTTTATGCGCGACTCTGACTCGCATTTAGCTTGTTTTATGACAACGGAACCCTTGTCTTATTACACTCATGTTAATTCAAACGACAGCCCTAAATAAAATAATGAAAAAAATAATTGTAGTTTTGACTGCTTATTTCATAATCTTTAAATTGGGCTCACTATGGGCCTCATAAGAAGGCTCAGAGTCACTCAACGGGCGATGGGGAGAGCTATGCTAGGATATCTACGTGATCAAATCAGAAATGAAGAGATCCGTAGAAGGACCAGAGTTACCGACATAGCTCACACGAGCATGGGCGGGGCACATAGCTCGGAGAACCGATGGACGTTGGGGTCCCAAGGTGCTGGAATGGCGACCCCGCACCGGTAAACGTAGCGTTGGTCGACCCCCAACTAGGTGGACAGACAACATCAGACGAGTCGCGGGGAGCCGCTGGAAGCAAGCGGCCCAAGACCGTGAGCATTGGAACTCCCTACAAAAGACCTATGTCCAGCAGTGGACGTCAATCGGTTGATAATGATGATGATGATGATGATGATGATGAAATTGGCTGAACAAAATTACAGAAATTATTTTAAAGCACCCGTAAAATGAGAATATAGAATGATTTTATGCAAATCCTACATTTTACGTGTATATTTCGAATGTCTTAAAAAATAAAATGTAATTTAACATAGGGATAACTAAAGTCTGCGTTATAAATTAAACGCCGGAAAAGTGACAAGCAACCGATAGTCTTCGATATAAATGACACAAAAATGTCTCATATAGAAAGCTTTTCCACAAATAATGATCACATTACCTTTGGCCCGCCATTGTCTTGTCGGGCGCACGAGCGCGGACCAAAATCTCATTTGATAACATCGCCGCCAACCACGAGTATATACTCGTAATGTGATGGTTCTTTATTTGACGTGAGAGGACATTTTGTCGAAGCACCTATAATTTGTTATAAGGTCGGGGTCCCATGAAGGATATATGAGCGAGAGCTGAACTGTAAAACGTTTTTATTTTCCACAGCAGCTAACTCAATATAAGCCATACTAAGTCTAGCTTAATATTAAACTATGAAAACCAAATCAATTCCTCATAAACTGATTCTTCGTAATGCGTTCGGGAAACACAACCGCGCTTCAGCGATTATTTATATAAACACATTGGAGTTGTGTTGCAACATACATACAAACACACCTAACAAATAAATTAGCTCTTATTATAGAGTACTCAGGGTTTTTCCTAAGTGATAGTCCACGTCTTTAATATAACTACTACGTTTTTGTATCATTTAACTGAATGTAACCTTGTCGGAAAGAACCAAAAAACAGTTCAGGGATTGGGATGTTGTATTCAGCTAAATCCTCCCGTGAAGTCAGCAGTACGAGGTTACCTCATACGAGTCACCAGATAACCTCGACTCCCTTCTTAATACTTTTGATGAGTACCAGCAATGAGTAGATGCCTCATGCAGATTTATTATGACAAAAAATACCACAGTTCCTAATAATGTCATGTCAACTATTCTCTTAGATTTCTTATCAATGTTCACGTGGTCTCAAAATTTACAAACAAAAATATGAACAGCAAAAAATCAACCAACACCACAAGTAGGCAGATAGGTCACAAAAGGCGATTTGGATTATATTTTAACCCTATTATTTCGGTGTAACACCTATTGTGAACGGAATATTAAACCAAATCACCGCCCATGAGGTAAGTGACCCGTTTGCCTATCTGCCTTCTTAAGCTCTGAAAAAAAGGCTCTTCTTAGCTAGGCCTTTTTTCCTTTATCCAAAGGTCAGGCCTTTTATGCCTGTAATATTAGAAAGATAAATTTCTTGCGACATAAAACATTTTTTGTTCCATTTGGCCTTTGTTCGCGATTGTCACTATTTCTGACGTGTCATTCGATGCCATTTTTCTTTCGTGTCTCGCTAAGTAAATTAAAACATTTGCAATGTTCGGACGGTCAATAAATATTACAATTGTATGAGATTTGGAATTGAACGTAGGTGATTATATAATTTTTTAGCCAGCTAGCCTGCTAGCTAGATTAAATGGTGTGTAACCAGAATTTAAGCTGTGATAGCCTAGTGGTTAGGGTGTCAGTCTCCTAATCAGAGGTCGGCGGTTCGAATCCGCACGCACCTCTGCAGCAATCGTGAGGAAACCTGCACGCCTGAGAGGTCTCCATAATGTTCTCAAAGGCATATGAAGTCTGTCAATCCGCACATGGCCAGCCTGGTGGACTATGGCCATACCCTTCTCATATTGAGAGGAGACCCGTGCTCTGTAGTGAGCCGGTAATGGGTTGATCATGATGAACCAGAATTTAATTGACCAATTCCATGATGTAAAAAGAACATTAGGCTTTATTCTGTATTATTTTATTAAATTGCTATAATGACGAAATAAAACAAGTAAAAGTGTTAAACGGTATTAGTGAGAAAATATATTAATGATGTCGACAATGTACTATGTAGATTCTAGGTATCTATCATCACACAAATCTGTTCATCAATTTAGGGCATTGATCAGACAAATAATTAAAGGCGAAGCATCACCTGAAATAAATGTAATGTAAAATGTACACATGCTTACAGTATTTATAATTAAATAAGCGGTTTACTGTACATAGAAATTTCAGCAGGCAAATCTGCACAATGCGATTAAATTCTTAGCAATTACTGTGCGTTGTGGAATGTATTTTTTTTTATAGTGAGAGTACTGCGGAGTTGAAGCGAAACATGCATAGAGTCCGATGAAAAATTTTAAAAATATAATTTATACACAGTAGGTGGATAGATAATTCGGTGTAATGCCATATTCTTGTCTTGAGTAATAACTTCATTTAGGAACCATATGGAAATCATAATCAGTTGAGTGGTTAGAATGTTTAAATACGAGTTATGAGTTCCTAGGTTCGACTCTCGGATTCTTAGAATGTCCAAAGAGCACGTTAAGCCGTTGTCAGTCTGGTTTATGACTAAAACGTGATAAAAGTCGTTAACGCCAACCCGCATACGAAAAGCCTTCTCACTCCCTTCCAATTCTCTTTCACTCAGTTGGTCTGTGGGACCCAGCGCCCAGCCGTGGGATATTGATATGAACAGGATAGACTTATCCTTATTCGTTACTTTAAAAAAAATATCTGTATTATCCCGGAATGTATGTAAGTAATTTATTCCTTACAGCAATTATCTAATATTAAGTAGGAACACAATAATTCATCGCCTAGTTGAAATAGTTTCAAAGTTCAATAATAATAGTTCGCAAGTTGAGCTTGTCTGCGTAGACATAATTGAATCTTTAATTGCCCAATTTGCAACTTCGTTGCTCTCCATGCTCCAGCACTGGAAATCGCAATGATCAATGAACCGCACTGTTGTCTCTAATGGAGAGGAACGGCAATTACTGAACACACCATTTTCCTCGCTGTGCCTTACAGGTACTATTTACTTACTACGATATTGGCATGCATCAGGCATCCCCGATCATCTTCAATTTATTTAATACCCGTGCGCAAATTCGTCCGTGTTTCTTAAGATTTTTGTCAGGGAGCTAAAAAGGAGGACTGCCTATCTCCAAAGTTTTTTTTTTTTATTTTTTATTATGAGATAGGTTACTTTTAAGATACCAGAAGGCACTGATGATGTCTAGGTTGGAGCGCGCTTACCTAGAAAATGCCTATTCACTCTTCCCTTGAAGGAACTAAGGTTATACGTGGCTAGAAACACAGACGCTAAGAGTAAACGCACCTCTAACTTTTCGGAATAATGTGCGTTTTTAAAAATTAAAATATCATTTGCTTCAACGGTGAAGGAAAACATCGTGAGGAAACCTGCACGCCTGGTTGTTCTCAATAATGTTCTCAAAGGCGTGTGAAGTCTGCCAATCCGCACATGGCCAGCGTGGTGGACTATGTCCAAACCCTTCTCATATTGAGAGGAGACCCGTGCTGTAGTGAGCCGGTAATGAAAATAATAAAATTATAGATGCTGGATGTCTGTATTTAAATTTTTGTCATGATCTATTTTGCTACTCAGCCGTGCATATGTCACATTTTTCTTCAAACCCTGCAGGTATCATACCCAGGTATTTTCCCAGCATAAAAACTATAATATACGTAACCAGGATGCAAGCTATCTGACACTGAATTTCAACGATATCGGTGCAGCAGTTGACTCGGTGGTTTATTTTAGTGAAAGTCATTTCGGTCCCTCGATCAACGCAACCCATAGAAAAGTCCTTTCTAATAGTTGAGCCCTTATCGGAGAACATTATGAGCGTTAGTTTTTCTTTCATGCAAGGGTAAATACCGTTTTTCGTAAGTAATCTTTATCTACTAGGGCAAATAGGTCAGTATGAAAAAAACTTGATCTGCCCCGAGCTAACGGCTGCTGGAGATGATGCAACTTTTTTCTTATACCCATTTCCATTTTTCCATTCCGGACCGGGGTACTGGGACGGATGAGAGTGGGTTAGTAAATTTAGCATACTTTGGCTATAAGAAGTTAAATATAAAGAGTTAATTTTTGAACGTGGCACCTCACGATCCTGGTCTATAATTTTCTAACATGCTTTGAAATTTACAACAGTTCCAGTTAGTCCGGTTTGGACGACTTTTTGTGTTATAAATAGAGGTCCTGGGTTCGGTTCCCGGCTCGAGTCTTGTCTCGTGGGAGGCTACGACCACGGAATTACCCCTCTACTGGCAGTCTGAATTAAATTAGTAATTTGATAGTAGAAACTGACTAGGAGGATAGACAACACATCGGTGGTCGCAGATGTACATGGGCGACGGTAATCACTTAACATCAGGTGACCCGTATGCTCGTAAAAAAATAGTATCAATAATCGAATTAAGTAAACTCGCTGACTCGTATTCAAGCAGTATGTTTTAGGTAGCTCTATGAAGGACTCTTTATGGAAGGCCCGCGTGCCGCTCAGGAAGATTCTTTAGACAAATTATGATAATGTAACTATCAACTAAAAGGTCAGTTACCTTACATTTTGATATTAAAAAATTCACTAGCTTTAGTCTTTAATGGAACGGGCCAGCTATTCATCACTAGAGATAAATTCAAGAAAAAAATGGACTGTAACGCACTGAACATCAGAAGTAAAAGTAAACTTGTAGTACCGTTTAGTAGGCTGCACTAAATTAGTAACTCATTTAAAGGAAATTGTATTTTATTTTATAATAAATTACCTATTGATATCTTGGAGATGTCTATCAATAAGTTCAAAGTTTTTATAAAACGAAAGCTTGTAGAAAAATCATATTACGATATTAAGGATTATATAAACGATAAAAAAGCTTGGGTGTGAATTGCTCTATCTCCATAGGTACTATAGCTTATTATTAATTTTATTCATTATGTGAGATGGTGTAACGAAAAAAAAGAAAAACCCCGGCTAAGTTGGTTGTGGATTTCTTCTTAGACCGGGGCGCGTTTGGAACCCTCATAGCTTTAGTTTTAAGTTTACGAATATAGTTATCACCATGAAATAACTACTAAGTAAATTATTATTGACGCGTCAAAAGTGCCTATTTAAGGACTATTTGAATAAAGATTATTTATTTATCAACCATCTTAAAAAAAGGATGGCTTTGCAATTCGGTTTTATTTTTGTTCCTAAGCCTATAACTTTCGGGTGGTCTCACAGTCATCAAATGAGAATATCTGATAAAAAAATCCTCGAGAAGTCTAGGGAACTCTTCGAATACTACAATACACCACACACACATACACACACCTTACGCACACCTTGGATATTTTCCCAAGTAACTAGTGCCTACATTAGTTCTCCTTAGGCATCATATGTTTAAGTGGACCGGATAATGTCTGTAGTCTCCAGATGGTCACCGGAACTACTCAATAATTTAATAAGTATTTTAAAAGATGCGATTCTCTTATAACTGTATTCTTCTCTTCTCACATATTATGTTACAGTTAAAACCTCTTAAATACTCTACTCGTTCTCCTCTTTGGCTAATGTAGCGGAACATTAATTAGAACAAGCTCTGAAGTTATTACGTTGCACCTTAAAATAATTTTCAACGAAAAGTTGCTCTAAAATAATAGTTAAAAATTAGAGCACATAATTGAGTATTTAATCGCTAAGATAGTCATTATTTAGCTTTCTATTCTACATCGCTGAGCAAAGCAAAGATCAATGAACCGAACTTTTGTCTCTAATGGAGCGGAACGGTAATTCTAATTACTCAGAGACAAACTCTCCTCATGATCATCGACATTATCAACCCATTAGCGGCCCACTGCGACGGTGTGGACTGCTAAACTTCATAGGCCGTTTAAAACATTATCGTAAACTCTTAGGCATGCGGGTTTCCCCTGCGCGTAATAATAACTACAAATAGTTATTGTTTGAAATCTGTCTCCCGAAAGGAAGGCTGAGGTCTTAATAACCAAGCACGGAGCTAATTCGTGTTGTCATATAAACTCAAAAATCTATGAAAAAAATTAACTTCTAGCAATAGCCGTTTAGAACCTGCACAAAATTAGTAACACAATCAAAGGGGATTTTTTACCATTTTTTTACAAACTACCTACTCAAATCTTGGAAATGCCTATCAATAAAATTATAATTAGTTATAATATAATTAATATTACGGCGGCATTAATATTTTTGTATTCACAGTACTCACCAAGCTATTTCGATCTGAGTATTATTTATGTCTTCATCATCATGAACAACCCATTACCGGCTCACTACAGAGCTCGGGTCTCCTCTCAATATGAGAATGGTTTGGCCATAGTCCACCACGCTGGCCATGTGCGGATTGGCAGACTTCACACGCCTTTGAGAACATTATGGAGAACTCTCATGCAGGTTTCCTCACGATGTTTTCCTTCACCGTTGAAGCAAGTGATATTTATTTTTTTTTTTAAACGCACATAACTCCGAAAAGTTAAAGGTGCGTGCTCGGATTCGAACCGCCGACCTCTGATTAGGACGCTGACGCCCTAACCACTAGGCTATCACCGCTTCATTTAATTATTTATGTATATCTGATTAACTTTGCACATTAACAAGTTGATCACATTATTCGCGTAATTATTACGGCCATTCGTAAGAGCTTACGCGAGCATGAATCAAATGATAAATAAATTGAATCAATGAGCCGGACTTTTGTCTCTAATGGAGCGGAACGGTAATTACTCAAAGGCCGAAATTCTATGAATACTGATGGATTAGTATTAGGTCGTTTTACACGAAATAATTTTGTTTGAAATTATCAGTAGCATTTATTGTAACGACATTATTGGATTAATAAAGTGAAGTACGACTTCTTGTCTTATTGATGAATCAATCATAATCTTTATCCAAATAATAATTTAAAAGGCACTTTTAATGAGTCAATAATTTATATAGTAGTGAGTTAATGGTGATTACTGCATTCATAAACTCAAAGCTATTAGGGTTCCAAACGCGTCCTGGTCTTAGCCAGGTAAATTTTCTTTTTGTTATCACCATCTCACATGCCACTTTAAATTATGTAAGAGCTATTTTATTAGAGCAATATTTCATACCCATGCTTGTTTATCTTTACATAATCCTTTATACTACACTAGATGTTTACTATAAAGTGGGAGGTCCCAGTTTTGATTCCCGCCTCGACTCTGGCCTCGTGGGAGGCTTAATTTGCACGGAGCATTTTTGGCGAGTAACGTCTCGATTATCTATCATATTATTGATCAATCTATATAATGTATCGAGCAGACTTAGTACTACTGCCAATGCAGTGAAAAAGATAAGCCATATGACAAATCTGCGAGAAACTGCGAGGCTAGTCTATTTCAGTTACGTTCGCAACATTATGTTATAAGACATTTTATTATGAGTTGTGCTGCCAAAAAGAGCGGTTTGTGCTATTTGTAGAATAGGACCGAGAAAAATACATTTAAAGAGGTTAAAATCACGACGGTCTATGACCAAAACATATGTGATGATATTATGTATGTACATAAAAATATTTTAAAGTTTGATAAAATATGTGACTACAATAATTTTAACTTTAAAAGCGAAAGTACACTTGCAGTGAAAATCGCGCACATTTTTAACAATAATACCAGACGACATCTTGCAGATATCTCTCTATAAGTTTCTAAGTTTATATTGCATGTAAGCGTATATATTGCATGTAGAAAAGTCTTATTCTGGTACGAAGGATTATGTAAATGATTAAAAACATGGATATGAATGGTTGCTCTAACTAGTTTACTCTTCAATAGTTTTTTGACCACCGTGGCCAAGTGCGTGCGCTGTCACTATGTAAATATATTGGTCCTAGGTTCGATTCCTGGCTACAGTCTGGTCTAGTTGGAGAGCGTAGATAGTTACCACCCTAACGACAATGACGCGTCGCCAAGCGGTTTAGCGTTCTATCATGCTGTTGCGAAGAAACTAGTTCTATACTCCTAACAGTTTAGTCCGTTTATCATACCGGCTTATAATACCACCTTTTTTAAGGGTAGTATAATAATAACGAGAGTACCCGGCTAAGTTTGTTGTGGACTTAATTGTTCTTAGATGGAGTGCGTTAAGAACCCATACGCACCAAAAGCGAATTTGAATAGAGTATTTTGAATTTGGATTTGCAATCGGAAGGCTGTGTGTCTGAGCTGTTGGCATTTGTCTGGACGCGTTGGCAGGACCCGGTGATCACGGGCGTGACGCACGTGTCGGGCGCGGACGGCGACGGGCTGCGCGCGTCGTGGCGCACGCTGCACGTGTTCCCGGACGACTACGTGACGCACCGCGGCTTCCTGGCGCTGGAGTGCCGCGCGACGCTGCCGACGCGGCCGCCGCACGTGCGCAGCATGGCCGTGCGCCTCTACGTCGAGAGCCGCCCGCACATATCATCGCCTATGTTAAGTAAAACTAGTGAGTACACTTCAAGTCACGTTTCTTACCTCCTTAAACTTTTTTTTATATAAATAGGTATAGAACTATTACATACACATAACATATGGTGAAAAATGTTGATCCAGCCTAACAACGAGCGCGCTTGTCTGACGATGCATATTCATTCTGGATTTCAAACCCTTATTATAGGTATCGGAAAAGATAAAAGCTGGAAGAGCATTCCAGAGTTTTGCGGATTAAATATGTTAAGGTTTTAAAATAGGCAAAGTGCCTAAATTTGGGGGTTTCAAGGAATAGGAATGACAGACTTCCCCCGTTCAAAATTTCTAAAAGGTATTCAATGTACAACAATCCCCCATCAGTAATCTCATTATAATTAAATATAGTTATACTTTAATTACAAAAATAACTTTAAATATGAAAATAACTTTTGAATAATAATTTATGTATGAATCTCCAAAAAACTACACACAAATTACAAAACCATTACTATGAAAAGAATTCCATCATTCCCATTGAACTTATAATGAAAAACATTTATTACTAATCCTTAGTTTTATTTGTCTAGTTTTACAAAACACGTCGACGCTTCCAACAATAAAGAAAATATAAAGTAGAAACGAGAGACTTCATTCGGCTAGATATGTCTTGAATAAAGTTATTGCATCAGTATTTCACATTATTTGCATATGCAGTCATGATGATGATCAACCCATTACCGGCTCACTACAGAGCACGGGTCTCCTCTCAGTATGAGAAGGGTTTGGCCATAGTCCACCACGCTGGCCATGTGCGGATTGGCAGACTTCACACGCCTTTGAGAACATTATGGAGAACTCTCAGGCGTGCAGGTTTCCTCACGATGTTTTCCTTCACCGTTGAAGCAAGTGATATTTTAAATGTGTAAAAAACGCACATAACTCCGAAAAGTTGGAGGTGCGTGCCCGGATTCGAACCGCCGACCTCTGATTAGGAGGCTGACGCCCTAACCACTAGGCTACCACCGCTTCTATATGCAGGCAATATCCTTATTTCAGAGGCGGCTAGCCGCGCCTCGCGCCACTCCAGACAATGCAGTGCTGCATAAATAAAATGCTTAAGACCTTTTATTACCTTTGTGCAATAACACTTGAATAGTATCATTTGGTTTATACATTTGACAACTTCAGTTTAAACATTCTTAATAAGTGAGAGACTTAATAACAAGTTTGGGCATAAATTTCAAAATTGAAAAGGCAAAGATTTTGCAGGTAGTTGTAGAAAAAGATAATGAGACATTAATACAACTACTTTTATGAGAGAGAGAGAATACTACGTCATTTCGTAGTATTTTGTACATGCTCAATTAACAATTTTTAAATATTGGTAAACTTTTTGTTATCGCCGCGGTTCGAAGAAGCTATATATTTATACATTATGATGTATTTATTAAATAAGACATATTTTACAAGTTGTAAGGGTAAAAATGTTATTAATCTTTATACGTACAAAAGAGTGTAAAACTTGACTAGAATACTATTATGAATGTATTAAGGAGGTTATGATCATGTTGTGCCGCCATGTTTTGGATCCCGCCAAAACTGTGGCCAGTGATTGGTCCACGAAAAATAGTAATAACAATGGACGCCTCGGGAACATTGTTATAAGTTGAGTGATATTTTTGGGAGAAAGGTTTTGAAAAACCTTACTCCCAAAAATACACATTGATATAACTGGCGTATTTATCTATGTTTTTACATTTTACTGCTTACAATTATCTCATCATTTAGATTATTGCACAATAGGACTCCTTCACACAGTATGCCTTTCTTTTTTTAATGTATTCTATATTTCGATAGCACCAATCTAGCCTTATGTTTTCTTAGATAGTGTGTATGGTTTTTGTGAAAGCGGTTGTGAGTGCATTTTTTATATATTTTTAAATTTTTTGTTAAGATACAGGTATTTATGCGTAAAATTGACGTATATTAAGAATAATCTTGTCTTTGAACGATTTATTCTTACGCAGTGCTCCCATATCTTGATTTTGAAAAACTTGCCTGGCAAATATACGTTGTAAGACCCGGATTCTTTTCCTGACTGGGCAATATTCGGGCTGATACTTGTTACCCTCTTGTGCTTTCACCTGAACCAAAGGCAACAAGGGTCTAGTGGAAGACTATGATTGGTGATAGAAAACCCTGTAAATAATATAATCCTTGGAGATTTAACGGAATTTCATGTAACACCTATTTACCTAAGATTTCTGAGGCAATTTTTATGATTTATTTTCGTTCAGTACTGCTTTGGTATGAATTAAATTTAAATGATTTTGACTTACAATAACGTATTTTTCTGTTTATATTACCTGAACAATGAGTAAATGTGCCGAGTGAAAACTAGACGAACAAATTTTAAGTAAACAAAGCTATAAGATGAATTCTTTCTGAGAGGATGAGTTATTGTCATAATAGCTATTATGTCAAATTTTAGCTCGATCTGTGTATATAAAAAAGGCCCACGCATTTTTCGTGTTTTCTGCTTGATCTAAATAACGTCATATGCACGTTGGCGCGGTGCCCTTCGAGTGCAGTTTTCAGTTTGCTTACTTTGTAGTGCCTTTTGTAATCGGAATTTTGAAAAGAGTTTTCATTATGCAAAGTTGAACAAGTTGTATTCGCTCTCCTATGTCGTCAGCCATTATGCTGTAAAAATATAAAGTTTCCTCAGAAACTCAGTGGGAAGTTTCATCCTTTATGCGGGCGAGCGAGGCGAGCGGGCCAATCAGAAAGTTCGCCTTACTCTGTATATCCGATCTTAGAGGTATTGTTATCGAGAAAGGTAGTTTATATTTATGCTACTTATAATTATTGTTTATATTTTACTAGTACCTTCTCCGCGAATACCCTGCGTACAAATTTTTATAACATTTTCCTCGTTCATAAATGTTCATTCACTAATCTTTTTTTTTTTTTTTTTTTTTCCCGCTGGGAAATGCGTTTACGCATCCCCTCCGGAAGCGGCGCAGACAAGACTGCGTCGCTTCCGACGGGGTATGTGGGACTCGCCGGCGGCCAGATTGACGACCAGAATACCCACTAAAACCCAGCGATGTTCCTACGCGTCGCCTGGTGGCTGGGTCACGGGTACACCCGCGCACACGACCGCAACCCAACCAGCTCATTCACTAATCTACACAATATTCATCAACCAACCGGGTCGCATCGCCCTTCCGGTTTAATTCAATAATTTTAAATTACCCCCTTTATTATTTATTGTATTTTTTTTATAAATCCGGCCTTATCTATCAATATCATTATTATAAAAGAATATAAAAGTGCTTATTTCAATTACCTAGATCCTAGATTATCATTAACTGCATTTTATTGAATAAATATTCTAGATTGTTGCATTAATTCCACAGTTTAGTTTCATTTAATAACCATAAGCAGACGTGAAACGTTTTCTGTCTGTTTGAAGTCCACCACGGATTTGGAATTTCTCTTGATCAAAAATAATGATTTATTTATTATTTTTTTATTATTGAGTTCATGCATGAATCCCATAGCATAAGGCACTTTAATTATTATTTAAAATAGCAAATTTATTTTGAAATAGCAAAAAGGTTAGTCGACATCACAGGGGACCGAAGAGCTGCCAGCTACCTCGGACAAAGAATTAGTCTAGCCATTCAAAGGGGGAACGCTGCCAGTATCTTCGGAACCTTGCCTAAAGGGACTCCTTTTAATAATATATTTTAGTTATGATGTTAAATTTTTATTTATTTTTTAAGATTTTTAGTTTTAGGTTAATCTAAGTTTTATTTTAAGTTATATATGTATTTCTAACAACTAATTGTCTAATTAATCATTAAATAAATATATTATTATTTTCATACTTTCCTGTTCCGCTTTTTGTTTGCCTAAAACTTTATATCGCAAATTTTAAAATGATCGCCAAATCGGTCCAGCTAATCTTTTAGCCGTGAAGATATTTTTTTTATATATATGTTTCAACATTCCTTGGTGAGCATTTGTTCTGTTTGCAGACGCTGCAGGCAAGAGCAACGCAATGAGATTGCGCTGTGAGTTGTGTCTGTGGACGTTGTTGCTCGCGTGGAGACAAGTGCCTTTACTAGTGAAATAAGGAAACCAGTTGCTGACTGAACTGTATTATCGAATTATATGTGGACCTTCAAAACTTGCGTGAAGCTGTGAGGTATAAATAAAGTATTTATTAAGTGAAGTACTTAGATTACATTATAACTGCGTAGATTTTTCCCCATCAATGAAAACAATTAAAACTTCCGAGTTGGTCTAGTGGCTCGTATTCTTGACTGCGGGACGAGGTGCTTTCGGTTCGATTCCACGTTATGTTTTTTTTTTTTCAATACTAAGAATATTCGACTTGGAAAATTAGCACTATCGACTCACGTGCCTAGTAAAACTACACCGGTTATTATATTATATATATTACAATCGTAGATTTCGAAATATAATATATAGTGTATAATACATCGGCTTCAACGAAATGGTTACCTGGAAGAGATCACTATTAGTGATAAGGTCGCCAGTTGCTAATTGTTTTTGTCTTTTATCATGTATGTTGTGTCCTATAGATTGCAATAAAGTTATATAAATAAATAAATAAATAAGTTATTAACTTAATTAATTCCCCGTTTTTTATTTTGTAATAATCATGCATAATAACTTTTGAAATGCCTATGCTCTCAATATACGAGTATCTCACCGAATGTAATTTTCCACGGCTGTATATTGCGAGCACCAGTCTGAAAATAGTAAAGAAAGTTTGACTTTGAGCATGTTTCTACTGAAATTTCTTGTGAAAAAACTTACGGTAACCGAGTGAAAAGGAAACACCATTTGAAAAGGAACCCACGATACAGCCTTGCTTCTAGTGGGTACCAACGTAAATTATGTTAACTGTAAAATAGTTGACTTTTTTATTAATATTCTTTTCTTTACCTACTATGATGACACTGACATACAATTATAATAGCAGAATTGGGAATATATTTTAAGATACTTAGTACTCCATGGTGACCGTTTAGGTTGATTTTTTTATATCATTAATTCAATCGGACGACTTATCATAATGCGATATATGTTGAATATATTCTTGAAAAATAAAAACTCGGTTTTGAAATTTCTAACAGATATAATGTAATCTAAGAAAATATAAAAATCATATTATAATATTATATATTTCTTTAGTGAAATTGTAAAGTATTGTGGTTTTCAATTGTAATTTTCCAATAATGTGTTTTCTGTGAAACCTTTAGTTGTAGTCTAAGTGGTAACTTGTTTTAGTATCGTGCAAGATTATTTCACAAAGAACTATAACTGACAAGTATATTGTATTTAAATTATACTTCTTTTGGCATTCTGTGATCATGAGAGTAGGTCCTTAATTCCCGAAGGGTTTAAAAACTTTAAGAGATTGATGGTGCATTCTTTGAGAAAAATTACAATTCATGGACTAAATTCTATAATTTTCATGATTCTAAACCGACGGAGTTTAACAAACAAGCAAGGTCTCTTATGGGATTTCGTCAATCCACAAGCTTTTGCAGTTTATATCCGTCGGTTCTATTGGACTCCCTTTGTTATACCAACGTCGCATTTACCTTGTAATACTGTAAATAATTTGCCAATTTATTTACTCAATTTATCCACTCAATAACTACTTACACTTTATTTATTTTTATCCACGAGCCCTTGACGGCAATCTCACCTGATGGTAAGTGATAATGCAGTCTAAGATGGTAGCGGGTTAACCTGTTAGGGGTATGGTAAACCCACACTCCTAATTGGTTTCTACGGGACATCAAGCCTAATCGCTTGGCAACATGTCTTTGTCGGTAGGGTGGTAACTAGCCACAGCCAAAGCCACTACCAGACCAGACTCGAGCCGGGAATCAAACCCAGGACCTCCAACTTTTTAATGCGACAGCGCGCACGCTGTGACACGGAGGTGGTCAAAAAAACTTAACCACTCGTTGAGATACGTCTACAACTCTGAGTTCATCTTAAAAAATATAAACATTTCTGATTGAATGGATTGCACGTATGTAATTCGAGCACAACTCTCTCTATTGTCCACAGAGTGCGTCTGAGCTTCCTCATCGGGCCTACTTAACGACTCAGTTCCAGAGTCGTATAACTATCTATATGTGTCGATAAGTTAGTTTTTCTCAAATTTATTTCTGGACAAGTTAGTTTTGTAAACAACGCACACTTTCATTATTTTTCTTTTCAATCTTTGTAAACAGTAAGCCGCACACTTAAGTCTTTAATCACACATCTTGAGTCATATTTGCACCCTATACTGTACAGAGATTAATAGGCGGGTCCACATCCGTGTGCTTCCGTATTGCGTCTTTAGAACTGGCAATACTCTTTGCATTGAATAAGTAAAGGCCAGCTTTGACGACGCAATGTGCAAGCCTAAATATAGTGCGGACATAACTATTACAGTTGAATCTTACCAAGTGTGGCGTATAATTAAGCTGACATGTAATATCTACAGGCATTATAAGAAGATTGCACATCTTATATCTATTTAATATCTATAAAAAAGTAACCGCAACTAATTTCTTATAGATAGCTTAATGGAGGATATATTAACACATGTTTTTAGCCCTGAAAATTATCTTAGTCAAATAATGTGCAAACGTTAGTTATACACACTTTAGATACCTTTAATACACTTATTATGACAGATGAGTTTGACTCAGGTCTACAAATGTATTGCGATATGACATTGAACTATAATTTGCACCCGGCTTAAAGTATTTTTAATCAATAATAGACAAAAAAACTTACGATCAATAATATTCTGTAGTAATTTAATAAAATGTGTAAAATCAATTTTCTTTGTGATTTTGCGTTTTCACGGAACTTGCTATTTCACACCTTACATTATTATTAGTAAGAGGGCGAATGATTGTCGTTGATAAAATTAATTATGAAAGGTGAATTTGAACCGCTTGCATATCCATGGAATACTATGCAAATACACATCGTACTTGCAAAGATATGCATAGTATTATGCAAGTGCGACGCGCTTGGTCAGATTCAACATATCGATAGCCAAAGAGCTGCTGGTAAGAAGTATTACTTCGTTGCGTAAATAGTAGAACACTTTGGGCGATAGGGCGAAATCTTATATTACATGTAAGCTGATGTGTCAGGAATATTGGTCTACGTTACAAATATGTTATCTTTTACATAAATTTAATATAAACTTCTTGATGGTTAATAATCATCTAGATGTAACTGTATGCATTTACCAATATAGGTTTTTTTTCATATTACATCGCGGGCAAACGAGCAGATGGGTCACCTGTTATTTTTATAACCTTTACCTTGACCCATGCACATCTGCTGCACCAGAAGAGCTCCGAATCGTTGCCGACTGAATCCATCCTTTTAATCGGCATCATACTGGAGCGCTAAATGACTTGGTAGTATGTCTTTGCCTGTAGGGTGCTAACTATACCTCCCACCAGACGAGACTAGAACTGAGAATCGACTCCAGGACCTCCCAATTTGTAGTTTGACTAAATACGCTCAACTGGAATACAGTGTGTCGTATATAAACAACCATACAGACTTTGCAGAAACTTTTGTTTATCTTAATTTTTAGTACACGTGTTATTTTGACTACGCTTTTTGTTCTCAATTTAGGAAAAAGCTATTTAGTTATTTATGACATCAGGTATAAATAAGTGAAAAAGTAAGTTGGTATCTATTTGTATACCTACATTTACAAAAACTTTTCCAAATGAAGGTAATCATTTAATTTATATTTTAAAAACATTTTCAAAATACCTTTTCCTAACTTTCTGCGAGCTCTTTGGCTATGAAATTATTTATGTAACAACGACTAATATAAAATGAGATTTGTAATTACTACTTATTTAATATAGTTATATTATATTATAGCGATAAAGGATACAGTGTGATATTATGTTCCCATCATGTTGTAAATATATCGTAGCTGATCGATGTGCCAAGTTTTTTATTTAAAGGGTCAGGAGCGAAAAATGGAATGTTCAAATTGAATGCTATGTTACATTTTGTTTTTAGATGCGATGCTTTTACGTCTGTGTTTCTCTTTTATCCAAATATGTGACGCGACAGCAACGACTGGTGATTTACGTTTTGCACAAAAGACAGGACGATTTATTTAGAATGTGCGAAAATCATAATGGAGAATGCCGGGACCCAAAAATGAAGTGAATAGAAACTTTACGTCAGATTTTAAATGATATCGATATCGGTCCGTCACTATAATAATTTTAACTATAACTATAACTGTATTCCATTCCATTTTTTACTTCTATTACCTCCATGGTTGAATTGTAATTTTGGATTCGTAAAACTCTTATTATACTTGTTCAAGATCTAACTTTTATTTGTTTTATTAATATGAATATATTTTAATTCTATAATATTTTTAACAGTAGCAAATATCCTCTGTACATACATAAAAACAAAATAACTCTGTGGTAACAATTAGAATTTTAGTCCATATTTAGAATTTCAGTATTGGTGATTATTTTTTTATAATGTAGTTTTATGTCTGCACCAGTGAAAATCTGTTCTGTGCCGCGTGTGTAGTGAATACTTCCAGCAGCTTGCTCTGTTTATTTCCATCCAGGTAAAGAGAAAAAAGAAAGAGATGAGAAAATAATTTAATAAACTAATTTACTAATTAACTCGCGAATCAGTCTACTACTATTTAAGGTAAATAAAATATTCCCAAACAAAACTAAGTCCAATCAAAAACAAATTCACCCAAATCCCAGCCCATATGACCGTTCTTATACTACGAATACAAAAAAATTTGATTATCAACAAAAACTTTAATATGGAGATGTCACATGATGTCATTGCAGCATCATTGGACGGAAACGCGAAATTCATATTTTAAATTCATTATTGATATTAGTTGTCAGTAGGGCGTCAGCCTCCTAATCAGAGGTCGGGGGTTCGAATCCGGGCACGCACCTCTAACTTTTCGGAGTTATGTGCGTTTTTAAACAATTAAAATATCACTTGCTTCAACAGTGAAGGAAAACATCGTGAGGAAACTTGCACGCCAGAGAGTTCTCCATAATGTTCTCAAAGGCGTGTGAAGTCTGCCAATCCGCACATGGCCAGCGTGGTGGATTATGACCAAACCCTTCTCAAATTGAGAGGAGACCCGTGCTCTGTAGTGAGCCGGTAATGGGTTGATCCTGATGATGATGATGATGATGATGATTAGTTGTCAGCGTCTCCCACAAAATATGATTAGCATTTCTGATGAAACTTCAAAATGTGCCGTGAATTTGTGAAAACGAGGTGTTAATCTTAATTCCGTTGTCACGATAAACCGGTTCGTTATAAACATAAAGTTGTTCAAATAGGCTCCATGAGCAGCTGGTGTATCGCGTTACGTTTCCACGTAAATACTTGTACGTGTAATATTGGTATTTATTAGCATAATCTAAAGCAAGAGGGCGCGTTCAGCCCCTCATACAAATACGCTATACTAGTGAGGCCGTGTAACCTATATTTATGGGGGGCTACGTACACTCTGATAAGTGATATGAATTTGTTGCCCAGGGTTGTCCTAATTCATAATACAGCTTTGTAATTTTTTGACGATCTTTTGACGACCTCCGTGGCGCAGTGCGAGCGCTGTTGGATTATAAAAGTTGGAGGTACTGGGTTCGATTCCCGGCTCGATTCTGGTCTGGTGGGAGGCTTCGGCCGTGGCTAGTTACCACCCTACCGACAAAGATGTGTCGCAAAGCGATTTAGTGTTCCGGCACGATGTCGCGTAGAAACCAAGTAGGAGTGTGGGTTTACCATACCCCTAACAGGTTAGCCCGCTACCATCTTAGACTGCATCATCACTTACCATCAGGTGAGATTGCCGTCAAGGGCTAACTTGAAGTGTATAAATTATAGATAAGACCTAGATCCTAATATTGTGAAACTTATCGGCCTTTACATTCAATTCAGTTTTTATTTGGAAATTGATTGTACAATAACTTAATTCAAGAAGTCCATCGTCCTCAGAGGCACTTCTAATTTTGTTCAAAAATGTATATCTATAATATAATAAAATTGTAACAGGACGAAATCTGTGCATTAAATATATTTTAAGAAATTTAATTGGAGGATGCTTTATTATCGATACTGAGCCCAAAACAATTTTTTTTTGTCTGTCTGTCTGTGTGTCTGTCTGTATCTTGGCCTGGCATCACGCCGAAACTGTTGGATGGATTTGGATGATATAGTTATAGAAGTAGCTGATACTCCGGTTCAACATAAAGGATAGTGTATTTAGTTGTAATTCATTATCACGTACTCCGATTTCGTTCATTCTTTTTTGTTAGAAAGGAGATGCTTTGCAGATTATCCTGTAATTATTTCAAGGTAGTCGGCTTAGTAATCCATTGCTTCGTGATTGGAAAACAAGTAAACACAATTTCACACACAGTAACTCAACGCGGACGACGTCGAGGGCATCAGCTTGTTCCTAATATATCTAACAATTAGAACTTCCTTGCTACTTCTTCAACAAATTTTTCTTTAAATATATTTTCTATTACAAACTTCTTTTTGCTATAGTACGACTCCGACTCACCGAATCGCATCGCCAGCTCGTGCTACCCAGTTGCGCTTTGCCTTTGTGATCATCGTAAGTGATGCATAATAACAAGGAGCACCAAGAAGTCTTCAGGAAATCAATGGTTACTTTATCTGCTAGAAACTAACCAAAGACGTTTGTAGAATACGAAATGGCAACCCTAACCAGAGCGAAAATTCAGTTCGAATTTTTTTCCTAACCTCATAATACAATAACATTATGTAACAGCTTTTTTCTCACTCACACCTCAATGGAATATAATGCTCCGTCTTTTTCTTTCTCATAACAATGGTCCACAAAATATCGCAGGTAAGATGGAACCTCCTTCCCTCAATTACTAGGCGCGGTTGAATTCAAAGAGATTTCTTTACATTTAATATTTATTGGGTTACTTAGTAGCTAAAGAGCTGGTGGCGATATTTATAGCACAATAAAACCATGTGCGAATAGTGAACCCTCATCAGGAACCAAATTAATATTAGGTTATTGTTGAAATTTTAATAAAAAAAATATATTTTTTTTAAATAAAAACGAGCAGTAAAATTTGCGAGAAATTTATTTATTATACTGTAAATTGATGTTTATTTGGCACAGGGGGAACCATTTCTGAATAAATTTTGTTCTAAAGACATTGCAGGATCATTTTAATTTTATGCTTGATTTACTTTAATAGTGATGCCTGATGATTAGATTTAATGTGTATTATTCACTCTTGCCTTGAATTCAGATACAAATGTGGCAGGAAATATTAAAACTGGACATGTATTCAAATCAGTGGATTGGAATTGAATAGGTGGTTTCTAAAATGTCAATCAAATTCGCGGGCGCTCACGGTCTGTCGCTCCTATGAAGTTAAATTGCAAAGCAGGCAAAAAATACTTTTCTCAAGTATAGCCGCTATGGTAAATTTAATAATAAACCAAATACTGTCGCTAGATTCGTGTGGGTGGTAATATATTTTCCTTTCCATGGTTTAGGAAAGCCATGTAAATCTCTTTGGAAATAACTTTAAAGTTTTAACGTAACTTGCTTTATTAAGATTGTTGATTCTAATGTAAGAAAATGAAATGATTTTTAAATTATTGCCACTCGCTTTTTGCCGATTATGACATTGAATAGGGAAAATTTCCATCCTTTGTTATATGGACTGTTTAGTTAATTTAGTTAAATAGTGGGTTTATATACTTTGAGTTATAATGCGAGTCAGGTCGTTCTAAGCTAAATAAAAATGTTGCTATGATATGAATATGAAAGTTATTTTTTTTTTCATTGATTCCATATATTTAATTTATATACCTACTATAGAATATCTGAACCACAGCTTCTTGATTGACCTTTGAGATGTGGACACAATATACAACTATAGTTCAATTGCGCTAAAATAAAACAGTAAGTCATAGGCCTAGACAAGCTAGATAAAATTTAACAATCAGGGGGAAAAGTATTAAAATCGCCGTTTTTATAGTTTTAGATACTTTAAATTGGCATAAAACCTCCATGGTGTGAGATTATCGAGTGAAACTTTCTTCGCATAAAACCTATGATTTTGTTTGTTTAATAAACGTGGAATATTTGAGTTTGGACTATTTTTTTTTTCATTAGATTAAGAGATTTATAGAAAGATACTTCAAAAATCCAAGTAATTTTTGAACATTTTATTTTAATTCTAGATAATTATTTCATATTCATCCATTAAATTTAAGCTTTTTCGCAACACAATATTTTTTTCTTAAGCTGAAAATGGATCATAGTGTTAGAGATTATATTAAAGTCCTCTTCTTCTTGCTCTTATCCCACATTATGTGGGGTCGGCACAACACGTCTTCTTCTTCCACTCACTTATATCAGCCGTCACCTCACTACCCACACCTTTTACCCGCATATCCTCTTTTACACAATCCATCCATCTCTTCTTTGGTCTTCCTCTACTCTTTTGCCCTTCCACGTTCATATGTCCACTCAATTTAATATTAATAATAAGCATATAAAGTCTCAATCAAGACACACCAACGCTCACTTCAAAGAAGAGACAACTTATGTTTGGTTTTCGAACGTAATGCGAAAAATAAAAAAAAGAACGGGGATGGCGGGTAAATAAAAAAAAAGCGGAAACTAGGCTGGCCTTTTTTAGAGTACGAGGTACAAGCGCGGTTGATTTAGATAAATTGATAATAATTTAATTACGGTTACTCGAAAAGAAGTTGTTTATTGTCAAAGAACAATAGTTAGTAGTAAATAAAGACGAAGTGGTTATTAATTTCACACAATTTCTAATAATAGTGAAACAAGCGAGCGAGACTTTAAACTACGGTGACCCTTTTAGGTTAATGGGTTTAATAATTAATGCTGCATGCATGGCGAAGTCGTCATACGTAAGTGTGTGTTTGGAGTTTTATACAAACTCGGTGTGTCGGTTAGTTTTCTTTCTAAGATGACCATTACTAAGCGTGTCTCTCCCAGGAACGGTATGAACAACACCACTCATCTCTCCTCTCCTCACTGGGACTCCTCCGGGACAGTCGGGTTATAATTAAATGTCAACTGACCGATATAAATTGAATGGTTATTTTGTTTTGTGTATGTATAGATTGGAATGGAATAATCTATTTGTTTAAGTTGGTAAATAATGACATAGTCAGTAATGTTTAATGTTTTCGTTAATTTATCAAAACTCATGTGTAAATCTGTATTTTATAAAAATAATAAAACAAATCTATTGTACAGAATAAAATAAATGAAATTATCTGAATGTCAATAATAAAATTATTGAAGTATAATTTTTGTTTCTTTTTCTCACACTTCTATTATATCATAATAAACCATCGCAATCATAACCTACTTACGTTGTCTGCAAAGAATGGGGTTGGAAAACGCTCATGCTTATGATCGAGTTGGGAATGAGATTTTTATTAAAATAAAATCTCCGTATTACTATTTTTGGTCCAACCTGAGAGCTGAATTCAAGACCTTGTGAACTGCGAACATTCTAAAAGGTAAAGATGTGAAGGCTTACCGCAAAACCAAGCGGTACCTCTTTGTTGATAGGGCTAGCACAGCACTCTGAACTAGACCAGAAATGAGATACCGCCCGTTGTCAGACAAACAGCCAGAAGCTGTATAACAGGGACCTTCTAGCAAGGATCCCTAATAAACAACTGATACTTAAATGAGGTATGCTGAATGCCGTCCGAGTTGGTAACTGTGCTAAAAACCCATTTTATACAATTATTTCAATGAGCTGTTTAAAATGCATTTATAAAGAAATAACTAACAGCTATAAACATCTCTAATATATAGATGAAAAAGAGGCAGAACTGGCTGGAAACGACCTCCGTGGCGCAGCGCGTGCGTTGTTGCATTTTAAAGTCGGAGGTCCTGGGTTCGATTCCCGGCTCGAATCTGGTCTGGTGGGAGGTTTCGGCCGTGGCTGGTTACGACCCTACCGACAAAGACGTGTCGCCAAGCGATACAGCGTTCCGGCACGATGTCGCGTAGAAACCAATTAGGAAGTATGAGTTTACCATAACAGGTTAGCCTGCTACCATCTTAGACCGCATCATCACGTACCATCAGGTGAGATGCAGTCAAGGGCTAACTTGTGGTGAATAAAAAAAAAGGATTGGAAAACAAACATCGAAGTTGTTACGGCTTGGATGTACTCTCGAAAGCCCTAGCTTATAACTAGAGTTGGTTAAATGAGAAAAATTCCCAACTGCTACTACAATGTTGTTTATTGGTGTAGAGAACATAATTACGAAGTTAACTGCGGTTCTTTTAAGCACAAACACGAGACAAGCTCTTTGTTTCTCACATGGCATTATCAATATCTTGTTGAGGGACTTGTGGACGGTGTCGGATTCATCGTCCACAAGTCCCTCGTCAACAATATTGTACAAGTCCAGAGTGTGTCGAGTAGGGTAGCATACCTTATACTCAGAATCACCAAACGGTATTCGTTGAAGGTAATACAGGTTTATGCACCGACCTCAGCACACCCGGACGAGGAAGTAGAGGTATTATATGAGGATATTTCGAAAGCCATACATGCCTCAAACACCTACTACAATGTTGTGATGGGGGATTTCAACGCAAGACTGGGTGAGCGTACAGGTTCAGAGTTGAAAGTGGGGCAATTTGGTTATGGGCAACGGTACCACAGGGGCCAAATGTTGGCCGACTTTATGGAGAAGGAGGGCCTCTATATGATGAACTCCTTCTTCAAAAAGCCGCCACACAGGAAATGGACCTGGATGAGCCCTAATGGTGCCACGAGGAATGAGATAGACTTTATCATGTCAACAAAGCGGCACATATTTAATGATGTCTCTGTGATCAACAGGGTGAAAACCGGGAGCGATCATCGTATGGTAAGAGGCACATTGAATATCAACGTTCAGCTAGAAAGGTTCAGACTGGTAAAGTCTACACTCCGGCCTACTCAAGCCCATATACAAAACCCCGAATGCTTTCAACTGGAACTGCAGAACCGGTTCGATTGCCTCGCAGATTGCGACACAGTGGACGATTTGAACAACAGGCTGGTGGAAACTGTCCATACGGTCGGGTCCAAGTTTTATAAGACTCACCGTAAAAATGGATTAAGGAGGTTTTCAACCCATACACTCAAGCTCATGGAAGAGAGACATGAGATGAGACTACAATCTTCAGTGGACGCGTCCGCCTATAGGAGGATTAATAGGCAGATCTCTAAATCACAGACACGTGACCTGCGGCACTACAATACGGAGCGCATTAAAAATGCAATCGAGCAAAAGAGAGGCTCTAAAGTGTTCGCGAGAGATCTGTCTATCGGACAGTGTCAGCTGATGCGACTGAAGACGGAAAATGGTAGTCTCATTTCTTCTAAACCTGAGATATTGGGTGAGGTTGAAAAGTTCTATGGTCAGTTGTACACCACAACACAGAAGCCTGTTGAGAATTTGGCCAAGGATCCAAGAGCTAAATTAACCCGACACTACACTGAAGACATCCCGGACGTCAGCCTATATGAGATAAGGTGGGCTCTCAAACAACTTAAGAATGGCAAAGCGCCAGGTGATGATGGAATCACAGCAGAACTCCTGAAAGCGGGTGGAAAACCAATACTTAATGTCCTTCAGCGATTGTTCAATTCTGTCATTCACCAAGGCATAACACCAGAGGCATGGCACAGGAGTGTGGTGGTTTTGTTCTTCAAAAAAGGTGACAATACCTTGCTGAAGAACTATAGACCCATCTCGCTGTTGAGCCATGTCTACAAGTTGTTTTCAAGAGTCATCACGAATCGTCTCTCTAATAGGTTTGACGACTTCCAGCCTCCCGAACAAGCCGGTTTCCGGAAGGGCTTTAGTACCATAGACCACATCCATACATTGTGGCAGATTGTACAGAAGACCGAAGAGTACAACCGGCCACTTTGTTTAGCATTTGTGGACTATGAGAAAGCCTTTGATTCGGTGGAAACTTGGGCTGTGTTGAGGTCACTGCAGAGATGCCGAATCGACTACCGGTACATCAAAGTACTGAAATGTCTGTACGAAAACGCCACCATGTCAGTCCGTATACAGGACCAGATTACGAGGCCGATCCAACTGCAGCGAGGAGTACGGCAGGGAGATGTGATCTCTCCGAAGCTGTTTACCGCAGCGTTGGAAGATGTCTTCAAGCTTCTGGATTGGAACGGACTAGGCATCAACATCAATGGCGAGTACATCAATCACCTTCGGTTTGCTGATGATGTAGTCGTAATGGCAGAGACTCTGGAAGACCTCGACACAATGCTCAATGACCTTAGCAGAGTTTCTCAACAGGTAGGCCTACGTATGAACATGAGCAAGACGAAGATTATGTCGAACGCTAATGTTCTGCCTTACCCAGTAATCGTTGAGAACTCTGCACTGGAAATTGTAGACGAGTATGTATACCTGGGACATACGATCCAGTTAGGTAAGTCCAATTTCGAGAAGGAGGTCCGCCGCCGAATTCAGCTCGGGTGGGGAGCGTTTGGGAAACTCCGTGACATCTTTTCGTCCAAAATCCCTCAGTGCCTGAAGACCAAAGTTTTCGAACAGTGCGTGTTGCCAGTGATGACTTACGGCTCTGAAACATGGTCGCTCACTATGGGCCTCATAAGAAGGCTCAGAGTCACTCAACGGGCGATGGAGAGAGCTATGCTGGGAGTATCTCTACGTGATCAAATCAGAAATGAGGAGATCCGTAGAAGAACCAGAGTTACCGACATAGCTCAGCGAATTGCGAAGTTGAAGTGGCAATGGGCGGGGCACATAGCTCGGAGAACCGATGGACGTTGGGGTCCCAAGGTGCTGGAATGGCGACCTCGCACCGGTAAACGTAGCGTTGGTCGACCCCCAACAAGGTGGACAGACGACATCAAACGAGTCGCAGGGAGCCGCTGGATACAAGCGGCCCAAGACCGTGGCCATTGGAACTCCCTACAAAAGACCTATGTCCAGCAGTGGACGTCTATCGGTTGAAGTGATTATCAATATCGAATGACCAGAATAAGTGACGTAACAAAATCTATTTCTTCTGTGTTTCGGCCAAGGTCACCGTGTTATGTTTCCATATTGTTTTTGGTCTTAATGTTAAGTCTTAATTGATGTTGATATAAGTACATTTTTATATAAACCTAGCCGATGCCGGCGTAAATTGGTTTTTTATATTCCATTGAAATAAGCGAAGTTTCCTACGGCTTAATATAGCTATAATTATAGCTTTTGTAGCGACGTGAAATTAAGTTTTTCACCCATCCCGAGAAAACTTTTTTTTCTTTCGTTTTATGGCTTTACACAGATTAGCCAATGTCAAGTTTATTATTTTATTAGTTCTCTCTTTTTATGGCTTTGCACAGATTTGCCAATGTCAAGTTTATAGCCATGTAGAAGTTAGGAAGAAATACCGGGAAACTTCGCACTCCGCGAAGTGGCTCCCTCAAACCTTTCCCAAATTAATACCTGTTAACCATTCAGAAAACCAGCCACTACACAAACGACACCTAAACTGTCCATGACACAACCAACACCAGTCCTTTTCAAAATTAGCCAACAAACATTAATTCAAGAAAAGCGTGAAAAAATTGCGCCCGCCATATACAAAGTCTCTTGCCTTTCTCCTAAAATCAACTTTAGATGTTCGTGGGAAAAAAAAGTTGCCTATGTGTTATTATAATCTGTCCCCATCCTGTCAAAATTCCAGACAGTTAATGATGTTTGTCGCATTAGTAGCTATTTAAATATAGAATTCTTTTAGCAATTTGATTTATTATTTAATGTTTTTTTTAACTCTAAAAAATCATTGTTTTTTTATTGAAGCATTAGTACATAATAAATGATGCAGCTTAACTGGTATAGGGAAGAACTCGCTACCGCTCGACCGCTAGTTAGCGAAAAAACTATTTAACATAGTTTTAATGAAAAACAAATGACTGAAACTTGTTACAGTTTCAACGTGGATCCATTCGAGAGCTTGAAGTTGGAACCGGAGCTGGTAAAATAAAAAATAAACAACTTGTACAACAATTTTGTTTGCCGGCTCAAAGAATTACTTTAATGAACGTTGCCAGCGCCCTTACTTCGTTGACAGTGATTTAACAGTATAATTTTTGCTTTCCTTAAGCGTTCCGGTACGATGTCGTATATAAATCGTTTAGGCGCATGGATTCATATTACTGGCATGCCCTTGAAAGTTAAAGGTCACTACAAATTTGAACTACATCATCACCAGGTTAAAAGTTGTATTGCAGAAGGATAAAAGATAGAAACTGCGGTTTGTAACTTTAGTAACAGTTTCTGCGGAGAGGTTGAAGTTTTTGAAGCAGTAAGCGCGTTTTCTAATTACGGATAGTTTAATTACGATAGAACAAAGAAAATAAATTTAAAAGCCTTTTATTCGTTCAAGTAAAAAGTTGCATAAACCTATAATTTGTATTAAGAATTAAAGTTGAATTTAAGTCACTATCCGTTAAATTTATTATTAGTACTTAACAATAAACATTAGTAGATTGTTCTTTTTTTTGTAAGAACCCCTGTCATGCTAGGGCAAAGGTCTCCTCCAATAATGGATAAAACGAGTGTGCAATTAATTGGAGAACAAGCGATTGAACTTTCTTACGTCAGAGCTTGGACGGCGACCCGTGTACTATCAATTAGACATCTCTAAGTGAAATAAACTTTCAACTTGTGCAACAATGTTGCACACAGCTGACTGCAATAAAATGACTTCGAATTAAACTGGCTGCGTTCGAGTGGTTGTTCGTTCACAACCAAATTTTATAATAATTATTATTATATCATATTTGTGTCCTCATAATTGGCCTGCACTAGTATAAATTGTTACTGTAGATATAGGTGGATTCAATTTGATTGGAGATTAAACTAAAGCCAATTTTTGACGACCGTCGTAGCGCACTGCGTACGCTGTCGCATTAAAATGTTGGAGGTCCTGGTTTCGATTCCCGGCTCGAGTCTGGTCTAGTGGGAGGCTTCGGCCGTGGCTAGTTACCACCCTACCGACAAAGACGTGTCGCAAAGCGATTTAGCGTTCCGGCACGAAAACGCGTAGAAACCAATTAAGAGTGTGTTTACTATACCCCTAACAGGTTAGCCCGCTACCATCCTAGACTGCATCATCACCTACCACCAGGTGAAATAGCCGTCAAGGGCTAATTTGTAGTGTATAAAAAAAAATCTTTATTGTTGTTAAACTACAACTTATATTTATATTTAACCCTAAGCTAGACATCATCATCATCATGATCCAGGGCATCAACATTTACTGCATGTACAGGCATTATTTCTCATGTAACAGATGGATTGAAGAATCGCCTTCTAATGCGGGTTAGAGAGCTTTACCGATTATTATAACAAGTAAATGACGATAACCGACTAGGCTAGATAACAATAAAAATTTGATTATTATTTCCGCTATACAGGGCTATTGTTTGTAGAAACAAAAGATTTCTTAAGTATTTTGAATTATATTATTAAGAATCGGTGATAGCCTAGTGGTTAGGGCGTCAGCCTCCTAATCAGAGGTCAGCGGTTCGAATCCGGGCACGCACTCTTAACTTTTCGGAGCTATGTACGGTTTAAAAAAATTAAAATATCACTTGCTTCAACGGTGAAGGAAAACATCGTGAGGAAACTTGCACGCCTGAGAGTTCTCCATAATGTTTTCAAAGGCGTGTGAAGTCTGCCAATCCGCACATGGCCAGCGTGGTGGACTATGGCCAAACCCTTCTCATATTGAGAGGAGACCCGTGCTCTGTAGTGAGCCGATAATGGGTTGTTCATGACTAAAGTATTTTTATTATTTATTAATTTATGTTATGTAGTACAAATGCAAGTACACACGACTGTTATTGCAGAGCGTGATTGCAGCTTAGCTATGAGCTGCTCAAGAATCTCATTACAGAGTCCGAGCTCCAATACTGCTGTGCGGGTATCCATACCGACTCGGTTCTAATGCACGACTTTTATGTCGATTCACTTTATTGATGTAATTTTCCCAGCGACTCCCGCGTACAGCTTCTGAGTCAAGTAAGATCAAGTTAAAAATAACATTCTACGATGTACCGCTTCGCTTCGCCCGCTCCTTTTTTGATTCTTCAAATTCGTAGCATAGTGTTTAATGAAATCTATAACCTCATTAGTTCGGTAATCAAATAAGAAAAAGTAACAAAAGCGAAATGTCTACCTTACTCCGTGCGACTTAATTTAATATACGGAGTCCCTATGTTTAATCCGAAGTGATTTTGTACAAGGTTAACAAAGAATAGACTAACTAGCTATCCTTTTACAACCTTTCTTCTTCTGAAAATTTAATCAAAACTTTACAAATCCATTTACATCTCAATTTTTATAGACTGCATTATTTCCAAATATATCTAGACTTATTAGTATTGTGCATTTATTATTTGAACATTATTGTAGCTTGCGATCTGAGTTATTCTCGTTACGTAAGAAAAAACCTTTATGCCCCCTTCGTTCAAATTGCTTGGTCACATAATATTGTTTTAGATAAATGTCTTTTTTCTCATTGTCAAAGTACAAATTCGATCCTGGCGGGGGTCTCCAGACCGCACAGGTTTTGTATACATAAAATGTTTTTTATATTTTTTTTATATTTTAAGTTATTTGTTATTATGTATTTTATATAATGTATTAATGCATCGATGGAAGAGATTGCTGTATTTATACAGGGACCCGAAACTGATTTAATTAACCGGTCAATTTTAAAAACTTATCTGGTAGAAATATTGTTCTGAATTGTTCAACCGGTTAATTGGTGGAAGTTTTTGAAGAAGAAAATGTAATCCGTTACCAGTATACATAGTGAACTATTTAATAACATTCAAAATAACGGTTAATGCCGCAGTTTATAAAAAAAAATTAATTACGAGGCACTACTTTTTTTTTCTATATATATAGCGAGCAAACGAGCAGGCGGATCACCTGATGGTAAGTGATTACCGCCGCCCATGAACATTTGCAGCACCAGAGGAACCGCCAATGCGTTGCTGGCTCTTGAGTAATTTGTTTATCCGCCCTTTGAAGATCCCCATATTATAGCCAATAGGGAACACAGAAGATGGAATCTGATTCCACAATTTGCAGGTACGTGGCAGAAATGACCTGGAATAGCGGGTGGTGGAAGAGGACCAGGCATCCAGGTGGTGAGGATGAAATTTGTTTCTGCGACGAAAAGTGCGACTGTCACTATCTAAGCGTGAGGTTACTTCAATCAATTTAGCCGGTTAAATAAATAATACCGAAACCAAAACCGGTTAGGTTCAGTGCGTTATGTGACGGGCGACAAAAAAATATTTCGTATATTTGAAGTGTACGCATTTAGTTACTTAGTGATATTTTTAACACTTTGAAAATTTATATATGTCGAGTCAAGGGCTACCGAGTTGTTTTTTGTAAGGGTGACGTCAGCATTGCTGACGTCACGATTTTGTTTACTTTCGCTCACAGTAGTAGGGGAGCCCAAGCGGGGATTTCGGGATTTACTCGAGCGCGGCAGATTAATATACAGGGAGATACCTTGTACCCGGTTATGTTCCTCCACCAAACATGAGCCCCATATATAAGGCCGCGCGTGAACGATACACGATCAGATTAGTAAAAAAAAATTGACCATCAGAAATTCTCGAGCGCGTCAGATTAAGGTAGGGTGAGTTAATTACATCCTTAAAAGCGTATATACCACTAATCTGACAATTTGAGAGTGACGTAAAGAAAGGGGAGGGCAGCAAAGTTGTAAAAAAAAAACGTCACCTCGACATTCTCGAGCGTAGCTAAATTTTTTTTTATTTTGAAGGAAATAATTCAAGAATGACGAAAAATATATAATCTGACGATTTCCGCAAGCCGAAATAACAAAAATTCGCCAATAAAGTTAAATGCGTGCAGCTGGGTGATGCCTATATTTCCTTCTCCGCGTTTCAATTTCTTTATCACTCTTTCTCTATTTATTACTCTCTCCGTCCCCACTCTGGTTTTTGCTGCCATGACGCCATCACAGCTGATCATAAAGACTCGTTCGAGGCATATTGTTTACAACGTGTTTCCAACGTTTTGGCTTTTTTGCTATTTTAATATTATTTATGTTAATTGAAGTTTATAAATATTGTTAAAATGTGTATTTTGAGGTGAAAGTGCCTTACAAAAACATTAATCAATTAATTATAAAACATCAAATTTTTTTAAGCCTTTTTTAATTTTTTTTTTTATAAATACAGGTATTCTACATAAAAAAGCATACACTTATTTATTTGCATGCTATTTCTGGAGCTTTCTATTAATTAAGTTCAATTATTTAAAATTTTTTATTTTTTTTTGTCAGATTAGGCGAATCCCTCTAGATAATCGTCAGATTATGAGACAGTACGTTTAGAACATAAAGATGAACCATATATATCTTAATCTGACGCGCTCGAGTATATCAAAATGGCAAATTTTTTTTGCACATTATGAAACTCGCTGCGACTTTGCGTCACATCGGAATCGTCAGATTAGTGAATGAGAGCTTATTTTTGGTGTACTTAACACTCCCTTAGAAAATCTGACGCGCTCGATTAAATTTTTTTTTTTTTCATTTTCAACCCTTCCATACAACCACACCCACCATGCAAACGATCAGATTAACATATGTACATTATTAAAAATACGTAGGCCATTGATGCTATCAATATCTGACGCGCTCGAAGATGTCCATGCAACAGTTTTTTTTTACATATTTAAAAATCTATAGCCGCTTCCCCCACCGATGGAAAGGTATATATCATATAACATTTTTTTCTTCTTATCATCTAAGCTTTGCAACCCAATAGATCTCTATGACGCTCGAGTAAATACCCCTTTTAGCATCATGGGCTCCCCTACCATAGTAATTAAAACCACAACTTGCGGGTTTACACTTTTATTGCGATAATAACTAAGAGGTCCGAACAGTCCGACGTCTCGAGCGAGAATAGCCGCGAAAGGCATCGACCGCCCGTATTTATAGCACAAAGCATGCTTTCTAAATTGTGTTAGCAAAATCATCAATAGTTAAGATGTGGGTAATTATTGAATTCTTGAGGTTCTTGGCGCCGCTGAATAAAGTTAATAACTTCTTCGCGCCGACATATATAATATTGCCTAAATATCGTTTATAAGCCGGCAATGGACACTGATCGCAATATGCAGTATAACGAGCGAGTGCGGTGTAAATAAGACAAGATATCATCTCCTGGCCGGCCGCCAGGTTCACCTGCATCTCCGCCGCGGAGATAGTGAATTCAGCGGTAACTAGCGCACAAGCTCATTCTAATAGAAGTCAAATCCGAGATTTTTTTTTTATTCACCACAAGTTAGCCCTTGACTGCATCTCACCTGGTGGTAAGTGATGATGCGGTCTGAGATGGTAGCGGGCTAACCTGTTAGGGGTATGGTAAACTTATACTCCTAATTGGTTTCTACACGACATCGTGCCGGAACGCTCAATCGCTTGGCACGTCTTTGTCGGTAGGGTGGTAACCAGCCACGGCCGAAGGCTCCGACCAGACCAGACTCGAGCCGGGAATCGAACCCAGGACCTCTGACTTTATAATGCAACAGCGCACGCGCTGCGCCACGGAGATCGTCAAAATTGATAGAAACATAGCAAACATTCATGCTTTTTTTTTTTTTCCCGCTGGGAAATGCGTTTACGCATCCCCTCCGGAAGCGACGCAGTCTTGACGGCGTCGCTTCCGACGGGGTATGTGGGACTCGCCGGCGACCGGGTTGGCGACCAGAATACCCACTAAAACCCAGCGATGCTCCTACGCGTCGCCTGGTGGCTGGGTCACGGGAACACCCGCGCACTCGACCGCAACCCAACCAGCTAAATATTCATGCTGGATGTACTTTTGAAGACCTCCCGGCGTAGTGGTGAGCACTGTCTTTGAAATGGCAGATCCAGATGGGTGATTCATAATTTTTATATTATCCAAGGTCTGGTCTGCTAAACTCTTTGGCTGTAGATGTTTACCGCTTAAATTTAAATGCCGCGCTAATTCTCACTTCAACTTTGCAACTATTACGACTTTGACGTAGAAAGAAAGAGGTGTGGGTAACTTTTTGATTTCTCTCACCTGTGTCTGCTACACTGAACTGTAACTACACTGAACTGCACTGATCTCTAATATTTTATCCAGATATATGTCATTTAAGCTATGCGATCACGGTGTCTTAATTCTTTTAGTTCGTTAGTCTGTCGGTTTAGTTCAAAAAGACCTGAGGCAGATCTGAACGATTTGAAACGGGATGTACAGAAAGACAGTGAGATACGCAACTTGTTGTTAATGCTGTTATGGTATGCTATGCTTTATGTGACCTATATTAATGAATGACTTCTTAGTATTTGTTGGATACTACCACTAGTAGTTACTACTACTCTTCTAGTTATCTAGTTACTACTAGATTACGTCTGCCACAGGACCGTTGGCCTTGGTTAAGTCGAGACCGCGGGCCGGTAAGCGCAGAATACGACAACCTTTATCCCGTAGCAAGGCCCGTTAGAATTTCGGAAAGTCTTAGATTCTGCAATGGATGCATATAGATGTCAATGATGGTGATGATAAAGGAAAAGCTAATCGCTAAACTCTTAAATATAAAGAACTTTAACTTGCCGCCAGCCTAATAACTGCCCACTACTGGGCCTGTTGAATGTTTCGCTAGTAGCTAGGGCAAACATTCAATATAAAAAAAAATACCTTAAAACTCTTAGCCCGACCTGGATCTAGCAAGAAAAACAATCTTTCTATTATATATTCCATAAACGTAACAGCACCATTTATAGTGAAATATTTTTTCTTTCAAATCGCATTACCGTAATTTTCCTCAAGAAAATACCGGGGAAATTGGGTTGACCCTCGCCTCACAATTACTCCAATCGGTTTTAATGTCGTTCGTCGTATTCTACCTTCTGTTTTCTATTTGTATTCACGACATGTCAAGGGCCGCTTAGTACAAAGTGGAGTTTTCTATTACTTTATATTTTCTAATTAGTATTTTTATGATCACACAGGAGTAATCATAAAAATATGAAATCCATCCGCATCCACTCGCGTTACTTAAATAGTAAAATATATACTTTGGGAACAAAAATCAACTTTTTTTTCTTTTCCGTTCATGCCACTACAAGTTGGCCCTTGATGGCAACTAAGAGATGGCAGCGGGCTAACCCGTTAGGACTGTGGTAAGCCCTCTTAATTTGTTTGTAAGCCACATCGTGTCGACACGCTACACATTTTTCGGCAGAGTGGAACCACAGCCACCTCCTATCCTATCACCAGACCACACACCACACTGGAGCTGGGAAGTTAACCCAGGACCTAGGAGGTAATTAAATAAAGGTTAATAAAATACTTTAATGGTGTAAGGCTAGGCCGATATTTCAATGTTTTTCTTAACACGTATGACCTGGGGTTGGTCTTTTTATTCTTGTGAGGTCATTGGTATTATCATTGTTTTGTAGTATTAGCTACATTCGTCAACTAAGAATAGCAGATTCTAAGTTCCAAACTCCGTCTGATCTAAAAAAAGCGCGCCTACTAACTTAGTTGAGTAGGTAGGTAGTAAAAATTATTTCGAAAACCCCTCATTAAGTAAAATACTGTTTTTGTTTAAAACCTTTCTGTCTGAAGAAAGGTCGTACTTTTATTTTTACACTCAGCCTAACGAAGGTCATTCAACGGCATGAGACTTGAGAAAAACGTGACTGATTTTCTCAAGTTATTCTCGTCTTCATCTCGGTTTTATATGTACAGTAAAATAATTAAAATTAAATTTTAATTTCATCACCGTTGTGTCGTTTTGATCCATTGTTAATATGTTTTATTTCTTTGCAAATATAAACTATATGCACATTATCTTAGTCACTGTAATTAGTTTTTGTAGTATTTCTCTTTTGTTAATTTATCGGCCAGGTTAATTTTAAGTCATTTTTTATTTTATTATTTTTAATGGTTTGTACCCCATCTTCTGCATGCTATGTTCGCATCGAGAAGTCAATGTTGTAAAATTAAGATATTTTTGTATTCTAATGACTATGACTATACAATTGTTGACAGTTTTGCAAACTAATAAATAATAAAAAAAAAAAACTCCATGTCAGGGCATTGCATTAAGGTTATAAAAATATAATCATTAAGGATCCATATTATATAATATATACTATTAAAATAATTGGGCGTTAAAGGAATAGAGCTTAATTTAATCTGTGCGAAATTATTATGGTATAATAACTTGTTGTGTTGAATGATGGCAAAGTTTGTTGTTCCTTATAATAACGTTTAAGAGTTAATTTCACTAGGATTAAATCGATTAGAGAACTCTATTATGTTTTGGCAAAACAAATGGGGGAAGTTTTAGCGACTCGAATGTTTGTTACAAAGAAACAGTCTCTGGAGCAAAGTTGGCGTGCGCACTAATCCGCAGTGAAGCGCGGCGGATCCGCGAGTGGGCTCAGTAACCCTTTCACTCTAATGAGGGTGGAGGCTTCCCTGGAGACGTTGGTTGACAAATTGTTACTTTTATATATTATCAAAATTTTTGCCGTTTTCAATTTAATTTTTCCAATATAATGATAAAACTTGGGAACACCCTGTTATTTTTGGGGCAAAAAATGTGCAAAACACTTAACCTGATGTAACATTTATACTCTAGCAAATTGCATTTACATCGGCTTAGTATTTTGTACATGATGCGCAAACAAACAGACAACAATCTTCTGTGGGTTCTATATTGATGTCATATTTTCCCCCGATCATAATATGTAAATTATGAAATTGTTATTGTTAAAGTAATAGACACTTTGAATTGACATAACACACATTGTGTTTAAATGATAACTATGAGTTTCTTCTTTAAAAAAAATTCTACCTTTTTGTTTATTTTTATTTGTTTTTTTTTCGGCTTAGACGATAAGATGGATTCCGAAAATGTGAGTCATTTTTTAATTACGTGTTCGGACGCTGAACTAACGCTGCAGAAACGTCTGGCAATATCAACGCTGCGTTTGGAGAGGAGGCTGCCAAAGTCTGATATGGTTCAAACTCTCTTGTAAATAAAACTTCGCCATGTATAGAACCTTGGAAGACTGCCCACACAGGTGAATGACGCTAAACTGATAGGGAAACTGAGAGGAACCAGTTCTTAATCAATTTACCTAGGAATTAACGATATGTATTACGTTACCTTACCTATAGTATTCGGCCGATCAATCAATGGCGGTATAACCATTAAGTATTAACTGGTCTTAAATTGACTGACAATAACGGGCAGCAGCGTTATTGGTGCGAGAGGACCAGCACTGCGATCACCAACCCGCATGCCAAGCGTGGTGATTATCGGCATTTTCTTTGTATGGTAGAAACAAAAAAGCCACAGCCCCTAGTCCCCGGCAGCCCCGCTATCCCTGGCTCTGGCAGCGGTTATGGTAACGGCGGGGCAGGGGGTGTCAAGAATCTACGTAGCGTTGGTCGACCCCCAACAAGGTGGACAGACGACATCAAATGAGTCGCAGGGAGCCGCTGGATACAAGCGGCCCAAGACCGTGGCCGTTGGAACTCCTTACAAAAGACCTATGTCCAGCAGTGGACGTCTATCGGTTGAAGTGATGATGATGACCTATAGTATTAAGTCATTTCCATAAAATTAGTAATATAAAATGTGACACACATTATTTGAGAGATCGGTAGCAAAAATTAGGAATAATGTATCGAATAGTTACAAAAACTAACATGGCTGACCCTGAATGAATCGTTCAATGGCAAAGGTCAACTAAAACCTAAAGCAAATATTACCAATAAAAGGGTAACTGTTTGATGGTCCCCTCAGGGTTTTATTAACTTCTCTATATATATAGCTTTCTCAGATCTGGCCAAGAAATAATAACAATAAAATAGCCCCGACTTGTGAATCGATTTATACCATTATTGCTCCATGATAACGCAAGACCTCACACTGCACGAGAAACCCTTGTACTCAACAGGAGGTTGACTTCTAGGAACCATACGTCATCCTCCGTACGCGCTGGACCTTGCTCCAACGGACTAGGTTTTTTTTTATTAATTTTCAGTGATTAAAAATTTCTTCTCAGAAGACAATGCAATGCCCAAAATGCTATCACAAAATTTATCAAATCTAGATCCCCAGAATCTTTCGTAGACATAAATGAAGATTCCATGTAGAAGGAAGAAAATGTTGTCGGTAAATATTTTGATTTAATAATGTTACATCTTAATAAAAACGAGTCCCATTTTCTGTTACAGTTTTATTGTTAGAATATATAGATACTAGCTGCCCGCTCCGGCTTCGCACGTTTATAAATCACTATCGTTTATAAATCGCCTATGTCATTCACTGAAAAATGATTAAAATCGATCCAGTAGTTTTGATTTATTCGTTACTGCCCGTAGCCCGCACGCGTAAATTTAGAGTAAAACAATTCTTCTTTCCCTAAGCCATGAAGATTTGGAATATCTAAATTCATACACTACATTTTTGCACGCTCCCGCAACTTCGACCGGCCGGACCGCTACGTCCCCCAATTTTTTAATCTGTAATATCTTCCTAAATATTAATTTAAATCCTATGCTGTATAGGACCATATAGATCTATATTAAATCAACAAAGTATTTAAGGTATTTAATTACATAAGGATTAATGCTGTATTGGTTAAAACCGCTTCGAAAATTAGCCATTATTTGTCTTAAAAAGTAAATAATTAAAAAAAAATATTGTGGGATATCCATAAGAGATAGAGATATTATGAAATAGTTTTCTGTAGACCTTTTTTAATGTGTACAATACATATTACATACACAGTACATTATTTTCGTAGGGTTCAGCATGCGTTTGCAACGTAAGCGGTAATAATGTAATTACTTACGACATCAACATGAGAACCAAGAAACCTCAAAAATAATAGTATTTCTCCACTGTTTTATTTATGTTATTATACATATAAACCTTCCTCTTCAATCACTATATATTTAAAAAAAGCACATCAAAATCCGTTGCGTAGTTTTAAAGATTTAAGCATATATAAGGATATAGGGACAGAAAAAGCGACTTTGTTTTATACTTTGTAGTGATATCTGGATAAATGTACTCGTAGATATGCATTAAAGGTAATATTTATTGAAGAATAAATAGATACATTTAAACTGACATGAAAGTACAAAACGGCTTGAGTCGGAAAGTGCTCAAGATTAATGAGCGGAACAGTTTTGCACGAAATAAAACTATACTTGCTCGTAAATGCTTAGAGGCGAGCTATTCCGGTCCTGACAATGGCGATTGCCCGGGAAATAGCCCGGAGTATGTCTCGCCTCGGCTATAAACATTACCGGCTATAATTGTCAACCCGACTATATTAGTATAGCCTATTTAAAAGGTTAGTTTGAGAGGGAGTAGTATGTTTCGGGTTATTATCAGTATTCATGATAGTGAAAAACTTCTGTCTTACAACTTCTCCCCTGAGATCAATACTTGCGAGCCATACATACGTGAAATATACATAAAGTTATTTTTTATATACTACAAGTAAGCTCTTGATGGCAATCTAACCTGATGCAGTCAAAGATGGTAGCGGGCTAACCTGTTAGGGGTATGGTAAATTAGTCTCTAGACGACATCGTGCGTGCCGGAATGCTAAAATGCTTGGCAACACGTCTTTGTCTGTAGGGTGGTAACCAGCCACGACTGAAGCCTCCCACGAGACCATCAAATCGAACCTAGGACCTCCAACTTTATGATGCAACAGCACCTCGCTGCGCCGGAGGTCATCATACGCGGTGATGCTTTAGAGACAAATGAAGACGCGGATTACTAGTTACAGAGAAACGATTAGGATCGCAGACAGGATGGGAACCATAACTCGCACTTAAACTTTAAACTTTCTTTATTCAAGTAGACTTGGAAAATGCGCAAGTTACAAATTTATCCACTGCGGTTATGACTTACTTCATTCTTTACTAATTAATTCTTAGAGGTTTCTTGAAATGCCGGTCTAAGAAGCCCACTTTCTAATTTTATTTTTGTGGTTTCTAACACAACTACAAGCATATACTTATCACCACCGATTACCAAATGTCAGAAAAGTTTTTGAGAACGGATGCTGGTAACGTTTGGTTTCCTCATATCTTTTGAATTAAATAGTTCATAAAACGTACGCACTGATTCCTTAGCGATATCGTCATTTTATACTAAAGTCATCCACTGCTGGAGTTATGGATTTTCACG
The DNA here is from genome assembly GCA_928268935.1 of Lasiommata megera. Classification (NCBI taxonomy): domain Eukaryota; kingdom Metazoa; phylum Arthropoda; class Insecta; order Lepidoptera; family Nymphalidae; genus Lasiommata; species Lasiommata megera. The sequence goes on along the minus strand of OV743317.1, from coordinate 17,414,547 downwards.
CGCTACGGTTTCGTACCGCTTAGGTCCAGCGAATCCATGCAACTCGTTTTATACCAGCTGTTCAAATTATGAGGGTCTAGCAACACTGGGCTTCCCAGAGTGGGTCGTCACTCCAGCACCTTGGCACACATTGCAAGCTATTTTGCCCAACCACACAAACATGAGCTTCGCGTCAGGCTTGGCTAGTTGGTAACTTTGGTTTTTCTTCATTTCATTGCATTTATTTCATCACATAGTCTCTTACTCTGGACAAAAATACCTTGAAAGATCAAAGTCGTGCAGCGGGTGATATTTGGATTTAGGACTTAGGGTTTCTGAGGCCCTTTTAGCAGATATTCTAAAAGGACTTGCTAAATACTACTAAACAGTGTATTCATATTAAATTTAAGCAATAACTGCTGTCATACAAAAACGTGCAGTAATTTTTTTTCGTCTTTCAATGAAAATATGTTTTCTTCAAATGAATGGTCTATTTCCAAATAACAAACCTTCCAAATATGTTGACCTAATATACCAACTTATTGGCACCTCATTTACCGTTTCCACTCATAAAACTAGCGAATGTGTTCACAAAGAAAATAAATTTTATTTCCCCTCCCTCAAGCTATCGCAGATCTCCTCTGAATTTACGATTCGCATTCATATTAACCTGATATCGCATGGATGCTCTATTATCGGGAGAAGTACTCCCGTCAGTGGTGCACAAACAAGTTTTCTGGAAATGAGAGACAGATACTTATCTTCAAGACGAAAGAATAACATCGCTCATCTATAATATAACTGTAATGGGACGAATTCTGTACATTAAATATATTTTGAAAATTTTAATTGGAGGATACTTGAGTATCGATACTGAGCCCAAAATAACATTTTTATATTTTTTTGTCTGTCTGACTGTTTGTCTGTATCTTGGCCGCGCATCACGGCGAAACTACTAAATGGATTTGAATGAAATTCGGTATAGGAGCAGCTGAAACTCCGGTTCAACATATAGTATAGATTTTATACCGGAGTTCAGCATGGTTCCCTTAGGACAGGGGATGAAAATCATATGTGTATTTAGTTATAATTCTGTAATTATTTCAAGGTCGGCGATTTAGTAATCCATGGCTTCGTGATTGGAAGACAAACAAACGAAGAAAAACTAACTTGAGTTAGTGTGTGTGAAGGTGTGTTTGTGCGTTGACGCAGACGAAGTCGCAGGCGTCAGCTAGTTTAAACATAAATATGTTGACACTGGTCACATACGTGAAGATCGATAAACCTTTACTGGGTTAACGTCCGATTATAGAAGTATATTTGGCCTTAATCTCTTTTTATACCTGTAAGCTTTTAGCCGTCTAATTCTAAATAATAACTTCCAACAATTAGGTAAACCAGCTATGTCCCTTAGTTCACGTAAGTAAACTATGTAAGCCAATGAATAGTGGAACACCTTGATGGAGCTTGAAAATTGATCAATTTATTTAGCTAATTATATGTCAAATAAGGTTGCTGATTAGAATGAATCTTTTATTTGTCAGTTATATGAAGGGTGGCTGCTGAGCTGTTTGTCAAGCGATGAAAGGGTAGAGTGATGTGAATGATGTAGTTCATTCAAATCTTTCCTCGCGAACAACCCCCATCAACCGGGTATGTTTTTCTTTCCATTTTTACTACTTTATTCCTTTTCAGATGTTTATTGCTTTGAATCTTCGTAAATATTTGGGTATTGTAGTAACTTTTTATTCGTTGTATATAAATCCCCTTTTATTACGTTGCAATTGTTTCCTTTTTTGTAAAGTTAACTTTAGTGAATCATTTTTATTCAATCGATGAGAATTTGATACAATGATTTATTCCACTACAAGTGAGCCTTTTTTTATCCACTACAAGCTAGCCCTTGACGGCAATCTCACCTGATGGTAAGTGATGATGCAGTCTAAGATGGTAGTGGGCTAACCTGTTAGAGGTATGGAGAACCCATACTCCTAATTGGTTTCTACACGACATCGTGCCGGAACGCTAAATCGCTTGGTGACACGCCTTTATCGGTAGGGTGGTAGCCACGACCGCATTTGACGGCAATCTCACCTGGTGGTTAGCAATGTAACTTGTTAGGGGTATGGTAAACCTAGACTCTTGTTTAGTTTTATTCTAAATCGCTTGGCGACACGTCTCTGTCAGTTGGGTGGTAACTAGCCACGGTCGAAGCCTCCCACCAGACCAGACTCGAACCAGGAATTGAACCCACCGAGTTTGTGAACTACTATTGTATACAAGTTCTATTGTATGTTCTTTTCCCTCTTCAAAATGACCAAGGGTAGGGCTAAAATAAACAGTTTAACGAGAAATAAGCCCACGCTCGTAAATGTCCGGGCGATGGCCGCCGGGCGGACGACCGGCCGACGGACGTTCCGGCTCGATTCATTGCGCCTTATCTTAACCAAGACCTCGCGGTTATAATTGGGTTCAACAATGGGAAACTGGCCTAACCACATAAACGTTAAACTGGAAAATATAGGAAACAATGCGAATTATATTATATAATCTCAACAAGTGTTTAGCTTTCAGATATACCTAAGTAAATATTGAATAAATATCAATTGATTAATAGAAAACACGAATAAACTATGTGATTCGTCATATTAAACAGTTTTAACTCATTTTGGCTCCATTATTAGCTTTCACTTTAACAAGGGAAAAGAATTAATACATTGACTTTATGAAGTACGTACAGCAAATTATAAGAGTTAATTGAATAATGTGTTCATTATAAAGCATTATATTTTGAATTATTTTTTTAATCCTTTTCCGACAAAGCGGTCAAATATTATGTATCTAGCTATATCTATGTATTGCAGACGAGTTGCGCGAGCGTTTTCTTAACCCAGCCACCAGGCGACGCGAAGGAGCATTGCTGGGCCTAGTGGGTACTCTCTGCCCACCGGTGAAACATACATACACACATACACCGCCGGAAGTGGTGCAGTTCTGCCGACGTCGCTTCTGGAGAGGATGCGAAAACGCCTTTCCCGGCATTAAAAAAAAACTATCCTTTATTGCGTCAACGATTTACTATTATATACTTAGAACGTATACTATAGCTATTGATCTGCGTAAAATATTTAACAAATTTACTGTTAACTTGTGTGGTGTTTATGTAATGAATATAACAGATACGATTTCCGTGGCACAGCGCGCGCGTTGTCGCATTATAAAGTTGGAGGACCTGGGTTCGATTCCCGGCTCGAGTCTAGTCTGGTGGCTGTGGCCGTGGCTATTTACCACCCTACCGACAAAGACGTGTCGCCAAGCGATTTAGCATTCTAGCCAGATATCGCGTAGAAACGAATTAGGAATATAGGTTTACTATACCCCTCACAGGTTAGCCCGCTACCATCTTAGACTGCATCATCACTTACCATCAAGTGAGATTGCCGTCTAATGCTAACTTGTAGTGGATAAAAAAAAAGATATAAAGCTGAATAATATAATAATAATTTATTGCAATTTCCAAGAGTACGAGTTAGGCCAGTTTTTCACTGGTGGTTAATAATATTAAGCCACAATCTAGGTCATCTATTCCCAAATTTACTGTCTGAATAGTTGCAGGATGTAGGCAATGCTCCAAATAACATTTTTCTTTATTAAGTACGAAATAAACGACCGATTACTGTCTAGTGTCGCCGGTTTTACAGTGTCCTTATTTACTTCAAATGGCATTTTTAAGTATGATTAAAGTTCGGTCATCCATCTATCGTCTTCGGAGCTACACCACGTTGAGGCAAAAAAAAAAACAAACAGAGGCTTTAGTACCACAGTGACAATGAAATACTTCAAAGGGACATTATATATTCCAAAAAAAACAAAAAAGATCGATGTTGTATCCCTTAGATTTCGATTTATCTTATTATTATTTATTATAGGTTGTTATAATGACAATAGAAGTATGTCCTAAAATATCGTTATTGTATAACAAAGCAATCGATAAACACCTCTTGAAAGCTGGTTATAATTTATGCCCAGGTGAAAATATGTATACAGGACTAAAAATGTGTACAATAAAAAAAAATCTGAAGTATAATTAAAATAAGAATTTCTTAATATTAATTAAGCACTTCAGTAGTCTCAACATTATACTATTACTTCAAAACTTAAGGTTGATATTTTTTGTTGCATTGTTTGTTGACCAATTTTTTTATTCATATACAATCGATCAATAAAAATATCTTTATTAATTTAAGAGGTGATAGTGATAATTACACTCACTAACTTAAAACTAAAGCTAGGAAGGTTCCAAACAAACTCTAAATATAAATACATTTTAAATGTTATTTCAGTCAAAACTTTGAAGAATTATAAAAATCTAATGCAAGCAAATACAAAACATGATAATACGAACTAAATCAAGATAAGCGCGGCACCACGATTAGTCGATATAACTAAATTAGCGCCGAATATGCCACATTATTCCTCGGTATCTACAATATAAATAAAATGATTGTACGTATGTCCTCGTTTCGATCGTTCAGAAGCGGTAGTCTAGTGGTTAGGGCGTCAGTCTCCTAATCAGAGGTCGGCGGTTCGAATCCGGGCGCGCGCACCTCTAACTTTTCAAAGTTATGTGCGTTTTTAAAAATTAAAATATCATTTGCTTCAACGGTGAAGGAAAACATCGTGCGGAAACCTGCACGTCTGAGAGTTCTCCATAATGTTCTCAAAGGCGTGTGAAGTCTGCCAATCCGCACATGGCCAGCGAGGTGGACTATGGCCAACCCCTTCTCATACTGAGAGGAGACCCGTGTTCTGTAGTGAGCCGGCAATGGGTTGATCACGACGTATGTCTACGCGTTTTGAAAGATTATGAGAAATCCTTGGTAGGTTGTTTTAGAGACGCCCGCGATGACTACCGGTTCAAAAAATCTATATATTATGCGGTGTGGCAGCTAGTATAATTTTTGACGACCTCCGTGGCGCAGCGCGCGCGCTTTTGCATTATAAAGTTGGAGGTCCTGGGTTCGATTCCCGGCTCGAGTCTGGTCTGGTGGGAGGCTGCGGCCGTGGCTAGTTACCACCCTACCGACAAAGGCGTGTCGCCAAGCGATTTAGCGTTCCGGCACGATGTCGTGTAGAAACCAATTAGGAGTATGTCTTTACCATACCCCTAACAGGTTAGCCCGCTACCATCTTAGACTGCATCATCACTTACCATTAGGTGAGATTGCCGTCAAGGGCTAACCTGTAGTGGATAAAAAAAAAAAAAAAAAAGTAATGTTGCCTTACTACGGCTGTCATTTTACAATGTTACAGTTTAACAAATTACCAGAAAAGTGACAGATCCCCGCATCGCCGCCGGCGCCATGTTTGCCGACTCGAAAACTCGCACTTGCTCTGATTAGCACTCAATTACAAAGCGTTCGATCGGCAACCGCGAGGCACTAGCACCCAACTTGCACCCAATTAACGGATGATTAATAGAACCAATTACAGCGCCGCCTTCTGTAACAACTATAATTACATTATGCTATCAATTTTAATAATAAATTCCACTAAGTATTTATTTATTCATTATGCTATTGACATGTCTTATTGATTGATTGGTTTGTTTATTTGATTAGTTAAGTAACATTAAAGGCTAAAAATTTGCATAGAATGGATTTGATTCATTAAAGGCCTTTTCATAAATGACAGGGGTGCGTTAGGATTTTTATTTTTGCATTATATAATTGTTTCAGGTATCTAGGTATAAATAAAATAGCTATGGTCTATCGGTTGGTCGGTCCTGTCATCGTTAGAGTGTAACCGTAGTCCGCCGCACAGGCCAACTACGTATTTTTTACGTCCCACGCATTTGAAGCGGTGATAGCCTAGTGGTTAGGGCGTCAGCCTCCTAATCAGAGGTCGGCGGTTCGAATCCGGGCACGCACCTCTAACTTTTCGGAGTTATGTGCGTTTTTAAAAATTAAAATATCACTTGCTTCAGCGGTGAAGGAAAACATCGTGAGGAAACCTGCACGCCTGAGAGTTCTCCATAATATTCTCAAAGGCGTGTGAAGTCTGCCAATCCGCACATGGCCAGCGTGGTGGACTATCGCCAAACCCTTCTCATATTGAAAGGAGACCCGTGCTCTGTAGTGAGCCGGTAATGGGTTGATCATGATGATGATGATGACGCATTTGACAACGAATATCGAACTCATGCGCATGCACTCTAACGATATTTTCCTCGATAAAAGTGATTCTAATTTCAGACTTTTAACTACTGAGCTATCACAGTTCCACGCTAACTTAAGTATTCGTTATTTAGTAGCTACGTAAAAGATTACGTAATCTTAGGTAATAGTTCATAAAACTGGATATATATCAGACTAAACTATTTGCATTTATCATATTACATTCTCATGTGTTAAGTTTGTTTTAAAATGGGAAAGAAAAAAGCGTATAAATAAAGTTTTTTTACTTAACGTTTTTACTAATATTATAAAAGCGAATGTAAGTTTTATTGTTTCTTATGATTTAATATATAGCTCGCATACAAAAGATGTCATTTTATCCGGTAACAAATTTTCCAGTAATTTTTACAAAACTGACCAAAAGCGGATAGAGTCACGGGCAATAACTATTTAAATAAAATTGTAAGTACGTCACGCAGTAGCGTGTCGTTCGTTCGTAAATAGGGCAATTAGTAAGAATTGTTTGTATTGATTGTATTAGAAGGACAAACCTGGCCCTTGCGTCACGTGACTCCCTTCTGTACTATATCGCTACTTACGGATAAAGTTGACAAGTTGTGACTTCTTGATTTCCATTTTGTATTTGCATTTTTTTGTTTATTCACCAAGAGTAAGCCCTTGACGTCAACTCACCTGATGGTAAGTGATGATGCGGTCTAAGATGGTAGCGGGCTGTTAGGGGTATGGAAAACCCATACTCCTAATTGGTTTCTATATGACATCGTGCCGGCACAATAAATCGCTTGGTGACACGTCTTTGTTGGTAGGGTAACTAGCCACGGCCGAAGCCTCCCACCAGACCAGACTCGAGCCGGGAATCGAACCCAGGACCTCCGACTTTATAATACAACAGCGCACGTAAAAAGGGAAAGACGTTGCATTCTCTTTGGTAGTGCTGGTGTGTTCTTAAAAGTTAGTTGTACACCTAAAGGGCATTCGCAGATGCACTTTAGGTGTACAATCTAAACGTTCTTGAATCATGATGAGATAACAAATTTGTTTAGTATACAATTAAAGTTGCCGCACTTATTAGTAACAATATAGAATCAATAACTTCGCATTACGCAATGCTGTTGTAAGTGATTTCCCCGAGGATAGATTTTTTATAATAAATTCAATATTGAAATCTAAAAATTACAAAAATATATCTTAATCTTAATAATCAAATTGACTCGTAATCGATATCTCGCATTACGAATCAACTTGATTATTAAAATTGAAGTGAAAAGAGTGACTTCGATACTCTTTGCTCTGCTGAAAATGATTGATTAACCTTTTTGATGACCTAGCAACGTTGTTAATTTTAACCCTGATAACGCCCGCTAGAACCAAGATCGCTGATAATTATGTCGATAAGGAACCCTGGTTGTGGCAAGTCATAACGCAGGCTAAATTATCGCTAGTTGCCCGTCATTGCACAAGTCTCCTAACTGTCTTGGGGGGGGGGGGGGGGGGGATCAAGCTGTCCTGTTCCTTCCTCTTATAGCGCGGTAGGCACGGCGCTAGGCCGCGGCGGCTGGTAGGGCATCCGGGAAGTAAATAACGGGTCCCCCGGGTGTCCAGTAAAACCTGCGGGGTGGTGGTTTTTAGTTCGGGTATACCCCCCTTCGGGGGTGGGAGTCCAACATAACCTCTTTCCCGCCCAAGGGTACGGAGGTAGCTATAAAACTTTTCTACCACGACAAAAACAAAAAAAAAAGACTAAAATGGTAGCGGGCTCAACTGGGTATGGTAAACCCATACTCTCAATTGTTTTTAACACGACATCGTACCATAACTGTAAATAATTTAGCGACACGTCTTTCTCGGGAGCAACGAGTCACGGCCGAAGCCTTCTACCAGACCAAACAAGACTCGAGTCGGGAATCGAACCCTCTCTAATTTTATAATGCCACGGATTGCTTTATCTTATAGTTGTTATAAGATCTTTATGTTTTTATATAGGGGAATATGAATACTCATTCTTTAAGAGTAGTAATTAATTCATTTACCGTACTATACCCCGTACGACCGACGAAGTTAACAACAAAGTAATCTTGACAAAACTTTAACTCAGTTATTTCACTCGACAAAAGCCACACACCCCACAAACAATATACTAAAGTCTGGCAAAATGTCAAAAACCTCGTGAAGGGAATCTTCTTTGTGCAACTTAACACATACAATATGGGAAAATTAAACTGCAATTGCGGTAAACGGTCGCCAATTTAGCAAAACAAATCATTTGCGCATTTCTCTTTATTTTTGACGACCTATCTGCTGAAATTTGCTGTGGCATTAGTAGGTGGTTTCTCTTATACGTAGGCGTGTCGCCCAGCAATTTAGCGTTCCGGCACGATGTCGTGTAGAAACCAATTAGGAGTATGGCTTTACCATACCCCTAACAGGTTAGCCCGCTACCATCTTAGACTGCATCATCACTTACCATCAGGTGAGATTGCCGTCAAGGGCTAACTTGTAGTGGATAAAAAAAAAAAAAGGTTAAGTTTGCTATAATACTGTGTGTCAGTGGCTCATCAATGACAACATAAGGCTAATGAAAAGAACATGAAAATCATAACATTAAAATATGTTGTGTAATAACTCACTATGCTTTCCTTCACCGTTAAAGCAAGTGATTTTTTAATTGTTTAAAAACGCACATCACTTCGAAAAGTTAGAGGTGCGTACCCGGCTTTGAACCGCCGACTTCTGATAAGGAGGCGGACCACCTAACCACAAGGCTACACTTCTTCGTAAGATTTAAAAAATTAAATACTTAGTACAACCCGCAATAGTAGTAGTGAATGATAGTGAAACTTGTGTGCATCCTTGTAAAATATGTTTAATAACCATAAAACTTCTAATAACAAATTTATAGTACTGAGGAGTTAGGAACTTTGCAATCCATAATTTTACGAAAACATTTTGAAAAGAGTGTGAGGTATGAAGTCTAAGGCTCTCTTTTCTATTAGAGCATTTTTTTTTATCCACTACAAGTTAGCTCTTGACGGCAATCTCACCTGATGGTAAGTGATGATGCGGTCTAAGATGAGATGATAAGGTCTCATACGCCAAATCGATTTCTACACGACATCGTGCCGGAACGCTAAATCGCTTGGCACGTCTTCGTCGGTAGGGTGGTAACTAGCCGTGGCCGAAGCCTCCCACCAAACACAAGCTTCACTTTATAAAGAAATTTAATCTCCCATATCTCGTTGAAGCGGTGATAGCCTAGTGGTTAGGGCGTCAGCCTCCTAATCAGAGGTCGCCGGTTCGAATCCGGGCACGCACCTATAACTTTTCGGAGTTATGTGCTTTTTAAAAAATAAAAATAAAAAAAATATCACTTGCTTCAACGGTGAAGGAAAACATCATGAGGAAACCTGCACGCCTGAGAGTTCTCCATAATGTTCTCAAAGGCGTGTGAAGTCTGACAATCCGCACATGGCCAGCGTGGTGGAATATGGCCAAACCCTTCTCATATTGAGAGGAGACCCGTGCTCTGTAGTCAGCCGGTAATGGGTTGATCATGATGATGATCTCGATGCTGATACGTTGGAATTATGCGAACGTTACCAAAAAATAGTTAAGTTTGCACAATATACGTAAACGAAAATTGAAATGCAATTTAACTCGGCCGTCTCCGATTTCCACAACACAATCACCAGCATTCCCTTTAATTTACATGGAAAACGAATACAAATTTAATTTACGGACGTGCGGCAGACGCGGCCGGCACTTCGCTCGTATCACTTCCAATCACGTCGCTTATGTTACGTGGAAAACGAAAATTGATGGCGGACTAGCGGATTTTGCCATGATATAATAGTTGATTTTAACTGTTTAGATATACCCACGTATCGACCAATCAAAAGACCATAGAGTTTTATTATATGAATTCTCACTGGCCGTCAGTAACACTTGCTCCAAGCTAATTTAACTGAATGAACTATATGGCATATTTTTTTTTTGAATAAGTAAATATGTGTAACGGAATATCAATAGGAGGATTAAGTAAGACTTTGCAACCGTGTCATTTCTACAACGTTTCCTATGTATACATGTACGTTTCTTCATAGTTTCTAATGTAATCTACTCATCCAAGAGATACCTGTTCGATCGCGTTACTAAAATTGTGATTCATCAATTACCATCGGTCTAATTAGAGAAAATGCAAACCTTTTGAGTAATCTATATTTACTTCTTACATTGTAAAAAAATTCAAAATTCAAAATAATCTTTATTCAAATAGTCCTTTAAAAGGCGCTTTTGATGCGTTAATAATTTACATAATAGTGATTTGATGGTGATAACTAGATTCGTAAACTTAAAACTAAAGCTATGAGGGTTCCAAACGCGCCCCGGTCTAAGAAGAAGCCCACAAATAACTTAGCCAGGTAAATTTTATTTTTGTTATCACCATCTCACAATGTATGTGATAATCGATGTATTTTTTAACGTAAATGGACTAAATAGTTGTACTCGACTTTCAGTAATGTACAAGTTAAGCTCGGTTCATTATCAAAAAGTGCGAACAAATATTTTAAAAACTTGACTTTTATTTGAAAGGATGTAGTCAATACCTACTTATTCCGAATGTGTGAAGATGACAGGTCGTCAGCAACTGGATACGGGCCTGTGGGGTCTGTAAGTCGAGCCATCCGGATAGGGGAATGGTCACCTATCCGGTTATCTGTCATCGTATACATCTTCCCAACTGTTTATCCGTACGTCAGTCCGTCCTTTGGTCTTGACAAGTAATGTTTGAATATGGTATTTCCCTTTCCTCTGGTTCCTGATAATTATCGTGCCTTGGATTATATATTATTTTTATAAGTTGTATAACATCTCTTACTAAATATTGCATTATTTAATAATAGCTCTTAACATAACCTTAAGTGGCATGTGAGATGGTGATAACTAAAAGAAAATTTACCTGGCTAAGTTTGTTGTGGGCTTCTTAGACCGGGGCGCGTTTGGAACCCTCATAGCTTTAGTTTTATGTTTACGTGTAATTATCACCATCAAATCACTACTATGTAAATTATTGACGCGTCAAAAGTGCCTTTAAAGGACTATTTGAATAAAGATTATTTGAATTTGAATTTTAAATTTAAATACTTTTAGTGTTTGGTACTTACGCTATGCTTGTTTTTAAATCTTTATTTAAAGAGTATAATCGCTGAGCGAATATGCCTCTCTGTAGGTTCACAAAAGATGTTCAAGTAAACAAAATAATAGAGGTAGTTAAAACTGCCCTCGAACATAATTATTATCTGTTCTCGAACGCAATCCTAACCAATTTCAGCACCTGAGTAGAAATTGGTTAGGATTGCCTTCGAGAACGCTATGTTTACAAAGAAATATTACAAGAACAGGTATAAATCCTTCTGTTGTTGGCAATAGAGGTTTATAAGAGCTGCGTCGGATCTGTTGCTGTTGTGTCACCACGTAACGTCTTGTATCTGACACATTATTATTATTTTTTTTTTTATATACAAAGCGAGCAAACGAGCAGGCGGGTCACCTGATGGTAAGTGATTACCGCCGCCCATGAACATTTGCAGCACCAGAGGAACCGCCAATGCGTTGCTGGCCCTTGAGCAATTTGTTAATCCGCCCTTTGAAGATAGCCATTAGGGAACACAGAAGATGGAAGCTGGTTCCACAATTTGCAGGTTCGTGGCAGAAATGACCTGGAATAGCGGGTGGTGGAAGAGGTCCAGGCATCCAGGTGGTGAGGATGATATTATATCTAACGTCAGTTTAACTCGGTAACAATGAAGCGTAACAGATACTCGTATAAGCTAGGCGTATACCGCGTTACCGGCGGAATATATACAAGGCGGCGCAGTGTGCCAGTGCTTCGTCCAGTACATTGGACCCTGCAGCCAACGATCGCTCCGGACAGAGCAAAACAGCGCGCATAGAGAAGTGCCTATCACTATGGCGCGCTCTTAAATTGTAACCTGAACACGGATATGAGTAACTAACGATACGGTGTAACGAGAATGTAAGTTAAAACCAAGCAATTCAGCACACTAACTCTGCAGCCCTACGGGTCAAAGGAAGACATTAACAAATGTCATCAACATCAGCATCATCATGATCAACACATTGCCGGCTCACTACAGAGCACGGATTTCCTCTCGATCTAAGGATGGCTTGGCCGTACTCCACCACGCTGGCCATGTGCGGATTGGCATACTTCACACGCCTTTGAGAACGTAATGGAGAGTTCTCAGGTATCCAGGTTTCCTCAAGATGTTTTCCGTCATCATTAAAGCTAGTGATAGTATATTTTAAATGCTTATAACTGCACATAACTCTGAAAAGTTAGAACCCCCGACCTCTCATTAGGAGGCGGACGTCGTATCCACTAGGCTATTAAGTAAAATAAACGTATAACACGTAAAACATAAATGCACACAAAGTAAATAAACCGTTATATAGAAAGTAAAATTCAGCGACTTTTTTACCACATCGCTGACTCTTCCAGGCATCCAAAGGCGTTAAAATATTTTTTTAAGGGTTATTGTGTTACATATACTTAATTTTCATGTACACACGTTATCTACATTTAATATTATAAGGTAGCCATAATAAATCAACGTACATATAGATATAAAAAAAAAACTATTAATAAATGATTAAGTAATAAAACAAGCAAGACATAAAACAAAGACTATGTGTATAATTCGGACAAATTTTTCACTCGTTTCTTAAAGATGATTAGCATCTTGAGACTGTGCCTTACAAATATCTAACGACAAAGCGTTCCATTAATGAGCTGAACGGTAATATATTTGTTAGAGCAGGAATCATGAGCTTCCTGAATGAACCCTGAGAACTGAAACTTCTCATTATAACTAAAGTCTGATAATAACTGTTAATAAAACATAATATCTTTCGCCATTGCGTTTCCGCCTCAATGAAACTCCTTATTACCGTCACAAGCTAGGTCACAAGGTAAGTCACAAGCGATATTAAAGCTAGCTGGCTATAAGCAATCTGGCTTTGATGTTGCTAGTTATCTTTATACCAGCAACGCAGCGCCAAATAAAACGTCTGTTCTGATAAGATGTTCAATTATATCTACAGTCCAAATTTACACTTCAGGTAATCCATAATCCAAAAGATTCATTAAATTTCATTTTTTTTATCATTTTTATTGAGTGAAGCAATCAAAAACATACATGTAGTTTACAACAGAAGTCTTATAACTTAAATTGTCTAATATATTACTACCATTATGCACCCGTTTTCCGAACTAGTTAGGAATCCGAAATAGAGGTCGGAGATATCTAGAATAGTCAAGAATAGATAGAATCGGAGTCTCTCGGAATTAAAACATTATCATCGCCATTAGCTGGATGACTGCGCCAGGGCTTCTTCTGTCATATTAAAGAGATTCACAACGCCCCTCCAGGGTTTGAAATATTATCTAATAAATACTTAACACCTGTGTGAATTGATGAATATTGTATTGGTCTTGTGGTGTTCTTATATTTAAATATAAGCCCATACAAGACATTCCAGATCACAAAATTATTCTCAGGATTAAAAGTCGTAAGACACTGAGTTTCTTGACGGAGAAACTGGAGACGGAATCTGGCGCTGTTCTTTTATGTGCATCAGAAAACACGTTCAGCCATCTGTGCCGGTTTTTGTGTCTGATATATTGTGATAATAATAAATATAGAAATATTAATAGACAAGCTGATGCCCGCGACGTCATCTCCCTAGAGTTAGTGTGTTTGTTTGTCTTTGAAATAATTACAGGATAAACATTACAGATTCTTCTTTCTAACAAAAAAAAGAATGAGTGAAATCGGGGCCCGCGTTAATGAATTACAACTAAATACACATTTTGATTTTCATCCTCTTTCTCAAGGGAACCGTTCTGAATTACGAGATAAAAACTGTCCTATATGTTTAACCGGAGTATCAGCTATTCCTATACCAAATTCAAATCCATCCCGTAGTTTCGGCGTGGTGCGCGGCCAAGATACAGACAGACAGACAAAAAAAAATTGTTTTAGGCTCAGTATCGATAGTAAAGCATGCTCTAATTAAAATTTTCAAAATTTATTTAATGTACAGAATTCGTCCTGTTACACTTTTATTACATTATAGATTATAATGTTTAACGCTGGTTTTTTACTCAATGTCTTTGTATTCGTACATCAATGACGCCGATGCTAAAAAAGTGCAGTTTGTTTGGAATAAAACATTTTATTGGTTAGATTTATGTGCAACAGTTCAGACTAGTGTTCTGCTGCTAACTATAAAATGTACCTGAACTTTTATGAGGCTAGGTATTTTAAACGACTTCAAATAAAATAGCAAGAAACCACCCTGATATTTTTTAAGCCATATGTACGTATACAGATGTTTGTAACTATGTGATTTAATTGGGTAATGATACCGTCACGAAATCTTAGGTTCAGGAAAATTCTAGAATTACACTGGTTTATCACCATCCTAATGTTGAGAACCTCCAAACTGATAGCTCATATAAGTGTTAGGAGAGTAAAGAACCTTTTTTTTTTCTCTTTTTATAGCTTTACACAGATTAGCCAATGTCAAGTTTATAGCAATGTAGAATTGAAGTTAGGGATAAATGGCGGTAAAGAACAGTACTGCCATAAATGTGAACGATACCAAGGATCTGTTAAGGATCTAACCATGATCTAGCATTTGAACCGATAACAAAATTAAAAAATTTTAGTTTTAAAATTTTACGATTTTTAGACGATTCGATGTCGTTTGTTATTAACAGGCAACCGCGGGCCGACAGTTCGGAATCGTATGATAAAGAAGTATTACTCGAAGATAAGAAGTAAATAGTTTAAGTGAAAAAGTATTTTAGGTGTCGCTGAGTTTTTAAGAGAGTGAACCAGATTCAAGGTCACGTATTTTTGTTTAAATCTTAGAACCATAGCTCGGAACAATACGTTTTTTGAGGTCAGACATTTCTTCTAAGCTAGTAGCTATATTAATGAATAGTTGATGAAGTTATTTATAAGGGGAAAAGACCGTCATATTGTGAACATCACAATATACTAATACAAAACAAAAGTTTCCCACTAATTGTCTTATCCGAACCATTAAGAAGCGAAAGGCCCTTCCGGTATTATTACTTGCTAAAATAGCAACAACTAGAGATAATCTGTTTTAAAACAAGACTGAGATACCAATAATTAATCTATACGCAAGCTACTTATGTATACATTTAAACTAATAGGTACAGAGTTATTTAATAACTATAATAAATAGTAATAACAGTAATTTTAAACGTCAATAGAATCCTAATAAAACTATTCAAATGTTACCCTATTTGGGACAAGTTTAGAATTGGTCTATGCATATCAACCCATTACCGGCTCACTACAGAGCGCGGGTCTCCTCTCCATATGAGAAGGGTTTGGTCATAGTCCACCACGCTGGCCATGTGCGAATTGGCAGACTTCACACGCCTTTGAGAACATTATGGAGAACTCTCAGGCGTGCAGGTTTCCTCACGATGTTTTCCTTCGCCGTTGAAGCAAGTGATATTTTAATTGTTTAAGAACGCACATAACTCCGAAAAGTTAGAGGTGCGTGCCCGGATTAGAACCGCCGACCTCTGATTAGGAAGCTGACGCCCTAACCACTGGGCTATCACCGCTTCTATGCATATATATATGCTATGCATATAACATCATCTTATGTAGCGTTCAAAACGAACTTCGATATTTCTTCCTATTTATCCTGACATCTTAGATAAAATAGTGACCTTAATTACCGCAGTTCTGGCGAGATGGTTGACAAATGGCTCAATTAGTCAAGCACTTGATACATTGCGTGAAGGGCTGGCGACGTAGGTGTATTGAGCTAGGAAGGGCCAGGTTAATAATGTATAGACAAATTGCTGTCACTAATCTTCGTAGGCGCGGGTAATTTAGGGCATATTGATTTAGTTCGACGGCAATACTCTATGACAAACTGCCTCGCTAACACGAGGCGCTCAGGTATAATAAGTGTCAAAACTTTATCATAGTTGTGATTAATTAATTAGAAACAGTTTAATTTATATACAAACATAATTTAACCAGTTTATCAACAGAGCAACAAAGTGGCATTTATTAATTTTCAAAAAAAGTAGGTCCAATGTCACTTCAGGTAAGGATTATAAAGATTAAAACAAATCCGTTCAGTCTTTTATAAATTACAAATAGCTTGTTGCATGCGACTTCGTTTGAGGTTGCTTCGAATTTTGAACGATCCCGGCAACCCGAAATCCCTGGATATAAGCCATACACCATCATATCCGGGATGCAAGGTATATCATACGTACAGAATGTCTTTTTAGACACAAAAAGTTAATTCTTGACGGCAATCTCACCTGATGGACTTCATCATCACTTGAAATGAGGTCTAAGATTGTAGCGGGCTAACCTGGTAGGGGGTAGAAACCAATAAGGATTAACTATTGTTAATCCTTATTGGTTTCTACGCGACATGGTAACACGTCCTTTGTGGTAGCTTGGTAACTAGCCACGGCCGAAGCTTCTCAACAGACCAGACTCGAGGCGAACCCTCCAACTTTTTAATGCGACAGCGCATGTGCCATGGTGTTCATCAAAATAGAGGGTTTAAGTTTGACTAATTGGTTTAGTAGTTAGTGTGAAATCATAACAAACAAAAGACCAAACTTACATATGGAAATTCTCATAACTATGTGTTACATTGATAGAATAAAGAAACTCACATACATACATACATACATACATACATAACTATATAAAATATCACACGTCAACACTCCTTTTATGGGAAGGCGGGTAGAAAATAAACAAACCAACATGTGAGGTAGTTCTTATTTTTCTGTATATACTCGTAGTGTACAATAGAAGTTTATCACTCATTCAAGTACCTACGGTTGGGTCAAAAATATTATTGAAAGCGATCGAACACGTTTTATTGGGATCCGTAATCAAAGTATGGAATATAACATTTTAAATGTTATATTTATGTACGATGTTGCTCATCATATGCAGACCTAGATATATTGTTATACTTAATCACTCGGGCCCCAAGACGACATTCTAGTACCTCCAGAGAAAACTGTTAAGCCTACGTAAAATGTCAGAAGTGGCGTTAACATTCGTCTAAGCATTTTGTATAGTCTACGATTTTTCCTGACGTATATCGTCCCTGAATCTAATTTAAGATTGATGCCCAAAACTAAGCTCACTTAGAAGCTATCTTTTAGTACACAAAAAGTTCTGTGTCCGCGGCCGAAAAAACCGTGTATCATCGTAATTTTTCATAAACATGTCTCACAAAAACCGATCGCTGCGACGTACGGTCCATTTGTCAGCGATCATCAATCAACCCCGCATGGGAAACTTGGTTGGATTAAATTTTAGTTTTCAATATACATCCCAGCTTACTTTCCATCGACATCGATAAAAGTAATTTGTCATGGAGAGCAGCTCGCTCTGTAGCGTGGAAGTGCTTGATCAGAACACGGATCTTACGAACTATACATTATATGATAAGTTATTCTTGTGCCTTTACATCTATTCAACGATACAATAAAGAAAGGGTTTTTGGTAAAGGAAAAAATTACTAAGTTGTAAAATATAATGCGCAAGGGTTCCCGTGGCCTAGCCACCCAGTTTTAGTGGATATTCTGCTCGCCTCCGCTGTCCCATATAGTCCCATATAGTCAAACGGAAGCGGCGCAACTCCACCTGCCCCACTCTCGGAGGGGATGCGTAAACGCATTTCATTGCGTCAATAAAGGACTGGTTGGTATCTTCACAGACATTTTTCGGGTCACCTGATGTTAAGTGATTACCGTCGTCCAAATGCATCTGCAGCACCAGAAGAGCCACCGATGCGTTGCTGGCAGAACCCATCCTCCGAGATGGTTTCTATTCGGCTTCCTACCGGTTCACTGAATCGCTTGGTAGCAACTAGCCACGGCCGAAGGCCGCCATATATCATGTAGGACGTAGCAAGGATCTTCCTAGAAGCCGATTAGTAAGAACAACAGACTCAACTGTGCGTTGACAATAAAATACATAATGTAGATAAATTTTCGAAATGCCCAGCATCATCCCCATCAGGCATAAAGTAACTTACCGTGCTGTGACATGTTTGATACAAGTGTCACTTGCAGTCCAATGAAGCACGAAGCGTGGTGCAGTAATTTTCTTTGCAGCGTCTTGTCTGGTACATACTGCATCATTACTCAATGCCCGGAGCACATTTTGCCCTGACTACGGGAGATTATCGGAACAATAGTGGGTACAAAGTGAAGGGAACATTTAACTGATTCTCCGGGATATTCACGGACACGAAGCCACGTCATCGTGTGCCTCGTGGGGTTATCACAGAAGGGTGTGCGAGATAGCTAAGCAAACGTGAATAAGTTAATCTCAACTATGATGAAAACTATTTATCCTTACCTACTGACATCGAGTTTCAGCATTATGAAGTCATCATCATCAACATCATTATCAACCGATTGACGTCCACTGCTGGACATAGGTCTTTTGTAGGGAGTTCCAATGCTCACGGTCTTGGGCCGCTTGCTCCCTGCGACTCGTCTGATGTCGTCTGTCCACCTAGTTGGGGGTAGACCAACGCTACGTTTACCGGTGCGGGGTCGCCATTCACCATTCGCCAGCACCTTGGAACCCCAAAGTCCATCGGTTCTCCAAGCTATGTGCCCCGCCCATTGCCACTTCAACTTCGCAATTCTCTGAGCTATGTCGGTAACTCTGGTTCTTCTACAGATCTCCTCATTTCTGATTTGATCACGTAGAGATACTCCCAGCATAGCTCTCTCCATCGCCCGTTGAGTGATTATGAAGTATTTAATCCTAAAATCGAAGTCGAACCTTCAAAATCAATTCCATGTTGTTACCGGCTTAGCTAAACTTTACTCACTTCACCTTCAATCTAAAATTTTACATACAAATCCGTAACTAAAAGCTAGTAAAGTAATAAAACGACTCAGTTTTTTGTTCAGAAAATGCTCGGCAAACATAAAACAGTCGAAGACACACAGACGCGATGCTCGCAGCGAATCTAAAGTAATGATACCGCTAATGTGGAAACGAAACACGTTCAGCTACTAAGTCAGGACTGCGTTCTAAAAGCAATTTAAAAGAAAATACACGTACAAAGCTAACATGCTACCCTGGTAAGTCATTAGATAAATCTCTTTTCTCTTATTGAAAAACTTTGAACGTTATTTAACCATTATTGCTCATTACCATCATCTTCATCATTTTGATTTGACAAGGTCTCTTTTAATATACATGAATAAGATGAGTCATTAACTTATCTATAAGCTGTTATAAAAAATAAAAAATAGTAAACAGTTCCATATTATCTGTAGGTGGATTTTTAAGATTAAATGAGTTAAGTGAAGTTAACTAACATGTGATTGTTTATGTTGCCATGGTATTTTTGTTTCAGACTGTTTCCTATTTTCTGCTGCGAAGTTTTTCGTAAAGACTTGATTTGTTTAGCTATTATACGACATAGTATATCAAAAGCTTAAAACTAAGTTTTATGGTAGCTATGGTGGTGAAACTGTGCCACAAAAACTGATGTTCGTCTAGAGTTCCAGAAAGCTTATTGAAATGAAATGAAAATATACTTCATAGCACACCATACAAAAAGAAAAAAAGAAAAACACACACACACAGAAAATAAATAGGTGCAATAGACAGCCTTATCGCTGAGCGATCTCTACCAGGCAACCTAGCACAAACCAGGGATAAAATATAAAGTAAGACGAGATTATAAAATTGAAAAATTTAAATATATAAACAACTAAAAATATAAATAATATAATAATACAATATTTTATACATATACAAAGCATATGCGATCTTAATATTTTTAACCTTAGTATTTTTTAATCGTAAGTCGATTATAAATATTATTTTGATAGCTTTTGCTTTATGAAATCTTTCATCATCAAATAAGATCATAAATCATCATTTAAAAGTATCTACTATCCAAATATATATTAATTGACGTAGGCATCTTAAAATAATCGATTTACTTCTTTGAATCTTTATTTGTATTATAAACGCATAAGTATGGATGTACGGATGTTTGTTACTCTTTGACGTAAATCCACTGAACCAATTTGACCGAAATTTGGAATGGAGAAAGATTACACCCTGGATTATTACATAGCTGCTTTTTACCCCGGAAAAATTTATGGTTTCTGCAAAATTTCAAAAAACCAAGGAAAACGCTGGCGACGCCGCAAGCAGCAGCTAGTAAACTATAATCAAAAATAGAAGTTAAACTCCCAAAGTTTAATTAATATTAATCGGTCTAATTTGAGCTTAACTTAAGTAGTTACGTAAACGTCAGTTAAAAGAGATCATTCAGACAATAAATGAAGTGAACAGTTTAACGCACTGTAAGAGGCACGATGGGAATTTAACGGCCTAACTTAAACGTTTAAGAAAGTCAATTTATTGTTCTCCTTAATTCATAGCTTAATTTATACCCTGTACTAATACAAATAAAAAATTGAAGTTGAAAATTGTGTGCCTGAGATTTGTGGTTTCCTTATTATTTACATTAGACGATTTTCAGTTATAAGCTCCTATTTTCTGGTCGTAGCTTATAACCGTGATAATTATGTACAGCTAGTTTTCTCAGAATGTGTTTTAACAGCCGATATATCGTCCATAATAAAATATAGGTTTTTTATACACCACAAGTAACAATTACAACCACAGTAAGAGATGATGAGGTCTAAGATGGTAGTGAGCTAACCTGTAATCTAGGGGTATGGTAAACCCATAGTCCTAATTGGTTTCTACACGAAATCGTGCCGGAACGCTAAATCTCTTGACACGACCACACTCGAGCCGGGAATCGAACCCGGGACTTATAACGCGACAGCGCGCGCGGTGCGCCGTAGAGGTCGTCAAAAGGGAGGTTGAAAATTTATAAGGTTTCCTACACCATAAAGCTGTTATTATAACGCTTTTGATATTAATAATGTAAATACTTTCTATATACTGTTTCATATTACTCTGTACCTAATTTCGAATCCAACTTACACTTAGCAGCTTAGTTGAGTTATGTATCTACTCGTAAATAGCGCACAAATAAATATGCCTTGGCGGGCACTAAGAGGCAACATGGGCCTGAATTTTCACGCTTAAGACTGACAGTAAATATACTGATTCCCTAAGTCTTAGTATTGAGTGTAATTGCGCAGTTAGCGAGGCAAATTGCAGGTGTCAGCCAATGAATGACATTAACCCGACAGACGTTAAATACTATAATTAACTTGTCAGTCTTGTTGTCTCCACGTGAACGGAAGTGCGCAGTAATTATAATCTATACATCACAAATGGTGACGGGTTGCAGACTGATATTGCTATCTCCATGTATACTTGAAAATATTATGTACATATGACTACATCTACATCTTCATATCATAAACTCACATATCACAGCGTTAATACAAGAAATAGAAATAAACTTAGAACAATTTTTTACAGACTAAAAAAAGTAAGTAGGTCTTTGGTTGGAAATGGTGTTGGATTCTACAATAAATTCCAACAAATTTCATGAAATTGCCGGATCAAAAGTTCAAAAAATTTACTAAACATATTCTACTAGGAAAGACGTACTACAAGATTGAAGATGTATGTGAAACCTCCATGGCGCAGTGCGTGCGTTGTCATATTATAAATCTGGAGCTCCTGGGTTCGATTCCCTGTTCAAGTCTGCTCTTGTAGGAGGCTTCGGCCGTGGCTAGTTATCACCCTACCGAAAAAGACGTGTCGCCAAGCGATTTAGCGTTCCAGCACAATCATCTTGGTTTCTAAGCGTCATCGTGTCGGAACTCTAAGTCGCTTCGCGGTACGTCTTTGTCGGTAGGAAGAGCAAGCTGCGAGAACGTAGAAACAATGCGGTGCCGCACTGCTGTATGTGTCAAAATGCTTACATTGCGACGCCGCAACGCACCGCTTGAACCAGCCGCTAGCTAGCCAGTTATATAGCCAGACAGTCAAACGAATTATAGTGAAGGACACATTAGGGATGAGACCGTGAAGTGTAGAAATCCTTACATGAGATCCTTGCTCTTATAAACTCCAATGAAAAGGTATAAACCCATCAGTGGGACATTAATAAGCTTAAATATGATTTAAAATAAAGTAAACTCCAAGTGTGGTATTATTTTTAAGTCCACCCGGAAGTCAGCGAGCTGTCGACGACAAAGCAAAATGAGATCCATCCGAGACCGTCTTTTATTAAAATCTGCACGAAAAACCGTTCTTTTTGCCCGCTGATATAGATATTTAAATTAAAAATTAGTGATAGATGGGACAAATTCGCAAAAGTCAAGAAAAAAAAACACAGAGAAAAAAGATGAGGTGTTCTGAATTTGAAACAATTTGCTTTTTACACTACACCGTCAGCGTTACATGCTTATAAAGCAGACATTAAGTTCTCAAATAGAATATATAATTTAGTACTATTTTAATAATATACCGATTTCTCAGAGAATAGGTAATGTGCTATTTATTTGGACCTAAAAATCTTTATCAACAAAGTCACAGATGTCAACGTTGCTCATCTCCAACGCATGCTCATTAAACCCAAGTAACCTTATTCATTAGTGGATAACACTTACAAGAATCACTAAGTTGAAGGTTTTATTTGCCGTAAGTGGGTTAATCCATCAGCAAAGACCAGCTTGGATTAACAAAATTAAAGTCGTATATCTCCAGTGATTAGCACGCACTATTTGGTTACACTCCTCATATTACTTGTTCCCTATGAACTAATCCGTTGCGAAATTTTTTGCAATCCTGCGTCAAAACTATTGTATGGACTTAAATCTAGTAAAACAAGAACAACGATAGTAAAGTACTGCACACCTTTGGTAGAAAAATGGCACATTTTTTTCTACAAATAACTATCGTAAAGAGTGTATCGTACAAGACCAATATCAGCAGAGCCAGAAAATTCTGAATACAAAGATATTTTTTTTATGTTGAATTGCAAAATCTCCATCTATACTCTAGTCTAGCAATTAAGCTATTATATTAAAGCTAAAAAGCTGAGCTATCAAATGTTCCTTATCGGGGATAAAACAAGACGAATTAAAACGGTTTAAATTCTTTTAAAAATTTATTTAATAACGCGTTACACCAGATATTTCTAGAACGGAAATCTCTGTATTGTTGCCAATAACCGCTCTGCCCCTCACGTCAGCATCCCCGGCAACATCACATAATCTAGCGCCAAGACCCGCGGCAATGGAGAGCAATATTTTAAGGATTTGCAAAAAAGAAATACTATTTGTCTTATATAAAGAAGATTTCCGTAACTGCCCTTCTTGTTATATTTTACAGCTTTGAACTCGCGTGGAAAAGGGACAGAGAAGTTCAGTATTTCGTTCAATCTCAGTGAATTAAGGAAACCATTCATCATCATCATCATCATGATCAACCCATTGCCGGCTCACTACAGAGCACGGGTCTCCGCTCAATATGAGAAGGGTTTGGCCATAGTCCACCACGCTAGCCATGTGCGGATTGGCAGACTTCACACGCCTTTGAGAACATTATGGAGAACTCTCAGGCGTGCAGGTTTCCTGGCGATGTTTTTCTTCACCGTTGGAGCAAGTGATATTTTAATTGTTTAAAAACGCACATAACTCCGAAAAGTTAGAGGTGTAGAGGAAACCATTGATGTGCTCGAAATATTAACTATTTAAGGTAACCTTAACGATTTTTATCCGAAAATGTTGCTTGCGGAAGGGACTAATTTAAAATAATTATTGTACTGTTATCTCAGTAGTAATCATAAACATGCTTTTGTATGCTGGTAGATTAGTGACTACAACAAGTAAATACATTTTCATTCAGTCTCAACACATAAACCCTGTGTGGTTTCAGACGAAGTGTTATAAACTACGTTTAAATATTTGCTTATTTATATTATATTACCTAAAAACTGTTAGAATTTATACATAAATACTTACTAGATATAACTATGACGAAAATTATTCAGATCCCTTCCAACCAGTCTTACTTTGGAAAATCGAAATATACGAACCTACATACGAGTATATTAATTTTTAAATGAATTCCCTTCGCCGCACGCCGGTCCACCCTTCGCCCCTTCTATATAAAACCAAGCCTCCCATTGAAATTCAGCACACGACGCGCAGCTCTGAATTTGTTAATAATTTATAGTGGAATTGCGTCCAATTAATTTAATTTAAACACCTTTCAGCAATAGCGCTAGTCGCTAGTCTGCTAAATTATTACGTCACGCGAATGAGTACGTCACGGCGGGGCCACTACTTGGGAACTAAGGAGTGCACCCCATGTTTCAATTGCGTCTCAAACAGGTTAGACCTCATTAATATGACCCTCTGGAAGGTCTGTAGCTGGCTGGCTGAACCAGACGACGCATTAGGAACATTAGTTTTTTTTATTTTTTTTTTATTTTTTTATTTGCACCCCACAACAAGTCAAAATAGAAGTAATAAGAAAAACATAAACAAAACGATTGGTTTAAGTAGATATTCCAGCCTCTAAAGTTCCACACACCCTCGGATAAGGTGTGGCTAGGACTATTCTGTTTCCTTCATGCATAAACGCAAAACAGCCCGGTCTTTCGAAACGACCCGAAACAATACTCACTGCCGAATCAGATTCATTAAGTATTAATTTATTTCGTGCAAAGTGGAAATGAGTTTTTGAAATTAAACTTTAACCAATTTTAATTTTGAAATTAAATATCAGTCGCTTTATCAATTAAGGAAAATACCATAAGGTAACTTGCATGCCTAAGAGTTCTTCGTGATGTTCTCAAAGGCTTGTGAAGTCCACCAACCTGACTTGGCCAGCTTAATGGACGCCACAACCCTTCTCATCCTCAGAGGAAATCCGTGCCATATAGTGGGCTTGTTAATGATGATGATCATGATAATGCTGTTGTTCATGATGATGATTTCAGCTGGCGAGCCTTTCACTATTTTCTTATGACATATCTCCTATATTTTGTCTGGTGAGAGGCTCCGGCCGTGGCTAGTTACCACCCTACCGACAAAGACGTGTCGCCAAGCGGTTTAGCGTTCCAGCACGATGTCGCGTAGAAACCAATTGGGAGCGTAAACTTACAATATACAAGTCAGGCCAGTCTTCTTATACCGTCCTCTGTACCCTTTTAGTCGCTGTGACTTGCCGCACCGCAGTCGCTTGCCCGCCGATGTTATGGCCCAGCTATAAGATACGTATACTGTTTCACACTTAAGCCGACAACGATGATACGTCATGAATATTAGGGTCACACTTCGAAATACTCCCGGATTCGCCTGTAACTCGCCTGAATATGAAACTACACAAAAGGAAATTGTTTGTGAATTGAAGATTTCACTTTTGTAAATATTTTATGTTTGATTCCAATAAGAAAATTATAGAAACCATAAACGAAACATATTATTAGCGATAAAGTTAAAACAATTTAAATACATATATACATTTAGTATAACAGATTAGGAGTGTGGGTTTTTACCATACCCCTAACAGGTTAGCTACCATCTTCATCACCAGGTGAAATAGCCGTCAAGGGCTAACTTATAGTTATTCTCGCAAATCACTATGTAAATTTTATAAAGTATCATGGTGAGGCCCGACATAGCTTTCCATTCACACAAATGACGACTTGGTTGATTTAAATTTTATTTTTTTCGGACTGTCCATTAGCTGCACTAACCCTATTGGTTGCCACAGCGTAACCGTGCTGTTTGGCGAGCTTCGGAAAGAAGCTCTGCCAGAAGAAATTTTGAGCCATAGGGCTCGAAGAAACTAAAGGAACGTCTGCCTAAGGGCGCCTCCTTTGAATGGTTGATGTAAACATGTTAAGTTGTATATATGATAACTTTATATATATATATATAACTTTATTGATAGTTACAAAGAGCGTTATGTCCCCTATGCAAACATTTTACTTGTACGTGACTAACTATGTTTTGTTTAATAATTTTATTTTTACAGTGTAATTTTAATCTTTTATGCGTAAGGTATGAAACTGAGGGGATGTTTCAAAAATATGATTGGATCAAATTTTGATGTAGCAATTTCGGGGGATCCCTGTCGGATACTTTTATTACTTTATTATAAGATTAGACTGTAAATATCATTTTCTTATCTTGGAAGATTGATACTTGGAACTGGGCTTCACTGGAGTTGTGACCCCGCAGCAAAAAGAGCAACGTGGACAGATCTTACCACGAAGAATTAAAAATCCTACAGAAACAAAAAACCCTTTTCCCAACAATGGTCGATACTAATAGGTTTTTTCTACACTTGAATTTTTCTCTGACTAAAATGATGATAAAGTGTTATTGTGGTTACTTTTCAATGAGGCGCAAAAACACTTCTAAATCATACGAAACCTTTCATATCGCTGAACAAAGAAAAATTGTCAACGACCGCTTCAATAACAGTTACAGATTGATATCCTTTTTAATCACGTGTTAATTTACGTGTTCATTTTGAATGGTAATTAAACGTAAATCTCCAAGAATCCTCGCTCTCCCTTCGACCCGATTTCAAGTTCTATAAATATAAACTACAATGTGACAGCAACTTTAACTTCGTGATATTTTGCCATCAATATCGATGCAACTTATACGTAATTTTTCTTATTTAAATTTGTTAATTTGATCGCCTAAATGTTCAGTTCGAAGATACACAAGAATTATGAACAAACACACTGAGAAACTAAAATTGCTAAACTTTTGTATTTAAGTAAAAAGTTCATCAAATTGCTCTACAATTTAATTACTCGCACACATACAACAACCCCGGTATCGCTACACTATGATATGAATGTGTGCGCACCGCCTTACCCGCAATATCGCAACTGAAGTGTGTGGAAGCGTGTTTAATTCTAACAGACGTTTTAATTAACTCCAAATTGCGCAAAGGAAGTAATTTAGCAAGCGTTCAACGTTTTTGAGGTCTCCCAAGATCATTATATACATACGCGTTGTAATAATGTAAAATTTAGATGAATTCGTTTAAAAGCAGAATTCCTGAATATTATTCTCGTGGAGTGTTGAAATAATAATGGTTTAAAAATAAACCTAAAAAACACCTTTTGTAAATTTTAATAAGTAGAAAATAAACAATGTTTCCGGATAGTAAAAATCGCATTACCTGAAGATACTGTTAGGTTACAGGGCAACAAATATATAATGCATTCTCTTGACATCAGTGCAAAGTTTCAAATCAGTCTGAGGTTCCGAAGAGGGTAAAAATCACGTTCAAAGATGTTGTTACATACAGACATACCGAGTTAATAAAAGCGTAAACATAATGTCTTTAATGTTACTCGATGTACTGTAACAATTTCCATCACTAACTACTAAACGTCATCATCAGTATCACCCTATAAAAAACATGAGTAGACAATGATTGATTGATTTCGCACGCCTTTAAGTAAATTATGGTAAACTCTTAGGCATGCAGGGTTGACGTGACGTGAGATCATGTGTAATCACACTTTTAAAAGCATGATAAGAAATTTAATTTTTCATTTCATTATTAATTGGCTTATATTCAAAATTCAAATTCAAAGGGTGAATCCTCATTCAAAGGGTGGTGGACTACGGCAAAAACCCATCTCACTCTGAGAGCAGACCCTGAGGTGATGGGGTGATGCCCGGTAAAGGGTGGATGATGATGATGAAGTTTGAATAAAAATCCAATTCTAGCCTAGTTTTTTTATTTAAAATCCTAGTAAGCCGCTTACCGGCACGCTGCCCTCCTTGTTGGCCGCTTAGCCAGCCTGGTCCGGTACACTGGCGCCCTGATCGTGGTTATCTGCTTGTGCTTATGCTGTATAGTAGGTAGTTTTGTTCGCTGTGTAGTTGTTTTTGTAAAACGCTTTTATTATTTTTTGGTTTGCAGTAACTGAGGTTAACGTAGTATTTTTTTCGTTTGATTTCTTTTGTTCTTGCCACTGTTTACTATATTTACAAAACTGTTAAATCGTAAATTTTAATTTAGTACAGTCGGCAGAAAAAGTTATAACTTATTTTTCTTGTATATTTTTTTTTCTGATTTCTGTTTTTTTTATAAAGTTTGTATACTTTAGTACATACTTTGCAATTATAAAGCTGCGTTCACACCAGTTACATTTTTTTTGATCATAATTTTTTTTTACATGTAATTTTTTTTTTACATTATCATAATCAACAAACCAAAGCGTTCTGTTAAGTTGCTTGTAACAGAACGGAATATTTTTTTTTTCACTCTCTTAATTTTTTTATGTGCCATTTACAACGAACTTACGAATTTTTTTTTTTCTTCTGATTTGTTCATTTACTTTTACCTTGTTTAGGATTTATTTTTTTTAAATCGCATTAATTTTTTTTTTTTTTTTTCTTTCATTATGGCTTATCCAATTAAATTTTTTTCACTTCAAAAGTCTGAATTGGAGTACGAAGTAGCGGTTAGAGGTGAAACACCCGCTAGTACTGTCGCTGACCTCAGAAAACAAATTAATAAACTGAGTCAGATTTATCCATCTGAGGACATTTTGTGCTCCCATCTTGAACCCGATGAGGACTTGGCCAGTTGCTTAGTTCTACTGGATAAGATCAATACATCATTTATTGCTGATGTTGTTGATAAAAATACCCTCGGTCGCTACGAGAATCTTTTACATCATTTATATCATAGATTCAATAGAATCGAATCAAACAAAGATACCTTGGATGATCAATTACAATGCAATGTATTGTTCAAGGAGCTTTATACAAAACTTATTAATTTACAAAAGAAGAGTGTTGACCCACTGTCAGTAGCTGGGCCAAGCTCCGATTATCCGATGCCTTCTGCACCTATTAATGTAAATGTCACCTGTGAAGGTGGTAACCGAATTTCATCGGACTTAGGTAAATTAAAATTTAATGGTAAAACGTGTGTACGCTCCTTTATTCAACGAGCGAACGAATTTAGTTTAGCTCGTAATATATCTGGCACGAAGCTTCTTGCTTACGCTACGGAGATTTTTGTTGAGGATGCTTTACACTGGTACCGCGGTGTTAGGGAACAGGTTTCAACTTGGGATGAGCTTACCGTTCTTTTAAAGACGGATTTTGACAGATCTGATTTTGACTACCGCCTCTTATCTGAGATTCGCGCTAGAACTCAAGGTAAGAACGAGAACATTACCATTTATCTATCCATCTTATCAGGCATGTTTGCCCGTCTGTCAAAACCCTTGCCGGAGGAAGACAAGCTCGAAATAGTGTTGCACAATATTCGGCCTTTTTATGCAAACACGTTAGCCTCTTCTACACAAATTGATTCCATAGAACAATTACGATCATTGTGTAGAAATTATGAAAATGTTCAGTCACGTTTATCTACGTTTCGTGAACCTTCGGCTGCCACTTCAGACACATTAGCACCGGAGTTTGCGTACAAACAAGACTCGAATACTGGCAACAATAATTATAATTCACATTTCTATAAAAATTTCAATTCACAACATAATAATGATAATAAACAATCGGCTAATTCTAAACCTAACACTACTAATAATGATAATAATAAACAATATTTACACTCTATCAATAAAACTAATCCTACTAATACTTCTAAATCTAACCTATATTGTCCTCGCTGCCGAGTCAAAACGCATAGCTTTAAGGACTGTAAAAATACTGAGGTCATTTGTTTTAAATGCGGTTCCAAGGGGGTAAAAAAGCCTGACTGTCTCAACTGTAATAAAATATCAAAAAACTAGGTTTGCAGAATTGTAGCAGTATTACTAAAGTTAAAGGTCACCTCGATAAGAAAGAATGGGAGGATTGGCTAGATACTATTCGTAAGTTTTTCGATTGCTACAAAATTGCTACAATTCTGCATGATAAACCCTTAGATGATACTCGACCCTACGTCAATATTAAAATCAATGATATTGAGGCGTCAGGTCTTTTAGATTCTGGAGCGACAATTACAATTGTTGGCAATGGTGCTCATGACGTCTTGCTAAGTCATGGTCTTAAATTGATAAAGGACGATGAGTTATCGATTGTCGCTGCAGGCGGAAATTCATTTGGCAGTATAGGATATATTAATTTGCCGATACATTTTGAGAGCCAATTTCACATTATTAAAGCACTTGTTGTCCCAGGAATTAAAATGTCGCTTATTTTAGGCATCGATTTTTGGCGAGCTTTTCATTTATGTCCAAAATATTTAGGTTCGCTTAATTTATCAGTTGCACCGCTCATGGACTTAAATGCTAATATTAATTCAAAAAATTTAATTCATTCGTATGAAAATTTAGATGACACTCAAAAAGCTATTGCAGATAATGTCATCGCGCAATTTCGTGACATTTCTTTTGAACATCGTGGTCTAGGTCGAACACATTTAATTACTCACCGTATCGATACCGGCGATTCTCCACCCATTAGACAGAGGTATTACAGACTCTCTCCTGAGAAGCAGAAGATCCTTGTCGAACAGGTTGATGAGATGCTAGAATTAGATGTGGTTGAGCCGTGTGAGAGTGCTTGGCAGTCTCCAGTTCTCCTAGTCACTAAAAAGAATGGACAACCTCGCTTCTGCCTTGACAGCAGGAAACTTAATTCTGTGACGAAGAAGGACGCCTATAACCTGCCTTACATCTCGGAAATCTTAGATAACTTGCGCGATGCTAGGTTCCTTACTAGCTTAGATTTGTCCAAAGCTTTTTGGCAAATCCCTATCGCCGAGATAGACAGAGATAAGACAGCTTTTTACGTTCCAGGCCGAGGTACGCTACGTTTCAAGAATACTCCGTTTGGATTGACGAATGCTCCCGCTACTCAACAACGTTTAGTTGATGCCCTATTAGGTGATGTTGATCATCGCATCTTTGCTTACTTAGATGACATCATCATCGTCAGTGGTACCTTCGATGAGCACGTTTCTCTCTTACTTCGTGTCTTGGAGAAGTTGCGTAAGGCGAACTTAACCATCAACCTTGACAAGTGTGAGTTTTTTAGAAATCAGCTCAAATATTTAGGTTATGTGGTTGATGCAAATGGTTTAAGGACCGACCCAGATAAAGTAGAGGCCATCCTTAACTACGCTACTCCTACAAATCGTAAGGAGCTTAAGCGGTTTTTAGGCACTGCTACCTGGTATCGTCGTTTCGTGCCAAATTTTAGCACAATTGCAGGGCCGCTCAACAAGCTGACTTCCAATAAAAAGAATGCTCCACCTTTTCAATGGTCTGATGAGGCCGACGCTGCTTTTAAGAAGCTCAAAGAATGCTTAGTTTCTGCTCCAGTTCTTTCTTGCCCGAATTACGATTTGCCGTTCGAAGTCCACACCGATGCGAGCAATTATGGGGTAGGCGCTATGCTTACGCAGACCATAAATGGCGAAGAGCATCCCATCGCTTATATGAGTCGATCGTTGACGGCAGCTGAAAAAAACTACAGCATTACGGAGCGCGAAACTTTAGCAGTTCTTACTGCGTTAGAGCACTGGCGTTGTTATGTGGAGAACGGGAAGCCTTTCAGCGTTTACACCGACCATAGCGCTTTAAAATGGTTCCTTTCGTTGAACAATCCAACGGGTAGGCTTGCACGATGGGGTTTACGTTTGTCGTCGTTTAATTTTGAAATAAAACACCGACGTGGTGTCGACAACGTAATTCCAGACGCGTTATCTCGGGCTGTAGCTGTTTCTTCTATTGTCACCGCCAAATCTGTCACGACTACCAATGACGATTGGTATAAAAATATATTTAATAACTGTCGCACTAAACCTGAAAATTTTCCAAATTACCAAATTAAAAATGATTGTCTCTTTCGGTTAATGAAAAATAAATGTACCCTTACGAACGAATTTTCATGGAAAGAAGTAGTTCCATCTGAGCTGCGCGAAAAAGTCATTATTGAAAACCATAACGAACCAACAGCCGGTCATTTAGGCATTTTTAAAACGTATCGCCGCATTGCCCTTAGATACTTTTGGCCAGGTATGTACCGAGATGTAGCACGTTATGTAAGTTCATGTCCAACTTGTTTGCAGTATAAAGTTCAAAATCACGCTACGCTCGGAGAGATGGGTCGGCCTAAGCAGTGCTCTCGGCCATACCAAATGATATCCGTCGATCTAATGGGTCCTCTTCCAGTGACACGTAAACAAAATTCTTACATTTTAGTAATTACCTGTTGTTTTTCAAAATTTTGTCATATTTTTCCATTAAAAAAAGCTACTTCAGATGTAATAGTTAAAATTTTAGAAGAACAAATATTTTTAGTTCACGGCGTCAGTCAGACCATATTCCTAGACAATGGGCCTCAGTTCGTTAGTAATGTTACAAATAACCTTTTCAAAAAATATAATGTCCCTAACGTTTTTTATACACCTAAATATACCCCCCAGGTTAATACTGTGGAGAGGTATAACAAAACAATTATAACATGTCTTTCAACTTTCGTTGACAAGGATCATCGTTCTTGGGATACGTTTATTCCAGCGGTTCAGTTTGCCATTAACAACTCTGTTAATGAAGCGACAGGATTTACGCCGTCTTTACTTGTTTTTGGTCGGGAAGTAATTATTTGTGGTTCCCATTACCTGGACAACGATTTAGGTGACGAAATTTTATTCATGCCCAGGGACGTTTATGCTGAAAACCGTGGTTGCATGAGCACTATTTTTGATGAAGTCCAGAAAACATTATACCATGCCCACGCTAAAAACACAGCGAACTACAACCTAAGGAGGAAGTCATACGAATTCAATGTGGGGGACACTGTTTATAAAAGAGCTTACGTCCTGTCCGATAAGGATAAATTTTTCAGTAAGAAATTGGATCCAAAATATATTAAGTGCCGAGTTATAACTAAACGCTCGCCACTTGTTTACGACTTAGAAGATATGTCGGGCAATAACTTGGGCACTTGGCACATAAAAGATTTAAAAATGTATCACCAACATTAATAAGTACCATTTTTTTTTTTTCTCATTTCATCTTACGTATTTTATGTATATATGTATGAAGTTTCGTTACATTTGCCCACCCACCTTTATAATATCGTTATAACATTTCTTGCATAAGTCATTAGTTGCATAATTATTGCCATATGACTTTCTTTGTGTTAGGTTGTGTCTCAAAACATTGAAGCTATGAGACATTAGTATAAAAGGTATTGAATGAATGGTTTCTGAAAGGTTGTATGAAAGATAACTGTTAGAAATTGAGTCTAATTTGTTAATGCGGATTTTATTTTTAAAATAAAATCCTTATGAGGGACCGGGGGGTACTGTAACGAAGCGTTACACTTTTTAACTTATTTAAGTATGATATTTATAGTATTCTTATCTATTATTATCTATTAATGAATTGAAAATATATCTATTAATGAAATGAAATTTATAATTTTCTAAACGGTGTTTTTAGAATAGCAACATCACCGATATTGCTATTTTAAAAGCAGCCGCAATAAAAAAGCCGTTAGGCGCGAGCGTCGCTTCCTCGTTGGCTGGCGGGGGCACCTTCAACGCTCAGTCGTCACCCATTCGCTTTAGAAGTGGGTCGGCTGTCGCCTTTACCAGCAAAATACAAGTCTAACGTTTTAGTAGACGCGTATTTTGTTTTCTTTATTAATTTACATTAACGCCAAGTAAATTACAACAAATTAATTATTCTCAGTGTGTTTTAAGCTCCCGTACTAGGGTAAGTTGAATGGCACATAAAATTATTATCGACCCCCCATCAATCATTAATCATAGCTTTTTATTTCAGTTATTTTTGTAATTTCATCTATTCCATTATAGTAGTCATAATGTTTAATTTTACTTTTTCCAAATTCTCTTTTGTATTAGTTTAATAATTGCTTATTCATCGTAATGACTCAGTTTGATTGCATCATCTTTTTATAAGACAACCCTCCATTTTCTTTAGCTTGCGTTTTAACAGTAATTCTAATGCTTCTATCACTCTTTTAGCCTTCAGCTTTTAATTTTTTATATTGTAAATTCCGTTCTGATTGTATCTACCATCGGCAACTCTTCTACGTGTTAGTACGAACCTTTTGTGTTGCCGACGGTGGTCACCAGAACGGAAATTGGTTTGCCAGTCACTAAAAGCTGGTTGTATCAAATTCCAGGAGTATAGCTGGGGTTTTCTCTGCACCGCTTAGTGCATAGTCTCCTGGACGCAGCGTGCGAGACCTGCTGCACACCACCGTTCCTGTCTCCTCTTCGACCCTTGGCCACCCTACATCTTCGGCCGTCACACACACGGGGGAGTACTATGATATCAGCATAAGCTCAGGCGGATATTGCCCGTTACCACGACCCTATAAATTTTGTGTGCCTACCAGCCTAGCCGTGGCATATTTGCAACATTTGAATAAATGCTTGGTAAGCGAGCCTAGTTTTTTTATTTAAAATCCTAGTAAGCCGCTTACCGGCACGCTGCCCTCCTTGTTGGCCGCTTAGCCAGCCTGGTCCGGTACAACATAAGTGAAAATTCGACCGTAAATTGGGGAAAGTTCAACATAATCATATTACACACACAGTAGATAAAGGGAACATGATATTTTAATTAAAATTCTGTTCGTGGTTTTCGGGTCTAAATAAATATTGTATAAATACAAATTGGATTACTTTTATTTCGTGCTTCGTATCCGCTTTTGTGCCTAAATATAACATTGTGTAAAACGGTGGAATAACAACAAACACCTGAAATGTAGGTACATTTAGAGGTTTGAATGATGTTTTATATTCATATACTTTTTAGATTTTTGATTGCATGTTTTAATAAAATAACATAACTAGATGTGCTGCGGGTTATAAAAGATTATCTATAAGCTGATAAAAACCATATTATAATATCGGCATCGGTGGTAGGTGGTGTAGACCATTGCGAACGCAGGCTGGCAGGCATTGTTGAAACGGGTTATCAAATTCCGCCGATTTAATGAGCGTTTAAAATTTTATTAATTTATTTAGAATTAATGAATTAATAGCAAGTCCACATATTTATATGTTACATTATAATTTCCTTAATTTATGTCTATTTTAGGAAATTACTATAATTTCGGTACAGAAATCTTAATACCCCTTCATCATGATCAACCCATTACCGGCTCACTACAGAGCACGGGTCTCCTCTCAATATGAGAAGGGTTTGGCCATAGTCCACCACGCTGGCCATGTGCGGATTGGCAGAGTTCACACAAAATACCCCTCAAAAATACCCCTTCGAAAACTGTCAATTGACATAACGACGCTTTCAGTAGTCAACTTTGCAGCCGTGAGTATTATTTCCTTAAAAAAATATATAAAGTTTTAATAATAATAATTTTCTCCGATATGATAAACAAAAATCACGAACAGTCGATGCAAATATTGACGAAACAAGACCATAACTCGTATCATTGTACGAGTATCTCAAGGTTATTCCTGCTAAAACCACAATTTATACATATTTACAAAAACAAAAATACACATTTTATATTTTTAAACATAAATACATAACTTGTATATAATAGTTCCTGCGCATTATCAAACGGGTGGCTCACACAGCACACAGTACATAACGTTATCTACATAAATATTCTTCGTAAATATCAGATTACCCTACACCTATGGAAGTGCGAGGTAAATTGAATGGTAATGGAATGCGAAATGTAGCTTTTGTTCGTATCTCGCGGCCAGACGTTAGGGGCAAGCGGTGAGGTGCCAGGGGTAAGGTGAAAGCTACCCGCTACCTGCTGAATTTTGCTCAATAAAATTCGTTAGTCATGTATGCCTTTTATTATTCTATATCTGAACATGAATTTTATAAATTATTATACGAACTTTCCGGGGCAGTTACTCATACCTACTCAAATTGTATTTTATTCGAGCAGACACAGTTTTGACAGCAATATATCTTGGGAAAGGGCGCGAATACAGAAACGGGAACAGGAATGAGCCATGGGGTAGTAAGCTTCAATTACAAACGTGGCTTATGCCATAGGAGTTTTTAAAATCCTCTAAAATACGCGAAAGAAGTCGCGGACTTTGGCTAGTATATATATATGAAACAGATTTCACTACACATACTGTATGTTTTTGACGATCTCCGTGGCGCAGTGCGTGCCCTGTCGCATTATAAAGTTGGAGGTCCTGGGTTCGATTCCTGGCTCGAGTCCAGTCTGGTGGGATGCTACGGCCGTGACTAAGCCGTAGTTACAACCCTACCGGCAAAGAAATGACGATAAGCGATTTAATATTCCGGCACGATGTCGCGTAGAAACCAATAAGGAGCGTGAGTTTACCATACTCCTAACAGGTTAGCCCGCTACCATCCTAAATTGCATCAACCCTTACCACCAGGTGAGATAGCCGCCAAGGGCTATGTTGTAGTGTATAAAAAAAACTTGGCTTACAAATTTCAGGGTTTTTTTTAAATACTTAAACAATAAAAAAGAACCAGTTATGAGGACTGCCCACAGAAGTGAAAACTAATTAATATAATATAATTACCTTACCAATAAACGTTGTCTAATGTTTGTATAGTTTATCTCAAAGTTAGAATAACCGATGACAGAAGCGACATAACTTTCAACAGTTTATGTTATACAATGTTGATTACACATACATGCAAAACGTCACATGAGCACGTTGCATGTTTGTGACGCAAACCCAATAATTTTAGCTCACCAAAAAAAAGCTCAACGCGGCATGAAGATAAATTCACTTTAAGTACTGAAGCCGTTTTAAAAACGAAAACTTGCTCTGCGCATGAAATGTTGCGATGTACGAGTACGTTAAACTTTTATTAGGAGTGTGGAGGAGGTGAGAAGGCGCGGACGTAGTGTATAATATTTCCCTAAGTAACGTTGCTTGTCAGCCGCTCGCTCTCCTGAGCCCCATCGCTCAGCGTCAAAAGATATTTCAGTTTATGTTTATTGTATTGCTAGCGGTAACCCGCGACTTCATTCGCATACAATTTCCGTCTTCCTGTTTCCATTTGTGAAGACCACATTTTTTTTTCATCCACTACAAGTTAGCCCTTGACGGAAATCTAACCAGTGATTTATTTATTGATTTATTTATCCAAACCAACAGATTTATATGTAAAAAAAAATAAACATTTTAAAACCCTTAAGTGCTAGGATATACATATAAATCAATTTAGAGTTAACTACAGCATGCCTAATAACTGAAGTCGACGCTAATATGTCGCTAATAATATAATATGCAAAATTTTAGATTAACAAACAGCAAATAACAAATAACACAAAAAGGAACTTATTACAAAAGAACAGAAAAGTAAACCTTGTGTTTATAATAACGAATAAGGAAAATATATATATAGGTATATACATCATGTGATGTGATGTGCATCATCACTGGTTAGATTGTCTAAGATGGTAGCGAGCTAACCTGTTAGGGGTATGGTTAACCAATACTCCTAATTAGTTATTACATCGTGCCGTAACGCTAAATCACTTGACGTCTTTGTCGTGACCAGATCAGACTCGAGCCAGCAGTCGAACCCAGAACTTCAAAATTCATAATGCGACAGCCCCAAGGACGTCGTCATTTCACCGCTTTCTTCTAATGAAACTGTGTAAGAAAATTTAGGCCGCTGCGGCTGCAGTGAAGAAATATTTTGCTAATATTGGTAAAAGACTCGCGGAATAGAATATTCTGCGTTCAATAGCTGAACTAAAAAAACCATCACCATTTAATTCAATGTCACTACTTAAGGTAGATATCAAAGTAGGTAGAATTGTTAATTTAATCCGCATGCATTCCTGCATCAATAGTTAAGGCTGTTAGTATTTCTGACCAACATCTGACATTTCCAAGTAACTATTATCATATCATTGGAGTTCTTCACTTTACAAGACTGTACACTTCTTTTAAATCATTATGCAACAGAAGAATTTGTAGTAGTAGAATGTACATAAATTCACTCTGATATACGAGTAGGTATATATTCATTAACAAATAGCCACACATTTACATATTGCATACACTTGATATACACACCCAACCATACAAACTTTACAAAAAATTATATGTATTATTTGCATGGGTTCTATTTTATTATATTTTTATTTACTACTAGTTTCTTAAAGGATTTTTTCTTTTTAGATACAATATGTTGCCGCTGTTTTATTTCTTTATATTCTGTGGATTATTATATTCTTGGAATCGTCGTCATTTATTGGAGGATAATATATTCTACACTTATACGATCGTCTACTTATACGATCGTCGTTTCCATCTATACGAACTACATTCTTGTAACATTGTTCCCAATAAAATGTTTTAATCCTTATCTTTAAACTTATTCCTTGTCTACAAACTAACCAAAAAAACCAGAGACATAAAAGTGCACAAGACAGGAAAAGTGAATTAAAGGTTGAATCGCCTTTCTCTTCTCGTTGCAAAGGTACAATCATCCAGAATTATTTCCGATCCAGCACATGTCCGTGATTTATAAATAACGTAAAATTTTAAATATTGGTGATATACACTGCATGTAATTAAATATCTGTATATTTAATAATAAATTTAAATTTTATTATATAATCTAAATTTGTCGTATCTGTAGTTCATTTTCTGTATAAAATTCGTGAAGGAACTAACAAAAGATTATCCTTCACTATTTTTTTTTTTCTTTTGAATAATGAGAAATAGAGAGAGGGAAATAAAGGAAAGAACGTTTAATTATATATATATAGAAATTAGTATATTATATAGGATGTCGCATTCGTTTATCAACTGTCGAGTGGCGCTCCAACAACGGATCACGAGGTCCTAGGTTTTATTCTAAGGTCGGGCAAATTTTTATTGGGGTTTCACGTTAAAAACATTATCACTAACGCGAATATGTGTAATCCCGTCAACCTGCTATGACTCAGCGTAGACAATCTATGCTGATATTATGATGTATAGAGATTTAAAAGGGAGTTTTACGAAAATACTCCAATATAAATCTAATGATAGATATTTTCTCAAAGACTTCTCGGAAGAGCGCCCCAGACGGAAATTATTAAGGAAAGAGGAAGATAAATCAATTTGTGTCGGCTGAACAGTTGTGAAACTTTTGATTATTCTTTTAGACAACTTTTTATATTGACTCGGAAATTGATTTTCATTCCATCATATTCTTTTAAAGCTAATCTTTTAAATGAAAGTAATGCGATTAATACACTTTCATTGGAGTTTTTACAAATAGTAAAATATGCTGCACGTTTCGTAGTTTGCTGCGCACCGACGCAAGTCTGTGTGAGGTGTACAAGACTCACAGGAGACTTATAAAAAATCCTAACATTTTACAAGTCTGTGCTTACAAACGACAAAGAAAGCTACCAAATAACTAACAAAACCCCGTAACTACTAGATAGTAGTAATGCGATTTCAATGAAATTTGGTATAGGAGTAGCTGATACTCCGGTTCAACATATAGGATCGTTTTTATCTCGCAATTTAGCACGGTTCCCTTGGGAGGGGGTATGAAAGTCAAAATATGTATGTATAAAATATTGAGCCCACGAACGCTTACCTAGTTCCTCGCCTTATTAACGAATTACCCACAGATGTACGGGGCCATAAGTCCTACTTTTTAAGTAAGTTATGATTGGTAGTAACAAACAACACTAATTAAACTAACAATTAATGTCGGTGGGTACGCCTACCTAGTGTGTAACTCTGTGTTAGCTTATTTTACAAACCCTGGTGGTTTTCTTATGCAAGCCGTAATATTGTTTTATTAAAACATGTATGTGCAAATACATAAATAAATAAATACATAATTTCAAGGTGACTCGTCCCCAATTAAAACGTTGCTGCCCTTAAAATTACGCGGAGTGTCATGTCGCCTGTCACAACGCCAAGAGCCTCCAGTGACAGCATATTGTACGCTGGTGTCTTTTCGAAAATTCCATATTGGTAAAAAACATTTGTTTGTCCCATCTGCAGTTCATTTAGTGTATAGATATCTTTAACGAAACTAAACACGAATCCATCTTACTGAATAAATAGAGGTTCTATTTTAATTTATGTAACCAAGCAAAATGAGGTTTATTTACGTATCTAAGTAATTTAGGCCGTAATATCTTAAACCTAAATTAAGAAAATTAAACATTGAAAGATGGCAATTTGTTTTATTTATAGAATGAAAGCTTTTATGTAGGCACTAGGCCGGAATTAGCAAACTGCTTAACGATCATTGTGCGTGCGAGAGATTATGGTAATTGTCGTTCAAACTCACCAACCAGCATTGGAGCAGGCCTGAAACCCCCCACTTTTTGAAAGATCAAGGCCTCAGCCAAGAAATAGGAATTTAATAGGATGATGAAGTGTTATGATGATACAATCTGATTTGGAAATCACTCGTCTATTATCAAAATGGCATGGTAGAGGAAAAGTTGAAAATGCTAAAAGGTAACTCGAGCTAATTCTCTAGGATCTTATATTATTTCTTCAAAGATGAAATATCTATACTGCGCCATATACAAAATTAAATATTCGTGTGGTCATATTATGATTTGTTGACTGCATCATCACTAACTTTCACCTAACAGTAATTGATGATGCAGTCTTAACCTTTAGGGTTATTATAGTATCCATATTCCTAATTGATTTGTACGCAACATCGTGCTGGAACGCTAAATCGCTTGGTGATACATCTTTGTCGGCCAACTAGCCAAGGCCAAAGCCTCCCACCAGACTAAACTCAAGCCGGGAATCGAATCCAAGACCTCCAATATTTTAATGCGACAGCGCAATCGCTGTGTCACGCTGGTCGTCGAAACTTACGTATATTTTAGTTAAAACATGCCTTAAGATTAAATTTAAAGCTAAAAGCAATCCGTACACGGCCGGAAGTGTGAGCGAAATCACCTCCACTTTGCATCCTCTCTGCAGCGCAGGTATCTCTTTTATTTTGTTTATCTGGCGCTATTCTGAAACTGTTTGCGTCTTCAACGAGTTCCGCCTTTAATGGATCACGTAGCGCTGATTGACGCGGAGCACCAAATACATTACTTTTGCCATTTATTTAGGTACCAGCGCTTTCTCTCTCTTATTTGCTTAATTGCAAGTATTTAAACAACTTTTAGTGAGACTAAATCCTGAATGAATTTTGAAAATTTCCTCTCACAGTCATCGTCGTTATTGATAGATGAATCCTTTAAGCTAGGCAAAAGATCTTTTTTTTTCCAGCGGTTCCCTGCTGCATACGACGTTTTTATTAGTATTTATAATATATCTGGTCTCAGCTGAAAACCAGTAACGTTCTTTTTAAATAAGGCGCGGCATACCCTGAGCTGTTGCTTTCTGGTCGGTGTTACAGACAGACATAAACTTTTTGTTTAGAATAAGATGTGATGTATGTGTTTTGACGACCGTGACGCAGCGCGTGCGCTGTTGCATTTTAAAGTTGGAGGTCCT
Source organism: Lasiommata megera (assembly GCA_928268935.1). Classification (NCBI taxonomy): domain Eukaryota; kingdom Metazoa; phylum Arthropoda; class Insecta; order Lepidoptera; family Nymphalidae; genus Lasiommata; species Lasiommata megera. Next base: position 17,372,858 of record OV743317.1, on the reverse strand, counting down.
GGGTTCGATTCCCGGCTCTAGTCTGGTCTGCTGGGAGGCTTTGGCCTTGACTAGTTACCACCCTACCGATAAAGACGTGTCACCAAGCGATTTAGCTTTCTGGCACGATGTCGTGTAGAAACCAATTAGGAGTATGAGTTTACCATACCCCTAACAGGTTAGCCCGCTACCATCTTATGTGTTTTATCAGGTGAGATGCAGTCAAGGGCTAACTTGTGGTGAATAAAAAAAAACACCCCATGAAAATATATATTCATACTTTCTTTATACCTTTCTTTACACATTGCTATCAAAAGAGCAGACGGGAGCAGACCTGTTGTGATGTTAAGAGATTACCGCCAACCACGAAAATCTGCAGCACAAGAGGAACTGGTGCGTTTCCGGCTGAACCCATCAGTCTATTTTTACGAGGACTCTTGCCGGAAGGCTAAAAACTTGCGCTGTGCTTGCCAGTGTAGGGATAAAACTAGCTGGAGCCGAAGCCTCCCACTCGAAGACCTGACTTGAGTTGACATTCATCATGATCAACCCATTACCGGCTCACTACAGAGCACGGGTCTCCTCTCAATATGAGAAGGGTTTGGCCATAGTCCACCACGCTGGCCATGTGCGGATTGGCAGACTTCACACGCCTTTGAGAACATTATGGAGAACTCTCAGGTGTGCAGGTTTCCTCACGATGTTTTCCTTCACCGTTGAAGCAAGTGATATTTTAATTATTTAAAAACGCACATAACTCCGAAAAGTTAGAGGTGCGTGCCCGGATTCGAACCGCTGACCTCTGATTAGAAGGCTGACGCCCTAACCACTAGGCTATCACCGCTTACAAGTTGACATTATTACCGCATAATTGAGCGCATGCGTTATGCAACGGAGGTCGTCTGCAGCAACCTTCCACTACCAGTTTGCCAGTACAACACCTAAGAATCTCAATCATCAAATCATCTTGTACATACCTTATTATTTTTGTTACGACTTATAACATATTTCAAGAATCACATAACATTCTTTTCAGCTGGAATTCTCGTAATATTCCATGCATAATATATAAAACGTCCTTCTAACATCCAATTCATTAGTTGAGTAAACTTTAAAAATGTATCTCGCTCACTGGGGACTGGGGACATTGCTTCCATTAACTAATTCCTCGCTGGAAAAGCTTCGGTCTCAAAGGAAAAATAATAAACGTTAAACTGTATCTATATTTATTTTTCAATAGAACTAAACGGTGAAAAGAATCTTGTAATATTTCTATCCCATATTATTTTACAATGTTATCTATTAGTGTAGGAGATATAACGTTACACGGATGGACGAGCATCAGCCGCGGTATTACGGTGAATTTGTTCTTGTAACCTTCCAACTGACAAACTTTCATAAAACTAACAATTATTTTTCCTCGAAATAAGCCTTAAATACAGTACTAATCCCTGAACTCCATAGTTACACCTACATTATAATAAACATCTCTTCCTGCGATTTTAGCCCGCACGCGTCATGCAAGACAGAAACGGGTTCAAACTTTTAAATTCAATATTTATCCTTCTCCGAATGAAGGTAAAAACACTAATAAAATATAGAATAGCCATATATACGCCAAATTGATTCCCCCTATTAAGGAGGTAGTCACATTTGATCCAACAACGCAGACCTTGTTGCTCTGCTACACTAACAGAACTAAATTACTACTAGTAACCTTTGACGACCTCCGTGGCGGAGCGCGCACGCCTTCGCTTTTTAAAGTTGGAGGTCCTGGGTTCGATTCCCGGCTCGAGTCTGGTCTGGTGGGAGGCTACGGCCGTGGCTAGTTACCCTACCGACAAAGACGTGTCGCCAAGCGATTTAGCGTTCCGGCACGATGTCGCGTAGAAACCAATTAGAAGCGTGGGTTTACCATAGTCCTAACAGGTCAGTCCGCTACCATCCTAGACAGCATCATCACTTACCACCAGGTGAGATAGCAGTCAAGGGCTAACGAGTAGTGTTAAAAAAAAAAGGATCTATTATAATATCACATAACAATAATGGCAAAATATATACAACAAATACTTAACCATTTACTCCAATAATTATGTATGAACGTGTTACCAAAACTAATGATGATAGGATGCCAGTTAACTTGGAACCGAAGTTGTAACATTACTTATTCGTGAAACTAGTAACTGTCTCGGTACCTGCAAGATATATTGAGGCTCATTTCAAATGAAATGGAAGTAAAATCCATTTTGAAGGCCGTTATCGAGCAAGTAGATGGGAGGTAACCCTCACTCACTTTCCGATTACTTCAATCGTTAGATAATTCCGTCAATACTCATCTTTTTAATATTTAAATAATAATTTACATATTCGTCTCAATATATTAATCATCACATAATGTATATGTTCGATATTATAATATATTACTATGATATATTTTCAATTTCGATTTTGGTAAGTCTTGGGTTGACGATAACGTAATTTGTTCAAGAAAAAAATTACCGTAATTTTTATGCTTTCCCCGTCATTTTCATACACTTTAGCTGGAAGCAGTTTTTTCTACTCCAATTTCCATTTTCTTAAAACGGAAGAACCTCTCGAGAATTTTTTCTACTTTTAATTTTTCAACGCACTTGAGCATTTTCCGCAATGTTATAAAAGGGAGATTATTCGATGCGTCCTGTGTCAAGACACACTTCACGTAAAGTGAGTGCTCGGGTCATCTCGTTGACCCTTTTTCTGGTTAAATTTTGACCGGGCATTTTACCGGAGTAATCATCTCAATCATCAGCTCGGGCAATAACCCGCCAACCTGCATTAGAGTATCTGGATGGATTGTAACTATTTTTTCTGTCTCTCCGATGAAAGAGTATTCAGCAATGGGTGCCTTCTCTGTCACAGGAGACAGAGATTGAAATCTAAGACATTTGCTTAGGCAGAATATTTCCAGAAAGAAATAACATGTTTCTTTATCGAATTAGACAGTTCCCTGCCACAACGATATAGGCTTATTATATAACTAAGTATTAATGACCGGGTTATTGGACAATCAAAATAACTCCGACTCATTGGTGCTAAACGTTAAAAAAGCACCAATTGGGTCAACGATGCAATCTTGCACTGCCGGCATGACAGGACTATTTTACTGAATATAACAAGTGACACAACCTATCGCTAGTTACTGTCGTAAATAGGCTTTCAAACAAGGCTGTGTGGGGTAACTCAATTAATGATTCAGTTGTTAGTGGTAATATCGTGGTCCGTTGTATCTCATGCATATTCTAAGAGATATCGCTGATTTATTGCGTAAGTACACAAGTACAATGTTTGTTTACACGAACATTAATTATTCTTTCTCCTTCTCTATATGTAGATATATGGAAAGGTTGTATAAAATAGTCTGCAGTATTATTTCCTATCCTGTCTTCTTCCAAGACGGTTTCCCGCAACGAAACACTGAAAATCTGCTTAAATTTTAAATAACAGACCTGTGTTAGAAATTCTGACATTGTACCGTACAGAGCGTGTAGCTGCCTCACGGTGAAACGGATCTTTGTTTCGGTACATTTGTTGAAATAGCTTTGTAATAGTCCAAGAGAAGCTTGCTAAATTACATTAGAAATTACTTAGTATTCCATTAGGAATTACTCAGCATTCCATTTTAACAAATCGAATTTTTCAAAATAACTATACTTGTTAGTTGTGGGCAGGGTATTTTTGATTCCTCCTAGCTTTTTTGGTTCCAATGTAATTATCAATATTAACTAACTCACACTCACTTCATTTCTGTTGATGTGGCGTGATTAAAGCGCTAATGCTAATGCCTATATAATCACAGGCATTCCATTATTTTAATAAAAAAATTGATACATCGATAACTCAGTCATACCGGGGGGTATGGATAAGTTAAGCTGAAGACCACTACAGTTTTTGAATGTGTCACATTTTCATATCCAATGTTGTGATGTATTCATGTGATAGCAAAATCTTACGGCCATCTCTTGGTGTATACGGTTCCAAGTAATTTTGTGCCCCGGTCGGGTCCGAGTTAGGTAAACAGTTTGAAGCCGGCTAACTAGTGTGTAGACTGAGAACTTACTGGTGTGCTGAAAATTGGGCTAACCGGATTTCCAGCTCCTGTGCTTTACATGTTAACAAGTTTATCAATTCTATTATTTTATTTAAAAAAAACTAGGCTATGCCTACAAAAGGTAAATAAAAAACTGGATTAAAAAATTTATGGGTTGACAGCTAAACAGTTTTTGCGTAAAAATAACTTGCTTCTTAGGTCGGGCGTAGAATTGCGGTCTGTCTCGGCCACCAGCTAATCTTATTATATAAATTGTAGAACCAGCCAAGTGAACTTTTACACAACTGGCCAAGTAAACCGGGTTTTCAAGATTCATGTTAGGATGTGTGTGTTCTGACTTGGCTGTAAGCATTCTGATTTACACTGGCTATTATTTTAGTATATTATGCTATGTTAATAATTAATTATTATAATGAAGTGATAGCCTAGTGCTTAGGACGTCAGCCTCCTAATCAGAGGTCGGGGGTTCGAACCTCCTCCGAAATAGCTTTTCGGAGTTATGTGTGTTTTAAGCGATTAAAATATCACGGTGAAGCAAAACATCGGGATGAAACCTGCACGCCTGAGAGTTCTCCATAATGTCCTCAAAGGCGTGTGAAGTCTGCCGATCCGCACATTGCCAAACCCTTCTCATATTGAGAGGAGACCCGTGCTCTGTAGTGAGCCGAGAATGGGTTGATGATGATTATGATGATAATGTTATATAATGATTTTATTACTGGCTGGGAGACGGTTAAATATTTATTCGTGCAGTGTTTGGCAGATTTGTCGTTTAATTATTTTAATTATGTATTTATTAAAGCACCATAGACCAAACTTTAACGCAAGCCCTTTCATACTGGTTAATGTATATAGCAAAGCTGCCATATATTTTCTTATCGCACGACGTCAAATATACGGAAATTAAATTTTGTATACCCACTGTCCAATCGCTTTCAGAAAGCGAGGCGGCAATGGACGGTTATTGGAAAATAACTTATAGACGCGGATATTTATTCCCAGCAAAATATAGCAAAAGAACTCAAAGGAGAAATAGGATTAAATAAAATTAAACCGATTTCGACCGGGTCTTGAATGGTAGAATTTATAGTGTTTACTTCTGCAACTTTGGTGCTTATTGAATACTAACCGACACCCGCCAATTCGTCCGCGTGGACGAATGTAGTGGATACCTATATAGGTTTTACGAATATCCCCGTGGATCTCATTTATTTTGAAGTATCATCATCATTAACAACCGATTGACGTCCACTGCTGGATATAGGCCTTTTGTAGGGAGTTACAATGCTCACGGTCTTGGGCCGCTTGCTTCCAGCGGCTCCCTGCGACTCGTCTGATGTCGTCTGTCCACCTAGTTGGGGGTCGACCAACGCTACGTTTACCGGTGCGGGGTCGCCATTCCAGCACCTTGGGACCCCAACGTTTGAAGTATAATATGTGGGTGATTTAAGTTGTTCTTACAGATGTCTGTAAGAACAACTTAAATCTACTTTTGTTTTCGGTAAAAAAATACTATTTATGTTCCGATATATGGCTGGATATTTTGATAATCATCAGATTTACTCAGACTCGAGCTCATCCGCTCACCGGTGGTCACATACCGCCGAGCTAGCGTTGCTTCCTAGAACTAGACTAAATCTAAACAAGACAGGCGAGGTGTGATCATAACTATCTATTCCAATGTGTCGGCGTGATGCAGGTTCACCCAAGGATAAGGCCGACACATACATTTAAAAATACATATTTAGCTTCATTATCGATTATATAGCATCAAAATTTTAAAATATTTTCACTGTTTAGAATTAGACAATTTTATTATTTTGATTAAAGGAGATTGAGAATATAATAGATTATTATTAATTATACAAAAATTACATTTTTAATATTCTGCAATTGTGAGTCATTCATTAGTTATTTAATTTACATAGGTAAGTATATATATTTGTAGGAACAAACAGATTTTGAATTGATTCTTCAGACATCTTGTGGGCAATATAAGTATCGTGCAATAAGATAACCTTTAGATTCACTCGATTTACGTGACGTAGTCTTTCTTCGTTGCGTCCCAACTTAATAATGAATGCAGTCAAATTAGTAGCCCAAGTCACGATTCTGTCGAAGGTAGCCAAAGCTGTGGTGCATTCTAGCCGCTAGGTGGCGCGCTAGCGTTCCGTTTAGTGACCGTACTCATTTCCGGCTACGACATATTTGAATAGCGATAATACGGAAACTTTAATTGCTATAGAGAGCAGTTTAATGTATCAAGATTTTCTGTATATCAAAGGAAATCTTGTACAGCGGTTTTTTTTGTTCAAATTTCATAAAAGGTTATATAGTAGATTTATTTGTAGCAACATAAATATAATATACGCTATGTAGTTTATATCATTAGATTACAAATCAATAACAGTAAAAAAATAGTAGCATGCCTTGGGTAGGTACCACAAAGAACTGACCCTAAAAACATTAAATTCCCTTATCGGGCCGTCTTGTAACATATAGAAAACTATTTGTATTTTGTAATTTAATACCCACAAGTATTTCCTACATGTGCTATTTCCTTTAAAAATGTCCTTTTTACATCAAAGATTGGGTTCATCTCATCACGCAGGGCGCGGCGATGTGATGAGATTGGCTCTCGGCCGCCAGTGAGATAACAGCGGCTCAAAGGTATAATGGTATCAATCTGTTTGGAAGATAAAGTATTTATTTGAAAGTTTCCGCTAGCGTGTGAGTTCAGTCGCTGAGAAGAGATATTCATTCCAGTTTGGTTAACGTCGGTAACTCGATATTTGAGTTAGTCTCTGATGTATTTATTATCATATTATTACGATAAGGCGCAATTTTATATGTATGTTTCTATCGTTCTGTAATTTCCGAAACCTGTAGTGGTTTGCAAATAAAGAGTATGAATAAAAACCTGGCCCCACTCTGTACTCGAACCTAAAACCCGATAATCCGCATGGACATGGTTACCCCTAAATCAATGAGGTAGATATTTAACAAAAAAAATGGAAACATTTGACGGTGCCTTTGAAAACTAGTATATACTAATTATTCTTATTTGTCTGCAACCATAAAATAAACCATATTCTTTTTTTCCGGAGGTATTGATTTCAATCTAATAGAATCCTTTAATTGCGCAATCCACAACAAAACCTATTACCGTTGGAACATTCGAGTGTGACCAATGGGCCGAGCTCGCACTCTAATGGAGCGGAAAGTCAACAGAGTGCCTGTAATCACTCAAAGCCTGAATTACTCGCAAACGCCAATACATTTTGTACATAAGCATTACATTCAATTGCGAATTGTTTGCTAAACTATATCACCTAACAATATTATTGGAACGAAGTTCCGTATCGCGCGTTGTGGGGGCTAGACGGAAAAAATTCTTACGAAAAGTTGTCACGACACTTTTTGTTATTGTAAGCTGTGCGGCGTCGCATGGTTCTCTGTCTGTCTCTCTCTCTCTTATTGAAAGCAAGCCAGATATTTTCATTTCTATTTCGCATTGAACAGTGTGGTGTCGCGACGATTATTTTTGTTGAGTGCATACAGGTTTTTTGTAAATAATAAATAATAAAAAATAATAATAATAATGAATCCTGACAGTGTTTCTGCACAAGTTCCGGATATTGCTGATGGAATACAAAATTGAGCCTACTGATTAAGTTTATATAACATTATATTTGTTAATAATAAAAAAAAATTATTATAACTTAAATAAAATAAAATTTTATTACAATTCCTTCACTAATTAATCGAAAGGAACTTCGTTCCATCCGGGTGTCCCTTGACACCTCTCAAGTTTTTATTATATTAATGTGGAGTAGACTAGTATAGCTGACCCAAGCCGGCACTTCTTGCCTATAGGAGTCTCCGTGACCAGCTGTCAGATAACGAAATTGAACACTATGTAGTTTTAGTCGGTACAAGTTCTCCATGTCTTTCCGTATCGATACGCACCCCACTAGGATTAGCAAACGATAGAAGTAAAATATGGATGCAGTTGAGTTTAAGATCTTCTTCTGCATCGTCGTAATACTCTTGGCAGAGCGGTCGTGGTCATCAAGAATCAAAATTTTTTTTTTATCTACTACAAGTTAGCCCTTGACGGCAACCTCACCAGATGGTAAGTGATGATGCAGTCTAAGATGGTAGCGGGCTATCCTGTTAGGTGTATGGTAAACCCATATCCTAATTGGTTTCTACGCGACATCGGAACGCTAAATCGCTTAGCGACACGTCTTTGTCGGTAGGGTGGTAACTAGCCACGGCCGAAGCCTCCCACCAGACCAGACTCGAGCCGGGAATCGAACCCGGGACCTCCAACTTTTATAATGCGACAGCGCACGCACTGCGGCACGGAGGTCGTCAAAACATCTTTGAGTTCAGATTTTATCCGCCACACAAGCATTCGGCACTTCTTACTGCTGGCTGAAAGCCTGGTGCAAGGGACAGCCCACAGCAGATTTAATCGGGTCTGTCCATCGTATGGGCACCCTCCTCGCCCTCTGGTGCCCTCCACCTTACCCTGTACGACAAGATGCTCGATGGAGTCACTCCAACGTTGGCAGACGTGTCCGAAGAATTTTAAAATGATACTCTGTACTAACGTTTATAAGATACCAGATTGAATTTTAAATCTATTTTATCAATGCAACATATTGAATTGATGATATGAAAAGAATACTGTATTCAGAAATTTTAATTGAAGTATAAACGAAATCTGTACGAAACTTTTAATTGTATGATGTAAAAATAAATAAACGTCTAAAGGTTTTTTCGGTTTATTTTGCCCGATATTTTATACATGTACATTCAAAAGATGGAGTATCTGAATTAATGCAATACTTACATTAAACTGATGAGAGGAAATATAGGTTTTTTATAAGGAAATCATGTGTGTGGATTTTATTTGCTTCATTAAATTATTTTTATTTCAAGTTAGTTGTCTATCGGTAAAATACACTAATAAAATTTCGGATACTAGCAGTTTTTATAAAGCGGAAGTTCTTGATTTTACAATGAAAATTAAGCTTTGTAAGTAATAAGCAACCTTCAAAAACAAGGCTATTGTGCACGGTGCAAGGGATATATAATTTTTAATATTTAAGTTAATTACACGAGTGTATCAACATCTTTAAGAGTGCATTTTGGAACATCAGTTTTTGTGTGCTCATTAATATAAATAATATATAATCTAGTGGATTTTACTTCGCTGGTCTAATTACTAGTTATAATGTATATATAGGTATTATATTTTGCTTAAATATTGTAAAAATTTAAAGTTGAAGTAATTAGCATGTTTTTCTTTCCACTGCGATATGCAATCTCACCTGTCTAAGATGGTAGCGCGCTAACCTATTATCAATATAGCAGCTAACCCATACTCCTAATAAGTTTCTACCTGACACCGCACCGGAACACTTAATCGCTTGGCGGCACGGAATTGTCAGTAAATAGTCAAAACTTCCCACAGGGCCAGAGAAAAACTAATGAAATATGCGCAACGCACAGCGCTCAATGTTTCATGGCAAAACTGTATAATTTTCATTATCATTCCAAGCGGTATATGCTGAGGATAAGTTTACTGTATGGATTCACTTGAGGTCTCCTATCCACTTAGTTGAGGGTCTTTCCAGTGCTTGGTCACCACTCTAGCATCTTATGACCAGATCGTCGAATGTCACTCCGTCCTACGTGCCACTTCTTCGCAACTCCTGCAATGAAAACAAAAACACTCGTTTCGCTCATTGGGCTTGCAGTGTAAACCTTGTCAATCGGTATCTCACTTCCCAGCGTGTCCAGTCCCTTCCACTGACCCTCGTCATCTTTTCAGCCGTGCTCCTCCCACCGTCCTTATTAGCACAGTGATTAATGACATCGCCACTCACTACCATATTTAACACACTTTCCTCCTGTTAATGAAGTTCTTAATGGCACATTGCTGTTACAAAATGTTATTAAACATTTGTTAGTTAATATTTTATTACCAACTGTAACAAATGTTTGTAAATGTAAGCAAATTTTTTCCGCTGGTATTAGATTTTATTACAGTAGGTATATTTTATGACAGTAACACGCATTGAGAAAGGATTTATTGAACATCTACCCCCGAATGAGTAATGAAACGTCTATTTTTTAAGTAATTAGTTTTATTATTTAATTGGCATTCAAGTAATTAGTTTTAAATTTTTAAAACCTATAAAAGATTTATTAAGAATATCCATCCTTAAGCAATATTAAATATTTATCATCTGATGGTTTCACAAATACTCGCACTCTTGATAGTAATTGAAGCAAAAATAAATGCAAAACGATGATTTGTTAATCCTAGAATAAAAAGAACTTGTTAGTTCTGTTAAAATCACACTACTTTCATCCCAAAAATTAGTTCTAAGTGTGCGATCAAGTGCACAAGTGTTCCCGTGACCCAGCCACCAGCGACGCGAAGGAGCATCGCTGGGTTTAAGTGGGTATTCTGGTCGCCAGTCTGGCCGCGGGGGAGTCCCACATACCCCGTCGGAAGCGGCGCAGTCTTGCCTGTGTCGCTTCCGGAGGAGATGCTTAAACGCATTTCCTAGCAAAAAAAAAAAGTTTAGTTCCAAGTGTAAAAATGTCCTTATTATTTAATTTGTGGTATTAATAATCAGTTTGTATATCCTGTTTTTATTTTGTTATATTGTATATTTGATTCTTGAAAAAGTGGCTTGTTTTTCCTCTAAGGTACGCGGCCGAAGCCGTAAGCCGAAGCCAGTATAGTAAAGAAAAATAACACTAGACACATTGTAATAAAGTAGGACTAGTATAAACCAGTTGCTAAACAATATATTTGTTGTATAAGGATATCCTTATACAACAAATATAGTTTCATATGAAACTGAGGGATAAACCTTATTACATTATCTTAGTTTTGAATTCAGTTTCTATATCCGATCACAGAAACTTAATAGATCTTTGTTCATTGCTTAAGTTTATCGAATAGGGTAAGACTTGCAGGACCTAAACAAACCGCAGAATCCTTCAATAATAAACAAGCATAATTTTTGCCTTCAGGAAAAAAAATATACCCAATTCATTTAGTTCCACCCCTATAAAAAGACTATATATACACAGTCCTTAGATATTTAAAGACGCTGACAGAGTTATTTTTCGAAACTCCACCCTGTCTTTTAAGAAACAAATTAATTGATCCTTCAAAAATATCACTCTTTTACTGTTGTATATTTCCATTTTTCCCCTTTTTAAAATTGTACCATCATCATTATTTTGGACATTAATTATTCTGAATAACCTGTCGTAATAAAATAAGAAATTAAATTTTTTGTTGAAAGTAAAGGTCGCTAGTTCTTCCGATTATTTCTTTCTTCTCTCGGAGTACTAATATAGTTAAATTATCAATAAAATGTTTCGTATACATTCACTGTTGTATTAAGCCAAAATAACGATGAAGATGAAAGTAACTAATGATGAACATCCTCATCATCATCAGCCTAAATGAAGTCCATAAGGAGGACGTAAAACCGCCGACCTGCTGCGCTACCGTACCTGTACGCCGAAATATTACAATGTGGGAATTGTTTTAACAAAGAGCCACCCTTTTACGGTGGCGCTATCTGCCGGAAGTGAAGAATACCGCGTGAATTATACGGATGGGCTTCCGGCGCCAACACATGCTCGACTATGGACTCGGTTAGTCCGGAATGCGGTGGGCGACAGATTAATGGCATTCTCTCTTTTTTATTTTTCTTTAAAAAACAAAATTACTGTTCCGTGGTTAGGAACGACATTTTTTTATTTAAACGAATGAAGTTAACATTAATTATAGAGATAAAAGATAAACTCGTTTGTGGAATTGGATTTAAGCTTGGCTTTATAAACAAACGTGACATATTCAAATTCAAATTCAAAATAATCTTTATTCAAATAGTCCTTAGAAAGGCACTTTTGACGCGTCAATAATTTACAGAGTAGTTATTTCATGGTGATAACTATATTCGTAAACTTAAAACTAAAGCTATGAGGGTTCCAAATGCGCCCCGGGGTTTTTCTTTTTTTCGTTATCACCATCTCACATAATGAAAATAAACTATAGTACCTATGGAGATAGAGCAATTCACACCCAAGCTTTTTTATCGTTTATATAAAACATATTCAATTATACTGGTGGGTATGCAGTATTTTCTCACGCTCTGTAATTTGAAAGGTATTCTCTGTTGAAGTGTGACAAAACACTGAATAACTAATCTGACATTATGCAACATTTATTTGTAAAGCCTTCTCATGACTTACCTGCCGTATACACAACTTATTTTTTGATAATTATTGTACATAATTTAACAACAATATTAATTAATAATTAATAAGAACATACGTTACTTTAATATAAATCCCGTTTTTATCTGGTCAAATTTTTTTTAAAACATTTTAACTAACTATTATATTCTTATGTATCGTAATCAACTAGTCGAGTCGAGTAATTTACGGTGGAATTGTTATTAGTTTTCTAATAAGGCCAGCTGTGGTGCGCTCCCAAATCAAACTATGACAAGGGTCAGTGAAGGGACATTGTGCTAAGGCCCTGATCAAACAATGTGCCCAGATAGCGTCTGTCGATATAAGGAATGGGTCATGCGGATTAGAATACAACATAAATATTCTTAAGTAACTTTGGTGACTTCGGCCGCATAGTTTTTTTTTTTTATCATTAAAATTAGTTAATGTGTCATTTTAAGGCTCTCAATTGGCCTACTTATCAGCGTTATATAACGCTTCAATAGTTACACTTATAATAATTTGACAATTTTTTTTTATATACGCTACAAGTTAGCCCTTGACGGCAATCTCACCGGATGGTAAGTGAAGATGTAGTCTAAAATGGTAGCGGCCTAACCTGGTTAGGGGTATGGTAAACCCATACTCCTAAATGGTTTCTATGCAACATCGTACCGGAACGCTAAATCGTTTATTGACACGTCTTTGTTGGTAGGGTGGTAACTAGCCAACTCGTAACTCTGTGAGTTGACTTGCCATGTAATTTAAATTAAAAGTTCCCTTAACCTTAGCACAATTAGAAACGAAATAAAAAAAATAATCGGTTGCCATGCTCGGTATATTTTCTAAAATTTGCTAATGGCCACCTTTTAATCTCATTATATTACGACTAGTTTACATCCGGCGTGGTTAGATAATGCGTTTCGTGTGGCACGTTGGTTGGCAACTCCACCGAAAGTGTACTGAACACGGTCTCTGGTTCTATTTACAAACTCTCGTTATCATCCTAACTTAAATAAAGAGCAAGGCATAACAAATAAATAGTAAGGATCTAGTCGTTTTAATCCGGTAACAATAAATGTGTATACCATGTATCTCACTTATCCCCAAGGATGAAGCTGTAATTTTCGCTCTCACAATTTATATCCGCCATTTTCCTGCGGGAACACTGGGTTTTGATTGCTTCACTCTACAACAATCGTAAAATACAAGAATATAACACAGATGTCTTTTAAAGGTTGATTCGTTTGTATCATCTGATGGGTAGCCCACCGCTGGACATTTCTTTCGACTCTTTTCTATTTAGCACTGCCATGATTGAAAAATTTTAGAGATGGATGTAAACTATATACTACATTATAATAAATACTAATATATATTTCTTCAATCAGTAGTCATTATGAACGGAAATCATTCTCAACATAAACATATAACATAGTAGGTATTACAATAAATATAATATATGGTAATTAAAAGAAGGCCTAAAGCTTTGTCTAAAAATAAAGGTTGATTGGAAATTAGTAATCGGTTACTTGGATTTTAGTCGATAATTAATAATTGCGATTCTTTAGTAAATAACTGTCTAATTTAAACTAAGTTTACATTCTATACAGAGAGCCTTTTCTAGTGGATATATTAGATAGAGAATTGACAGCAATATTTATTATAACCTATATCTAGCTCGGATGATTTAAGTATACGAAAAGCTACCTTAAATTTCTATTACCCCCTCCTAATAAAATACACAAATATGTGTGAAGTGACACAACTATGAATGTATGTATAATATTATAAATATGAAAGCATGTCGGTCTATTTGTTTGTTTGTTATCCATGTTTGTAAAGTGCTGCTCAGCCTTGCCTTGCCTTGAAGCAATATGGCCTGCGTCGCTTCCGGAAACGCATTTTCCAGAGTTTAAAAAAGTCTCATATACCTAGTTAATCATTAATTATAGCTGTTGAGATGAAGATGATAAATTAACTCCTAAGCTTTTTTGTCGTTAATAAGATTTTTCTAAAAATCTCATATGTTAAATTTCGGCTCTTTCATATTTTACTTTGCCCGTCTAAAGAGACTTGACTTCATTGCTTATTCAAAGACACACGAATTTAGGACGCTTAAAAAAATAAATTGACTTCAACGATTCATAAAATATAAGGCAGGTACTAATGGTTGATGAGTATACTGGTAACTAGAATATTATGAATACAAAATCATTTTTGCCAAGTTTCTACTTCAGTTAGAATAAAAATTTTACTCGCTATTATTTAGACTGCATCATCAATTACCACGAGTTCAGATTGCCGTCAGAGACTAACATGCAATTAAAAAAAAGAAAAGAACGCTATCGGATAGAAAGTCTTCTCTTTTGCTGTCGCAAAATATTAGTAACTGTTATGTCAGAATAGAACTTGCATTGAATTAAAGTATAGTATACTATAGTGGCATAATATTATTTATGCCATCATAAACTAATACGATAAATAAATAAAAAACAGTTTATTGGACTATATTCTGCGGTAAAGATTTAGCTTTGACATTAATTAAGTAGCTAATTAGCCTCAAGGCTAGACTGTCATTTTAATCTAGAACGAAATATACCTAAATGTAAAAATACGGCGAAGTTTTGCCAGACTTTGTAATGACCGTAAGACATTCCTGGGCTGGTTTCCTTATATTTAGCTAGGCAAGATGTTTTTTTTACCCATTATATTCATACTCCATACATATAATTTATTTATTTAAATCTACTACAGAAGGGAGGTAATAAATCATCAATATATATTATTCATATAATTTATTAATTAAATTTAGAACTAAAAATCTTGCACAAATTATTTTAACAATTATGTCCAAAAAAAATCAAAAATGAAAAGGCGCCTTTCTGTCGTTAGTATTGTGGAGGATATTTTATTATCAAAATAATGGTATGTAGATAAACTTTGCACTTTACGCCATGCTCTTTAGAGCTTATATACTCGTAACTTGGCCTGACGTACTGTCGTGCGATAAATGAATATGTTTGAATATTAACAGTGTGTTTTATGTATTAAGTTCTGCGTATGTTTTTTCTTTCGTTACTACTGTTTCGTTATAACTGTACGTCTACGATGCTAACGGGCTAACTTGTTAGAGGCTGTATAAAACATTCTCTTAGTCTTTTTCTACGCGACAAATTGGCATTTAAAAGGGCGCTTTTTAGCATTTTTTACGGCTCTGCGATGGATCTTCTCAGTATGAGGCCCTTTGCTTGTTGGGTTAATTTCTTTATTCTAATAAATCATTATATAAACATGATCAACCCATTACCGGCTCACTACAGAGCACGGGTCTCCTCTCAATATGAGAAGGGTTTGGCCTTAGTCCACCACGCTGGCCATGTGCGGATTGGCAGACTTCACACGCCTTTGAGAACATTATGGAGAACTCTCAGGCGTGCAGGTTTCCTTACGATGTTTTCCTTCACCGTTGAAGCACGTGATTTTTAATTGTTTAAAAACGCACATAACTCCGAAAAGTTAGAGGTGCGTGCCCGGGTTCGAACCGCCGACCTCTGATTAGGAGGTTGACGCCCGAACCAATAGGCTATCACAGCTACTATACTATATATAAACTTAACTTTCTCTAAATTCTTTAATTCTTCATAAAATGTCAGTAGATTCTTTGATAAATTAACTCTACCCGCCTAAAGAGCCGTGACTTCATTACTTATTCAACGAGCAGACATACGAAAATGTTGCTATTAAATCTGCCTGAAGTTCGAGCGCCTTATGAATTACTGATACCTCGCAGCCAGGTGCGGTGAATACATTACTCACGTGGAACTACGAGTATACCATTAAAAACTTTGATAAATTGATTCCCTACTTGTATTTGATTTGCAGAAGAGATCTTGCCTTTTCTAATGAAGCCCCGTGCCTCAGTGCCCCAGTGAGCACGTAGAGTCGACGGCCACGGAAACTGCTCAAAACAATGGTTCATCAATGATATCTTAGTAGGTATGTTTTGCTGCACTACGGTGACCACAAATTGAATATGCACCACGAATCAAGCTGGCCATGTTTGGGTATCTACGAGATGTGTATGTATAAGTAGTTTATGTTGAACTACTATTTGTATTTTTTGTGAGATGAGAGTTATCCATGGTGCTTATGAGAGAGTTACGATTAGTTACCGGTAAATGTCGAATTACCTACAGTTATACGTTAGATGGTTGCAGATAGAAAGACACATGAAGATTCGAATTCTTGATTGTCTAATGTCTTAATCATAAAGAAATTACAATAACTAATAGTAAAAATTTCAGCTATAACTGCCATCCGCTATTTCCCCTAAATAGTAATTTTCAAAAAACTCACATATACTTTTTATTTATAATTAACAACTTAATTGAAAATTATCGTGTCACTGGAGTAAAAAAATTTTAAACAAAGTTCAATTCCTCTATTTTAGCCTCTTAGGGATAGTTTTGAATAAAAT